>CM076573.1:347674306-348331613 GCA_034641835.2 Pinus albicaulis | reverse complement strand
ATATGCCGGTTCAAAAGCTCAAGCTCAAAAATCTCCTGTTTTAATGACTGAACCAAGTCATCCTGCAATGTATGAGGCTGAGTAGAAGAGGTACTTGGACCTGTGGCTGCCTTCTCTAGGGATTCTATATAGTCATAGACCTCCTGTTGTTTGGGGTCTACTTCCGGTGTCTTTTTCATTGGACTGTCCTCAAAATGCTGCAAGGGAGAATTATGTTCAAAATTTGGCTGAGGAGAACTTTCATCAATATTTTGCTGAGAATAAGATGGAGTACGCTCATTGTATGATTGGGAGTGAAAGGAGTCAGGTTCACTAACTGACTGAAATGGACTATGGTCAGTTGGAGACTGTTCAGATGTCTCCTCACCCAAATCAATGAAATGAGGACCTTTAATTTGTGTTTTTCTCAGTTTTCCCTTAAGTCTGCTGCTTCTCCTCACATGCTGTGGTACACTACCCTTTTGTTCTTGTTTTCCTGTTTTTGCCTTCTTGGATAGAGATGATTGTTTTTGAAGAAAAATTAATCTTTCAGATAGAATTTGGTGATCTTCTTCTTGAGAAGAAGAAGTTTTATGGACAGCCTCAATAATTTCTTTCCCTTTTGATATTATTGGCTTCTTAGTTTTGATTTCCTTCTTCTTCCTTTTTACCAATCTCTCTTCCCTATCATTTTTCTTCATAGTAATAGTAGAAGTATCTTGGATTTCATCTACTGTTCTTTTCCTTCTACTTCTTTTTGCTGTGCTAGCTGCGGGAACTTTCTGTGTAGGAGCAACTTGGGTTTCAACATCCATTTTCTTTCTTCTACTCCTTCTAATTGGATTACCTTCAGGAATTTCCTGAGGTTCTTCAAAGAAGTTTCTAACTAGGAATTGTTCCCATGTATCTTTTCTTTCTTTTAGCTCCTTTTCAATCAGAATTTTTATAAGCCCATGATGATATAAATGAGGCTCTACATCTCCTAGGTGTTTTTGCACAGTGACAGCCATTTTCTTCAAACTATTGAATAGGAAGTAAGGAAGATTGAGAGTTTGGTTTTCAAGAAAATTCATCAATATCCTAGTATGATACATGTACATAGAGCCAAAGCGGCCTTCACATGTGATAAATTTATGAACAATGAGTAATAAAGTGGCCCATTCATCTTTTATTGCATGCACAGGGATTCCTCTTTTGAAAACAGTGATATCCATACCTTGATTTCGGAGGATTGTTATCCATGCCTCATCACTGATACTTTTGTTTTTGAACCAACGTTCTCCTTCTTGAAGAAGCTCTGTGGCTGCTGCTATTGATGCTTCATTAACTAAAAACTTGAGGTCTCCCACTTCTGCTTCCGAGCCATCAAATGATCTTGCAAACGCTTTGGTAACTTCTCTGTGGTAACCCCTGAATTTCTGAATAAAATGCAGCCATTTAGCTTTCCTCAACATCTCTTTTGCTTGCGGAAATCCCTCTATAAATTTCTGTCCTTCCGGCTCTGCCCTTAATAATTTTCCCATTTTCTTCTCGGTGCTTCACAGGCTTGCCTCTGTGAGGGTTTAAGCGGAAATGGAACGATGGAATACACAGAGTATAGCACAATACTGTGGGGATGTTATCACAAAACGGAAATGAGCACCATAAACAGAATGGAATAAGACTGTGGGTGGATATACGGGAATGAGAGTGAGAAAAAGGAACGGAATGGAGTGAAACAGGGAGTGAGAATGAGTAGCGTGGGGTTTTGTAAACACGACGGAGACATGACAAAGAGGTTAACAAAGTATAATGCATTCGGCCGCATTTTGAATTTTGGTGGCTGTGTAATAAATACAAACACGTTTCAATCAATGATTATGAAGTTATGCGGCTTGTAAGAGTCCTTTGTCAACTCAAATACATATCATTATCTACGGTGGGATATTTGAACATGAGTGAGAGTCGGAATTTCAATAATGAAACCGTTTGTGAATAAATGCAAGAGGATAACATAGAGATCGTGGAAGGTTACGGGACTGTCAATATAATCATTGCGCGTTATGGGTAGAGCTCATAGTTTAAAATTACATAAAAATGTATTTTTCGATACTATTTGAAATAAACTTTATTCATACCTTTGGAATCCTTGCTTTTGCCCTTGGTCTTCAACTGATTGATCTTCATTAGTGTCTTGAATGTCCCATTGATCCTCTCCTGCATTTTATTTCATGATTTTATGAAAACAACAACTAACTGTACATTCTTTTTGAAAACAGAGTAGTAGCAGCTGCGGAATCTGCTTCTGGCTGTGGAAACTGGAGTCAGCTGCGGAAACAGATGTCAGCTGCGGAAACTGACACAGCTAATACTTGGCTGAAATAGAAATGAAAAAATGACAAATGACCAGGTGGAAATGGTCATAAAAAGATTTTTATTGATGGAATGGATGAAATGAAGTGGAATGAAGTGTAATGAAGTGAAATGAAATGAAATGAAGTGGAATGAAATGGAGTGGGTGGTGAGATGAAATAAAATGAAAAACAGATTTTTTTTTTTTTTTTTGGAAAATATAGAGTGTCAGGTGTCCCTGATTTTCACCCCATATTTTCTGTATAAGACTGCCAATCAATGATTGGTTTTCAGGCTTATACCATTTTTTTTCTTTTCTTTTTTTTTCTTTTTTTCTTTTTTCTTTTTTTTTTTTTTTTTTACTTGAAAAACAAAAGCTAGCTTGGTAGAGAAGAAGGATTCTTCTGTACCAGCCTGATTGCAGAACTTTCTTGAAACAACTTGACAAAATCCTCTTTAGAGAGTGGCTTATGATAAACTTTCAATCTATGGTCATTCACTAAAAGAGGAGTTTGAAACTCATCAATGGTCTTGATTCTTACAGCTCCATTGTTAAAGATCTTGTCAATCTCATATGGCCCAAGCCAATGAGTCTGAAATTTCCCTTGAAAATCTTTAAACTTGGAGTCAAATAACAATGCCCAATCTCCTTCTTGAAACTTCTTCTCTTTGATATATTTGTCATGCCATTTAGCTCTTTGATATTGAACTAGATCAGTTCTTAGAATTGCTTCTTGTCTGATCTCATCTAGCTCATTCAATTGCTCCATTCTATGCTTTTGGGCTTCTGATAAGTCTATTCCCAACTGAACTGCTATCTTGAAGGTCTTGACTTGGAACTCAATGGGAAACAAGACTTCTTTCCCATAAACAAGTTCATAGGGAGAATGTCCTGTTGTATTCCTCCATGTAGTTCTGTAGGCCCACAAGGCTTCTGGAAGCCTTTCTGCCCAATCTCTTCTATGTAGATGAACAGTTTTGGTGATGATACTTTCAAAAACTTTGTTTGTGGACTCCACTTGACCATTTGCTTGTGGATGGTAAGGAGTAGATTTTCTGTGCTTGATTTTGTATTCTTCCATCAACTTCTCCACCAAATTTGATGTGAATTGGCTCCCCTGATCTGTTACAATTTCTCTTGGAACACAAAGCGAGTAAAAATATCCTCATAAAGAAAATGAATAACTGAATTTTCAGTAGCAAATACTAATGCTTTAGCTTCTACCCATTTAGTAACATAATCAGTGTAAACCAATATATACTTCTTTTGCTTCGATGGTGGATTAATTGGTCCAATGAAATCTAAAGCCCATTTTTCAAAGGGTTCAATGAGTACCTGTGTTTGCAATGGCATTTCATTTGAAAGGGTAGGTTTCCCTACTCTTTGGCAGCTATCACACCTTTTGACATATTGTTTTGCATCTTTGAAGAGAGAAGGCCAATAATATCCAAAGGAAAGGATTTTATAGGCCGTCCTTTTGTCCGCAAAGTGTCCGCCGCATGGTTCATCATGACATGCCTTAAGAATATCAGGCATTTCATCTTCCCTGACACATCTTCTGATCACAAGATCTGGCCCTGTTTTAAACAATTCGTTAGAAATCCATGAATATCTTGAACTCTCCTGAATAATTTTTAGTTTTTCTCTTGGAAATAAATGTGAAGGTAGTTTCCCTGTAACCAAATAGTTAGCAATATATGCATACCAAGGGGTCTTAATAGTTACTGCAAACAAATATTCATCAGGAAACTTATCTTCTACAGGAGAATCTTCTTTAGTATTTTGAATTCTAGACAAGAAATCAGCTACTGTATTCTGTTTTCCTGGTCTATCCAACACGGTAATATTGAATTCTTGCAAAAGTAAAAGCCATCTTGTCACTCTGCCATTAGTAACAGGTTTGTTCATTAAATATCTAATTGCAGAATGGTCAGTATGAATAAAAGTTTCATAGCCTGTTATGTAATGTCTAAACTTATTAATTGCATGAACAACGGCTAAGAACTCTTTTTCAGTCACAGTATAGTTCAACTCTGTGGGAGTCAAATTTTTACTGGTGTAATAAATGGCATAAGGAATTAAATCTTTTTGACCCAACACAGCTCCAAGAGCTGTATCTGAAGCATCTGTAAAAATATGGAAAGGAAGTTTCCAATTTGGTCCTCTCAAGATAGGTGCTTCAGATATTCTTGTTTTCAAAGTTTCAAAAGCTGATTGACAATCAGGATCCCATTTAAATTCACAGTCTTTTGTAAGCAACTTGAAGAGTGGAGATACTATTTTAGTGAAGTTTTCTATAAATCTTCTATAGTAACCAGTAAATCCTAGAAAACTTCTAACATCTCTTTGACAATTTGGAATAGGCAACTTGGAGATGACTTCAACTTTTGATCTATCAGCCTTAATTCCATCTCCTGAAATATGATGTCCTAAAACAATCCCTTCAGTAAACATCATAAAGCATTTTTCATGGCTTAATGAAAGGTTTGTTTCTTTACATCTTATAAGAACTTTTTCCAAATTTTCTAATGCCCCTTCAAATGAATTACCATAAACTGTAAAATCATCCATATAAACCTCTACACAATCATGGATTAGATCAGAAAAAATTCCTAGTACTGCTCTTTGGAATGTTGCTGGTGCATTACATAACCCAAAAGGAAGCACTCAGTAGGCAAAAGTTCCCCATGGACAAGTAAATGTGGTCTTATCTTGATCTTCAGGTGCTACCTGAATTTGATTATAGCCACTAAAACCATCAAAAAATGAAAAGTACTTTTTACCTGCTAATGTGTCTAATACCTGATCGATAAAAGGCAAAGGAAAGTGATCCTTCAAAGTTGCTTTGTTCAATTCCCTGTAATCAATGCATACCCTCCATTTACCATTCTTTTTAAGTACTATAACCAAAGGAGAAACCCATCGGCTATCTGAAATTGGATAAATGAAGTTTACATTGAGTAGTTTTTGGAGCTCTTCTTTCACTATCTCCCTAAGATTTGGATTCATCCTTCTTTGAGTTTGTCTGATTGGTCTACTGTTTTCCTCAATATAGATATGATGGATGCAAGTCTTAGGATCAATACCCTTCATGTCAGTATACTCCCATGCAAATGCAGTAGAATGTTTTTGCAAGATTCTGGTTAGTTCTTCTTGTTGTGACTTCTCCAGATGTTTGTTGATATTAAATGTCTTTTCTGGAAAAATCTCAAAAGCAGAATTACCAAACTCTTCCATAGAGTAGAGAGACATTTGTCTTGATGATAAATATTCTATGTCAGATTCCAACTGAAATTGTGTGGGGTCATATTCTGAAGTTATCTCAAAATTTTCTAATGTGTTGAGAATTTGACTATCCTCACTAATTTCAGAAATGGTAAAGACAGGTTGTATAGTGTTCTCATCATCGACCCAATCATTGTCTCCTATTTCTGTAATTGCTCTTGCAGGAGGATACAAATTGAATTTCTTTGTCGAATTACCATTAGAAATGTACATGTCTCCAGATCTACAACTAATAAAAGCATCAGCTGTGGCCAGCCAAGGTCTTCCTAAGATAATTGGATGTCCTCCTATATTACTTTTGGGAGTCAAAATCATAAAGTCTACTGGATATTCCCAAGAATCTAAGGAGACTGAAATATCTTCTAATACACCATCTGGTTTAATAACCGATCGATCTGCAAGTTGCAATAAAGTAGGTGTAAAAAAAAGGTTAGGAAGTTTTAACTGTTCCATAGTCTGTCTACTCATAATGTTGATAGCAGCCCCTAAGTCAATCAATGTGTTTGGAATTTCTATCCCATTTATATGTGTCTTGACAATTGGACTTCCTGGATCTACATATTTTTGCATGGCAATTTTTCCCATCATAATGTCTGCAATCTTTCCTACCAGGTGGATTCTTCTTGTGTCCTTTAGCTTTCTTCCTGGTCTTTTGAAACTCAACTCCTTTATGGTTTTTGCTAGAATAGGAATTTCTCGAATGGCTTGTAGCAATGGAATCTTGATACAAACATTCTTTAATTCATCTAGAAAGTCATAGTTAGGCAACAAAATTTGTTTTTCCACCCCCTTATCAATTTGTAGTCTTTCCGGAAAAGGAGGTGTAGATGAAGATACAGGTTGCTCAACTATAGGAGTTGTGGATGTTAGCTTTTCCTTTTCTTTTTGAATTTTTGAATTTTGAAGAGATTCTTCCTCAGAACCCTTATTGACTTGAAGAGAGTCCTCCTCAGAGGTATCTTGCTCTTGAATATCTATAGAAGGTTTTTCTAAAACTCTACCAGATCTGAGTTGTGCATCGTTGAGAGGAACAATCATATAGGTAGGAAATTGTTGTCCTTCTACCATATAAGTAGTTTGAGGATTCTTATTGTTAGGATTTGGCAATGGTTGAGCTGGAAGTTGATTTGTCTTCTGTTGGTATGGGAGCATGAGTTGAGGATTTGTATTTTGTTGAGAAGGTTGTTGTTGTGGAAATGGCAATGAAAGTTTTTGTGGATTTTGGCTTGGAAATTGTGGAGCTTGTTGATTTTGAAAAGATGGAGGATATTGATAAAATTGAGCAAATATCCCATAAGGATTTTGCATCCCTTGTACCCATGGATGATATGAATTTTGATGTTGGGGCCAAGATTGTTGCCAAGGAGTCCAATTTGGTGGGGTTTGAAGATTCATAGGGTTATTAAACCCTTGAGATTGTTGTCCCTGCCAAGGTCTCCTTGCGACAAAACAGAGAGATTCTATTGAATTTGGATTTTCTTGAAAAACAACTTTGAGTCCAGGGATTGAAGGACAATCCTTGATTTCATGATTTTCTGAGCAAATCATACATGTTTCTACAACTTTTGCATCCAAGGGACATTCCCTTAAAGCATGTTTCTTTCTACATTTAGGACAAAAGATGGCTAAAGCATCTGTTTCTGCTTTCTGCTTGTTTTGGATTTTAAGGGTGTCTAGTTGTTCACTAAGACCCCCTAAGATATCAGTTTTAAACTCATCAAGCATATTACCAATCTGTGCCCTACTTACTGATCCAGTTGCAGATTTGTTAGCCCTAATAAGAGAAGAATCCCTAGGCCCTTTTCCAGTTTTAGATCTTCCCCTTGAGAATTGGATACATAGTTCTGTTATATCATGAAATGGGAGTTGAGAAATGTCTCCTTTCCCCATCATGTTTAAAATGTCTATCCATTCATCTCTAATGGCTTTTAATAGGAGGGATTTCAAGGTTTCATTATCTAAGTTGCTCATCTTTGCTCTTTTCAAGTTGTATTTAAATCTTTCAATTAAGTCTTCCAAATTTTCATCTTCTTTTTGCATCATTTTGAATACCTCATCCTTTTGATTGGTGGGCATACAATAGTCCAAGTATCTATCCAAAAATGTTTGTTTCATATCATTCCAAGTCCTGATAGATTGAGTGGCTAATCCCATGAACCATTTCAAAGCGGATCCCTTCAATGTTGAAGGAAACAGTTTGAGTTTTTGAGAATCTTCCATATAGTCATAAGTTCGGCACACTACTTCAAACTCAAATAGAAATGTTTCAGGATCCTCACTTCGTAATCCATAAAAGTTAGGAAGAACAGATGGTGAGATATTTTTCATTGTTGCATGAGTTTCCTCATCAACTATAGGGAATCCAAGAAAATTGTCCCTATTTCTACCGTTATTTCCTTCACCATTGTTGTCTTCATTATCTCCTCCTCCTCTACCTCCACCTCTATTTATTACTTCCTCTGCCATGATAGTTTCTTTAGAGTCCTTATAGTCCTCTAGTTCTTCTACCAAGGAAGGATGAGAGAAAGTCTCTTTGTTTTCTAAATGGGTTTTAGTAGGTGGTATAGGAGAATCCTCTAATTCAGCTGTTCTTTGACTTCCAAAAATCTTAAGGCTAGGGGTAGATGGTGGTGAATCTGGTCTATGCCTTGAAGAAGATGGAGTTGTGAAAATCGAACTCTTGGCTTTAGCTATAAACCTTCCCCTAGAATCTCTTGCTCTATGCATGTCATTTTTTTATTTTTTTTTAAAAAGTTGGGCTAATAATTCTCTTTCTGATCTTCCAGATCACACTAGGTGCAAGAAGAGAGCATACTTAAGAAATTACTAAACCAATAACTCTCTTTTATGATCCTCCAGATCACACTAGGTGCAAGAGGAGAGCATACTTCAAGAAGTTATCAAGTTTTCCCTTCTTTTATGATTTTATGTGTTTTTTTTTTTAAGACATTGGCTACCTAGTTACACTTCCCCGGCAACGGCGCCAAAATGTTTGGTCAATTTAGTGTGTCCTAAATTGCTGCATTTAATTGTCAATCCGGGAATCGTAAGTTGATGAAGTGCGGTGCACTATATGTGCAAGATAACCTCTTTCTTAACTTTTTGTCGTTTGTGGTCTTTCTAAGGTAAAATGGAAATTCTAAAGTGAAAAGCAAGCTTGGTTATATTTATTCAAGGAAGTGATATCCCCTATAATGATTTACAAATCTTGAAACTTTAAAAGCAAATTGAAATTACAATGACAAAAGAAAGTAAACTGCTGAAATGAAAAGTGCTGCTAATCTAATGAATCAAAACAAGAAACTAGTGAACATGAAAACTAAACTATTCTTGCTGCCAACTGAACACAAAAGAAACTACGCTTATGGAAATTCATAATTGCAATGAAATAAATCTAAATCAGATTACATCAATTCATTTTCTGACCCTTCATCATTAGACCAGCTATGACTTGCGGAAGTAATCATAAACAACTTGTGTAACTGATTATTTAATTTGCAGAAAGTAAACTAATACTAAACCATATACACATAATTCAATCCCTCGCCATCAGTCCAGCTGTGGCTTTCGGAGGCAACTGAAGATGTCATACATGATTTAATATATCTAAATTTGCAGAAAAGGAACTAATACTACACTACACATTTCATCATGCAGCCCCTCACCATCAGTCCAGCTGTGGCTTTCGGAGGTAACCGAAGACACTATGAGTAGCTTAATATATTTAAATTTAACTACTGAATCAGATAAGCAAAACTGAAATGTACAAAACAAGACTAAAGTTAAAGAAAAGCTGTGGAAAGAAAACTAGCAGCAGAATAATGTCAGTTTCATATCATTAGCCAAAATACTATGAAAATGCCCCGGGCTGTCTACCTAAAACCTGCACAAGAAAACTGATCAGTGATTTAACAATCATAAAAACATGAAAGATAAGAATGCAATGGAAATTAATGAACAGAAATGAAGCAACTATGAAATATGAACATGTAATGAGTTATGATACAATGACTGTTTAAAGAAATGAAATGAAAAATATATACATTAATACACAGAACCTCGGTTGAGCAGGGGCCCTCTACACAGCTTTGGTAACGATCCTCAACACAAATTAAGTTGAAAACAAAGTTCTTCACATTAAAAAGCAATTCATTACAGACTGGTAGTATTACGGCTCAAGGCAGCGTAATCACTACATAACAGAGTACGCACATCAACTCAACAGCTATGATCAACTAACAACTATCAACTAACTCTACGTGCGTATGCAAACGCTCTATATAAAGCAATAAACTGTAACTATCTCCTGAAGTTTATGATAGCAACCAACACGTAGACCACTAAGGCCACGGATATAGGAGTATGGCCATGTTGGAAAACGGATCTATGGAAGGTGGGCGCTTGAATTCAACTCCAGAACTTTGCACAGATGTCAATTAACCTCCGCAAGCTTGGAAACGGCGGTATGGATGTTTATATGCCACGAAACAGAGTCCAGCCGACATAGAACTCCATAGTTGACTTCCACGTGGATGGCTTTGACCGCGGCTTTCTTGCGTCGTTACTTGAACCAATAGGACCACGAACACTGTCCTTGTCATTCCCTACTTTTGCCCATGTGTTCTGCTAACCGTGAACACCTTGTGTCGATTTCCACAAAATAGGCTGCCTTGGAAAGGTTACGGCCGGTGGAAAGTGACAAGTTCTCCGTAATTTGTATGAACAAAATCTAAATGTTGTGTTGTGATGATGAAAATCTCTTCAACTTTTCCTGTATATATATCCATCATGAGGGTGTGTGACACATCTGTTGGGCATGCGAGCCTACATTACAAAACTGGCCGACCTTGCACATATAATTTATTGAAAATAATAAATTCAAAATATAAGTTCTGCTCATTGGATTAAGACATATTTTATATGGATTTTACACCTCTCAGAAAGAGGAATCCAACAAAAATATTAGCCTCTTAATCTGAGCATCTTAATATGGAGTTTGGACCTAGTTGTCCAAATTTAACATTTCTTCAGAGTACTCCCAGCTTCGAGGGGCACCAAGAGAACCACCAATCGATCCCTAGATCACGATTCCAAATCAGTGTGGACCCGGGGGTCTCACCCCACTAGACCCCATCAGCGATCTAGGACTAGACCGCCCTCCAGGGGATGCCCTAAACCCTGCAGACAGAAACTGCAACAGTCTAGTTCCTCCTCCGTACAACAAACATTGACAAGTTTCTTTCAGTCCTCTTCTATCGGCCTCGGATGCTAGGAGGAGTCTCCCTCCTTCAGGAGGCCCCTCTTTCTCTTTCTCTTTCTCCTCCAGGACTTATTCCGCACAACTCATAGTCATGATGCTTTAGTCATTTAGTCATCTAGATTTTACTTCACATCTGCACTCTTTGTAGCTTTTGTATTTCCTGCTTTATAAAGGAAGGGGACCGTTTGGTCCACCGGCTGGTCACGTTGTAATTATTGTAACCAACAGTCCCATTGACCTTTTGTGGTCATTCGTCGGACATTAATAAAATTATCTTATCTTATCTTATCTTATCTACTTTTAAAGGTTGAGATATTTCTCCCATGATATGTAGCTGCATGAATGAACTGATGATGTTTGGGATTATTATTGATGAACATATTTGGATGCTGCCTTGATATGATATCTGCCATGATATCTTGGACGAGAGGTTCATAGCATGACCAAGGTCGGGTACAATGTTGCTAGCATGGCTAGCTATGAGACAAGATGTAGAAGCTCCTTAGAGAGCTGTCTGAGCATGATCTGGATAAGACATGGATACACTGCGATGACAGAGAATCATATATATATATATATATATATATATATATATATATATATATATATATATATATAGTTGGGATTGTGATCTCTCCACATTTTTTGAGACAGTGCAGACAAGCTTAGGCTTGTGACTAATCCCTCCGTGAGAGGGAGGATGATTATGGTATCTTGTTGTGATTTATATGATTATGTATGTTCTAACATAACATTTGATTTGATGTCCTGTATGAACAGGAATCAACTGCTATTGAGACAAGCAAATACCAGATGTGAGTATGTTGAGAGCAACACTGATCGAGGACATTGAGCCAACTCTTCCTCCCTGCCTGAGCTCCTAGGATGAGGAATTGAGATAGAGGGCTCCTTGTGTTGAGGGAACTCTGGACAATAAGGCATATTCCCTATCTGTTACCCATAGGGTTATAGATGCTGCTCCCCTATCTTCATAGGGTCCGAGAATGCTGCTCCCCTGATTGGTCTTTGAAGAGTATACCCCATTTGGCATCATACCCACAAGCAGGGCTTGGCGATAATACCGCTCCTCGTTTGGCCAACAAGTTGAGAATGTACTTGGGGTGTATAACCCAAGTCAATTATGATACAGGTGTTCTACCACATGACTATTCAGGGTCATCGATGGAAAGATCAATAGGCAATAGGATGGGTTGAGATAACCCTATGTGGTTCCGGGTTGAGATTGAGCTCCCCGATGTGATTCCAGGGTAGAGATGGGCTCCCCTGCGTGGATGGATATCCTATTGCTCAATATGGGGTTGTAGAGGTATAGCTCCCCCATGAGATTCCAGGTCGAGATGTGCTCCCTGATGCGGTCACAGGTCAAGATGTGCTCCCTGATGATATGCTCTCCAATGATGATTGATGATGATATTCCAGGTAGAAGCCTGCTGGCAGAGATTCCGAATGATAGCCTGATGGATGAAGGGTGGTAGCCTAAGCTCTCCTTAGGTGACAAATTCTTCTTCTTCTAGATCTGAGAATGTTCAACATACAAGCAGATGTAATCAAGAGATAAGCAGGAATAAGCATGAGAAGTACATTGATGATTTGTAATAGGTTCACAACATGATGACTACATGACAAAGATAATCAGTGACGATATGTGATGATGCATGAAGATACCAGAATGGCATATTGATCGATGAACAGATATTGACAGGTGGAATTCTCCCTGGTTGAGAGGGAGTGTTAAAATTATGCAACTGCGGTCAAATTTCACTATGGACAGCTCTGATGGTCGAGATTATAATTGCATTATATTCCTCTCTTTGAGAGGACCAAAAATCGACCTATAGATCGCCTTAATCGGTTAAGCAGAAGTTAAATCTTGAATTGTTTTATCTATTAAAGTGAATTGGAATGGGTCTGCCTAACCACATGTGGAATTTAGTCAATTCGGCCTTTACCCCAAGCGAACCCACATAAAAACTATAAATAGAGGCGACCCCAAGCTCATTCTCACACACTTGCTCAAGCGATCTTCGATTTCTATTCATTGTCTTGGTTCGTCTATTTTGTCTTGGCTCGCATAGGTTCGATGGAAGAAGCTCGCGCAAGGTTCGGGATGACAGGCGAGAGGCTCGCTCTGAATTAGGGCTTTTGGGCCATAGTCGCGGGCATAGCGTGGCATGGTAGCGGCTAAGTTGCCATAACCGCGGGCTGAGCGTATTGAGGTCGCGGCTAGGGTTCCTGGGCTGGATCAGGCTGATAAGGACCTCAGCCGTGGGCACAATGAGTCTAGGTAGCGGTCAGGGAAGTTTTAGCCGCGGGCACAACGTCTTGAGGTCGTGGCTAAGGGTTTCTGGGAAAATCTGAGCTTGTTCCAATCACCAGTGCTCATGCATATGATTGCAGACAACTTTGACAGTGTCCTAGATTCAGATCTAGGACTCGATAATTGTTTTCACTGTTCAGTGAGTTTCAGTGATCAATTGTATCCAGGGTTTCGTACCGTTGTAGATTTGCAGAACTGCTCTATATATTTCTGCTGCAAGATGTATCTACAGTTCTCACTCAGTATCAACAGTATTCATTAGTATGCTACAACCAATGTCAGTGCATTTCGGTTCTCAGATTCAAGCTCCTTCAACAGAAGTATGTTTATGGTTCTATTGTGCATATGCTAGTTGTTTTCTACATCATGAAGATATGGATCTATGAATCATTGTACTCTTGTTTGCTGAATCATTTGATAACGATCTAAGAAGAAGAATTTGCAAGGGTTTTCCCCATAGTGGGTTTTTCCTAGGTCTTGGACCAATCATGGTGTCTCTATGTGTGCATGCTTTTCTTCCTTTGTTCCTTTACGTTTCGTTGCTTAGATGATGATGATGATGGTATTTTTCTTTCTATATAGTTGCTCATGCTGATAGTTAATAATGTAGATCTGTATAATGATATGTTTTGGGGTGAATTTAGCATGTTATTGAAGAAATGCAACTATCAAAGCAAAGAACAATGTAGCTCTATGAAAAATTAACAAAACCAAATAAAAATAAACCCTAACCCTCCTAATGATGTCTGCGTTATTGCTCTTCTAGGGTGGCCGAAGATTTCAGAGAGTGTTATCAATAGATCATTATGTTGAATGCATATCTTTTGAAGGTGCATTAGACCTCTTTTTATAGACAAGGCTTGGGCGACGAAGTGGCTTCGAATGTGAGCGTTGGAGGGCCTCATTAAAAGATTGAACATATTGACTTTTCTAATAGAAATTTATTAATTGATTACCTTGAACCCTAAGCTAGGATGTCATTGGCCTTATGGAGGAGGAATTTTAGTTTTAATGATGTGATGAATACTTCTTATGGGTACAAATACTTGCGATGCCCTTATTTAACATAATCTCTCCATGAAACATGACAAGAAACCCTCATGCTTGATATTCAATGCTTAACAACCAATAAAAGTATGCCAAGTCACCACCCTTGGGGTTTTCATCTTCAAACTTGTATTTCTATCAAACCGTGAAGAACTACGTGGCATGCCACATACCACTGAAAAGATCTCAATGAGGAGAATCCAACTAGAATAATTTTGACTCGAAAAATCGTGAATTGCCACACCATATTTGTTAACAAAAGCGGGCCATGTCATGGTGCTGCTTGGGTTGACATCAATGACAACCACCTATCAACATGAATGCTGCAGAGAATAGACAAGTCCGCAAGAGTTAAGAGAAATACAACTAAAATTTGTTGTGATAATTCAGAAGGCTGTAGAGAATGAGTTTCAAGTGTGCGGTGGATGCAATGCTACCATGATGCTACTATAAGTGTGATACTGCAAGATAAGTGTGTGGGTTGCAGATTATACCCATATTACTCACACAAGAGCATAAACCCTTAATTGGAATGCCAAGACCGCAAAGATATTCAAGGACCAAGGCACTTCGACTTCTTTGATGTGACAAGGTGTTCTTCAGAAAAACAGATCGAAACTATAGTAGATTGATGACAAAATATAGGATGAAGATAATAAATTCAGGTGCCAAAGTTCAAACATAGAAGGATATGTTGCTCAGAATAAAGGAGTCCTAACATGGCTGCAGATCATAGTGACAATTTGAGAAGATTGAATGAGCTTCACCTGCAAAAAGACAGGAAACAAAGAATCCCACCCGAAAATAAAATTACATGTGGACCCTAATCAACCCTTGGATCTTCGATGCTCAACCTATCCTTGCCGCGGAGAAAAGACGTCACTTGTTTGCATTGACTTTGGAGAGGTAAGTGATGTATTTATATCATTTTATGAGCACATATTTGAGTTCGACATAATAATTTTGGGGGGAATTTGAATTTTAAATTCAAATTCAAATTCAAATTCTAAATTAAATTTGCTTTTGGGCCCACAACCTTTTCTTTCACGTTTGTAATAATATTATTTATTTGTCCTTCAACAACAACATACTCAGTCTCCTCTTTTTAATAAAGATCCCCTAACAAACACTGCCATGTCATCAATTGTATTGGGGCCTTTGAGCATGAAGATTGTTATGCCAAAATTTAGTCATTAAAGAGATATTTGCCATGTCACCAAATCAAATGGACCAACCTCATTAACTGATCAACTATCAAATCATTAGGGTTGCCATGTCATCACACTTTGGAACATATCATCCAATTTATACTATGGTGCCATATCATTACCCTTTGGGGCTTTGGACCATTGACTGGGTGCAAAAACTTTGACTGAGTGTATCTCTCAAACCGTGAAGGCCCACGAGACACTCCGCATACTACTAGAATTAGCTCAACGAGGAGAATTTGATGGCAAGAGTCTCTTAAACAAACTAATTGATCTGCATCATTATAATCCTTAAAAACTGCGGGGTGTGTCCATCATCCAAGGGATAAAACCCTAGAGCTAGGGTTAGCTAGGGTTTCTTCATTGCCTTCTCTTACCCATGATAACAAGCATGCTGACGACATGAATGTCAGCATTTGAGACATGCTGCACCTGCTAAACATCCTGCACCGCCTGTCCTGGCAGTTCTTGCACCTGCACTTGCACTTGCTCTTGCTTTGACATCAATGACAACATACTCAACAATCTCCCCCTTTGTCATTGATGTAAACACACCTAGTATACCAAGGCATGTTGTATCCTGCATCTCTCTCTCCCTTGATGCCTCTAAGGTTCTCTCCCCCTTTGACATCAATGGCAAAGGGTGGCTAATACGTCCTTGACAATATCTCCATGTGATATGGCTCCCCCTGACAATATGCTTACCAGCTGCATAATATCTACAAGCTCCCCCTGACAATGTGCTTTCCTACAAACTCCCCCCCTCTCTCTGTGCATCTCCTAATTGTATGAGAATTCACTGAGAAATCTGTTTTCTTTGCCAGACCCTGGTTGTCTTATCTTCCTTCTGTTGAGATATCAAAGGAGGTGGCAATTAAACGATTTCTCTTATTACGACATTATCTTGTGATGTCTTCATTATTATTATATGTTCTCTCAATTTATCTTTTCTTATCATCAAGACTAATGTCAAACAACAAATAGAAGAGGACACAAGATGTAGGTACACTGTCAGGGAAAACCCCAGTCGTTGGGGAAAACCCGGTGAAAATTCTTCCTCACTAGATTCAAGATGAGACGACCAAGACCTTTATACACTAGAGACTCCCTCCACCATGTCATCCCTTCACTGTGTTAGCACCGAGATCTCCTTACTGTCATGACATTGAGATCTCCTTTGCTTGCACCGAAACTTCATCTTCGTCACTGCAATAACACTGAGATATTCTTTTTGAGATCTTCCTTCTATGGTAGCCCTGAGATTCTTCCATTTGATGACACCGAAACATCTTTGCTGATGTGGCACCGAATTCTTAATGCTGTGATAATACTGAACTATGGTTCT
The DNA here is from genome assembly GCA_034641835.2 of Pinus albicaulis. NCBI lineage: Eukaryota > Viridiplantae > Streptophyta > Pinopsida > Pinales > Pinaceae > Pinus > Pinus albicaulis. Next base: position 348,314,819 of record CM076573.1, on the reverse strand, counting down.
TGTGGTGTGGCTTCATTACTGAGACTGCACCGAGTTTGAGGTCTGTAGTAGCACTGAATAGAAGTCATTGAAATTCATCCACTGAAATAACACCGAGATTGTAATAGTATTGCACCTTAATTCGAGCTTCTGTTTTGTGATATCCACACCCAGTTCAAAGACAATCCGAACTTGACTTGACTGTAATTTTTGCGAAGTTTGCACTTGTATTTATAGTTGTTTCCCCACAGTAAATGAGCCGACATGACTTAGTGAAGAGTTGTGTCTCCATATGGGTCGACTTGAATATATGATCTTGAAGATAATCTAATTGAGGCCGACTAGAAGAGGTTGCCTTGATGACTTTGATGAAGAGGCCGAGAGGATGACTTGGAGTCGTCTAAACAATAAATTGACTTTGACTCGATCCTAATTACATGATTCAAAAGCCAAGAATAGATCAATTTAAATCTGTAATGACTAACCTAGAAGTCCACAATGGGGACCTTAATCTAAATATGACCCAAGCATGAAACCCATGCTTTAATAAGTTATTTAATAATAATAATAATTTTTTGACAAATATATTAATAATGAAAACCGAACCTCATTACATTCTTCAACACCTTCCTGGTGAATGTTCATCCTTCCTGGTTTTGCGAGGTCCGCGTCAAGCCACTTCTACAATCTCATGCAAAATGGCCAAAAATTATGGCATAAATGGCACTCTACATCTGATCTCAACAATGGAGCAAAGCTGTTGTAACTTTTGTTGTCATGGGTGTATGGGACTCTTTCTTGTCTTCCAGAAAATTTGCTTCTAGGGCTTTGATAAAACCCTTTATTAATATGCTTGCTATATTCCCTACAACCTCGAGTTCTGTGTCCATAGTTAGAACATGTATAACAATAACCATAAAATACACATGTATACCTAGGTGTATAGGGTGAATATCTGTTGAAGGTGTCTCACCCTTGAGAGTATCTTAGTTGTTCTCCACTTCTGAATGCTCTATTATGAGTTGGTGTCTTGAATGCATCATCTTGATTTCTTGAGGCATTGGTCTTCCACCTTTCGGTGTTGGTTGATTTGTGCAGCATTTTGACTTTGGGCTTCTCTCCATTTTTGGCATGAGGCTTCGTTTCATAAGACTTCTTTTCTTCCTTGACATGTGGCTGCTCTTCAACTTTGGGATGAGGTTTCTCTTTATGTGACTGCTCTTCATCATTTGGATGAGAGTTCTCTTCTTCTTTGACATGTGGCTGCTCTTCATTATTGGAGCATGAGGACTCACCAACATATCCAAGACCTGTCTTGATAAGTGGTGATCTTTGGCAATTAATAATGTCATCCAAGACTTGTGAGCTGCTATATTTTTGATTTAGCTTGTCAACTTTTTCTCTTAAGATGACAATATCCTGCACATAGTTTATGAAATATTCTACCTTTTACTGAGTCTTACTTCTTAAGACATCCGCAGTCCTTTTGGCTTCTTTAAGTTCCCTTTTCAAAGAGGTGATCTACTTCCCTTTATCCTGCATGTTCCATTTATTCGACTTTTCTTTTGTTGAGAAATCAATGCTAGTTGAATTAGGGTTTTGATTTCTCTTTCTTGATAATTACTTGTGAATTATGTTGGCTTCTTTTATTTCTTAGTTATATTATCTTTCATCAAGCAATTACCAAATGATGTGTGTATGAACATCACAAACAAGAGACACAAGATGTAGGCACTCAGCCAGGGCAAAACCCCTATCTAGGGGAAAACCTAGTCAAACCTCTTCCTTCAATAGTTTTCACGAGATAATCCAAGACTCTTCAACCTAGACAAAACCTTCCTCCAACCACCAAGTCAACCCTTCTTTCCAGCAGCTTCGATCTAGACCTTCGACCTTGTAGCAGGCTGCAGCAAAACTTCGATTTATGCAACAATAACACTTCTACCCCAACAACTTCGACCCCTGCAACTTCGATCCTGCAACTGGAGAATTTCGATCCCTGCAACTCCAACACATCGATCTTGCAACCGTAGCACTTTGATCCTGCAACTGCCCTGTAAATTCGTAGGAGAGAGAGATAGATAGCCTAGAAACTTTGATCTTGCAATTGTCTTCCTTCTCCTTGTACTTCGCACTTTTTTGCACTGCTTCTTGTGTATATTGAGCTTGTTGAGTTGGTGAGTAAGTGGATTGAACTGCACTTGTATATATAGCCTTCTTGTGGGTCAAATTGCTCCTTTGTAGGCAGACTTCATCAAGCAAGGGCCGACTTGGTGTGGAGGTGACAAAATTCATATTTGACTCAAAAATAATTCTTTTTACATGATTCAAAAGCCCAAGAAGGGTCTCATAAAATGTACAATGACTCTAATGATTCAATATAAATCCTAAGAGTCCTCAATGGGAACTTTGACTAATAAAAAGATGACCCAAGCATGAAACCCATGCTTTAATGTCATTGTAATAATAATAATAATTTTCTTTTTCATTCTTTTGATAAGTACATTGCATAATGACTCGAATACAATTATGAAGACCTAACCTAGTTGCATTCTTCAACACTCCCTCTTAACTCGGGAGGTATTCATAATGACATATACAAGTACAAGGAAGATCTCAAAACATATGAACTATGAAGAGTTTAGGTATCGGATTGCCATGGACTAGATTCCTAACTATGGTAATCTATCTAGGTTCTCCAACAGATTAGGCACTCACGATGCCACAGACTAGATTCCTGACCAGGGCAATCTATCCGGGTGGGACTAAGATGGACTAAAGCTTTCAACCACTCTAGGTACCATCAGGCTTACTTGTTAACCATCAACCTAGAAATCTAGGTGCGTATCCGAGGTCAAAGCTCCATGACCAACCACCCTCCAAGATCCAGACATCAACACATAGTGCCAACCAGATGTCTTCCTATGCAATATGCATCACACACAAAGCCTCAACAAATCTCTTCCAAACTTCTATCATCATCAACAAGATCAACTAAACCAAGCATGCTTCTAAGATATTCAAACTTCTTATTAGGAAGAGGCTTTGTTAATATATCAGCTACCTGATCGTTTGTTGGGACATACTGTAGCTTCACGATCCCATCCTGTAGCAAGCTCCTGATGTAGTGGAGCTTATTGTTGATATGCTTCATCCTAGCATGAAACACGAGATCTTCATACATCTTGATGTAAACTTTTTTTTTAAAAATTGGATCGGTTGCTATTTAGTATTCAAAAAAGAGAGGAAAGAATTCCCTCGTACATTCGAGTTTTGGAGAAGAGTACCAAGGAGGGGTTAAGTGGCAAAATACCAATCCTCCTTTGTGACTACTATTACTACTATACTGCATGACAGAATCCTGATAGATTCTAACGAATTGAGAGAGCATAAAAGCAAATTTAAAAGACATAATCTAAAGAGTAAGATGAAAGAATGCAGATTAGTCAGTGCTATCTTGAATTTCTCCTGGCTTGACCATGAGAACATTGTTTGAAATAGAACTTGGCGTTGATCTCTTGTTGAGCATATATTTAAGAATCTGTATTGACTCTTTCATGTGGGAACAACTGTTAGAGGAGGAGCTCAAATGCTCCTTAAAAGATTGCGCGTGATATCGGAGGAAAGTAATGTCCACTTGATGTCTTTGTTTTATAAGCTTCAACTGTCCTTTGATCTGCTCCATTTCGGCTTGGAGGATGACACAGTAGAGGCAGTTTTCATTTCTCATGATTGCTTGATTGAAGGGGCGAGGTGGAAACACTGCTGCAAAAAATGAAGTGCTGAAAAAAGAGGAGGTGGGTGCACAGAAGGGGAAAAAGGAGAGCAGAAGGGACGACGGAGAAGGTGGTTTGGGGAGTATGCAGCAGAGAGAAAGAAGGGCAAAAGGGAGGTAGAGTGAAGAGCGAAGGGTAAGAGCGGCGAGAGGCGATATGCGAAAAGGAGAAAACAGCGAAAAGGGAAGTGCAAAGGGAAAAGAGAGCGAACAACGAAAAGCGAAATGGAAGGGGCAGCGAAGTGCGAAATGGAAAGTGCCGCGAAGTGCGAAAAGAATGTGAGCTGCGAAATGGAAATGGAAAGAGCTGCGAAGTGTGAAAAGTTAAAGGGTGCAAACTGCGAAGAGAAAAGAGTGCGAACTGTGAAGTGGAGAGTGTCGCGAAGTGCGATAAGCAGAAGAGGTAAAGAGTGCGAACTGCGATATGCGATATCACATAATCGTCGTCGGCAAAAATAGCGGCAGGTTTTAAAAGAAAAAGGAAAACGAAGCGGAGCAAAGAGCGGTTAGCGATAGGAGACTTAATGGAGGCAGAGTGCGATCGCCAAATTGCTTTCGGCGGAAAGAGGGAGAAAGACTTGAAGGTAAAAGGAGAAAGGAGCGAAGAGCGAAATGCGATGTAATGAATGAGGAGGGGATAGGAACGACGACGAAGAGCGGTCGTACAATCACAATCGGCGTTTGGAAGCGGTGCATGACAAGAAGCTCGAGGGAATAAAATCACGGTTAGATCGTCGAGGAAGGAAGGATAAGAACAGGCCTGCCCGGACAGAGTCATGAATGGGAAGAGATTCGGGCAGGGAAGGATAATGTTAGGAGAGGAAGTCATGGCATAGGAAAAAGGGAAGTGGCTCCTTGAAGAAAAAGTTGACCGACAGGTCTCTTACAGGCATTATTTGCCAAAATGTCTGATTTCTTGTTGTTTTTTTTGAGAATGTGGAAGAAGGAGATGTCTTCCATTTCCTTGCATAGGATGCGACATCTATCAATTAGCCTGCTGAGAGCTATATTGGGAGTCTACGTAGAATTCTTCATCATGCTTATGATGATTGCTGAGTCGCCGAATATCACGACTTTTCCCGTTTTGTGTGTCTTAATAATCTCGAGACCTTTCAACAGAGGATAGGCTTCAGCTCTGTTGTTGGACAAACAACCAAGCCCCCATTCATAGGTGGCCACAATGCACCCTTGTTCATCTGTTATATGTCCTCCTACCCTTGCAATACTTGGGTTTGATTTTGAAGCGCCTTCAAAGAATAGCGTTGGCCTTTTTATCCCGTCAAGACACTCAATGAACTCTTTCTCTTTGAGTCTAATCTTCCACTACTCATTGTGTGGGAGTTGAGTGCCTGGATTTTTGATAAACCTCGGAGGATTGTCAAGAGCTTTACTAAGAAAGTTTCTTTCTTCAACTTTCAAATTGCTAAAGTTTAGGTGGCTGTTGTTTTTGGAGAGGATTGTCTCAGATGTGAGGCTGCAGGTCTTGCTCTGGACTTTTCTTGTGCAGGGTATCTGCTCTTGAAAGATAGCCTTCTTCCTTACTAACCAGATGTTCCATAGCAAACCATAGGGCAGAGTATCCCAAACTCTTTTGGTAATCGACTTGCTTTTTTTGCCCCAAGGGTAACTTCTTTTCCATTTTATGATTAAATCCGAGATTGAGTTGATAGCACCAAGATCAATTCGGGAGAATTAGTTAGAGAAAGCCAACACCATGAGGCAAAAGGGCATCCAACAAAGAGATGAAAGGCAGTCTCTTGAGCCTTAAGGCAAAGGGGAGATCTTGAAGCACAACTGATACCTCTTTTTTTAGGTTTTCAGAGGTAAGGGTCTTCCTTTTGAGCAGGATCCAAGTAAATATTTTGACTTTGGGGAGCGCTTCAGATTTCCAGATTTGTTTCCAAATGGCCCAAGGAGGAGTGGGGTAATGATCTTTGAGAAGGGACTCATACCCAACTTTGATTGTGTAAGAGGAACCAGTCGGATTCCATCTGAAGCTATCCTGACAGCCTTTGTTTAGAGGGGCAGCACCATGGAACATTTCTTTTAGAATTTTTTGGTTGTTCTCGAGGAGAGGAGGCATGAGAGGAAAGGTCCAGCCCTTCCATAAGTTGGTATTCCCTTCCCAGCTGGAAATTTGGTCCAGTGTATTGATCCCTTGGCTTCTGAGATAATTTTGAATGCGAAGAGTACTAGGGTTGTTAGAGAGAGGGGGCTGTCCCATAATTTTATCTTCCCAGATATTTACGCTACATCCTCCATGTGGGACTTTGGAGATATTATTGATGATGAATGGAATAGCTTTTTTGCAGAGAGTCCATATTCTAGTGCAAGGTCTGTGAGGAATGGTATGATCTAAAAGGTTTTGCCTTGACGTGGAGAGGTATTTTGACTCCGTCACTTGCTTCCACCAAGTTTGCTGTCCCGTTATAAGGCGCCATACAATTTTCCCCCGAAAAGCAATGTTCAACAACGTGGGAATGCGAATTGCCAATCCTCCATTTGCATGATTTTGTGTTACCTGTCTCCATTTAACCAAGTTGAATTTCTTCTTCTAACTTTTCCGTCCTTGCCATAAGAAGTGTCTTAAGATAGCTTCTATTTTGTGTTGGATGCTGATGGGAGATTGAAGAAGGGAAAAGTGGTACAAAGGCAGGGAAGATAAAGCAGATTTTAAGAGGATGATGCGCCCAACCATGTTGAGCCATGAGGATCCCCATTGCTGAACTTTCTTCTTCATTTTGTCGATGCTGAGATTCCAGATCTCAGTCTTCAACTGTCCGGCACTGACAGGCATGCCAAGATAGTTGAAAGGGGTCCAGTTCCATTGGTAGGGGACCCCAAAGATTTGAGCTATGCTGTGGATAGTATTGATAGTTGCGTTCCACCCATAAATGCAGCGTTTGTGATAGTTTATCTGCCCTCCACAGTAATGTATGAATTGGTCTAAAAGCAATTTGAACCTCTAGGAAATGATGTTGGTGGCCCCACCCATCAAGAGGGTATCATCAACAAACAAAGAGTGATTCATATTCTTGGCTCCATTGTTAAATTTGATGCCAGTGATTAGTGCGTTTGTGATCCAAATCCCTGCTGAAAGATTCTGCCATAAGAATGAAGAGGAAGGGGTAGAGGGGACAACCTTGCCTAAGGCCTTGGGAGGATTGGAAATAATTCCCAGGTCTTCCATTGATTAAGGGGGATATCCAAGGGCTGGATATGCAACTTTGAATGAGAGATATAAAGTCAACTTCAAGTCCCATATTTTGAAGGACAAAGAGAAGGAAGGAGTGTCTTACTCTGTCAAATGCATTGGCCAGGTCAAGTTTCAGGATAAATCCTTTGTCGGATCTCATCATGCTAGAGTGGATGGCTTCTTGGACCAAAAGGATGGAGTCAGTTATTTGTCTTTGGGAGATGAATCCTCCTTGATTTTGGAGGTGGGTAGCCAGGATTTTGGTTATGATTTTATATGAAGAATTGCAAAGGGAGATGGGCCTGAATCTGGAAAAGGAAGAGGGGAGGTTTTCTTTGGGGATGAGGGCAAGGAAAGTTGAGTTGGTGAATCCCCCGACCACCTTTTTTCTTTGAACCCAAAGGATCATTTTGACGAGGTTTTTTTTTTGATGACATCCCAAAAGGTCCAGTAGAAACTTATGGAAAAAACATTCGGGCCCGGAGATTTTTTGGGGTGGAGGTTTCAAATTGCATCAAAAATTTCAACCTCCTCAATTTCCTTGGTGAGAGATGTATTGATTTCCTCTGTAATCAGCTTGAGGGTATAAGTAAAAAAATCATTGTAATCCTCCGGCTCAACATTCTTGGTTAAAAGATTTTTGTAGTTGCTGTATGTTGCTATTTCAATAACCTCCTGATCATTGTGCTTCTGTCCTTCATCATCTGTGATTTTTGTTATGTTGTTCCTTGACATTCTAACTCTGGCTTGTTTATGGAAAAAAGAGGTGCTTTTGTCCCCAGCCTGCAACCAGAGATTTGTAGATTTAAGCCTCCATTTTCCTCTTCATTCTTGCTAGCTTTATAGTATTATACCAATTCTAGTAGAGCTCTTTTTCATGGTCCTGCTTTTCTTTGTTTACTCAGTGGATGTCAATGTCAGTTTGAACCATTTCAAGCTTTCTCTTAATGTCATTTTTGATTTTGTCTTGTTCACTGTAATGGAGTTTGACCCATTCTTTGAGTGAAATGCGCACTAGTTTCAATTTAGATTCCCAAATATGAATAGGGGAGCCCTCAACATGTTGTAGCCAAGAGCTGATCATGATCTGTCGAGCTTTAGAAAATTCACACCATAGCGGATTATAACGAACGGGTAGGGGCCCCAAGGAAGACTGATCTCCTAGTGTAAGGGAGACTGGATAGTGATCAAAGGCAGAACAAGTCAGGATGGAAGAGGAGGCAACAAAAAATGAGAGATGAGAGAAACATCTACAAGAAAGCGGTCTAGCCTCTCCATAATGTTTCCAACCCCAATTCTACAATTATTCCAAGTAAATTTTGTAGAAATTTCTGTTTTCCCACCCCGGTTTTCAGTTTCACCTTATTTCTCCAATTAGTTAAATGCTCTTTCCTATAACCTTACATTCAACAAGCTGGAAAATAAATATTTGCTGAAAACACAAATTCTGAAAATTTTTCACAATGCTGGAAAATGCAGAAATAAAAATCAGCAGACACAAATAGCCATTCAACACATTTTAACACAGTGATTTTTGGTCAAGGTGACTCTGGAAAAACCCCCTTCAACTTTTGGGGAAAACCAGTTCGAAAGCTTCTCTTTATTTTCTGAATATTGCTTTTACAGTGAGACAAAAATTTACACAGCAAAAGAATTACAGCAACTTCATAATAGTATTTATCTCGAAAACCGTGCCAAACTCCACCTCGGTTTTCGTGCCCACAAAAACAGAAATTATAGAAAACAATCCAACATTAAATGCTGTACGGAGAACATTGAAATCTGTGTTGTACGGTTGTCCGACCTCCTCGAAAAACGTGCTGTACGGCTTGTTGAAAGTTGCTGTATGGTTGCCTCAAAAATCATGCTGTACGACTGCCTTAGATCTATTGTACGACCTCGATTTCAGCGCTGATTTTTTGCTGTACGGATTTCAGAAAACAACCCTCTCTCTTCTGCTGTACGGACCTCGATTTCTGTGCCTCCAAACTGCTGTACAGTCCTCAAAAAACGTGCAACAATAAATGCTGTCTTTCCTCCCTCGAAATTCATGCCCTCTTGACTCGAACTTCGTGCTCTGCCCTTGCTGTACGGATTTGCTGAATGTTAGTGCTGCTGCCCTCCTTCTCACTGCTCAGAAAAATCTCCAGCTCTCCTTCTCTCCTCCCAATCTGCTCATGAAAGAATGAATGACCTTTTCCTCCTTTTCTTCCTTTAACCTAAATCTAAGTGACTTTTGGGGAATCCCTAAATCCAATGGTTGAAAAAGCTTTAGATCTAGGGCTGAGATTAAATGCTCATTTAAATCTCACTTTCTATTTTTTAATTCACCCCACTTTAATAAAGACCCACTTAGTCATTTATTTCCAAAGTCACTTTTCCTTTCTAATTTTACATTGACTTTATTAAAGTCACTTTAAAATTAGACTTTAGTAACTTTATTACTTAAAGTCACTTTTAAATTAGATTTGACTTTCTAACTTTATAAAGTCACTTTAGGAGAAAAATTAAATTCTTTTGGACACTTTTCTCTAGGCCAAAGATCAAAGGCTCAGGGAACCACCTGTCTTCTGGTAACCAAATTTCAACACTCCCTCTTATCGGGGAAGGTGTTCCTCACCACACCCATCTTGTCTCTGAAGTAGACATGCTTGTCCCGTGGTAAGGCTTTGGTAAGAGTATCTGCAACCTGCTCATCAGTGGGAATATACTCGAGCTTCACTGCTCCCTTCTGCACATAGTCTCTGATGAAGTGATATCTGATGCCGATATGCTTTGACCTGTCATGAAATACTGGATTCTCCATGAGTTTAGTGCAACTCTGATTATCACAGTATATCACTGAAGGTCTCAACGGCTGACCAAATAAGCCAAACAACATCTTGCGAAGCCAGATGGCCTCACAACTAGCTAGACTGGCTGCCATATACTCTGCTTCCGCTGAACTCAATGCTACTGACTGCTGCTTCTGGCTGAACCATGACACCACTGCTGAACCCAACCCAAAACAACACCTTGAAGTGCTCTTCCTATCAGAAGCACAACCTGCCCAATCAGAATCAGTGTAACCTGCCAATCTCACTCCATCCCCCTGCCTGTAGTCCAGACCATAATCCACTGTCCCCTGCAAGTACCGCAAAATGTGTTTTACAGCCACCCAGTGAACCTTCCTAGGCTCACACATAAACTGACTCATCGTGTTGACTGCAAAACAAATATCTGGTCTAGTGTTGACCAAATACATCAAGGAACCAATCAGCTGCCTGTACAATGTGTGATCCACCAACTCGGAATCCGAAGCATGAAGCTTCTTCCAGTTGGTGATCATCGGTGTCGACATGGGTCTACAATCCTCCATGTGGAATCTACCAAGGATGTCCACAATATACTTCCCCTGTCCTAGGAAGAAATGCCCCTCCTCCTGCCACACCTCCAAACCCAAAAAGTAATGCATCAAGTCGATGTCCTTCATCTCAAACTCCGCCGCAAGATCTCTCTTGCAGTGCTCTATGAGTCTCTCTGCACCTGTAATGACTAAGTCATCCACATACAACACCAAAATGAGAGGCTCCTCACCTATCACAATATAGTAAAGGTTCGGATCTGCCTCACTCTTTGTGAAACCCATCTCCTGCAAGTATGTATCTATCCTGGAGTACCAAGCTCTGGGAGCTTGCTTCAGGCCATAAAGGGCCTTCTTCAATCTGCACACATGGGACTCCTTCCCATGCACCTCAAAGCCCTATGGCTGCTCAATGTACACCTCCTCCTGTATGAAGCCATTGTGAAATGCGGTCTTCACATTCATCTGGTGGATCTTCCAACCCATCTCTGCTGCTTTCAATATAATGGAGCAGATCGAAGAATATCGAGCCACGGGAACGAAGGTCTCCTCATAATCAACTCCCTCTACCTGGGAGAACCCTCTAGCCACAAACCTTGCTTTGAATTTCTTAATGCTGCCATCTGCAACATGCTTTACCTTGTAAATCCATCTGGAAGTAACCACGGATTTACCCTCAGGCCTTGGCACCACCTCCCAAACATCATTCTTCATGATAGAAGAATACTCCTCCTGCATGGCCTCTCTCCACACCTGCTGGCTAGTTGCCTCCTCATAGCTAGAAGGCTCAGAGTCAATGATGTTAGCAACCATTTCCATATAGCTACAAAACCTATCAGGTGGTGTACTCTCTTTGACCGGCCTCTTTGGCCTAGCAACAGATGTGGCCTCTCTCAAGGTATCCTAAAGCCACTTGAGCTTCCTCTTCCCTGAGCACACTTCTCCCACTAGAGAATGAAACTCCTCCTCCTCCTCATCGGGGGCACGAGACGCTACGATTGTTCGTCTATTTGTCCTCCTGCTTGCTGAACACAGCCAGATCTTTGAAATCACAGGTGTGAGCGTGTCCATCGGTGGACTCCCTGATGAGCGCTGCGGAGGCACGCCTGCTGCACGCTGCCCGAAGCACCACCCCTCTGAATCTGCGAGCCACTGCTCATTGACGGACCTGACACCATAATCGATGTACCTCCGGATCCTCCTGATCCCTACCCACTGGATCCCTGCGACTGAATCAACTGTTGTTGAGGGTCTGGCTGACCCAGATACTCCAACTCCCATGACCTCCTGAAAGCCTTGTCCTCCTCGAACTTCACATCTTGCATGACAACAACTCTCCTCTGTGCGGGAATATATATCCGAAAGGCCTTCGAGGTCTCACCCTTCTCTGCATGGGCTCTAGTTTGGTCCTCTTCTCCTTGGGTACGTAGGAGTATGCAATACACCCAAAGATACAAAGATGACCAATATCAGGCTTCTTCCCAGTAAAAGCCTCCTTCGGAGTCATATGCCCCAAGGCACAATGCAGACTCTTGTTCTGCGAATAAACAGCAGTGTTGCAGGCCTCTGCCCACAAAAACAATGGCAACCCCTGATCATGTAACATGGCTTTGGCAGCCCCTCCGATGGATCTGTTCTTCCTCTCCGCAACCCCGTTCCGCTGGGGGTTGTAAGGAACTGTGAACTACCTCCTAATGCCTGCCTCCGCACAATAGTCAACAAACTCTCCAAGGGTGTACTCTCCTCCATTGCCCGACCTCAGGGACTTTATCTTCCAACTTGTCTGAGTCTCCACAAGAGCTCTGAACTCCTGAAATCGCTTGAAGACCTCACTCTTGGTCTTCAAAAAATAAATCCAGGTCCTCTTGGAGTGATCATCAATGAATAATACATAATACTCATATCCACTCAAGGTAACATGAGACATCTGACCGCTCACATCGGAATGAATCAAATCAAGTACCACAGTCGCTCTGCTGTCATTGCTGGGAAAAGGGGATTTGGCAAACTTGCCCATCGCACATCCTCTGCAAGTATCAAAGTGATCAGTACTGAAATCTGGCACACCTGTAGTGATCTCCCGCAAAGTCCTCAAGGCTCCATGATACATGTGCCCCATCCTGCGGTGCCAAATCTCACACAGGTCAGAACTGCTAGCTCTGCTGTCGGTACTACTGCTCAATGCCAAAAGGGGTTGAAATGCAAACTTGTACACCTTTGCATGGCGTACACCTATCACTCTAGCTGAATCAGCTGGAGCGCCCCTGGGATATATCAACACCTGTCCTCCCCTGAACAGTATCTCATATCCTCTATCCTCCAAAGTTGAGACAGATATGAGGTTCTTCCTCATCCCTGGCACATAAAGAACATCTGACACCTTCAAGGGAGGTTTAGACTCCCTCTGAAATGTCAGTGTTCCCACACCGACTGCTCTAACAACTCTGTCATCACCGAGTGCTACCTCTATATCAGTGCCACTCTCTGAAAGCTCTGAGAAGTACTCACGGACTCCTGTCATATGACGTGAATCCCCACTGTCCACATACCAGATACCCGAAGATGCTCCGCTAGTCGAGGGAAATGCATGCTCCCTCTGAACCTCCGTGGCAGGTGATCCTGCACTAGCGGACTCACAAGCAATGAACCCAAACTCCCGGTCAAAGCAATCCGTGAAGTCCTCTACCTCTGCTGATGCTGCCATGTTCTGGTTCTTCCCCTTCTTCTTCTTCTCCAGACACACAACTGCATAGTGTCTCATCTTCTGACAATTCCAACACTTCACCTTGGAATAGTCCTTCTACGTGTTACCTTGTTTACCTTTACCTTTTCCCCCACCACTGCTTGTGGAAGCTTGCTTCTTTCCCTTGCCTCTCTTGCCTCCTGCCAACAATGCTGCATCCTCATCCTACTCAACTGGCTTGGCTGCCCCAAGCTGACCCTTCCTGATTTCTGTCTGAATGCAATCATCCCAAAACCTCTCCCATGTGGGAAGGGTCTCACGTGCACAAACCCCATCAGCAAAGTTCAGCCATGAACTGGGTTGGCCATTCACTGCAATCTGCACCAACTCAGTGGATGGAATGACCTCTCCAACTGCTGCCAACTCATCTCACACATTAGTAATCTTTGTGAGATATCCCGCTGCACTATCAGTCTTATCCATCTTAATGGTTTTCAGCTTCTCCCTTAGGACCATTTTTCTGTTCTCAGTGGTACTTTGGTAGAGATTGGTCAATGTTGTCCACATCTCATGAGCATTTCTCTTTCCTCTCACATGAGGAATGCAATGGTCTTTGATTCCATCTAGAATCAGTCTCTTACCCTTGTTATTCTTTTTATTATATGCTACCAACTGAACAACATCAGTAGGCACAACAACAGGGTGCTGTGCGGTATGCACCATGACATCCCAGACTTCTGCCTCCTCAAAGATACTATGCATTCTCTCTTTCCAAACTCTGTAGTTACTATGCCCATCCAACCTATCCTCCACCCTCAATCCCAATGACATCCTTGCTGTCCTAAAAACCGAAAATAGCACTGCTGTAGTAAAGATAAAATTTCTGTGTGAAAAATCAGCTTGCTGGAATTTTCTGAGTGAAAAATCAGTAGACTGTATTTTTCTCTTTTGCTGTCCCAAACTGCACTTTCAGCACCCAAGCTCTGATACCATGTAGAAATTTCTGTTTTCCCACCCTGGTTTTCAGTTTCACCTTATTTCTCCAATTAGTTAAATGCCCTTTCCCATAACCTTACATTCAACAAGCTGGAAAATAAATATTTGCTGAAAACACAAATTCTGTAAATTTTTCACAATGCTGGAAAATGCAGAAATAAAAATCAGCAGACACAAACAACCATTCAACACATTTTAACACAATGATTTTTGGTCAAGGTGACCCTGGAAAAACCCCCTACAACTCTTGGGGAAAACCAGTTCGAAAGCTTCTCTTTATTTTCTGAATATTGCTTTTACAGTGAGACAGAAATTTACATAGCAAAAAAATTACAACAACTTCATAATAGTACTTATCTCGAAAATCGTGCGAAAATCCACCTCGGTTTTCGTGCCCACAAAAACAAAAATTACAAAATACAGTCCAGCATTAAATGCTGTACTGACAACATTGAAATCTGTGCTGTATGGCTGTATGACCTCCTCGAAAAACGTGCTGTACGACTTGCTGAAAGCTGTTGTACGACTGCCTCGAAAATCGTGCTGTACGGCTGCCTTAAATCTGCTGTACGGCCTCGATTTTGGCACTGATTTTCTGCTGTACAGATTTCAGAAAACAACCCTCTCTCTCCTGCTGTACGGACCTCGATTTCCATGCCTCCAAACTACTGTACGATCCTCGAAATACGTGAGGCAATAAATGCTGTCTTTCCTCCCTCGAAATTCATGCCCTCTTGCCTCGAACTTCGTGCTCTGCCCTTGCTGTACGGATTTGCTGAATGTTAGTGCTGCTGTCCTCCTTCTTCTCACTGCTCAGAAAAATCTTCAACTCTCCTTCTCTCCTTCTCCCAATCTGCTCATGAAAGAATGAATGACCTTTTCTTCCTTTTCCTCTAACTTAACCCTAAGTGACTTTTGGGGAATCCCTAAATCCAATGGCTGAAAAAGCTTTAGATCTAGGGCTGAGATTAAATGCTCATTTAAATCTCACTTTCTATTTTTTAATTCACCCCACTTTAATAAAGACCCACTTAGTCATTTATTTCCAAAGACACTTTTCCTTTCTAATTTTACATTGACTTTATTAAAGTCACTTTAAAATTAGACTTTAGTAACTTTATCACTTAAAGTCACTTTTAAATTAGATTTGACTTTATAACTTTATAAAGTCACTTTAGGAGAAAAATTAAATTCTTTTGGACACTTTTCCCTAGGCCAAAGATCAAAGCCTTAGGGAACCACCTGTCTTCTAGTAACCAAATTTCAACAAATTTTCGATTTTTGGGGATAATATCCACCAAATCGTGATCAAGCATAATGGATTCCAACTGCTCTCTTGCAGGGTTAGGATTGAAACTGCCCCCTCTTTTTTCATTGGCGTGCAAGATTAGATTTAGATCCCCTCCAATGATGACATTAGGATTGTCCTCACTGTCTATGTCAGCTTTCATGGCATTCCAACAAACTTCTTTGTCTCTGTAGTGGTTTGGCCCATAAATGTTATAAATAGTAGTCTTGATATCCTCTTGCTGGTTCTGAAGTATGACTTTGATCCAATCACGAGTCATAACAATTGCAGTCTGCTTCCAAATGTTTTGGTTCCATATTGTTGCAGTGCCTCTCGAGGCACCTCTAGATTCTTACCAAAGTGCTCGTGTAATTCCTAGTTTTGTTAATGATATTTCTCATTTCAGTCTCTCCTTGTTTTGTTTCTTGAAGAAGGACTATGTATGGATTTTCTTGATTGAAAAGGTCTTTTAGAGTAGAGTTTTTGGAGGGGTGCTCTAGTCCCCTGCAGTTCCAGGTGAGAACTTTCATTACTTCAAGAATGCAAGTTGTGACCCTGTCTTCCCTGCTGATTCATGTTGATTGGTTTCTTTGATTATAGGTCCTCCAATGTAGGAATCTATTGAGTGTTGAGTACCTAGAGAAATATCCTTCTGTGCTGCTTCATCACGATGGCGTTTGGAAGGTTTTCTTCCTGGGCCTGTTCTTTTAAGGATTTCCAAAATAGCCCCCTGCTCTTTTGCTGAAGAGGGCTCAGATGAAGAGGAAGGGGGACATGACTTGGAAGGTGATGGATGAGAGTCAGGGTGAGGGGAGGGGATGGATGGCCGAGGAGGATCCTCTTCAGAGGAGGCAAGGGAGGTGAAAGGATTGGGGGAGGTAAAGGGAGGATCGGGAGTTGAGGGAGGATTAAGAGGAGGTTAGGGATATGAAGAGAAGTTAAGGAAGGTTCTAGGTGTGGGCGAATGGGGGGATTGACAGGATGAGATGGTTGGTGGGCGGCTGAGGTAACAAGATATTAGAGTTTGACGCTGTCTTTTTGTTTTTAATGACTTCCCATTGAGTTTCAGGGTCTGTATTTTCAACTTCAATAACTTTTGCACATCTATTAGAAAAATGACCATATTCATGGCATACCTTACACTTGAAGGGGATTTGTTCGTAATCTAGTTGCTGAATATGTATCCAGTGGTCCACTTTTAGCTTAATCGCCTCTGGAAGTCCCTTTCCCAGATCAACCTACACACAGATTCTTGCACAGGCTTGCATGTTGTCCTTCGGCTCGCTTCTGTCAATAAACTTTCCTACGACATTACCAATCGCTCTTACAGAATTGTCTCCCCAGTAGTGGAGAGGGAGGTGAGGGAGACAGACCCAAATAGGAAGAACATTGGGAACATCGAGTTCCGAATTGAAATTAACAGTCTATTTGTTTAAATAAAGCCCTTTGGTGTCCATGAAGTATGGGTCATTTCTGAATATGAGATATTTATCCTCTTTGGTCTCAAAATGGAACGTATAATAGCCCTTGCCATAGAATCTGATTGAGATTTTCCCATTGATCTAGTCCATCCAGTTGCACTCTACCCATTTCTAAACAGTCTTTGATGAGGGCCAGAGACCAGTAAATTGCCTAATAAGGCCTTTCTTAGCAAGAGAGAGGGCAACCATTCGAGGGATTGTAGGAGGAAGAGAGACTTCCTGAATCCCATCCAGTTTTTTGACGAACTTAGATATTGCAGGCCTTGTTTGGGGCGGATTCAGAGAGTTGATCAACGTCGAGAATGCCAAGGCATGATCAGGAGGGGGAGCCGCCTCCGGGATGACCTCCGGAGGGGCCATGCGGCCGTGGATGAGCAACAGAGACTGTAGAGGCAGAGGAGCGAGGGCGGGCGACTGCAACTGCGCCTAGGTAAAAAAAAAACATCTTGATGCAACTTTGATTGTCACAATTTATCACATTAAGACTTAGAGACTTCTCAAACAAATCTGTCAGAAGTTTCCTCAACCATACAACCTCCTTTCCTACTTCACATGCAACCACATACTATGCTTCAACACTACTTGAAGCAATTGGATCTTGCTTTCTTACTCATCCATGAGATCAAAGCAGACCCCAACCTAAAGCATCCACCTGTAGTGCTTCTTCCATCGGTCTCACTGCCACCCCAATTAGAATCGGTGAAACCTGTCAGCGTGAATTCCTTGCTATCGTACTTTAGGCAGTGATGTATAGTACCACGTAGATATCTTAATATATGCTTGGCAACTATCCAGTGATCAGGACGAGGCTCCAAATGAAATTGACTAAGAATGTTCACAACAAAACATATATTCGGCCTAGTATTTCCTAGATACATGAGAGAACCCACCAACTTACGATACGAGGTAGGATCTACGAGACTTGAGTCGGAGCTTCTCAACTTCTTAAGATTGGTGATCATGGGAGTAGTGATGGGCTTGGAATCGATGATGCAGGAGCATTAGGCTCAAGAAAATTCCTTGTTTTTTAATAGACTTAGGGGTTTTGTGTATTCAAGGGAGTTGGTTTCTTATGTGATGTTTTGAGTAATTCTAATGAAAATTAATTAAATATTGTGAGGAATTTTGTAAATGTTCTCTAATGTTGGAGAACATGAGAGAATTAGGCTAGTTGAGTGTGTATAGGGATTGAAAGATTTAGGAATTAATGGTAAATCCTAAATTAGAATTGGTTTCATGATTTTGTGATGAAAGAGAATACTTAGGAGTTAGTTGAGGCAAATGAGGAGTTAGAGGATATTCAGGGTTTTGTTGAGAGGATGAAGGATCTGAAACCAAAAATAGTTTCAGAACCTTTTGTATAAATTGTAAGCCTAAAAGGCATAAAGGGGAGATATAGATTCAAAGATAAGGTAGAGGTAGAAATAGAGTAGGATTGAGGAAAGTAGAGCTTGGATTGTAAGCCTACGGGCAAATTAGAAGAAGAAGGTCACTGATTGAATATCAGGCCAGAGGGAAAGAAATCCTTCGTAATTATTTGAGTTTTATATATACAGAGAAATTCGGTGTTTAATTAGGTGTGTATGTTTTGATTAATAAAATCATGATGTGTATGTGAAGCAGAGGATTTGGCATCATATTTATATGCAGGAGATTGGAAAATGAAATACAAACAGAGTATTCAACTGCGAGATAATGGATATTCAAACTTGGGTTTGAATCAATAATAACGAGCTACCATCGATCACAGAATGGATCGATGGTGACCCATTAAAAGGGTGATCCTTCAAATCGATAGAAAGTAGGCTGAGGGTTTGATTCTGGAACGCATAAGAAATTCGAATCAGTGTCAGAAAGGAGATTCAATTGCAGAGGAGAGGTTACTGTTTTCGCAATCGCATTTGTATGTTCTACATGAGAACTGAACAAACAGAAGGATAAATTTGAAGAAAGCCCTGTTTGAAACCATGAGTTGAAAAAGACGGAAAAACACAAAGTAAGGCGCAATGGGATGGAGATGTTGGTATCATAGTGGAACAGCAGAAAAAAAATGTAATTGCAGTCAGTTGTGCCAAACGGAAAGTGGATCTTCAAAGTGAAGAATCGATGGATTGTTTAAGTGTTTCACCAAGTATGCAGAGGTACCGTATTAAAGAGTTTAACGCGGAACTGTGAGCAACAACACAGTAGAACAGTGAAGGTGGTTTTTGAAAACCATGAAGGGTTTTCGCGCAACCTTAGAGCGGTAAGCGGTTTTATTGAAATCGAATGCGATCAAGTAAGAACGCGACACGTGGCAGTGGAATACCACCTATTTTGCGTGCCTTTGGGTTGATAAAGTTTGAAGCTTATTTGAATGCGATATCCGTTGGATTACGCATGATCAGTTGGAGTGTTGTGACCACCGTTGGATGACAAGTGAAGATCTACGGTAGAAGAAAGGCGAGTTTATTAAAGTTGTGGGGCTAGATATAATATTATGTTGGTGAGTATTAAGGTGTGGACCAACGGTGTTAAAAGGTACTTTTGGAATACAATGTGGGTCCGTGTATAATTGCGTTCAACACATTCAAAGTCTAATGTACAAAGCTAATTGAAGGAAGGCAGAATGGTAAGCTGAAATGTTAATATGACTCATGTTGGGTTAATTCCGTAAAGAATTGTGAGTTAGAATATGATGTGGGCCGAATATATATTAATGTTCTTGGCATGTGGATTGGTGATCGCATATGAGCATTGAATAAAGATAAGTGGATTGGTAAGCGTGGGCCATTATGTATTAATGTAATATTCCTAATTTGCGATAGCAAATTGGAATATTCTATTTTGTTTATTTTGCCACCTATAGTTTGTAAATAAATAAAAAGTGAGTAAAGAGGGTCTAAACTCACTTAAATGAAATAAGACATCCACCTAGTAGCACAACATTGTGACTTAAGTGGGAGTCAAGGGGGACCCAACACCACGTGGAGGAGAGAGAGACTACGCAGTTTTGGAGGGAAACCAATACTATAAAAGATGAAGGAGCCTCCTCATTTCATCTCATGCTTGGATGCTTGGATTATGGATTGTTGAAAGGAGACATATTGTCTCTTTGGCACACCGGTCGTTTAGGCCCGTTCCGTCGCACTGTTTAGTGCAACCGAGTGTCTCCGTGCGAAGATCTCACCCTTAGCCCCGGGGGACTTCGAGTGCCTACTCGGGCAAGGTTATTTTCTTAGCATCATCCTCCAGGACAGCGTTATTGCTGCAGCAGCGTAATACTGTGTTGTAGGGTGTTGTCATGGTGACTTTACGACACCACCTCCTTCTCTTGTTTTTCAGAGGGAGAGTCTCTCTTTCCTTTGGAGGATCAGATTGGGAGATATTGGAGCTTATTATCAGATCTTGGCATCAGGCCTATATGTTCTTCATGGTATATTGCGCAGTTCTTTCCCCAGATCTGCGTTATTGCTGAGGGAGCAGCGTTCCAAGGGTTTTGGCATCATTTTGGAGTTAGATCTCTGATTGAGGGTGATCCTTGGATTGGCCAACCAATCCAAGTATATTTCTGATCTGATACTGAAGTTTGCTTTAGAAATTCTGAATCATTCTTCAGATCTGCTGCAGTAAAACTCAGATCTGCTCCGGCATTCTCATGTATTGCTGAAATCCCCAAGGGGAAAGTAATAAAGAGCCTTTTGGGCATTTTGTCTCATTATAGATCTATGTTTTCATGTATTTATCAGTTGCAGATCTGTAATATAATAAATATAAGCTTCAGCCTCCTGGAGAAAACGCTGAAGGGTTTCTGGATCAATCTTTGTCTTGCGGCACCTCTATCTTGAGGGGTTTTCTATATAAAACTGTTGTTTAACCTTGCTGAAAGCCTATGCCTTGTTCTCAAACTCATTCTTTGATTATTTATAGTGTTATACATCATATTTCTTCAGAAAATACGCTGCCCTTGCTTCAGCAAATTTCTGCATATTCAAAGTCTTGGGAAATCAGGGTTTTTATTGACTAGTCGGGAAGGAGGAACTGTTTAACTTAGCAAAACGCCTTTGTTTGAGCTGAAATTCGACATGGAAGTCCCTATTGACCTATTCTAACATATCCCAGAACCTTGAGACGTCATTTTACGCATATTTTCTTATACACTCATTTTAGGGCCAAAATCCTCACTTTTCCCCACCTTTTTGCCCCTAAAAGTTGAGTAAAGGTTTCTGCTGTTATTTCTTTTGGTTGCTGAGCATTTTCAGACATATTATATGATAGCTGAAGCCATCATAACTGAAGAATGCGTTTTTCAGGCATGATCTGCTGAAGAATCCATTTTTGGGAATATTACAGTGGTATCAGAGCATAATTCTGGCTCAGCCTGTGGAGCTAACTATCTATGGAAAATATGAGGATCTCAAATCAGCATGGTCATGTACCCTTTGGAGATTATTTCCGAGAATGGAAGTCCAAGGGGGAAGACTTCAAAGCAGCTTTGCCCTTCAAAGATTACTGTCAGCTCAGACAGGATGAAGGAGGAAGGTACAGTGGTAACAGTGGGATTTCTAGCATGCAGAGTTCAAAGTTGCAACATACTACTGGAAGATCACCTCTTCCCATGCATGAGGGATCCACTAATCCCTGTGAGTCTAAGCCCAAGAAGACCGAAACGGTGAAAAAGGAGAGTTTATTCTCATCTCTTTTCAGATCCAGAAAAGATGCATCCACTGTTGAGGCAGTCAAGAAGATTGAAGAAAAAGAAGAGGAAGTACCATGCGCTTCCTATTCTCATCAAGAAGAGATCACATCAACTCTTGAGGAGGCTTGTGAAAACGTTGTCCCACTCATGGAAGAGCAGCCACATGCATCAACAGTTGGGACAACCAACACCTTGGAGGAAGGGACTCTTGTAGCCCTACAAGAAGTTCCAAATGCACATCAAGGCATGAAAAGATTTCCACATTCCATTGTTGCAGCAAATTCTTCTGATCAATGTGGAGATCTACTTTTGCAGGACCAAGGGTCAAATCTCAGTGCTACTATAGAGCAGCTTGGTTGCATTGCGTTGTGCAACATGGAAACACTTAAGAAGGAATCAAACACTCATTCTCATGAGCCATTGTTGGATTTTACATCACATTGGAGATTGGGGTTTGAAGACTTGAAGGTTGATAGTAGACATCTTGGAGTAAGAAACCTTTTCTCCCTTCAAGATGACACTTTCTCGATGAGCTCTTCTCAGCTCAAAGAGGAACTTCTACTTTCAGATCCAAGACCTCATTGGTTTTGGAAGACTATGGATGAAAGGGAGGTCTCAAGGAGAGATCTCATTGGAGATGCACTTCGACACACCATGGAATGCAATGATTTTCTTTCCTTCTCACAAGAGCAGATAGAAGATGGAGGACATCTTAGGATGGATAACATCTCTCATGCTTGTGTTGAACATCTCTTGATCCATGCACATCATGATGGGAGGTTTTTGCCTACCACCTATTTGATTCTTGATAGGGTCTCATTGATCCTTGAGAAGTTTATATTTCAAAATCCCATGAAGTGCAAAGTCAGGAATTCGATTTGGGGAGATGGTAGCCCTCATTGGAGGAATACCAGGATGAGGAGAAGAAGGAGGCATCCACGAGTGATTGAGTGGATGGGGATGATGAGCAAGGAGCTAGGAGGTTACTTGCAGATCTGTGATACCAGGCAGTAGGAGGCTTGGCTGTGCTGGTTACTCTTGAAAGATTTTGGCCATCACTTGGCAAACACTCTTCCTAAGAGTTGGAGGATGAAGGAAAGATGGCGGGATACTTGCATCATTGAGCAGCATAGAGTATGGATGCATGGTGTTGATATGATACTCATATCATTCATTGTGTCTTCATCACATGATTGGTATGATGGAGGTATGGGGAGGCAACACAATGTCTTGTTGTTTGGTTGGTTTCTGGGAGAGCAAGGGCAGATTTGCTCTCACATTTTGTATGATGTTGCAGGAGGAGGAGATGGCACTATCTCCTTGGTCTTTGATGATGATTGGGAAGCACTTCCATCTTGGGAGGTATTCCATATTTGTTGCAGCATTATTAGAGGAGTCTTTGACAAGGAGCATGTCAAAGAACAGAGCTTGGTATTGACAGGAGCTTACTTGCATGAGCTCACAACATTGTCACCTTGGAGCAGAGACTTATGGATGAAGTGTGCCCAGCGTAAATATGGTGGATCTATAACCCATAGGTCCCAGGATCACTTCATATTTGTTTCACTTGATGAACAAAGAGGAGGTAATGAGGATAGAGACATTTATGGCATATTCTTCTTGACTTGGGTTCCCAAGCATCATGAGGATTATCTTCTTGCAGCATATGGTTCATTCTTCTTCATAGTGGGCCAAAGCACTATGGAAGACTCATGTATGGACCCATGCACTATCTTACTTCCAAAATATGGTGAGAAGTTTGTTTATACATTCATTGATTTGCACACTCTTACCATTCCTATGCAGTGCATTGCTTCACAAGGGGGCAAGCTTGTCATATTGCTCCATGAGTTGTATTGGGCCAATCTACATGATGGAGGCAGCCATCACTTTCGTGGCCTTGGGCAAATGTTTTATCACTACATGTATGCTCATTTGCTGCACTATAACATGTATCATATGAAGACATGCATGATTAACCATGTAAGAAGAAACATTTTGCCTTGTACTTTCATCAAGCAGCAACTTGTAAAACTGCGCTGTACTTGTTTGGGAAGCTGTTGGTACCTTCTTACACCACATGAAACCTTCAGCATTCTCTTCATATTATTGCTGATCATGTCTTCATTTGCTGATATAGATCAGATTTGTATGGGAGGCTTGATTATGAGGGAGACACATGAGCTGGATGTGTCTTTGAGTGGGAAGAATTCTCACAATTTCTGCACTACATGTTCTAATGGGAGCATGGGAGGAGGCATGGCCACCACTACTACATATGTGTTTTCTTTTAAGGTGAGCCATGAGATTGATATTCATCCATTGTATAGCCATGGGCAAGTGTTTGGTCTCATGTTGTGGTCATATTCAGCCATTTACTATCTGTTAGTAGATGTGATGGATCTTGTACATTGCTTGCCATGTAATTTTCTGAAGTTGCAATGGACGAAACTGTGTTGTATCCTCGTGAGAGATTGTTTGCATCATGTATCATCATGTAAAATCTTCAGCAAACATCTCATTAGGATGATCCATGATGACCATGTCCTATTCTTCATGGATGAATTGTCTTGGGCCAGCTTGTTCTTCATTGTTGGAGGGACCTTCTTTGGAGGATTGTTCTTCACTTTGCCATTGGAGGGCAATGATTTTGCAGCCTAGGATCAACATGTACTCTACACTTATCATAAGTGGAGAGGAGGACAACATGGGGTAAGCTATGATGCTTGCCAAGTTCAAATTTTCAGCCCACCTTCATTACCGGAGCTTGAGGTGGAAGGAAATTTTCAGGAGTTGCCTTGTTGGGAGGTGGCTCATTTTGTTTGGATGTTTTCTTGGGGATGGAGGATCCACATGAGGGAGATGTTCCTCATTACATTCCAAACTCCATGCCTCGAGTGGAGATTATTCAGTTATACCCTTGCAGCTGATTGGAGAGAGGTGATGAGTTGGTACACAGTTGATGGGCCAGCTTACACAGTCATGGATGCAGAGCAGCAGGGGTCATGGTCTTCATCAGTCATAGCCAGAAGCAGTGTGCAGTCCGAGCCATGGGACTTGGGCTATTATTGGCCATGGTGGCAATGGGATCCAGGAGGATTATTGGTTGGTTGGTACCATGAGAGATCGGTTTGGGATCCTGGCATTGAGAGATCCCTTCATATCAGGGTGATGCAGAGGATAGAGAAGATTCAGTGGCACATCTGGGACCCAGGCACATTTTGCAGTATCGGTGGAGAGCATCAGCTAGGAAGGAGACTTGTTCAGGCAGTTGCTTGAGGGCAAGCAACATT
This sequence comes from Pinus albicaulis, assembly GCA_034641835.2. Classification (NCBI taxonomy): domain Eukaryota; kingdom Viridiplantae; phylum Streptophyta; class Pinopsida; order Pinales; family Pinaceae; genus Pinus; species Pinus albicaulis. Next base: position 348,290,107 of record CM076573.1, on the reverse strand, counting down.
TTGCCGGGGGGCACTGTAATATTCCTAATTTGCGACAACAAATTGGAATATTCTATTTTGTTTATTTTGCCACCTATAGTTTGTAAATAAATAAAAAGTGAGTAAAGAGGGTCTAAACTCACTTAAATGAAATAAGACATCCACCTAGTAGCACAACATTGTGACTTAAGTGGGAGTCAAGGGGGGACCCAACACCACGTGGAGGAGAGAGAGAGACTACGTTGGGTTTTGGAGGGAAACCAATACTATAAAAGATGAAGGAGCCTCCTCATTTCATTCATGCTTGGATGCTTGGATTATGGATTGTTGAGTGAGACATATTGTCTTCTTTGGCACGCTGGCTGTTTAGCCCGTCTGCTGCACTGTTTAGTGCACCGAGTGTCTCCGTGCGAAGATCTCACCCTTAGCCCCGGGGGATTTCGAGTGCCTGCTTGGGCAAGGTTATTTTCCTAGCATCATCCTCCAGGACAGCATTATTGCTGCATCGGCATAATACTGTGTTGTAGGGTGTTGCTGTGGTGACTTTACGACACCACCTCCTTCTCTTGTTTTTCAGAGGGAGAGTCTCTCTTTCCTTTGGAGGATCATATTGGGAGATATTGGAGCTTATTATCAGATCTCGGCATCAGGCCTATATGTTCTTCATGGTATACTGCGCAGTTCTTTCCCCAGATCTGCGTTATTGCTGAAGGAGCAGCGTTCCAAGGGTTTTGGCATCATTTTGGAGTTAGATCTCTGATTGAGGGTGATCCTTGGATTGGCCAACCAATCCAAATATATTTCTGATCTGATACTGAAGTTTGCTTCAGAAATTCTGAATCATTCTTCAGATATGCTGCAGTAAAACTCAGATCTGCTTCGGCATTCTCATGTATTGCTGAAATCCCCAAGGGGAAAGTAATAAAGAGCCCTTTGGGAATTTTGTCTCATTATAGATCTATGTTTTCATGTATTTATCAGTTGCAGATCTGTAATATAATAAATATAAGCTTCAGCCTCCGGGAGAAAACGCTGAAGGGTTTCTGGATCAATCTTTGTCTTGCGGCACCTCTATCTTGAGGGGTTTTCTATATAAAACTGCTGTTTAACCTTGCTGAAAGCCTATGCCTTGTTCTCAAACTCATTCTCTGATTACTTATAGTGTTATACATCATATTCCTTCAGAAAATACGCTGTCCTTGCTTCAAAAAATTTCTGCATATTCAATGTCTTGGGAAATCAGGGTTTTTATTGACTAGTCGGGAAGGAGGAACTGTTTAACTTAGCAAAACGCCTTTGTTTGAGCTGAAATTCGACATGGAAGTCCCTCTTGACCTATTCTAACATATCCCATAACCTTGAGACGTCATTTTACGCAGATTTTCTTATACACTCATTTTAGGGCCAAAATCCTCACTTTTCCCCACCTTCTTACCCCTAAAAGTTGAGTAAAGGTTGCTGCTGTTATTTCTTTTGGTTGCTGAGCATTTTCAGACATATTATATGATAGCTGAAGCCATCATAACTGAAGAATTCGTTTTTCAGGCATGATCTGCTGAAGAATCCATTTTTGGGAATATTACAATTAATGTGTGATTGGTACCTTGGTTTTTAACCAAAGTCGAATGCATGGATACAAGTTTCCATAAGGTGAGTTGGTATGCTGTGGGCCCGATGATTTGCTTGGGGTTTTTAACCAAAGTTGAAGTTGTATATATATCAAATTTCCATAAAGTGGGTTTTATTATATGGTTTTAACCATAGGTTTGGTAAAAGGAGAAGCTTCCGTGCCAGAGTATTGAATTATATGTAAGTGGGTATGCATTTTTAAATTTTTATATGCATATTGTGGGTTTTTGCTACTATGGCAGCATCAATCCATCATGCCGAGTTTTTGCAACAACTTGATTATATACTTTCCTTGCCCCAGATATATCTCCCCAGGTTTCTTCCATACTTCCAAACCTAGGTAATAGTGCATTAGTCCCAGATCCTTCCTCTCAAACTCGGCTGCCAACATCTTCTTGCATTCTTGTATCCATCGCTCCACACCTGTAATGAATAGATCATCCACATATAGTAGAAAAATGACTGGCTCATTATCCACAACCTTGATTTAGAGATTTGGATTAACGGTACTTTTCACGAACCCAATTCTTAGAAGGTATGCATCCATTCTTGGATACCATGCCCTAGGAGCTTGCTTCAAACCATATAGGACCTTCTAGAGTCTACAAACATGAGTGTCTTTGCTATTTACTTCAAAGCCTTCAGGTTGTTCAATGCATACTTCTTCAGCAATGGTCCCATTCATAAACACTGTTTTCACATCCATTTGATGGATATTCCATCATATTATAATAGCCAATAAAACCAAGGATCTTATAGTAGTATACCTTGTCGTGGGTGCAAATATTTCTTCATAATCTATGCCTTCCTTTTGAGAGAAACCCCTTGCAACGAATCTAGCTTTGTACTTGTCTATTCTTCCATCAACAACGTGCTTGATCTTGTAGATCCATTTAGAGGTGACAACCGTTTTGTCACTTGGTCTAGGAACGATTTCCCAAACCCCATTCTTCATGATGGATTGCTTCCTGCATTGCCTTCTTCCATACTTCTTGATGAACAACTTCTTCAAATGTAGTTGGTTCAACTTCTATTAGTTTTGTCATGTATGCAACATATCCAGAATATCTTTTTGGTCTTTTTCTTTCTCTAAAGGTTCCTTTCGCAGCTCCATGTCCCCCAACATCTTCAAGAGTAGCTTTTAACCAATTTGGTCTCTTCCTTGTGTTCGGTATGATCACAGGTTGAATAGGCTCACTTGGCCCTTCTTCTTCTTCTTGAATTGTAGTATGATTGATGTGGTGTTGTTCTTCTTCTTCGAATGTTGGTATATCTTCGTCATCAGAATCAATAGGAATATCTTTGGATCTTTTGTAGGCATGATTTTCATCAAATATAACGTCCTTGCTTACTTCAATATGTCTTCCTTCCTTGATGTAGATTCTATATGCTTTTGAAGAAAGATTGTAGCCAACGAAGGTCCCTTTGATGCTTGTAGAATATAGCTTCTTTCGTTTGTCCTTTGGAATGTGGATATAGGCCGGACACCCAAAGATTCAGAGATGGTCCACACTTGGCTTCTTCCCTGTGAATGCTTCCTTAGGTGTCATATTCTTAAGAATTCTGTGAGGACTTCTATTTTGAATATATACTACTGTCATTGCTGCTTCTCCTCATAAAATTGTTGTTAAGTCTTGATCGAAGATCATTGTTCATATACCTTCTTCAATTGTCCTATTTTTCCTTTCGTCCACTCCATTTTGTTCGGGATAGTAGGGAACAATGAGCTCCCTCTTAATTCTTGCTTCTTTACAATATGCAATCAATTATTTAGCAGTGTATTCCCCACGATTGTCGGATCTCAAAGTCTTTATTCTTCTTTCGGTTAGGGTCTCCACTTTAGATCTAAACTCCTTGAATTTCTCAAATACTTCATCCTTTTTCTTGAGAAGTTAGAGCCATGTATTTCTAGAGTGATCATCAATGAATGTCACATAGTAAAGATGATCTCCAAGTGATTTATCATACATAGGTCCACACACATCTAAATGAATGAGGTCCAATATTTCTTTAGACCTTGTTTCACTGTTTGTAAATGATTTCCTTATATTCTTACCTAAAGTACATCACTTGCAAATTTGTTCACGATCTTCGTTGATATTGGGGATGCCATTTACCATTTGATTGAGGGAGGGAATGACCTTGTAGTGTAGATGTCCATATCTTCTATGCCATAGCTCAATGGGGTTAATTTCCATATGAACTAGGGCTTGAGGAGATGGTGTTATGACTCTATATAGACTTCTTTCACGAACTCTAATAACCCTAGCTTTATTGATGCTTGAATCTTTTCCCCAAACGAAAACCTTCCCATCAACAAAAGCCACTCTATCTCCTTTATCTTCTAAGCAAGAAATTGAAAGAAATTTCTTTTTCAAACCTGGAACATATGTTGAGATGTAGCTTAGTTCCATTCTCTAGCTTCAAAGAAGTTGATCCCAGGCCTCTAACAACACAACTTTTGTTGTTTCCCAATTCCACTACGCGAGAAGATGGTTCCTTTGATAGAGCGTGAAGTTGTTTAATTTCCCTTGTCATGTGCTTTGATGCTCCACTATTAATAGTCAATGCATTGTCATCATTGAGTGAACCTGTAAGTGAAACCAAGAATCCTTGGCTTTGACCTTGTTGAATAATTAGTAGAAGATCTTGATCTAGCTTCCTGCAATATTGAATCCCATTTTCATGTATCTTATCATAGAGGGAGTACCCTTTCTTTCGAGCCAATAGAGTGATCTCCAATTTTCCTTGACCTTAGCTTTGATACCATGTTGAGAAGTCAATGCTAGTAGAATTAGGGTTTTGATTCCTCTTTTTGGATAATTACTTGTGAATTATGTTGGCTTCTTTTATTTCTTAGTTATATTATCTTTCATCAAGCAATTACCAAATTATGTGTGTATGAAGATCACAAAGCAAGAGAGACAAGATGTAGGCACTCAGCCAGGGAAAAACCCCTATCTAGGGGAAAACCTAGTCAAACCTCTTCCTTCAATAGTTTTCACTAGATAATCGAATATTCTTCAACCTAGACACAAACTTCCTCAAACCACCAAGTCAGCCCTTCCTTCTGGTAGCTTCGATCTAGACCTTCGACCTTGTAGTGGCCCAAGAGTGTGGAGCTCCTGTGGGGCCATTTGGGCATAGTGTACCAAGCACACTAGCAACAAAACTTCGATCTATGCAGCAGTAGCACTTCGACCCCAACAACTTCGACCTCGGCAACTTTGACCTCCTGCAACTTCGGTCCTGCAACTACAAAATTTCGATCCCTGCAACTCCAACACTTTGATCCTGCAACTGCCCAGTAAATTCGTAGCAGAGAGAGAGAGAGATAGCCAGAAACTTCGATCTTGCAATTGTCTTCCTTTTCCTTGTACTTCGCACTTTTCTGCATTGCTTCTTGTGTATATCAAACTTGTTGAGTTGGTGAGCAAGTAGATCGAACTGCACTTGTATACATAGCCTTTTTGTGGGTCAAATTGCTCCTTTGTAGGCCGACTTCATTAGGCAAGGGACGAATTGGCATGGAGGTGACAAAATTCATATTGACTCACAAAATAATTCTTTTTACATGATTCAAAAGCCCAAGAAGGGTCTCATAAAATGTACAATGACTCTAACGATTCAATATAAATCCTAGGAGTTCTCAATGGGGACTTTGACTAATAAAAAAATGACCCAAGCATGAAATCCATGCTTTAATAAGTCATTGTAATTATAATAAAAAAATTCTTTTTCATTCTTTTGATAAGTACATTACATAATGACTCAAATACAATTATGAAGACTGAACCTAGTTACATTCTTCAACATCTTTTTCCTTTTCCTTGAGCTGGCTTGTCAGTGTGCTTTCTTTCTTGTTTGCCTCTTCCAACATGCTTTTGAGATTCTCCACTTCCTCCTTTGCTTCATCAAGTTTGTCATCCTTTTTTGATGTTTGTAGATTTTTAATTTAAGCTTCAAGCTGTATGATATCAGCTAAGCAAATCTCCAACTATTGTAATACTTCGTCTTTTCAGCCTTCAGGTCTTCATGTTCTCTATAAACACTGTTGTTTTCAAATTTCTTCTGTGTCTTCATGTTCTCCACCGAGTGTTCCCACGCTGAACAACAAAGGCAAATCCAAAGCGACTTCTACAAGAGTGGAAGGATATTTGACCTTGATCTACAAGCAATCCTGGTCCTCAAAAGTGTTGGTCGCCCCAACGGCCAATGTATGTGTGGTCGTGCTTCCTCCATGAGTGTGACAACGTTATCACAAGCCTCCTCACGAGGTGATGTGATCTCTTCTTGATGAGAATCGGAAGCGCATGGTACTTCCTCTTCTTTCTCTTCAATCTTCTTGACTTCCTCTACGGTGGATGAGTTTCCTCTGAATCCGAAAAGGGATGAGAATGAAATCTTCCTTTTCCCCGTTCCAGTCTTTTTGGGCTTTGACTCACAGGGATTAGTGGGTCCCTCATGCTTGGGAAAAGGTGACCTCCCAGTGGTCTGCTGCAACTTTGAACTCTGCATGCCAGAAAATCCACTGTTACCACTGTACCTTACTACTCCATCCAGTCTGAGCTCAACGTAATCTTCAAAAGGACAAACTGCTTTGAAGTCTTCCCCCATGGACTGCCATTCTCTGAAATAATTCTCCCAGGGTATAGGACCATGTTGCCTTGGTACTTCAGGTAAGAATGTAGGCATAGTGGATCGCGTGGGTACCTGAGCCGTCACAATGGGAATAGCATCGTGCACTGGTATATGGCGAGACACACCCGATCCCTCACCGATCTGAAGAATTCTAGGGAGTTCTCTCTGACTGATCTCCATGGCCAAGAGCCTCTGTGACGTCTCCTGCACCATCTGTGATGTCTCCTGCATCCACTGTGATGTCTCCTGCATGTGACGGAGGAGTGTCTCCCTAAATCTCCTCTTATCCACATCACCTGCCATCAGCTCTTTCTGCTATGTGTCTACAGGCTCCTCAGAAACTGCACGGCTGCTGCAAAACCATACTGTTGCTTAACTTCGACCTCCGATTTACCCACTGAAAACTACTCGGAAAATTCTAGGAATTTGGGAAAGTGATCCTCACCCAAAACCCAGAAAAACCCAAAAAACGTTTTTCCTAATTCCAAACTTCAAAATTTGACCCTTTTTATTTTGGCCCTTTTTCCAACTGCGTTTCTGGTATTGCAACTGCTATTGCTCTGTATGATCTCTTTCCCGATGTCATAGACCACAGGCTGAGCCAGAATTATGCTCTGATACCACTGTAATATCCCCAAAGGGAAATAACCAGTAATACACAGAATATGCCAGACAGATATACATAAAACAAATGCTGGAACCAGATAATAGATCAAGTACACATATAATGCCAGAATACTAAGCCATTTTATTAATCTCAGAACACATAGATAGGAGTACAAGATAATCAGAATGAGTGCACCTATCCTTGCCCTAGGCAAGTGGAGACCCTCTTAGACAAACAATGGCTGCAAATAAGGACAGCGTCCTAGCTGGCTGAAGAAGAGCTACTGCTCGAATGCAATGGAGCTGCAAACTGAAGACTAGAAGATGGCTGATCTCAATCCTCCAACCCACACCAATAAAAACGCTGTCTTTGCTAGTGACAGCGCAGAAGACAGATGAAATACTGACCACAGAACCTCCAGATGGCAAGATCAACTCCCCCAGGCTGAGAGCACTGAAAACGCTGTCAAATCTCACTCACCAGACTCTGCTCATCAGATCAGCGTCCTCCTTGACTGGATCTGCGTTCTCTCTCCCTCAGATCTGCTAGATCTGAATCCTCCTTTCCAGATCTGTGTCCTATCACTCCAGATCTGCGTCCTCTAAGGCCAAATCTGCTGCTATCTCTTCAGATCTAGGCTGGATCTGACAGTATCTCCTCAGATCTGTATCCTCCAAGGCTAGATCTGATGCTATCTGTCCAGATCTGCACTCTCCAAGGCTGGATCTACCAATATCTCCTCAGATCTGTATCCTCCAAGGCTGGATCTGATGCTATCTCTCCAGATCTGCACTCTCCAAGGCTGGATCTACCAATATCTCCTCAGATCTGTATCCTCCAAGGCTGGATCTGATGCTATCTCTCCAGATCTGCACTCTCCAAGGCTGGATCTATCAATATCTCCTCAGATCTGAATCATCCAAGGCTGGATCTAATGCTATTCCTCCAGATCTGCACTCTCCAAGGCTAGATCTCTCAGATCTGCGTCCTCTAAGACTGATTCTGCCAATGCCTCCCCTGATCTGCGTCCTCTCTGCTTTGGCTAACCGGATCTGCGTCCTTCCTCCTGGCGTCGACTCAAATGCCCTTCCCTCCCGGATCTCACATTGCCTCAAGAAGGGCTTCTCTCTCCTCCGCAATCTCCACCAAGAAACCGCCGACTACCACCTAAACCTCTAAGGATGTGATTCCGTAAAATTACCTACTAGGCGGTGCACTCGAAGCCCCGAAGCTAAGGGTGAAACCGGTAAACAACCTTACTAGGCGTGCACTCGAAGTCCCCCGAGGCTAAGGGTGAGATCTCCGACCGGGAGACACCTCCTACAGCACTAAACAGTTGTCGTTATAATCGACTAAAACAAATTTCACGCAGGCCGGGCGTACGTAAGCCCAGCTCCTCAATATCAATATCAATTCATGCATAAATGAGGTGAGAGCCCCACTTTTTATAGTGCTAAACTCCCTCCAAAACCTTGACTGCGTGGTTCACTCTCCTTGGCCTGCGCAGTTAACCTTGGGTCAGCCTGAGGCCTCCCCTCATACACATGTGGACCCCCAACGCCCCCTCTCTAAGTTATAACGTCAATCTACTAGGAAAAACACTTTATTTTATAAAGTGAGGTGACTAAAGTGAGGTGACCCCTCTTATTTCTCACTTTATTTATTATTTCTAGCTAAAGCGGCAAAATAAAGCAAAATGAAACATTCCAATTAGCAAAGCTAATTGGGAATATTAAGGCCTCTGCAAAACGTTTGTCCCCGTTAACCAAGTGATGGATGTCAGAAAGTCCGTCTCGTCTTCCCAAGTGGCATCCTCATCCGCAAAAATTGCTTGTCCTCAAGCAACGCTTGAACAAGCCTCCTCTCTAGCTGATGCTCCCTACCGATACCGCAAAATGTGCCTGGGTCCCACTGAAACCTCTCTGACCTCTGCATCACCCTGATACGAAGGGATATCTCAATGCCAGGATCCCAAAGTGACCTCTCACAGTACCAACCAACCAATAATCCTCCCGGATCCCATCGCCACCGTGGCCAATAGTCGCACAAGTCCCACGGCTCGGACTGCTCACTGCCTCTGGCTATGACTAAAGACCATGACTGCTGCTGCTCTGCATCTATGAATGTGTAAGTTGGCCCATCAACTGTGTACCAACTCATCACCCCTCTCCAATCAAGGTGTGGAGTCGGAAATATAATGAAGAATATCTCCCTCTTATGGATCCTCCATCTCCAAGCAATCATCCAGAAAAAATGAGCCACCTCCCAACAAGGCAACTCCCAAAAGTCTCCTTCCACCTCAAGCTCTGGTAATGAAGGTGGGCTGAAAATATGAACTTGGCAAGCATCATAGCTTACCCCATGCTGTCCTTCTCTCCACTCATGACAAGTGTAGAGTCTATGCCGATCCTGGGCTGCAAAATCATTGCCCTCCAATGGCAAAGTGAAAAACAATCCACCATAGAAGGTTCCTCCATCAATGAAGAACAAGCTGGCCCAAAACAAACCATCCATGAAGAATATGACATGGTCATCATGGATCACCCTAATGAGATGTTTGCTGAAGGTTCTACATGAGGATACATAATGCAAACAATCTCTCACAAGGATACAACGTAGTCTCATCCACCGCAACCTCAGAAAATCACATGGCAAGCAATGTACAAGATCCATCACATCTACTAATGGATAGTAAATGGCTGGATATGACAACAACATAGGTCCAAACACTTGCCCATGGCTGTACAATGGATAAATATCAATCTCATGGCCCACATCAAAAGAGAACGCATACATAGTAGTGGTGGCCATGCCTCCTCCCTTGCTCCTATTAGAACATGTAGTGCAGAAATTGTGAGAATTTTTCCCACTCACGGACACATCCAGCTCATGTGTCTTCCTCATAATCAAGCCTCCCATACAAATCTGACATATACCAGCAAATGAAGACATGATCAGCAGCAAAATGAAGGAAACGCTGAAGGTTACGTGTGATGAAAAGAGGTACCAACAGCTTCCCCAACAAGTACAGCGCAGTTTTACAAGTTGCTGCTTGATAAGAGTACAAGGCAAAATGTTTATGTTACCCATGCATGTCTTCATATGATACATGGTATAGTGCTGCAAATGAACATACATGTGATGATAAAACATTTGCCCAAGGCCACAAAAGAGATGGCTGCCTCCATCATGTAGATTGGCCCAATACAACTCATGGAGCAATGTGACAAGCTTGCCCTCTTGTGAAGCAATGCATTGCATAAGAATGGTAAGAGTGTGCAAATCAATGAATGTATAAACAAATCCCTCGCCATATGCTGGAAGTAAGATGGTACATGGGTCCATGAATGAGTCCTCCATAAAGTGTTGACCTGCTATGAAGAAGACTGAACCATGTGCTGCAAGAAGATAATCCTCCTTATGCTTGGAAACCCAAGTCAAGAAGAATATGCCATAGATGTCTCTATCATCATTACTTCTTGTAAGTGCAACAAATATGAAGTGATCCTGGGACCTATGGGTTATAGATCCACCATATCTCTGCTGCGCACACTTCATCCATAATGTTCTGCTCCAAGGTGACAACGCTGTGAGCTCATGCAAATAAGCTCCTGTCAATACAAGACTCTGTTCTTTGACATGCTCCTTGTCAAAGATTCCTCTAATAATGCTGCAATAAATATGGAATACCTTCCAAGATGGAAGTGCTTCCCAATCATCATCAAAGACCAAGGAGATAGTGCCATCCCCTCTTCCCGCAACATCATACAAAGTGTGAGAGCAAATCTGCCCTTGCTCTCCTAGGAACAAACCAAGCAACAAGACATTGTGTTGCCTCTCCATACCTCCATCAAACAACTCATGTGATGAAGACACAATGAATGATATGAGTAACACATCAACACCATGCATCCATACTCTATGCTGCTCAATGATGCAAGTATTCATCCATCTTTTCCCCATCCTCCTACTCTTAGGAAGAGTGTTTGCCAAGTGATGGCCAAACTCTTTCAAGAGTAACCAGCGCAGCCAAGCCTCCTGCTGCCCGATATCATAGATCTGCAAGTAGCCTCCTAGCTCCTTGCTCATCAACCCCATCCACTCAATCATCAACCACATCCACTCAATACATTGTGGATGCCTCCTTCTCCTCATCCTGGTACTCCTCCCATGAGGGCTACCATCCTCCCAAATCAGATTGCTGATTTTGCACTTCATGGGATTTTGAAATATAAACTTCTCAAGGATCAATGCGACCCTATCAAGAATCAAATAGGTGGTAGGCAAAAACCTCTCATCATGATGTCCAACACAAGCATGAGAGATGTTATCCATCCGAAGATGTCCTCCATCTTCTATCTGTTCTTGTGAGAAGGGAACCAAATCATTGTGTTCCACAGTGTGTTGAAGTGCATCTATAGTGAGATCTATCCTTGAGACCTTCCTCTCATCCATAGTCTTCCAAAACCAATGAGGTCTCGGATCTGAAAGTAGAAGTTTCTCTTTGAGCTGAGAGGAGCTCATTGAGAAAGCGTCATCTTGAAGGGTAAAAAGATTTCTTACTCCAAGAAGTCTACCGTCAATCTTCAAGGCTTCAAACCCCAACCTCCAATGTGATGTACAGTCCAACAAAGGCTCATGAGAATGATGGTTTGATTCCTCCTCGAGTGTTTCCACATTGCACAGCACAGTGCAACCAGGCTGCTCTACAGTAGCAATGATATTTGACCCTTGGTCTACAAGAGTCCTGTCCTCAAAAGTGTTGGCTGCCCCAACTGTCAATGCGTGTGGCTGCCCCTCTATGAGTGTGACAACGTTATCACAAGCCTCCTCACGAGGTGATGTGATCTCTTCTTGATGAGAATCGAAAGCGCATGGTACTTCTTCTTCTTTCTCTTCAATCTTCCTGACTTCCTCTACTGTGGATGAGTTTCCCCTGAATCCGGAAAGGGACGAGAATGAAATCTTCCTTTTCACCGTTCCAGTCTTTTTGGGCTTTGACTCACAGGGATTAGTGGGTCCCTCATGCATGGGAAAAGGTGTCCTTCCAGTGGTTTGCTGCACCTTTGAACTCTGCGTGCTAGAAAATCCACTGTTACCACTGTACCTTATTACTCCATCCAGTCTGAGCTCAACGTAACTTTCGAAAGGACAAACTGTTTTGAAGTTCTCCCACATGGACTGCCATTCTGCAAAAACGGCTGCCCATCGAGCTGGACTCAACTCTCTCGGTGCTGTCGACCCCTTGTCCTCTACCAGGAAGGTAGGCATGGTAGGACGTGTGGGTGCTGGATTATCCCTCTGTGCACCTCTCCGCACTCCTGTCCCTGTGTCTTCTGGCAAGAATGGGGGCATAGTGGATCTCACGGGTACCTGAGTCGTCATAATGGGAATAGCATCGTGCACTGGTACGTGGCGAGACATACTAGATCTCTCACCGATCTGAAGAACTCTAGGGAGTTCTCTCTGACTGATCTCTATGGCCAAGAGCCTCTGAGATATCTCCTGCATCTTCTGTGATGTCTCCTGCATGTGACGGAGGAATGTCTCCCTAAATCTCCTCTTATCCACATCACCTGCCATCAGCTCTTTCTGCTATGTGTCTACAGGCTCCTCAGAAACTGCACGGCTGCTGCAAAACCATACTGTTGCTTAACTTCGACCTCTGATTTACCCACTGAAAACTACTCGGAAAATTCTAGGAATTTGGGAAAGTGATCCTCGCCCAAAACCCAGAAAAACCCAGAAAACGTTTCTCCTAATTCCAACTTCAAAATTTGACCCTTTTTATTTTGGCTCTTTTTCCAACTGCGTTTCTGGTATTGCAACTGCTATTGCTCTGCATGATCTCTTTTTTGATGTCATAGACCACAGGCTGAGCCAGAATTATGCTCTGATACCACTGTAATATCCCCAATGGGAAATAACCAGTAATACACAGAAATATGCCAGACAGATATATAAAACAAAATGCCGGAACCAGAATATGGAACAAGTACACATAGAATGCCAGAACACTAAGCCATTTTATTAATCTGAGAATACATATGTAGGGGTACAAGATAATCAGAATAAATGCACCTATCCTTGCTCAAGGCAAGTGAAGAATCCTCTCAGAAAAATAGGAAATGGCTGCCACAGAAACTGCATCCCAGCTGCTGGAAGAAATTGCCGTAAACTGCTGCTGCTGGAATGAACTGAAGCTAGGGGCTGATCCCCTTGCCGGAATGAGCTAAAAATCTACAGATCACCTATACTCGCTGCTCCGGACAAAACCCAGAAACCATTTACCAAACGGACCACCTCCGAAAATCGCCCCCAGAAACCACCCTCCTACAAAAACGATGTGCCTCCAGGAACAGCGCAATTCTCTAAATCGACGGCGAGAAGACTCGAATCCTCGCAAAACCTCCGAAAGTACAAAAACCAAACTCCTGGTGGAAACAGCAGCTTATTTGTAAAACCCCTCACAAAGACCACTGCTCATCGGAAATCGAGCGTCCTCCCGAGCGGATCTCGTGGCTACCAGCAAAGCTGCTTGGATGCGAAGCCTCCTATCCGGTCTGTCTATCCTCCCGGATGCGTCCTCAAGGGCTGGATCTGTCGCATCTATCCGAGATCTCGGCGTGGATGCGCAATATCTCCTCGGATGCGTCCTCCAAGAGCTGGATACGATGCTGTCTCTCCGGATCTAGGGCGGATGCGCAATATCTCCTCGAATCTGCGTCCTCAAGGGCCGGATACGATGCTAACTCAGGATCTGGTGGATCTGCTTGTGTCTCTCCGGATCTAGGGCTGGATGCAGCCGATATCTCCTCGAATCTGCGTCCTCTCGAAAGGGGGTATCACCCTCTCCAAAATCTCCACGAGAAACTGCTGCTAATTACCACTGAAACTGAAGGATGATGCTCAGAAAATAACCTTACCAGGGCAGGCACTCGAAGTCCCCCGAGGCTAAGGGTGATACCAAGAAAATAACCTTACCAGGGCAGGCACTCGAAGTCCCGAGGCTAAGGGTGAGATCTCAGTGTTTGGGAGACACTCGGTTGCACTAAACGATGCTGGTGACCAAACCTAAACAACGGCGTGCGCAGCAGACGAAGTCTAGCTCTCAATGTCAATATCAAATCATGCATACCAAATGAAGTGGAAACCCTCTTTTATAATGCTAAACTCCCTCCAAAACCTTAAGCTAAGTCCTTTCCCTTGCAGTTACCCTTGGGTCGAGCGTGAGACGCACTCCCCTCATACGTGTGGACCCCAGAGCCCCCTCTTTAAGTTATAACGTTAATCAACTAGGAAAACACTTTATTTTATAAAGTGAGGTGACTAAAGTGAGGTGACCCCTCTTATTTCTCACTTTATTTATTATTTCTAACTAAAAAGCGGCAAAATTAAACAAAAATGAAATATTCCAGTGTGAGAGCTAATTGGGAATATTAAAGATATGGTGCACATCAGCAAAGAAACTCTTGCTGATCTTTCATGGAATCTACAACAAACAAAAGAAACCATTGAGTTTCTTCAACTAGAGTCGCAACTTCGAAGGATTGAATTGCAAGAAAAGAGTGATACTTTCAAGTCTTTGAACCATCTAGATGATAAGTCATTCATCCCAACAGCTTCAAGTGTCGAAGTTGTTTTAGTTCAAATTTCTTCCAAGCCCATCATCAAGCCCTGGGAAGAAATTCATAATAACAAGAATCGACGAGGCTTAGGATATGTCACTGATGACACCAACCTGCATATCCCAGATTATTCCAAGCCAATTAAGTTCGTCAGTGCAGGATTTCTTGCACCACTCACCTTAGCAAGTTCTGAGAAAGTTGTAGACAAACAACAATGCATGCCACCCAAAGTTGCAGACAAACAGAACTGCACACAACCTGAAGTTGAAGTCCAACCGACATGTTCTCATTGTCAACGAACCAGTCATATGGAAGATCAGTGTTTTGATCTCCATCCTTGTCGCCAGAGTGGCAAGCCTAATCATTCCTCAGCAAAATGTTGCAACCAACCACAAAAATCAGCCAGATTGCAGATACATTATGAATGGATCGACCCTTGGAAATGGTCATCCACAGTCAAACGATTGTCTCAGTTCTACAATCAAATTCACTCACACATAGTGCAGCCAACAGTGAAAAGATGATGGTACTCTCATACAGTTGAACGGGGGAGTACACCAGTGTAAAACTCCTACACCTAAAGGGGGGGAGTTCAGGAATACTTTCCAAGAGAAGTGTCTCTCCTTTCAGCTGACAAAGGGGGAAAATGTCAATGAGATTGACAGTGGTTGTCAGACTGAAAGTCTCGACAAAACCAACAAAAGCAACCAGTGGGCATCAACAAATTTGCCAGTGGGCATCAACAAATTTGCCGTGGGCAGTCGACAGCAAAGAAGCAGTGAACAGTTTTCAGCACAGCAAAAGCAATAGTGAGTTGTTTTTGACATCATCAGCCAGTGGGCTTTGAACAAATTTTGACGTTGATTTCATGCAAAGGATAGATGGATCCCTTTTCAACTTGGCAAGTGATGGAGTTGTCAAGAAACATTCAGAGATGAATCAGATACAGCTGACTCATGGTCTCTTGAGATTGAAGATTTTTTCAGCATCAACTTGAGAACTTGGAAGATGGTTCCTCGTTCTTATTTTGGATTTATCCTTGAAGGGGGGAATGTTAGCCTCTTTCATAAAGGCAATTATAAATCCAAAAATACATAAATTAAATAATGTAAAGTTAGGATAAATATATTTATTAAATTAGAATATTTAATAAATATTAGAGATACTTAGAAATAGTATTTTGTTAGTAAAAATAGGACTCTAGAATAGAGTCGTTTCCTAGGCTCTAAAATAGGAATAAAGTTAGTAGAATGGTTAGAAGGTCATTTATTGTAAATGGACACTTGTTGGTTTTCCAAGTGATCCATAACTAAATTAAGTTAGAACATAGAGCTTATAAATAGGTTAGTTTCCTAATTTCATTGTAGTGAGAGTTTACGTTTGTAAACTCCTGCAATTTGTTATGTAATCTCTTTTCCATGATCAATAAAGTTATGTGTCTGAGGACACTTCTGTATCTACAAAATTAACGATGACTAACGGGGAGTAGCAGTGGTAGGTTACTCATCATATGGATCATTACCCTTGCTAAAGGGGCCCACTATAATAACCAAAAGTTGTATATGCAGCGGATATCTTTAAAATACTTCAAAGACGTAAATGTCCATTGTAAGACATGTCACTGTATATTGAATTGATGTAAGATGATTACAAATGAGAATGAGGGCATGCTTATATACCCTAGGCAGATACCCTTTCATGAATGGTCATGCCTTTAAGACATGCCTCTTCACTACTAACTAACTAACCATTAGTTAATTCATTATTATTTATTATTATTATATTTATATTTATATTCATTATTTTTATATGAATTATATTCGTAACATTGCCTCTCTCTTCAAGAAGAGTTGCCCTCAAAGCTTACTGAGAATATCTTCTTGTCTCTGAACTTTCATCTTCGTTGATACAAGATGATATGATGCTCTGAGTGATAGAAAAAATTGTCGTACTGAGAACGGATCAGACCAACCTAGATTAATCTTCCGTGGAATCAATTTTTGTGATGAATTAATATCGTACGACTGGATTATGCAAACTTTAGTATTGTTGGAAACATAAATTTGTCGTTTATTTTCTGATTGATATTGTTACGTAGATTGATTGGAAAGTTTGCTCTTGTGATTCAAATGTCGATAAATAGTTCTTTTGGTTGGACTTTCCCTTATCATGTTAGTGGTTGTTTCTTGATTTCCTTCAGCTGCTGTTGTTGTTGAATTGGCAACTGAATCATCATTTGGAATGTCCATCGTCGGCCCCGCAACTTTTGCATGTGTCTTCACTTCGATGAGTTTATCTACGCGAGGTTATGATTTTGACTATATCGGTATATGTTTATTTATATTCAACTTGGATTAGGCTTATTTGGAGACTTCGATACTATACCTCTCTGCCAGCGCACCCTCTCGTGCTTATGGCCCTTTTGCATCACCCAAAAGGGTTTGCATCCCTCTGCAACGTGGTCTTTACGTCGGCGTGGTAGGTTGCATCCCTCCTACGCTTCTCTGGCTTGTCTTTGATGCAGGCCTTGCCTCTCTAATGTATGTATTCTCGGCCTCGGATCGGAGACATCCCTTGCCCGATCTACCCCTCCACTAACTTGCCAAGCTCACTCGAAAATTCTCGGCAAACGCGCCCCGGAGTGCCGATTTAGCTCAAGTGTTGCTACTATGTTTGTTCCCCAACTGACTAAGCCTTCCTTTAACTAGTAATACTTTTCTCATTGAGAATTCAACGTTCGTGATCTAATCACTAATCAACGACTAAGATTAGAGAAAGCTCGATCCACGTCACTTAGAACATTCTCATCACATGTGTAAATTAATTCATTTTAATTTTTCAAATTTCCCTAAGTTAGACTTAGAGTCCCCATTAAAAAATGTAATTATTTGAATATCTTTTACACCAGATGGAATTTCTCTAAACGCTTTCTGGGCCTTGGAGATCTCATGTGTTCTAACCCCTCCACAAAGTTTCGGGGCTAGATCACATCTGATGCTACCCCAAAATCTCAACACTCCCTCTTAGCAAGGAATGTACTCTAGCAACACTTCACCACTGAAACATCACCCTAATCTCTGGCATCGGTCTCCACGCTGCTGATGCTTGGCCTGCTGCCCTCCATCCACTGCGTCGCTGCTCTCTGTACTGCTGCCCTTGTCACTGTCACTGACACTGCCACATCTGTACTGCAGCTCCCTCTCAAATTGCCGCATCAAGTTTCCTATAGCACTGCCACTGTTAACTGATGCACTACAACTCAGTTGCTGAGAAGTAAGTAGCTAAAGGACCATCACCCAAAAACTAACAGACAAGTTAGTCTGGCTGCATCTCATCATTGAAGCATCCTCTGTTGCTGCCCTGCACTGTCTCTCTAGAGCGTCTGCGCTTTTGTTGCTCTGCACTACGTAAGCACTTCCCCTCTGTGTTATTGCTTCCACGCTGCTGCTGCCACTGCGCTGCGCTGCTCTACTCTCCAGCGTCCCAACACTGCCTTTGCTTCTCCATGATCTTCTACCCCCACTGACTCCAGTCACCCTGCTACTGTCTTTAGGCTCCCGTAGCTCATATGTGATCCAAGAGTTTGGGCACCTCAAGGATCTTGCCGCCAACATCTATAACTGCTATATAGATCTATATTGCCCCACCTCTTCTCTCGAGGCACATGAGCACTCATGGCCACATCATCTCCGTTGCCACTATCCCCTTTCATTGCTGCTGCCTTGGAATATGAAGCTTCCTTGTCCTTCCTCTTAGGACAAGTGTTGGCGAAGTGTCCAAGTTCGCCACATCTAAAGCACCAGACCTTGGATAGGTCCTTCTTCTTCTTCCCTTGTTGTCATTGTCCCTTAGATGCTAGGGCCGCATCTTCCTCCTCCTCCTTCTTCACCTTGACTCCTCCGCTACTGAATTCCCTCTTGGTCACCCTTCGGATCTCCTCTTGCCGAAGGATTGCCCACATGTCTCCCCAATTTGGGAGTTGTTCTCTGCCCAAGATATTTTGGACAAAGGTCTCCCACTCATCGGTGACTGCATTCAGGGCAGTCCTCACCATGAGCCCATCATTCGGAGTTTTCCCCATGGCAATCAATTGGTCTCTGATAGTCTGCAATCTGAAGAGGAAGGGATCGATCTCCTCTCCCTTGTGTATGTAGAACATTCGCATCTGGTTCTCTAGAAGCATCTTACGTTGGACAAAGCTACCTTGATACAGCGTGGTCAAAGTTGTCCACACCTCATTTGTCGTCTTCTTCTCAGCAATGTGCGGGACCACGTGATCCTTCACTCCATCCATGATCAAGCGCTTAGCCTGCGCCTAATTTCCGTTGAACCTCTTTAGAGAATCCGCATCGATCGGCACAACTAGGACATTTTCTGCATGGTCTCTGATACCGTACTCCTCCAGGACTGTCAGGATTCTGGCTTTCTAGATCGCAAAGTTAGACACACCGTCTAACCTATCCTGATCTCTCAATCTGTACGGGGCCATCTCTGCTCAAATAGTCGAAACAAGTCCTCTTCTCCCTTCTACTGCTACTGCACTCAACAGAAGATCGGATCTGGGTTTCTTGGCGATAGAAACCCTCTAGAGAAACTGCTCCCTCTGACAACTGATTTCCCTCTCTGAAATCCTCCGCCTCTGTCGAACTAGCCCTCTATGATCATCCTCCTAATCGAATCTCAGATTTCTTGGCAAAAATCTGCTCAGGGACTATTTCCCCTCACTTTGTCACCTTTGCTAGGCACTATTATGTACCGACAAAACCGATGCCCCACCAGCAACTTCGAGAACAGAATTTGCACTTCCGGCCCCAACAATTGGCATGGCGTCTGTCCAACTTGGACTCGGTCACCATTTGGGGCCTACGTCGACCCGACGTAGACGACAAGCTCTATGTCACCCATTAGGGCCTGCGGCTGGCGTGAGCATACGCTCTACATCCTAGCCAAAGGTTTACGTCCCTCCTGGTGTTGCGTTTCCTTATCTTGGATACGCCTTTGCTTGTTGCCCTTCCTGTGAGAAAAAAATCTCCGGCCCACTCTTGATGGCTTTAGCTTGATGCAATCGCGCTACGAGGTCATGCGAAAATTTACGGAAAATAGAACATGAAAACCCTCTCTTGCCAAAATATTGATTTACTTCTCCTACTTGTTTTATTATACACAAGTTATTTAATAAAATATTCGGAAAAAAACATCGGAAGTAAACATTGTTGAGATTTTGTGTAGTGGGGGTAGCATTGGATGTGCTCTAGCTCCCAAAATTTGTGGAGGGATTAGAGTACACTTGATCTACAAGACCCATAAAGGGATTTGGTAAATTTCATCTAGTTTGGGAGATATTTAATTAATTAATTATTTCAATGTAGTTCCTAAGTCTAAACTTAGGAAAATGAAATAATTAAAGTTAATTAAATTAAACACGTGATGAAATTGTTTTCAGTCACACGGATCAAACTGTCTTTTAATCTTAGCCATTGATTCCAAATTTAATCATGGTCGTTGGTTTCCCAACAAGAAAAGTATAAAGGAAAGGCTTGGGGTCATTTGTAAGACACACAAAGGCAGAGCACTGAAGCTAAGCTGAGATTCTCAGGCGAGTTTGCTAATGTTGAAATTTGGTTACCGGAGGACAGGTGGTTCCCTAAGGCTTTGATCTTTGGCCTAGGGAAAAGTGTCCAAAAAGAATTTAATTTTTCTCCTAAAGTGACTTTATAATTTTATAAAGTCAAATCTAATTTAAAAGTGACTTTAAGTGATAAAGTTACTAAAGTCTAATTTTAAAGTGACTTTAATAAAGTCAATGTGAAATTAGAAAGTGAAAAGTGACTTTCGAAATAAATGACTAAGTGGGTCTTTATTAAAGTGGAGTGAATTAAAAAATAGAAAGTGAGATTTAAATGAGAATTTTAACTCAGCCATAGATCTAAAGCTATGTTGCCAGGAAACGTGGGTGCGGGTGCAAGGACGGGGATGGGGACGACATTTTTTGAAATAGGGTGTGTGGGTTCGTCTGGGTCTTTTTATATTAATATATATTATAAATTATAAATTATAATTTATATATCATATATAATACTATATTTTATAAATTAAATTTATAAATTATAAATTTAATGACACTAATAATTTATAAACTTTAAAGTTTAAACTTTAAAGATTTAAACATGCACATCATTCAAGAATCAACAATGAACATTCAAGTTTCAACATTCACATGTGACATTTGCCATTGAAATTTCAAAATTAAAATTTGCTTCATTTATTGTTTCTCATTGTTGATATGAACTCTGATCACAGAATTTTGTTCTTGCAACTTATAAACCATTTAAAAATTACCCAAATCATCATTATTTCCAAACAAATAAAAATAAATAAATTAGAGTGAATTTTACCTTAGCAGAAAAATACTCACTAGAAAAGTTGACTGTATTCACTTATTAATTCACTCCGTCCTTTACACCGACTCCACTCAGCACCATATTCTATAGGTTATTCAAAACGTTCTGAAAATTTTCATTATCTCCAGAATTTAGAAAAAGTAAAAAATCTAAAAAAGACATATT
The DNA here is from genome assembly GCA_034641835.2 of Pinus albicaulis. NCBI lineage: Eukaryota > Viridiplantae > Streptophyta > Pinopsida > Pinales > Pinaceae > Pinus > Pinus albicaulis. Next base: position 348,269,057 of record CM076573.1, on the reverse strand, counting down.
TTCCAGTAGTTTCAGAGTTTTCAAGATTCTACGTCTTTCCAAAAATCTCAACTCCTAAAGCATAAAGAAACTATATACTATTAAATTTACAAGATATTTTCCTAACACTGCATCCAATATCTAACACTTAAACAAACAAAAATATAATTTTAAATATGTTTTTGCCATGCATCCTCTTATTCTCTCCCAATCCCTTCCACATGTATACTATCTCACCTCATTTTCGTGTTTTGCACTCGACATAATTAATCTCAGGACCCAAAATTTCACATTTTTCTGACAATCATACCTCTATCCCTCCCATAAGTATACTTACCTCACTTGGCATTTTGCATCCTGCACCCAGCTGATCTCAGGACCCAGAATCTCACTTCTTTCTGACCATTGTACTCTCTTTATGGACCCCTTAATTATCTCGTTTTCTGGAACATTAAACGCATATATATTACTTAACCTCTTTTAGACTATCATTTCTTCCAGATCATATCATGTCTCGGCTATCTTAAACTTAATTTTTTATATTAACTCCATAAGTCAATAAGAAAATGATCTGCTCGTGAAAGGTGCTATCATTTCTATTTGAAGGTAGGTCTTGAAATTAGATTTTTTTAATAATAACTTATAAATTATTTATGGAGCAGAGCAATATATTTTAACTTTTAAAAAAATCAAAATAGTTAGATTTTAATTTTTATTTATCGTTTGAACTTTGAATCGTGAATGTTTTAAAATTTAGAAAAAAAAAAAAATTAAAATAGTTTTTATAATTTATTTTATTAAATTATAATTTATTTTTAATATTTATTAAAATTTAATTAAAATTTTTAATTTTTAATCATTTAAAAAAATTTATATATTTGAAAAAATTGTTCATGAAGAACCCTGAAGAACCCGAAATTTGGGTTCTAAGTACCCAAACGATGGGTTCTTCATACCAAAAGAACCCAAGAACCCGAAATTTTTTTTTTGAAGAACCCGGTTCGTTTGGGTTCTTCTGAGAAGAACCCGTACCCGAATCCAGTACTTGGGTGCGGGAACCCGGTGCGAGTTCGGGAACCCCACCCTCGGGTGCGGGAACCCGTGCAACGTAGATCTAAAGCTATCTCAGCCATTGGGTTTAGAGATTCCCCAAAAGTCACTTAGGGTTAGGTTAAAGGAGGAAAAGGAGAGAAAAGGTCATTCATTCTTTCATGAGCAGATTGAGAGAGGAGGAGAGAAAGCAAAGGAGAAATTTCTGAGCAGTGAGGAGAAGGAGGGCAGCAACTAGAGACTTCAGCAAATCCGAACAACAGCAAAGAGGCACGGTTCCCAAGGCAGAAATTCATATAACAGGAGTGTGGCACATTTTTCAAGGGAGGCACAATTTTCAAGAAATCCGTACAGCAGCTTCAGCACAGTTTTCTGGGCAGATTCTGGGCACGAAAATCGAGGAGAGAGACTATTGTTTGGTGGCACAGATTTCGAGGAAATCCGTACAACAACTTCAACACTGTTTTCGAGGCAGAAGGAGGCACAGAAACCGAGGAGGTGTTGTTGTGTATTCTATACAGTCCATACAGTAGTACGGCCGTATAACTGGGCACAAAAATCGAGAAAGGCAGTCAACATTTAATGTTGTTTTAAATGCTGTAAAATTTATGTTTTGTTAGTTCACTGTTCGGCACGTTTTCCAAGGCAGTGTATAAGCACATAAATCGAGATAAGTACATTTGTTAAGTTGCTGGAATTTTTGTTGTAATTTTTGTCTCACTGTAAAAGTTTATCAGAAATAAGAAGAGCTTTCGAACTGGTTTTCTCCAAGAGTTGTGGGGGATTTTTCCAGGGTCAAGGTGACCAAAAATCAACGTGTCAAAATTCTGTGTGTGGTTGATTTATTTTTCTGAGTTTTTATTTCTGCATTTCAGCATTGTGAAATTTCCAAAATTAGTGTCTTCAGAAAATATTTATTTTTCTAGCTTGTTGAATGTATGGCTATGTGAATGGGCATTTAACTATATGGAAGAAATAAGGAGAAACTGAAAATTGAGGTTGTGTTATCAAATTTCTACAGCTAAGAATTCTCAGAAGTGTTTCAGCTGTAGAGAGGGGAGTTTAGACAAAGGGGATGATCTGATCCCAGTGTCTAGAATCAGCAAGAGACAGAGATCAGCTTAGAGAGGAGGCGCAAAGAAGCAGCAGCGGCAAAGAGGGCAGAAGTTATGCAGTGCAGAGGGAGCTTCAGCGACGCAGATGTTGCGCAATCGCTCCCAAGGCAGCGTAATTCAACTGGAAACCCTCAAGGGTTATTGAGAGACCCTTAAGGGTAGCGTAGGGACTGTGTCACCTAGTCTGGGGTAACGCGGCCCTTTCCAGGCCAACACTGAGGGACACAGGGGCTTCAGGGGCATCGTCAGGGTTTCTAGGGCCTAATTTTGGCTGAGTTCTATAAATTCCGTTTGAGGGTGTGGATCAGTCATTATTTTGGCTTCAGAACAACTAGTGAGTTGCAGATCTATTTTATTTTTGTCGAGTTTTCCAGATCTGGAACCCAAATTTGTTGTATACAAAAAACTCTTAATAATAAAACCCTCCAGCAACCAGCAGACTGGTTTTCCCGCATTGGGTTTTTCCGGGGACTATTGTCCAGAAAATCACTGTGTCACTTTGTCTTTGTGTGCATGTACTTTTTCTAGATCTGAATTGGTGAAAGTCTGTTATGTGTTTTGCTTCGATATTAATCTGAATTTTCAGCTTAATAACTTAATTAAGTAGGAGGAGCATAACTAGATCTAACATTAGATTTTTGCATAAGCAACATTTAGAAATTTTCACACGGTATCAGATCAATTGCAGATCTAGGAGGGTCATCAACAGAAGACTGAAGGTTCTTGCTACAGAAAGTAGCAGGAAGAGTAGCAGAAGGGCAGATCTGAAGGGACAACGCAGTTTTCAGAGAGGAAGAGTTATGCAGAGGGCATGATGACGTAGTCTAACGCTGTCTCCTAGTAGGCCCACGCAGTTACTGCGCAGAGGCAGCACTGGGATTGTTTGAAGACAACCAGTGTAACATAGATCTAAAGTTGTTAGATCCAGAAGAGCTGCAAAAATTCAGAAGGTGCTGGTGGGGTTAAATTTCTGAAGTTTTCAGATTTTTAGCCTAAGAACTAGTGACAAAGACCGGGAGGAGATCAGCTTCTTAGAGAGTTTCTTGCAAAAGAAACTTGCAGATTGATCAGAAGATCAAAGAGAGTTGAATAGTTGAATCATTGTTGATTTGGCAGATTTCCAAGAAGGGAAATCAGTTGTCAGAGGGAGCAGAAGGTGCTTGTTTCGCCAAGGGCCTTAGATCCAGTTCTCTAGCAAAGAGAAAGGAAGCTCCGACACATTTCTGAGCATATGGCTGCTCATGGACTGCGTGATCAGGACAGATTGGATGGCCTTTCCAACTTTTCAGTTTGGAAGGCTGGGATCCTGATAGTCCTAGAGGCATATCATCTAAGAGACCATGCAGAACAAGTTCTGGCCACATCGACTGATGCAGATCTCCTAAGGAAGCATAATGAAGCTGCTAGACATGCCAAGTGGCTGATCATGGATGGAATTAAGGACCATATTGTCCCACATATAGTTGAAAAGAAGATAACTAATGAGATGTGGAAAACCTTAACTTCCCTATATGAGGGAAAGTTTGTCCAAAGGAAGATGTTGTTGGAGACTCAGATGTGGTCATTCATGATGACCAAGGGAGAAGACATGGAACATTTCCTCTTCATATTGTAGTCGATCAGAGATTAGTTAACTGCAACCAGTGCTAAGGTGTAAGATGAGTTGATGGTCAGGACTTCTCTCAATGCAGTCACAGATGAGTGGGAAACCTTTGTCCACAGTATCTTGGGTAGAGCGGACCTCCCAGATTGGGAAAGCTTGTGGGAAATTTTGTGTCAAGAAGAACTCCGCAGAATCACCAAGAAGCAGTACAGCTCTGGATTGAGCAAAGTGAAGAAGGAAGAAGAAGAAGATGCAGCCTTGGCATCAAAGAGGCAGCAAGGAAAGAAGAAGAAGGATCTGTCAAAGATCAAGTGCTTCCAATGTGGTGAATTAGGACACTTTTCCAGCGATTGTCCTCAAAAGAAAAAGGACAAGGAAGCTTCTTCTTCCAAGGTTGATGTGGCAGATTACGGGTCGGAAGATGATGCAACCATGAGCACTCATGAACCACAAAAGAGGGGCGACATGGATCTGTAGAGCTACAGAATGTAGGGCGGGATCCTTGAGCAGCGCATCTCTTGGATCACATTCGAGCTACAGGAGCCTTAAGAGAGTAGCCGGAAAAGTGGAGTAGTGGGTGCAGATCACGGATGAAGCAAAGACGAATCTGAAGGCTGGAAGGAACAGCGCAGTGCAGATGCAGTAGCAGCGTAGAGGCAGCAGCAGCGTAGGGGCTGATGTGACTTCAGTAGCGCAGAGCAGAGTTGCAGCAGCATGGAGGCTTCAGGAGGATAGCGCAGCACAACAGCAGCATAAGGGATTTCAGCACAAGGGGCTGATGTGACTTCAGCAATGCAGAGGGAGTCTGCTTACGCAATGCAGAGCTGTTGATGTGCATCATCCTTCATATTCCAGCACAGATCAGCAACCTATGGAGCTTTAGTGATGAGGATGCAGCCCAACTGACTTGTCTGTCAAAGATTGGGCAGGAAATTCAGTTGTTTCTCTCAACAATTGAAGTTGCGGTGCAGCAAATCAGTAGTGGCAGTGTTATGAGCAGCACGGATGTAGCAAATTGAGAGGGAGCTGCAGTACAAATGTTGCAGTGGCAGTGGCAGTGTCATGGGCAGCAGCAATGCAGAGTTGAATGGCAACAGGCCAAGCATCAACAACACAGAACCAGTGCCCGAAATCTTGTAATGCATGTTGTGATGTATTGCTAAAGCACACTCCTAATGCTAAGAGGGAGTGTTGAGATTTTGTATATTTGGGGTAGCATCAGTTGTGCTTTAGCTCCCAAATTTTTTGGAGGGACTAGAGTTCACTTGATCTACAAGACCCTGAAAGGGATTTGGGAAATTTCATTTGGTTTGGGAGATATTTAATTAATTAATTATTTCAATGTATTTCCTAAGACTAAACTTAGGAAAATTAAATAATTAAAGTTAATTAAATTAAACATGTGATGAAATTGTCTCAAGTCACACGGATCAAGTTTTCTTTTAATCTTAGCCACTGATTCAAGATCTGATCATGGTCGTTGGTTTCCCAACGAGAAAAGTATTAAGCAAAGACTTGGGGTCATTTGTAAAGACACAAAAAGGCAGAGCACTGAAGCTAACTGAGATTCTAGGGCGGGTTTGCTAACAATTCTCAGAAGTGTTTCAGCTGTAGAGAGGGGAGTTTAGACAAAGGGAATGATCTGATCCAAGTGTCTAGAATCAGCAAGAAACAGAGATCAGAGAGGCAACGCAGAGAAGCAGGAGAAGCAACAGTAGAGAGGGCATCAGAGTTGTTGTTGTTGTGCATCATCCTTCAGATGCCAGCACTGTGAAAATTCTCAACCAGTTGCAGTGATACATTTATTTCTCCTACTTATTATTTCAATAAGTTATTATTCAGAAATCTTCTGGCAAATATCGAAACAAATACTACTGCAACATTCACAATTATATATGCAGAGAAATAAACAGTAGAGAACATAAGCACAAGAATCAATCACATGTACACAGTTATTTTTGGACAATTGTCCCCGGAAAAAACCCAATGTGGGAAAACCGGTGCAACAGATGAGGGTTTTATTAATTCTTCAGCAAATTATATCTTTACAGAGAAAAATATTCGGCAGATAAATATTGAACCACTTGAGGCTGACTACTCAGCTTACTCGAACAAATTTTTGATACCCTGCAAGCCCCTGCATCAGTTTGTGTGATTCTCTGTGCAGTCCCAACGCTGGACTGCGTGAATCTACGTGGAGACTACGTGGGATCTCTGCGTTGTAGCCTCAAGCTACCTTCAGTGACCCATTGTTGCTCTCCGACCCTGATCTCAATCACCTCTGACCTCCTCCCGCTTCTGCAACTTCTCGCCCTGCAACTCTCCCACTGAGATCGAATTCTACATCATAATGGATCTCCTTCGGGAACTGAGTATTGAACCACTTGAGGCTGACTACTCAGCTTACTCGGACAAATTTTTGATACCCGGAATAGCCCTTGCAAGCCCCTGCATCAATCTGTGTGATTCTCTGTGCAGTCCCAGTGCTGGACTGCGTGAATCTACGTGGAGACTACGTGGGATCTCTGCGTTGTAGCCTCAAGCTACCTTCAGTGACCCATTGTTGCTCTCCGACCCTGATCTCGATCACCTCTGACCTCCTCCCGCTTCTGCAACTTCTCGCCCTGCAACTCTCCCACTGAGATCAAATTCTACATCATAATGGATCTCCTTCGGGAACTGAGTGTGTGCCCGACTTGTCTTCCAAGTGACCCTCAAGCCTTTTTTTATAACCTTCCTGTTGGAGAACCAATGGCCTAGATTAAAAGATTAATCAATGGCTAAGATTAAATCTTGACTTGATCCATGTTTTCTAGAAGATTCACACTCCGACTTATTAATGCCCTTTAATTATTTCCTTTTCCTAAGTTTGGACTTAGGGTCTCCATAAAAATAATTAATTATTTTAATAAGTCACGAAGCGAGTGGAATTTCACAAACTGTTTCTGGGTTCTTTGGAATGTTGTTGTCCAAGCCTCCCTGCAAAGTTTGAGACTTGGAACACTTCCGGATGCTAGAAAAATCAACAATCCCTCTTAGCGAGGAAAGTGTTCCAACAATATGTCTGTTGCATGCTACTCTGATTCTGAAGCACCCTCTACGCTGTTGCCCCCTGTACTGCTGCCTTTGGCACTGCCACTGTCACTTGATGCATCTGTACCACAACTCCCTCTGAATACTGAATCCTCTAGTCTTGCTATTGGAAGGGATTCTTCATCATCTCCATCTTCTCTCTGAAGTAGACAAACTTTGCCTTTCCCAGAGCCTTGGTGAGGATGTCTGCCACCTGTTCTCATGTTGGAGTGTATTGCAACTGAACAGCTCCACGTTGTACCCAGTCCCTGATGAAGTGACACCGGATGTCAATATGTTTCAACCTATCATGAAACACATGATTTTCAGAGAGTTTTATACAACTCTAATTATCACATAAAATGTTGGTCGCTTCCATTTTCTCCATGAGTAGATTTCCTAACAGCTTCCTGAGCCATATGGCTTCGCACGAAGTTGTGCTAGCTGCCATATACTCTGCCTCTGCTGAACTTAGTGCCACGGACTTCTGTTTCCTACTGCACCAGGAAGTTATTCTTGATCCCAGACTGAAATAGTACCCACTGGTACTCTTCTGATCAACTGAACTTCCAGCCCAATCTGCATCCGTAAAACCACTCAACCTAACATCATTGTCACGGGTGTACTTCAATCCAAGCTCGACTGTTCCTCAAAGGTACCTCAGAATATGCTTGGCTGCTGCCCAATGTGCCCTCTTTGGTTCTACCATGAACTGACTTGGGGTATTAACAGCATAACAGATGTCTGGCCTTGTATTTACCAGATACATCAATGACCCTATGAGCTGTCTGTACAGCGTAGGATCAGCTTCATCATCATCGGACGTGTCGATTTTCCTCCAGTTGGTGATCATTGGAGTGGTCATGGGTCTACAATCATCCATCTGAAATCTCTTCAGAATATCTGTAGTGTATCTTTCTTAACCAAGGAAGATCTCCCCATTCTGTTGCCAAACTTCCAACCCCAGAAAATAGTGCATCTGTCCCAAATCCTTCATGTCAAACTCTACAACTAAATTCTTCTTGCAATCTGTGATGAGCCTTGATGATCCTGCCAAGAACAAATCATCCACATACAATACCAGTATCAATGGCTCACTCCCTACTCTCAGATAGTAGAAATTGGGATCTGCATCACTCTTGACGAATCCCATCTTCTGCAGATAGCTGTCAATCCAACCATACCAGGCTCTGGGAGCTTGCTTCAGTCCATATAATGCTTTCTTCAATCTACACACGAGTTTTCTGATCATGTGTCTCAAAGCCCTCTGGTTGTTCTATATACACTTCTTCTTCTATCACACCATTCAAGAATGTCTTCTTGACGTCCATCTGATGAATTTCCCATCCCATCGGCGCAGCAAGGGATATCACAGACCTAGTAGATGTGTATCTGGCTACCGGGGTGAAGGTTTCTTCATATTCTATTCCTCCCTTCTGAGCATACCCCTTAGCCACGAACCTGGCTTTAAATTTCTCGATGTTGTCGTCTACAGCATGCTTGATGTTGTAGATCCACCTGGATCCTACAATCGATCTCTCCCATGGTCTGGGTACTACTTCCCAGACATCATTTGTCATGATGGAACTGTACTCTTCCACCATTGCATCCACCCATACCTGGAAACTTCCCGGAAACAGGAGGGTTCTCTAACTTGAGCAACCAAGGCTTGATACCTCTCAGACTACTTACGTTGTCTCTTCTCATTCCGGGGATTACCAACAAAATCCTCTGCATCCTTCAGAATCTGTCGAAGCTCCCTGCTCGTTCTTCCACTGGTGGGGGGTGGATTTACCGGCTCTCCTTCTTGCAAATCCTCAGGAGACACATCCCTTGGATCCCGATGCCTTGGAGAGGCAACTGAATTTTCTGCTGCTGGTTGTTGGGGCTGGACCAGAGGCTCTTCCTCTGGCTGCGTAGCATGAGGCAATTCTCGTGATCTTCTGAAGGCTTTCTCCTCCATAAATTTCACATCTCTTTGCACCACTACTTCCTACTCTCAGGAATGTAGATGCGGCAAGCCTTTGCAGTCTCGTTGTATCCTACCAAATACCCCCTTTCAACAATCATCTCCAACTTCTTCCTCTTCTCACTAGGTACATGACAGTAAGTTGTACTGTCGAAGATCCTAAAGTGACTCACTTCGGGCTTGCTGCCAGTGAAGACACTTTCTGGCGTGATCTTTCCCAGTGCAGTGTGAGGAGTTCTGTTCTGAATGTAGATAGTTGTATTACATGCTTAGCCCATAGGAATTTGGGCATGTCTTGGTCATATAACATAGCTCTGGTTGCTTCAACAATAGTTCGATTCTTCCTTTTTGCCACTCCATTCTATTCCGGATTGTATGGAGTTGTCCATTCTCTTTTGATGCCTTCCCTTACGCAGAATCCGGTGAATTCTTTTTCTATGTATTCACCTCCATTATCTAATCGCAATACCTTGATCCGCTTCCCTGTCAGATTTTCCACCAAAGCTTTGAACTCTTTGAATTGACTGAAGACTTCATCCTTGGTCTTCAAGAAGTAAATCCAGGTTTTTCTGGAATGGTCATCAATGAAGGTGACGAAATATTCGGCACCACTAAGAGCTCTCATGGTCATTGGTCCACAAATATCTGAGTGTATTAGATCCAACACACCCTTGGCCCTACTGTTGCTTCTCTGATATGCTGCCTTGGCATATTTCCCTAATACGCCTCCCCTGCAGACATCATCCCGTTTGGTGCTCAATTCTGGAACACCTATGACAGTCTTCTGGAGAGTTCTCAACGCCCCATGATGCAAGTGCCCCATTCTTCTGATCCATAGCTCATTCAGATCCATTTCATCTGCGCTGCCAATCAGTACCATTGGGGAATCAAGCTGTAGTGTGTACATCTTGTTGCTTCTTACCCCGATTTGTGACTTCTTCTTCTAACTGGGGTGCTTGACGTAGACTCTATTGCCAATAAAGTAGAAGTCATATCCTCAGTTTTGAAGCTGTGACACTGAGAGTAGATTCATCCCCAAACCCGATACATGTATTACATTAGTGGCCCGGATTCTGTTCCTTGCTTCAGTCTGAAAAACTACGGTACCTTTCCCAATGGGGGTGCACTTTGCTTTATTACCCATGGTTATTTTGAAATTCATCTGCTCTTCTTGGTAGTTGAAAAAACAATCCCGTACTCCGGTCATGTGAGCAGAGGCTCCACGGTCAATATACCAGACATATGAGGATAGTGCTTGATACACAAGCAAAATCTTCCTCTAATCTAGATGCCAATACAGATACGTCGTGATCCATCTATTCCATTGTGCTTCTTCCCCCTCCTGAAGGACTGCATGAACCCTTTTACGCTGTTGCACTAGACAACTGCGTAGATCTTCGTTCATTGATTGATGCTCCCTCTCTGTTATTCACCTCTGGCTCCGATACCATGTGAAAATTTACAACCAGTTGCAGTGATAGATTTATTTCTCCTACTTATTATTTCAATAAGCTATTATTCACAAATCTTCCGGCAAATATTGAAATAAATACTACTGCAACATTCACAATTATATATGCAGAGAAATAAACATTAGAGAACATAAGCACAAGAATCAATCACATGTACACAGTTATTTTTGGACAATTGTCCCCGAAAAAAACCCAATGTGGGAAAACCAGTGCAACAGATGAGGGTTTTATTAATTCTTCAGCAAATGATATCTTTACAGAGAAAAATATTCGGCAGATAAATACTGGCCAACCTAAGGCTGACTACCCAGCTTACTCGGACAAATTTCTAATACCCAAAATAGCCCCTGCATCAGTCTGCGTGATTCTTTGTGCAGTCCTAGTGATGGACTGCGTGAATCTGCATGGAGACTACGTGGGGTCTCTACGTTGTAGCCTCAAGCTACCTTCAGTGACCCACTGTTGCTCTCCGACCCTGATCTCGATCACCTCTGACCTCCTCCTCCTTCTGCAACTTCTCGCCCTGCAACTCTCCCACTGAGATCGAATTATACATCAGAATGAATCTCCTTCAGGTACTGAGTGTGTGCCTAGCTTGTCTTCCAAGTGACCCTCAAGCCTTCTTTTATAATCTTCCTGTTGGAGAACCAACGGCCCAGATTAAAAGATTAATCAATGGCTAAGATTAAATCTTGACTTGATCCATGTTTTCTAGAAGATTCACACTCTGACTTATTAATGCCCTTTAATTATTTCCTTTTCCTAAGTTTGGACTTAGGGTCTCCATAGAAATAATTAATTATTTTAATAAGTCATGAACCGAGTGGAATTTCCACAAACTGTTTATGGGTTCTTTGGAATGTTGTTGTCCAAGCCCCCTTGCAAAGTTTGAGACTCGAAACACTTCCGGATGCTACAAAAATCAACAAGCACAGATCAACAACCTATGGAGCTTCAGTGATGAGGATGCAGCCCACCTGATTTGTCTATCAAAGATTGGGCAGGAGATTCAGTTGTTTCTCTCAACAACTGAAGTTGCAGTGTAGTAGATCAGCAGTGGCAGTGCTATGAGCGGCACAGATGTAGCAAATTGAGAGGGAGCTATAGTACAGATGTTGCAGTGGCAGTGTCATCGTCATGGGCAGCAGTACAGAATGGCAGCAATAGTGCAGAGTTGAATGGCAACGGGCCAAGCATCAACAGCACAAAACCAATGCCCAAAATCTTGTAATGCATGGTGTGATGTATTGCTAGAGCACACTCCTAATGCTAAGAGGGAGTGTTGATATTTTGCGTATTTGGGGTAGCTTCAGTTGTGCTCTAGCTCCCAAATTTTATGGAGGGACTAGAGTACACTTAATCTACAAGACCCAAAAAGGGATTTGGGAAATTTCATCTAGTTTGGGAGATATTTAATTAATTAATTATTTTAATGTAATTTATAAGTCTAAACTTAGGAAAATTAAATAATTAAAGTTAATTAAATTAAACATGTGATGAAATTGCCTTAAGTCACACGGATCAAGCTTTCTTTTAATCTTAGACATTGATTCAAGATCTGATCATGGTCGTTGGTTTCCCAACGAGAAAAGTATAAAGGAAAGACTTGGGGTCATTTGTAAAGACATACAGAGGTAGAGCACTGAAGCTAAGCTAAGATTCTAGGGCGGGTTTGCTAAGAATTCTCAGAAGTGTTTCAGCTGCAGAGAGGGTAGTTTAGACAAAGGGGATGATTTGATCCCAGTGTCTAGAATCAGCAAGAGACAGATATCAGCTCAAAGAGGCACTGCAGAGAAGCAAGAGAAGCAACAGCAGAGAGGGCAGCAGCTGCGCAGCGCAGAGGCAGCTTCAGCAACGCGATTGCTGCACAGTCACTCCCACATAGCGTTAGGCAGTTGGAAACCCTCAGAGCTTACGCAGAGTCCCTCAGGGGCAGCGTTGGGACTGCATCACCCAGTCTGGGGTTACGCAGCCCTTTCCAGGCTAGCGCTGAGGGACGTAGGGGTTGTAGAGGCTGACGCGGGGCTTCAGGGGCAGCGCTGGCGTTTCTAGGGCCTAATTTTGGCTGAGTCTTGTAAATCCCGTTTGAGGGTGTGGATCAGTCATCATTTTGGCTTCCGAACAGTCGGTGAGTTGCAGATCTATTTTATCCTTCTCGGGTTTTCCAAATCTGGAACCCGGATTTGTTGTATTCAGAAAACTCTTAACAATAAAACCCTCCAGCAACCAGTAGACCGGTTTTCCCGCATTGGGTTTTTCCGAGGACTATTTGTCCAGAAAATCACTGTGTCATTTTTTCTATGTGTGCATGTATTTTTTCTAGATCTGAATTGGTGAAAGTCTTTTATGTGTTTTGCTTCGATATTAATCTGAAATTTTCAGTTAATAACTTAATTAAGTAGGAGGAGCATAACCAGATCTAACAGTAGATTTCTGCATAATTGTAACTTTCAGGAATTTTCACAGACACATGGGGGTTCATGGAGGTCTTCATCATATGGAGAGGTAGGTTTTCCCTGTTGTTGCATAGGTTCAGGGTTAGCTTTGGATGGGTAGGCTTTGGCATCATGGAGATGCTTGTTGATTTTTGGTAGCATCGGATGTACATTAAGCCCCAAATTTTGTGGAGAGGCTCAGACACATCCATTACAAATAACCCATAAATCGTTTTGGGAAATTCCTTCCAGAAACAAATTTATAAGAAAAAATAATTATTTTTAATGACCCTAAGTCTAACTTAGGAGATTAAAATAATTAATTAGTATTAATGTAAATTGTGGATGAAACGTCCAGAAAAAGAAGATCAAGTCTAATTTAATCTTAGTCGTTGATTGGAGATCTAGTCTCGGCCGTTGATTTGTCAACAAGAAGGCTATAAAGGAAGGCTTGAGGGTCACACCGAGAGGATCTAGAGATCGAATTTTTCTGACGGAGCAGTGCTCTAACGAAAATCAGATCTAAGTGATTCTTGATTGCAGTGAGGGGAAGTAATTCCGGTTGGAGATTTTCCTAAGCTGAAGAATACACAACAGAGAAGGCAGAGAGTAGATCAACAGAGGCAACGTAGCAGCTACACAGAGCCAGCGTAGTCACACGCAGAGGCAGCATTGCAGCCTCAAGGGAATTCGAGATTCAGCTGAGGAACAACCAGATCCAGTGTCAGAGAGCCGAGGTGTGATATCGGAAGAGCCTAGAAGGGCAGATCCAGCTAGCAGAACACCAGTGACGAAGAAGACACATAGTCCCCACGTAGAGTGACACAGAGACTGTGCAGTGACTGCAAAGAGACTGCGCAGCGCAGTGGAGGGCTTGCAAATCCGGGGTTGTTGGTCAGTCGAGCTTCTAGATCAGTGTGAGATTTCTCTCAAGAAATTTTTGTTAGTCATATTCTCTGCCAAGATTGTCAGAAAGGTATCCCAAATTTGTTTTCAGAAATTGACCACATAATATATAAACCCTCAAATCTACTGCATCGGTTTTCCCGCATTGGATTTTTCCAATGACGTTTGTCCAAAAATAATGGTGTCATGTGTTTGCATTATTCTTTCTTGCTCAGTTTCCTTTTCACAAATGTATTTTAATGAGGGAAGGTTGCTTCAGTGACTTGTTTAGTATTTCCAAAAGTAATCTGTTAATAACTTGTTAAATCTAAATTTACAAGTAGGAGAAATAGTCCAGTTGTAGCAGTAGGGATTCTTAGATCTGGGTTCTTAGAATTTTCACATGGTTTCAAAGCTTGCATTGTGAACCGTGAAGAGCAAATCCAGTGTGCGACGAAGATTAGAGAGTTGCAGAAAGCTAAATCGAATCCCCAGAGGGATTGCGCAGTCCAGGCCTGGATGGCTGAAATTTCTAGGTAGATCTCGCTCTGAGTGAGTCGATAGAGAGGTAAGATCTCCAGATCGGAATTTTGTCGAGCCAGAGGGAGCAGCGCAGAGTTGGTGGGACGCAATTCTGCAAGCATATTTTTTATTTTGCTGGGCATAAAGTGTCAGAAGAAGAAGAAGCAGCACAATGAGGGAGTTTTCTCTCTCAGGAAATTCCTAGTCGGGGAATTTCAGTTCTTCAAGATCTGAGTAGTAGATTCAGGCAGCAGATCTACAAGCTCCACAAGGAGTGCGTAAGCCTGTCCAGTGTTGCGCAGAGGGGGAATAAGAGGACTAGATTCGATAGATTTGACATCCATGGAAGCTCACGAGCTTAGAGATCAGGACCAGTTGGAGGGAGTCTCCAACTACGTGATCTGGAAGGCAAGGATTACTTGTCTTCTAGATGAATACGATCTCAAGCTCTTCGTGGAGAACATGGTCGCTGTCCCTACAGATCCAAATCTGTGGAAGCAATACAAGGCTAATATGTCGAAGGCGAAAAGGCTAATCCTTGATGGAGTCCAGGAACACATTTTGTCCCATATAGCTGGCAAAGATACTGCCAAACAAATGTGGGAAGCCTTGGCCATGTTGTATGAGGGATCTTCTAAGCAGCGGAAGATGTACTTTGAGCAGTAACTGAGAATGACTGAGATGCGGAAAGGGGAGCGCACTGATCCGTTCATGTCGAGACTTCAGGAGATTTATGACCAATTTGCAGCAATAGTGTCTACTCCTCCTACAAAAATGGTGAGACTGGCATTGAATGCAGTCACTGATGATTGGCAAGTATTTGTCCAGAGCATCCTGGGAAGAGCAACCTTGCCATGCTGGGTGGAGATGTGGGTTTCTCTTCAGCAAGAAGAGCTAAGGAGAGACTTGGTCAAGTGTAAACTTGATGGCAATAGTGGAAGTGGATCGGAGGTGAAGCAGGAGGATGAAGATGTAACCCTTCCATCCAAAGGGCAATAGGAGAAGCGAAGATGTAAGAAAGACGTCTCGAAGATCAAATGCTTCAAGTGTGGTGAACTTGGTCAATACGCTTCCTAGTGTCCTTTGAAGCATAAGGACAAGGACGATAAGCATGATCCGAAGGCTGCAACCGCGAAGATTGATGAATATGAGTATGCCATGAGTTCTCATGCATCTCCGGGAGGAAGATGGAGCGACATTAAGTTGTAAGTTCGCAAGAACTTCAGTTGGGCAGGATCCTTGAGGAGTCCACTTCTAGGATCACAACCTTGCTACGGGTGCCCATGATCAGCAGTAGTAGGCTAGAGGAGTTTTTAGTTGGTGCAGAGCAGTGTAGAGACGACAGTTGTAGTGGATAGCAGCGCCAACTTCTGAGCAGCGCAGAGCAGAGCTACAATAGCACAACGGAGCGCATCAAAGGGACAACACAGTAGCTATCACCAGTCAGTGTTTTCAGCACCGAGATGCAACCTGAACACTTGTTCAGAATTTTGGACGTTTTTTCAGTCGCTTCTCTCTGCGGCTGAGTTGCAATGCAATGTTAGTAGTGGCAGTGCTAGCAGCAGATGTAGCATTTGAGAGAGAGTTGCGGTACGAATGCAGTGTTGATCGTGGCAGAGTCAACAACAGCATAGTGATTGATGGGCAGCATGTCTGACATCATCAGCGCATAGGGAGATGCTTCAGAGTCAGAGCAGTGTGCAGCAAGGCATATCTGTTATAGCACATTCCTCGCTAAGAGGGAGTGTTGATTTTTGGTAGCATCGGATGTGCTCTAAGCCCCAAATTTTGTGGAGAGGCTTAGACACATGCATTACAAATAACCCAGATATCGTTTTGGGAAATTCCTTCCAGAAACTGTTTTCTAAGAATAATTAATTATTTTTAATGAGGACCCTAAGTCTAACTTAGAAAATTCAAATAATTAATCAGTGTTAATGTAAAAGGTGGATGAAACTTCCAGAAAAAGTAGATCAAGTCTAATTTAATATTAGTTGTTGATTGGAGATCTAATATCGGTCGTTGATTTGTCAACGAGAAGACTATAAAGGAAGACTTGAGGGTCATTTGTAAGACACACCGAGAGGATCTAGAGATCAAATTTTTCTAACGGAGCAGTGCTCAGATAAAAATCAGATCTAGGTGATTCTTGATTGTAGTGAGGGGCAATAATTCCAGTTGGAGATTTTCCCGAGCCGAAGAATACACAGCAAAGAAGGCAGAGAGCAGATCAACAGAGGCAGCATAGCAGCTACGCAGAGCCAATGCAGTCCCACGCAAAGGTAGCGCTACAACCTCAAGGGAATTCGAGATTCAGCTAAGGGTCAGCCAGATCCAATGCCAGAGAGAGGGGTAGCACTGCAGCCTCAAGGGAATTCGAGATTCAACTGAGGGTCAGCCAGATCCAATGCCGGAGAGTCAGGCTGTGAGATCGAAAGAGGCCAAAAGGGCAGATCCAGCCAGCAGATGACCAGAGACATAGAATCCACACAGTCCCCACGCAGAGTGACACAGAGACTGTGCAATGACGGTGCAGAGACTGCGCAATGACTGTGCAGAGACTATGCAGCGCAGTGGAGGGCTTGCAGATCCGGGGTTTTTGATCAGTCGGGCTTCCAGATCAGTGTGAGATTTTCTCACGAACTTTTTGTCAGTCATATTCTCTGCAGGGATTGCCAAAAAGGCATCCCAGATTTGTATTCAGAAATTTACTGCATAATATATAAACCCTCAGATCTGCTGCATCGGTTTTCCCGCATTGGGTTTTTCCGGGGAAGTTTGTCCAAAAATAACATAACGATGTCTTGTGTTTGCATTATTATTTCTTGCTTAGTGTCCTTTTCACAAATGTATTTTAATGAGTGAAGGTTGCTTCAATAAGTGCTTCAATATTTCCAGAAGTAATCTGTTAATAACTTGTTAAATATGAACTTACAAGTAGGAGAAGCAGTTTAGTTGTAGCAGTAGGCATTCTTAGATCTGGGATCTTGGAATTTTCATAATGCCTGGGAAGGATGTATTTGGCATTTCTCGATATTTCACCATCAAGTTCCAGGAGAGGCGGAAACGGTATGCGTATGATGGACAGTCAGTTGTAATCAGAGTGGTGCAACGTCAACATGGTGGTATCTTTTTTAGATTAGCATGGGCCCCTTGTATCGAGGGATTCATTTATGACAAGATGACGCAAGGATTTAGGGTGACTCAGTGGCACATTTGGGACCCCGGTATTGTTTGCAGTGACATTTTGGTCAACAGAGAGAGAGAGAGAGAGCACTTGTTTGAGCATTGCTTGAGGACAAGCAATTTTTGGCAGGGAAGACTATAATATCCCCAATTTTGTGAGCATGGGAGTCACTAAGGAATTTTGCCCACTTTTAGTAATATTAATTACAAAGGGGCAAATATTATTGGAGAAAGAAGGTTAGTATTATTTTATCGGAGAATAACGGCAAATTATTATTTTATTAAATGGTGGCAAAAGTGACTTAGTGGAAAATGGCCCCCACCAATAAAATAATATTAAAATAAGGAATCTATTTCAGGGGTTTCTGGACAGCTATTGTGCAGACATTTTGACAGGGAGAATTGGGGAGTTTGGGCTAAGGAGAAATAAAGAGGCTTGGAGGAGTGATTTGCAGGGGTTGGAGGAGAATTGTCTAGTAATTGATTGCCTTCTACAACGACATTCTTTCTACAAGGCGTTTTTCCAGCTAGTTAGAACCATACGCATTTCTTGGGGTCATCGAGGCACGTTAGATTCAGTCCAAACCCTTTCTAGGTTTTTCTCGGTTTTTGGTAAGGATCTAAGCTCTAATGTTACAGAGTTTTCTAGGTAGATCTAAGGGGTCTCAAGACAACCAGTAGTGCATAAATACTTGGTCAGTGCAAATTTCTGGAGGACAAACTTCTACAGCAGTTGAGCGCTGATATATTGACCACCTGGGTCTTGTAGCTTTCCTTGTGCAAGCCCAAGTGCACTCCTATTTCCTATTGTACTCCAGCAGTTGTATATATATATATATATATATATATACATTAAAATTGCCCATTTTGGCATTCTGGGATCATTTTATGTTTCATGGGTGTTTACTGAAAATTATTTGTGTTGAATTTCTTGCATGTCTTTGGTTATCTCTATAAAATTTCTATTAGGAACATTACAATTTGTCTTTTGTAAATTAATTTATGGCAAATAACGAACAATCCACTACCGCAACTCTTCACAAAATTAAAAAGATGAGGAAAATAAAATACTAGAAATAAGAAAATAATGCACGCTGACACAATAAATCTGACACCAATATTTTTGGACAAATTGTCGTTGGAAAACCCTGAAGGGAAAACCAGTGCAGCAGATGAGGGTTTTATTATTATTAATCTTTAGCAATTTGAGAGTACAATGATCTACATGGTTGATCTGCCTGGTTGATACTAGAAAAGCTCTGGAAAATAATAATCTCCATTGGCAAAATATTCTAGAGACTCACGGTCTCCCTCTACAACTCGATTTGGCCTCTCCCAAACAACGTGCACTCCCTCTAGCTATACGCACTGCCTACCAAAAATGCACACTGCTAGCGCCGAGAAATTCGTACAACCTCTGGAATCTTTCCTGCAAGTCGTTCTAACTCCAACACTACTCTTCGCCCACTCACTCTACCTCCATGTCATAGATCTGGCACTGGCTCAATGAAACAAGCTCATCTGCCACTCGCACTGTCAAACTGACTACTCACACTAATTGTTTTCGACCTCCTCTGCAGATGAATTTGGCCTCTTCTTCGTGTCACTGGGACGTTGGAAATTGAGGATACCTTCTCTTGAATTATGCTGCCAAATATTTGTTGAAACCCCTCTGCGAGTGTCTCCCTTTGCTTCAATTGTGCCCTTGCTCAATCACTACAACTGGGTAAGTAGAACTGCTCAAGTGTCTTTTGTTTTAACTGTGTCTTCTCCAAGCCCATCGACTTTTTCTTATAATCTCTTGATGAGCAATCAACGACCATGATCTAATCACAATTGATGGCTAAGATCATCTTGACTCCATCAACTCACTTTTTCGGAAGTGTGTAGAGAAAAATTGATCTCCCTCAATTAATTTGATTTAATTAACCAGATTTCGTAAGTTAAACTTAGGTAATATTTAATTAATTGGTTAATTAATCTAATTGAGGTGTTTCCAATGTGTTTCTTGTGAAACCTATTATGGGTTTTGGAGATCTTGTCTTCCTTAGCCTCTTAGACACCATAGATACTAAAACACTTGTCCGATGTTACCAAAAACTAACAAGGTGCAAATCCCCATGACTAATGACCACTAGGCTGAAGAATGGAGATGAAATAATGAGAATGATGGAACCTGGTAAGTATGAAATATCATGGACATGCTACTACATTCAGAGCCTCCCCAGTAGTGTCCTCCCAGAAACCCTAAGGCCTCAAAGGAGGCTCCATTGGATTACAATCAAAGACTATCCTCCTAGGTGAAGTGAGGGAACAAGAATATAGTCAAGATTGGTCAATCATCTAGATCACCCCTTGATTCATATTAGTATTCCCAAAGACATTAAGTAAAAGCACATGATTACAAAACGGTTAAAGTACCTACCAATGGATGACCCATCTTCCTTCAAGAAGCAATGTCAAATGGGGGAAAGAAATCTAATGAGAGAAAAGGTGGAGGATCAATGGCATCATGTCATGCGCTGATCAGTTGGGTAGTTGGTTGGTTGGCTCTCCATGGAGGAGAAAAAATTATCCTTTTGGTGGGTAACAGGGCCCACAAAATAATCTTCCTACAACTTTGTTTTATGAGAAATAGCTAGATATGAGAAAAAGGGATGTGGCCCCCTCTTTAGGCTCAAAAACTCAAATTACATCACATTGCATTCATCTATGTGGAGCCCAAAGTGGTGCACCCCCTTCTGTTGCAATGATCAACAGTTCAAGACACCTTCCTAGTGAAATTTTGGCAAAAATATTTAAGGTGCCCAGATAGAGTGAGATTTCTCACTTTTTAAATAATTTGACTTTGAAAACCCTAGTCAAGACTTAGGAAAACCAGTTAATTAATCACAACAAATCCAAAATACATTCTTTTCTCACTAGGGAGTGTGCAAATACATGTGAGATGTCTCCAACATGAAGAAACTCTTGGAGCTTAAAATATGCCCAGGATACTCAAACAGGTGAAAATGGAGTGATATGGTTCTCCCCCTAACCAAGTATGCCACCAACGAAACCATCCATGAAGCAACACCTAGGAAAGTTGTTGTTCAATCTCTAATGATGACGGAGGTATAATCAATAATGCTCGTGCTCTAGAATAACCTCATGCATGCTCCTATGAATTTGCTACAAGACAAGTGTATCTTACTGCATGAATCCCCATGCAATGTATGTGGTAACATGGATCATCCTTGTTGGTTGAATATTATCTACCAATGAAAACTCTAAGTCTTTTAAAGTATTCGACTCCATTTCCAAAGGATTGGGAATTGATTTTAAACTATTGGATTGCTAAACATAATATTATATTAAAGGTTGATTTAGCGATCTCATCTAGGAAAACCATCCTTGTGCTGGAGAAGTGCCAACCTAAAGTGAAGGCAGGTTATACTTATGTGACAGTGGGTAGAACTTCCAAGAGTTGCCACAGGGTTTGTACTTTGGATGATTTGGACATATCTTGAGCGCAGATCCAAAAGGTTATAGCAAAAACCTTAAACCACTCAAATGTGGCCCTTACGCCATCTTTGAGTACAATAGAGAGAACACGCTCTAGATCTGCCAGCCGATATAGGCATTTGAATCTCTACAAGCTATTGATGTTGGGCAGTGATGACAAAGAATCCTAAAGATCTTGTCGCTGAAGTTTGCACATTACTGGATGAAGATGCAGTTCTACAATGCAAAGAGTGGGTAACCAAATAGGGAACATGGAAACTTTATCAGAACAGGTTAAAAGGAGGTTCATCAAATGGAAATAAATGTTTGGCTCAACTTGTAAACTTATTTTGTTTGGAATGCGCGCCAAATTTTTAAAAGAATTGTAAATTATGACAAGTTTAACCCAAGGTTGCAAACATCGCGATTTTTTCCGACCAACGATTTTATCGGCGATGTTTTCCCGATTTTTTGAAAAAATCGCCGATCGCCAAAAAATCGCGATTTGATCGGAAAAAATCGTGGCATGCTAAAACAACGGGGTTGTAATGCGATTTTGATGTTTTTTTTTTTCATTTTCACATGGACAGGTTTGGTTATGAGAGCTAAGGAGTGAAGGAGGAGAGCCAAGGAGGGAGATACGTGATCTACAAGCCCAAGATTGGACAAAAGTGAAGAATTTCTTGCAAGCCAAGCGAACAAAAATCGAATTTGCACCAAGTGTCTCCGGCAAAACGCTTTTTCCAAGTATGGGCATCAAATTTGACCCATTTTTTTTGTTTTTTTCTTGTTCTTCCATGGATTTCTATTACCCATGTATTTTTCATCATTTGTGATTGCATTTGGTTGTGTTTTTTTTTTGTTTTTGTTTTATTGAGAGGAGGGTTTATTTTGGTCAAAAATGCAAAAAATTGTTTGTTAAATTTTGTTTTTTATATTTCTTCTTGTGCTCTTAGTTTCTTCCCATTATTTTTGCTTGTGTTTCAACATGTATTTTTTCCCATTATTTTTGCATTGAGTTGAGGGTTTTTTTTTGTGAAAAAATCAAAATGTTGTATGTAAAATTGTAATTTATTTTATTTTGTTTTTTGACTTGCAATTTTTCTTGTGCCCTAGGTTCAAATTTCAACGTTCAAAGTTCAAAGTTTCCAACATGCCAAGGAAATTAGATCCTTTATGGGAATTTGGTGAACCTGATCAGGGGTTTGACCGATCAAACTTGACTTGCAAATTATGTGGTCATCACATGACGGGGGGGTATACAGGTTGAAATACCACCTAGCACAAATTTCTGGGCATGAAGTAGGCCCTTGCACAAACACCAATCCAGAAATAATCAGAAGAGCCATGAACTCATTGGGAGAAATAGAAACCACTAAACTCAGCAAAGCAGCTCTGAAGAGTCAAATATCAGGGTTTGGAGTTGACCGTGAGAGTGGTAGTGGCTCTTCAGCATCAACCTCTTCTACAGGCAGCCCCGCAGCTGCCTTCTCATTTTTTGCTCCTAGAACCACTCACAGGGCACAGCCATCTATCTCCTCCCTTATTAAAAAAAAGGGGAAGGAAGAAGCTGATAAGTTGTTGGGCAAATTGTTTCTTTGGAGTGATATTCCTTTCAATGTTGCCAGGAACAATCCATTTTATCAAGCTACAATTGATGCTATCGCTGTTGTTGGCCTAGGATACAAAGCCCCTTCATATAATGACCTTAGAGGGCGCATTCTGCAAAATGAGAAAGCTGACTGCACCAAGAGATTGGAAGAGTTAAGGGCATCATGGGAAGTCATAGGATGCACTGTGATGTCAAATGGTTGGACTGATCAAAAGGGTAGGACCCTTATTAACTTCTTGGTCAGTTGTCCCAAGGGGACAATGTTTACGAAATCTGTTGATGCATCTACACATGTCAAAGATGCAAGATTATTATGTGATTTATTAGATGTGTTCATTCTGGAGGTTGGGCCCCAAAATGTTGTCCAAATCATAACGGACAACGCTGCAAACTATGTTTCTGCTGGCAAGATGCTTATGGAGAGGTATCTGAGCATATTTTGGACACATTGTGCTGCACATTGCCTTGATTTGATGTTGGAGGACATCGGAAAGATTGATTTTGTCAAAGAGATTGTAGAATCATCAAAGAGAATCACAAAATTTATATATAATCATGCATTTGTGCTTCATTTGATGAGGACATTCACCAACAAAAAGGAGTTGGTGCGGCCTGCTATTACACGATTTGCCACTACTTTCATATCTCTTCAATCCCTCTTGAATTCTAAGTGGGATTTGAAGAGAATGTTTCCTTCAGATGAGTGGCGTGCTTTGACTATCAGCTGCAAATCAGAGGGAGAGGCCATCTGCAGGTTGGTGTCATATCAGGAAAGTTTCTAGGCTGGAGTGGAAGAGGTGTGCAGCATTACTGAACCTTTGGTAAAGGTTCTTAGATTGGTGGATGGCGACAAGCCCGCAATGGGCTACTTGTATGAGGCCATGGATAGGGCCAAAGAAGCTGTTTGCAGCTATTATGATGATAAGGGTGATGAGGGGTTTCAGAGACAACTTCTTTTATGGGAAGTGATTGATGATCGATGGAACAACACACTCCATCGTCCCATTCATGCTGCAGGGGTCTTCCTGAACCCCGCATTTGCTTATTCATGTGGTTTCCTATTTGATGTTGAGGTCATGGATGGCTTTTTCACTTGTGTTCAGAAGATGGTGCCAAATCCATCAGAACGTGCAGAGATATCCAAAGAGATGGAGGTATATAGAATGGCAGGTGGCACCTTGAGCTTCGACATGACTGTCCAGGATAGGACTACTAAAATTCCAGGTAAGATTTTCATTATTTTAAAATTTATCTTATGTTTGTAACTTTATAAGTTTATCTTATTTGTTGTAACTTGTAACTTGTAGATGCATGGTGGAGGAGCTACGGTGGCAGATTACCAAAACTCCAAAAACTTGCCATTACAAATACTCAGCCAAACATGTAGCGCTTCAGGATGCGAGCGCAACTCGAGTGTATTTGAAAAAATACACACCAAAAGGCACAACAGGTAAAAAACTTAAAATATTCCAACTGATTTTTTGAATTCATTAAATATTTTTTTTTTAAATATTTAATTTATTAATTTATGACCCTTGTACAGGTTGGAGGCCCAGCGGCTCAATGACATGGTTTACGTCTACTACAATCTTAGATTGTGGGTGTGACAACTTGAGAGGACCCCTGATATGGAGGCCATCTCTTTAGATGCGATTGACACCACTACAGAATGGAGGGTTGAGGCTGAGAGGCCTGTCATGGAGTCAGCCCTGATTGGATAGAGCAGGAGGTAGTGGAGGGGGAGGAGGAGGAGGAGGACGGGGAGGAGGAGGAGGAGCAGGAGGAGGAGGTGACACCACCTACCACTACTACCGGTAGAAGATGTGGTCTGCCTCCTTTAGCTCCTAGTGCTTCAGGTTTCTGTTCTGGTGCTTCAGTTTCTACTTCTAGAGCACGACAAAGCCCATTGCCAGTCTCGCCAGCTTCTTCATCTAGAGAGAAAGGCAAAGTTGTTGTATTTTCTCGCAAGAGGGGCAGAGGAAATCAGTAGTATAGGACAATAGGTTATATGGTGCATTGGCATTCCTTTGTATATGACATTATGACTCATGATATGAGATACATTATTATATTTTTTGTTGATATTTTGAGGCTGAGTTGACTCTTGAGACTCAGGACTTAGTATTCAGGACAGGATTCAGTTTTATGTGTGATGTAGCACTAGACATGATATTACACATTTTATATAATAGTTTTTTTTCATATTTATGTGTCAATGCATTTATTTTATGCTGTAGATGTTTTAGATATTAAAAAAATTGAAAAAAAATGAATATTTTTGTATGTGCCGATTTTTTCCCGATTTTTACCGATGTTTTCCCGATTTTTACGATTTTTTCCGATTTTTTCCCCTCGCCAATTTAATCCCAATTGCAATGTTTGCAACCTTGGAACTTTAACCAAAATTCTGGAGTTTCAATGTTAAGGCTATCAAAGCATTAACAAAGATCTTACACTTCCCTAGTAAATATGGTCCCTTAAAAGTATCCATGGCTGCATCCTGCATCGATCTGATAGTACTTACATTGTCATCCACTTAAACAAGGGCAAGCTGTAAATATTGCCTTAAGCATAAGAAATGCTCTTTTGCCTCAAGGAAAACTGAGTGGAAAATCCCACATCTTAATAATAATAATACCACAATCTTCTGAGTAGTATGTAGAGGAAAGCAGACAAATTTCACAAGATAATATTAGCAGAATTCAAAGCAGGTGCTCTCTATCAGAAATTTCGAAACAATATCCCTATGAACTTGGTGATACTAGTAAGTTTAACCCTTGGTTCGCTACCCCTTTGTTGATAATCTGAAATTTGTTATGCAAGGTTCTGCATTCTATATACATGATATTAAACCCAAGTTTATCTGAATCATTTCTATGATAGGTAAGCATCTTGGTAATTTATCAATTCCATTTGCTTAAATTTTTCAGATGTTGCAATAATAGCTAAAAAGTTCATTTATGCAAACCAGACAACAACCAAGACCTTTCTGGCAGAAAGCTGATTATGTTCTCTCTTTTCTCTTTTCCAAAAAGCATGCATCAAGCTGATAAAGTTACTGGACAGGAAGGGAGACATTGTCATTCCATAATGCTTAAGGTTGAAAAGGCAGTACACAACCTTCTGCCTAACCACCTCCCAAAGTGGTCCAAGAGCTGGATGAAGAAAAATAAGAAAAGGTGGTCCAGAATATAGATAGCAGCTATTATCTTCAACCTGCCAGCATCAAGAACAGAAAGTAAACAAAATTCAATTCTGATTCTACCAATTGCTACAAATCAAAACCCTGACCAATAAGTACAAATAAAATTCCCACATACTTCTTCAAACGTTAGTTGAAGTAAAACCAACATACTGATGATACAAATCAGCAACCAAAAATCAGTTCTTGCATATACAAAAATTTATGATAGCATATGTTATCAATATGTTCTTTAATCCACACAGAATGTTTTTGAAACAGGATATTTTTGGACAAAAAGAGCAAGTAGCCTATAACAATTTAGCAATGTTTTAGTTAAGCAATTTAGGTTTTCGATGAAGCTTCTCCAAATAATTGTCACACACATTAGTGAGGCTGGGCATACAAAAATCTATGACAACATCCACCAAATTTGGGGTTATCTGTATATGATATGACCAGGACGTATTTGCTCCATTTTCACAAATACAAAATATTGCTGGTCAACCCACATTTACAAATCTCCAATAAAGAATGCACCATGAAGGTAGGATGTCTCCATCAAAGAGAGAATAAGACCATGGCATATTCCACTGTCCTCCATAAAATCTTTCAATAGAACTCGCTCCATCAATAGATCCTTAATATGTGTGCAAACAACAACCTCCAAGTGGCACAAGCATGTGATACTTGAAATGGTTCCTCAGGAAGATTTTGAAAACACCATAAATTCATCAATATTTGGCAGACATTCCACTATAACCACAATTATGAAATGCCATAGCCACTCTGCATCCAATGGCATTGAGTTGGCACAAATCAGGGTGCTCTATCAAAAGATTATTGTTCAAGATGCTAGGACGCCCTCAAAACATGCAATCAAACCCTAGATCCAGGGCTTGGAAGCTCCCAGATCTCCTTCCATTGTAAATGCTCCCCTTAAACCATGAATAAGTGTGCAATGTGGCCTCAAGTAATGGATGTCCTCCTTAAACCTAGTGCCAAGCAAATGGATCCCTGAAATAAGGCATCAAACCTATGAAGAAAATGAGTTGGAGTGTCATCAATGCTCAACTAACTTCATGACGAAAGGGGATGGCGCTATTACCCAACATGTCAACAGGGGTACATATACATCAGTGCATCCTTTTTCATCACCATTGTAAGTCTAAGGTCAGAAGTCAAAAGCGATGTAAAAACCATGTGAGGCCTTGTATTAGGTACCTTAGAACCATGTATTTGTCATTGAGTGTGTTGAGATTTTGGGTAGCATCGGATGTGATCTAGCTCCGAAACTTTGTGGAGGGGCTAGAACACATGAGATCTCCAAGACCCAGAAATCGTTTGGAGAAATTCCACCCGGTGTAAAAGTTATCAATAAATTGATTATTTTAATGAAGACCCTAAATCTAACTTAGGGAAATTAAATAATTAAAGGGAATTAATTTAAACATGTGGGTGAGAATGTTCTAAGTAACATGGATCAAGTCTTTTCTAATCTTAGCCGTTGATGAGAGATTAGATCACGGTCATTGATTTTTCAACGAGAAAAGTATTAAAGGAAGGCTTGGGGTCTGTTGGAAAAGACACACAGAGTGGTAGCACTTGAGCTAAGCCGAAATTTTGGGGCGCAGTTTGCTAAGAATTTTAGAGTGAACTTGCAGTGCTTGAGAGGGGATTATTCTGATTCGAGGCCAAGAATACTAAGGTAAAGAGGCAGATCCGTACCAGGCAGCGCAGAGACCAGCAAGAGGGACACAACCCAGCTAGGCTCACGCAGAGGCAGTGCAGAGGCTGACGCAGGGCCTTCAGGGTTACGCAGAGGCAACACTGAGCCTAGAAGGGTGATGCAGGGGCAGCTTGTGCTGCGCAGTGGCTATGTTAGGCAGGAGAAGTTGACGCAAAGGCTGGAGGAGAAATGTTGGGGTTCCAGTGGGCCAGAAAGGGCTCGTATTCAGTGTTTTCAGAGGAGTTCTTCCTCGACAAGATCAACCATATTTTTTGTCTCTGAGTGATAGGTACATCTGTCGTGAATTCTCTGTTGGGCAAACCATTACTGGTAACCTTGATTATATTCAGATATTCTACTTAATAAACAAACCCTTCAAGAGTTGCTACACCGGTTTTCC
The DNA here is from genome assembly GCA_034641835.2 of Pinus albicaulis. Classification (NCBI taxonomy): domain Eukaryota; kingdom Viridiplantae; phylum Streptophyta; class Pinopsida; order Pinales; family Pinaceae; genus Pinus; species Pinus albicaulis. Next base: position 348,241,364 of record CM076573.1, on the reverse strand, counting down.
CGCATTGGGTTTTTCCGGGGACATTGTCCAAAAAATATTGTGTCCTTTTTCATGTGTGTGTTATGCTTCAATAAATGATCTGTATGTATGTGTAGGCTGCAATTGTGTTTTCTTTGATATTTTACTGAATATTCAGAAAATAACTTGTTAATTAAATCAAACAAGTAGGAGAAGTAAATCAAGATACTGCAGTAGGGTTTCTATATTCAGAAATTTTCACATGGTATCAGAGCGATTGCAGATCAAGCTGAAGCCATCAACATACGGCTGAAGAATTTTTTCTACAAGAGGGCAGCTGAAGTTGCACAGATTCAGAAAGAGGCAGCATAGCACTAGAGGGACAGCATAGAGGCCCTGCATGGGTGACGCAAAGCCAGTCTGCTCACGTAGAACTGACACAAGCCCAAAAGGGTGACCCAGAGCCTATCAAGCTCACGCTGAGCTGACACAAAGGTTGACACAGGCCCAAGAGGGTGATGCAGTCTAAGAGGAGTGATGTTGTGCCAGTTGTCGTGGCTGCAAGTGTAATTTTCTGATCTTTGAAGTTGCTGGTGGGGCATTGTTTCTGTCGGTGCAGAACAGTTCCTAGCAGGGTTGACAAAGTAGGGGGAAACAATTCCTCAGCAAATTTTCTAGCTAAGAAATCTGAGATTCGATCAAGAGGAGTGATTGTAGAGGGTTGATTCGACAGCATTGGTGAAGGATTTCCAGGAGGGAAATCATTTGTCAGAAGGAGCATACTATCTAGAGGGTTTCTATTGCCAAGAAACCCAGATCCGGTCTTTTGCTGAGTGTAGCAACAGTAGAAGTGAGAAGAGCCCTTGCTTCGAAAGTTTGAGTAGAGATGGCCCCGTATGGACTGAGAGATCAGGATAGGTTAGGCGATGTGTCTAACTTCGTCATCTAGAAAGCCAGAATCCTGACAGTCCTTGATGAATATGTCATCAGAGACCATGCCGAGAACGTCCTAGTTGTGCCAATTGATGCTGATGCTCTAAAGAAGTTTAATGAAAATCAGGCGCGGGCTAAATGCTTGATCATGGATGGAGTGAAAGATCATGTGGTTCTGCATATTGCCAAGAAGAAGACAGAAAACGAGGTGTGGACAGCATTAACCACGTTGTATCAAGATAGCTTCGTCCATAGGAAGATGCTTCTGGAGAATGTTCCAGATGCACAAGGGAGAGGAGATCGATCCTTTCCTCTTTAGATTGAGGACTATCCGAGACCAGCTAATTGCCATGGGGGGCAACTCCTGATGATGGACTCATGGTGAGGACTTCCCTGAATGCAGTCACAGATGAATGGAAGACATTTGTCCAAAGTATCTTGGACAGAGCACAACTTCCAAACTAGGGGGACGTGGGCAATCCTTCGACAGGAGGAGATCAGGAGAATAACCAAGAGGGAATTCAGCAACGGTGGAGTCAAGATTAAGAAAGAGGAGGAGGAAGATGCATCCCTAGCATCTAAGGGACAGAGGCAGCAAGGGAAAAAGAAGAAGGACCTATCCAAGGTCTGGTGCTTCAGATGTGGTGAAGTGGGACACTTCGTCAATATTTGTCCTAAGAAGAAGGGCAAGGAAGATTCGGATTCCAAAGCAGCAACAGCGAAAGGCAATGACGACAACAATGATGATGTGGCCATGAATGCTCATGTACCTTAAGAGAAGAGGTAGGGCGACATAGATCTATAGAGTAAGCTATAGATGGTGACAACATGATCCTTGAGGTGCCCAAACACTTGGATCACATACGAGCTACGGGAGACGTTAAAGACAGTGGTAGGATGCCTGGAGTTAGTGGATGCAGAGGATCATGGAAAGGAACAAGGCAGTTCTTGAACATTGAAGACTGGAGCAGCACAGAGGAGAGGCAGCAGCAGCGCAGAGGTTGATGGGATGTCAGCAGTGCAGAGCAGTAGACAGCGCAGAGCTTCAGAGGGTCGGCGCAGAGCTTCAGAGGGTCAGTGCAGAGCAGCAGCAGAGGGTGCTTCAGTGATGAGATGCAGCCAGACTGACTTGTCTGTCAGTTAATTGGGTGATTATCCTTCAGTTGCTTACTTCTCAGCAACTGAGTTGTAGTGGAGCAGTTAGCAGTGGAAATGCTATAGGCAGCATGATGCAGCAATTTGAGAGGAAGTTGCAGTACAGATGTGGCAGTTATTGTGGCAAAGTCATGGGCAGTAATACAGAAAGCAGCAGTGCAGTGGATGGAGGGGCAGTAGGCCAAGCATCAGCAGCGCAGAGGACTGATGTCAGAGATCATAGTAACACTTCTGGAGTAAAGTGTTGCTAGAGCACATTCCTTGTTAAGAGGGAGTGTTGAGATTTTGGGTAGCATCAGATGTTCTCTAGCTCCGAAACTTTGTGGAGGGGTTAGAACACATGAGATCTCCAAGACCCAGAAATTGTTTGGAGAAATTCCACCTAGTGTGAAATTTATTCAATAAATTAATTATTTTAATGGAGACCCTAACTCTAACTTAGGGAAATTAAATAATTAAAGGGAATTAATTTAAACATGTGGGTGAGAATGTTCTAAGTAACATGGATCAAGTCTTTTCTAATCTTAGCCGTTGATTAGAGATTAGATCACAATCGTTGATTTCTCAACTAGAAATGTATTAAAGGAAGGCTTGGGGTCAGTTGGAGAAGACACAAAGCGGTAGCACTTGAGCTAAGTCGATGCGCAGTTTGCTAAGAATTTTCGAGTGAGCATGTAGTGCTTGAGAGGGGCAGATTGACGAGGGATTATTCTGATCCGAGGCCGAGAATACTAAGGTAGAGAGACAGATCTGTACCAGGCAGCGCAACGACCAGCAAGAGGGATGCAACCTAGCTAGGCTCATGCAGAGGCTGATGCAGGGCCTTCAAGGTGACGCAGAGGCTGACACGGGGTCTTCAAGGTGACACAGAGGCAACGTTGAGCCCAGAAGGGTGATGCAGGGGCAGCCTGTGCTGCGCAGAGGCTGCACAGTGGCTACTCTGGGCATGAGAAGCTGACGCAAAGGCTGGAGGAGCAGCGCTGGGGTTCCAGTGGGCCAGAAAGGGCTCGAATTTAGTGTTTACAGAGGACTGCTTCCTCGGTTGGATCAGCCATATTTTCTGTCTCCAAGTGACAGGTACATCTGTCGTGAATTCTCTGTTGGGCAAACCATTACTGGTGCCCTTGATTGTATTCAAATATTCTACTTAATAAACAAACCCTCCAAGAGTTGCTGCATCGGTTTTCCCGCATTGGGTGTTTCTGAGGAAATTGTCCAAAAAATACTATCCTTCGTCATGTGTGCGTTATGCTTCAATAAATTATCTATATGCATGTGTAGGCTACATTTGTGTTTGCTTTGATATTTTACTGAATATTTAGAAAATAACTTGTTAATTAAATCAAACAAGTAGGGGAAGTAAATCAAAATACTGCGATAGGGTTTCTATATTCAGAAATTTTCACAGAGTGCGTATCGTGTTGTCTTGGTTGGACCATGGTTGGTCTCTTGAAGTCTCACGTCCGGTTACTCTCACTCTCTATGGGATTGGAGGGCCTTACGTGAACTCTCTTGTGGACTCATGGTTTTATTGTGAAATTTTAATACTGTTGCAATTACTAGTTATAATTCACCTATCTGAAATTAAAAAAAAATTATCTTCAGCAATTTATATGCAGCAAATACTAAATAATGCACCACTGCAACTTCACGAAAATTAAATCACGGTAACTAAGAAATATTACACACCAGTGTTCCCAGGAAATGTGGGTTCAGGGTCGGGGATGAGGACGAGAACGAGGAAGGGTACGTCATTTTTTGAAATATGGTGCGTGGATTCGTCGGGGGTATATATATATATATATTATTATATATATTATTATATTATATTTTATAATTTTATTTTATTTTGTAAGCTTGGCACGACTACATCTTCATCATGTCCAATATATCACCACGATCAGGGCGAGGAATTGAACCAATGACTTCACATCAACGAGTGCCTTAACAGAGCACTCGATCACCGTCTATCCAAGACCCCGTGGACATATTTTATAAATTATAATATATATGAATTTGTATATTTTTCAACTTTAAACAAGAAAACTAAAATATTTATGATTTAAACTTTAAAGATTTAAACATGCACATCATTGAACATTCAACAATCACATTGAAATTTCAAATTTTCTAGTTTGAGATCAAGTGCAAATTGGAGCTTACATATTAATAAGAATCATGATATATGTCCATTGCCATACTACATTCAAAATTTGCCTTAAATCATCTCCAAACATGAACTAGGAAATTTTAAAATACTAAAATAAACATAGCTCATCGTGAACAATGGCTTCCTCAAGACATGTCATCATCATCACTTAGATCTTCAGTTAGCATGCTCTCCAGGTAGGAATCACTCTCATCTTGAGGCTCCTCCTGCTCATCCATAGCAACTGGAGGTAGCTCAATAAGGCCATCTGGTTATATCTCCTCGTCCACACACATAGCATCATCTATGTATTGGTCCCATCTATTGAAATGACCCTTCTTGTACCCAGGGTCTTTTCGAGATATGAGACGAAGTGTGCTATGAATGTACACTAAGTTCTCTGCCTTTTTTTATCTCGACCTATTTCTCTTTACTAAATGGATAAAGGTATAAGTACTCCAATTTCTCTCGCAAGATGAAGAACTAGCTATCTGGAATATTAGGGGAAGCCCATTAAATTAATTAAAAATTTAAAAATAACAACTAAAAAGAACCCCAAAGAACTCGATTTTGGGGTTCCAGGTACCCATCATTAGGGTTTGTTGTACCCGTCAAGACAAAAGAACCCAAATTTTTTTAATGGAGAACCTGGTTCTTCATAGAATAACCCGGTTCTTATGGGTTCTTCTCAGAAGCACTCGTACCTGAATTCGGTACTTGGGGACGAGAACCCGGGACGAGTTCGAGAACCCCACCCCCGGGTTCGGGAATCCGTGCAACATAGTTACACACACAAAATAAGAGACACTGATATTTTTGGACAAATGTCTCTGGAAAAACCCCGGCGTGGGGAAAATTAGTTTTGTACATGAGGGTTTATATTATTAATTCTTCAGCAAATCAAGCATTACACCAACTACTTGCCTAACACTGGAAAAGCTTCGGCAATATTTTTCCTTCACTTCTACTGACAAAATTGAACTGGAAATCCATGATTTCCTTCTGTAAACCAACTCGGCCCTCTATATGCAACTCACACCTCCTCCAACAATTCACACTAGTAGACTGGAAATGCATACGGCCTCCTTCAACAATTCGCTCAGCCTCCTAAAAATTGTTCTATTAAATATATTGTGAAATTTTCTTAATCTAAGAAATCTTACTGTTAATTCTAGATTCACTTCTCCTACTTGACTACATACATGAGTTATTAATCTGAAAATTCAGAATTAACAGCGAAGTAAATACATATAACAACCTACACATACAGATCAAATACTGAATAACATGCTCATAGACAAAGTGACACAGATTTTTCGGACAATGTCCCCGAAAAAACCCAATGCGGGAAAACCGGTGGAGCCAGCTCTGGAGAGTTTTCATTATTATGCAGAATCTGAATACAACATTTCTGGGCACCAAAACTGGTTGCCCATACAGAGAAAAATATGGCAAGCAATACCTTTATCCTCGGAGACAGAAAATATGGCTGATTCACATCCTCCAACGGGATTTACAGAACTCGAGCCCTTTCTAGCCCATCGGAAACCCCAGTGCTACTCTTCAGCCCTCTGCGTCAGCCTCTACGCTGCTTTGGAAGGGCCTACATCACCCTAGAAGGGCTTATGTTGCCCCTGCGCTACCCTGAATGGGTCTGCGTGGCTCATGTCCTCTGCGCCACCTATGAGTGGCCTCTACTGGACTGCGTAGCTATTGGCTACCTCTGCTCTGCTCTGGTATGCTGCCTCTTTGTCATTGTTGTACTCTTGGCCTGGGATCAAACCATTCCCTTGCCAATAATGCCCCTCATCGCACTACAAACTGCTTTTGATATTCTTAGCAAACCACACCCTAGAATCTCAACTTAGCTTTAGTGCTCTGCCAATGTGTGTGTTCTCCAACTGACCCCAAGCCCTTCTCTTATACTTTTCTCGTTGGCAAACCAACGGTTGTGATCTAATCTCTAATCAACGGCTAAGATTAGAAGCTGCTTGACCTGCGTCACGTAAGTCATTCCCATCACATGTTTAATTTAATCACTTTAATCTTTTAATTTTCCTAAGTTAGACTTACGGTCCTTAATTAAAAAGATTAAATAATTAAATATCTCTTAACCTGATGGAATTTCTTCAGACGCTTTCTGGGTATTGGAGATCTCATGTTGTAAATTTTTGTAGATGTTCTATGCTTGATGCAACTTTACAATTGTTACAGCAATCACACAAATGGTTAAGTAAAATGCTGATAGAACATATTAGTGGATCTTATAGAAGACAAACCAGAAACAGAAAAATGTGATGGTGCATTACGGCGGTCAACAGGATGCTTCAACCAACAAAGTCTCCTTGATCAGCCAACCCAGAATGTGTCACAACAATCCTCAAATCAGCTACCGAGTCAACCCAAGTCAACGCTGTCCAGAAAATTCAACGCAGGGCAGCAAGCTAAAAGTCAACGCAGCAACAAGTTCGGTCAACCTTTTGACCTCGATTTCTGTGCCAATGTGTACGGCCTCCCAAAATCAAACTCTCCAACAATTTTCAGCCCTCTCGGACCATGCGTTGACCAAAGTCAACGCTAGTCAAACTTCGTTGGAAACCCTAGCTGCAGAAATTTCGTCCTTCCTCTTGGCCGTACAGATTCGTCCTTCTTCACACGTGTGGGCTGAACCTATCCTCCAAGGAGCTCATACTAAATCAGATGAGAGAAGAAGATGTGTGTTGAGTTGTTGTGAAATGCTCTCCAACTTTGCCTGTATTTATATCCATCATTTGGGGTGTGTGACACATCTGCTGGGGGTGTAAAACCTTAAGGCCGACTTGCACATATAATTTATTATAAATAATAAATTCAAAATAAATGTTCTGCTCATCGGATTAAGATATATTTTATATGGATTTTACACCTCTCCGAAAGAGGAATCCAACAAAAATATTAGCATCTTAACCGAGTACTCAATAACATGGAGTTCTGGACCTAGTCACTGTCTTTTAACACTCCCTCTCAACTAGGGAGAACTCCATCCATCAAAGGCAATCAAACATCGTGCGTCATCCCGCCGTAACTTGCTTTGTTGGCCTTTATTTCGGTAATGTATGGGTCAGAGATCAGACACCGGGTCCCCCTACCGACATATTCAAATTTCCCGCAGCAGGAAAACCCCTATCGACTCACAAATTTGCTCCAACCAACCCGAGTCGCGCAGGTCCCGTACCTCACTATACTTGATCCCAGATCAAGTGGTTGGACCATGCCATCCTAAATAGAGATTACGACAATCTTTGATGCGTCCATCAGTCTTTGCTACTAGTCTTTAGCTTTTCCCACCTCATTGGCCAAATGAAAGGTACTTCCCATGAGCTCTGAACTCAATGGGTAGGATGCATACAGGGCACAGATAATGAGAGGTGAACCAACTCAAAATCATAACGGTGGGGCCCAAACACAGCAACAAGGTTCGACAAGCCTAGCCTTGTGGTTGCTTAGAGCTCCGAGAAGCTATCCCCAAAGCCCCCCAGAGCTCCCAGAGCTCATCGTCCAACAGGACCCACATCACAGGGTCATTCCACGATACCAAAACTCTCACGAAAGGTTAGGAACTTGACCTTCCCCAGGGGCTTTGTGAGAATATCGGCGACCTGCTCATCAGTTCCTATATGATCGAGCCTTATGGCGCCTCGCTGTACCATATCCTGGATAAAGTGGTACCTGAAGGCTGATATCAATATGCTTGGATCGATCGTGGAACACGGGATTCTCGGACAAGCGAATCCCACTCTGGTTATCACAGAGTATCACGGTGGTATCTAGCACATGCCCGAACAGCTCACTAAAGAGCTTTCGCAACCAAACTGCTTCACAACAGGCCGTACTTGCTGCAATGTATTCGGCCTCCGCGATGCTCAAAGCCACTGACTTCTGCTTCCTGCTCATCCATGAGATCGAAGTAGAACCAAGATTGAAGCAGCATCCAGATGTGCTTTTACGATCCACCACACTGCCAGCCCAATCGGCATCAGTATATCCACGGAGTATCACACTCCCGGCAGTGTATCTTAGCCCATGGTTTATCGTGCCCCGAAGATATCTCAAAAGATTCTTGGCACCAACCCAGTGAAAATGATGAGGCTCAACCATCTGTTGACTCAAAGTGTTCACTGCAAAACATATGTCCGGACGGGTGTTCACTAAGAACATCAAAGCTCCTATGAGTTGATGATACTCAGTAGGATTGGCCAAGATAGGCCCAGCAGCGCTGCCACTCAACTTCTTGAAGTTGAGTTCCATCGGTGTTGACACGGACTTGCAGTCCACCATACCAAATCTCTCTAGAAGTTTCACAATGTATTTTCCTCGAGAAAGGAAAATCTCTCCAGGTCTCTGCCAGACCTCCAGGCCTAGGAAGTAGTGCATCAGTCCTAGGTCCTTCATCTCGAACTCAGCAGCGAGCTCCCTCTTACATTGATGAATGAGAGGGTCAGCACCTGTCAGGAAGAGGTCATCCACATATAGCACTAGAATGAGAGGCTTCCCCTGTACAACCTTGAAGTAAAGGTTCGGATCAGCATTACTGCGAGTGAAGCCCAGCTTCATCAAGTAACTATCCATCCTCTCGTACCAAGCTCTGGGTGCTTGCTTTAACCCATAGAGGGCTTTCTTCAACCTGCAGACATGAGTGTCTCGATCCTGAACTTCAAATCCCAGAGGTTGTTCTACATACACCTCTTCTTCTATTGCACCATGTAGAAAAGCGGTCTTGACATCCATCTGATGAAGACTCCATCCTTGCGTAGCAGCAAGGGCTATGATTCATCGAATGGTGGTATATCGTGCCACAGGTGTGTTGACCACTGGAGTGGCACCTAATGATAATGTGAAGACTCCATGCCCAAGGATGAACCAGAAGACACTTGTGCCATTCAGATATCATCAGATATCATCATGTTCAACAGAGTTTTTAAACTCTACTTCTTCTTCTCATCATTTTCTTCTTCAGTCTTCAGATTTCGCAGCCCTTCGGGGATATTGTATAAATGTCACTAGCATGATGAATAAAGCCATGTAACAGGTCTAGGATGTTGGGACTCGATCAGCAAGCGAGTACACCTTGGAGTGTTTTTTTTACTTGGTTAATTATTCCTTCTTTTTAGCAGCAAATAATTTTCTAGGTTTTTTCACTCATTGCATTACCCCAAAGCTGGGGTGACGGCTTGAAGGTTGAGCTCCTAACGCATCTTAGTGTCTAGAGTCGATGTATATTACCATGCTAGGTCATCTCTGAAATTTCGCGGAATTTGACTAGGTCTAAATAGGATTTTTTAATAATTAAAAATTTCCCGCAAAACGGGATTTTTTAATTAATTTCTATGTAATGATGTAAATAAGTGGTCTTAGGAAATGTCTGGGGCGTGTGACCACTCGAAAATCATCCTCAGAGACCCAGCATTATCCTAGGACCCACTTTGGGGGTCAAAAAGCGACTTATAGTCCCTCAAAAGCCGATTTTCCTAATGTCAGTGGGAAAAATGAAAAAAAATTAAATAATTGGAAAAATTGAGAAAATTTTCCAAAGTCAAAATAAGTCAAAATTTGACATGGAAATTAAGAGGGAAGTCAAGGGTGATGTAGCAGCAATGTGGGGCCCACCACATAAGATACAAGTCAAAGCCAAATGTGCCAAGTCAAAGTTCCACGTTGAGTTCATAAGGCAACGTATGGTAAAGGTTCAGCTTTGATTTAAATATGAAGAGTTTAAAGCATAAAGTTAGAAGTGGGAATTATGGTGAAATACATTAAATATTTTTTTCAACTTTAAGGGGGGACAAAAGGTGTGACATGGCAGCCACTTCATCACCATGAGTTAGTGGGCCAAGTCAAACATAAATCAGCAAGTCAAAGGATCTCATGAGATATACGTATGGCTAAAAATTCACTTTGGATTTAATTTGAACATAGTGGAATTAAAATGCAAGGCATATTATAAAGTTGAAATTTTAATAAAGTTAGTGGGGGACAAGTAAGGTGACATGGCAAAACTTGTCATACGTATATCCCTTTGATCCAAAAGTGCAACGTACAGCAGATTTTTGGCATGTATTGCTTACCACTTGGTGTCAAATTAAAAGGGGGACAAGACTGCCACATGGGACAGACTTTGTCTCCCACTTTGCTACGCCTATCTTCAGTGTATATGCAACAAATTATGAGCTCAGATTACCGCAGATTTGGGGGACAGTTCTACAGTAGTCAACGCACAGTAAGATCAGCATACACGCAGTCTGCTACAGCTAATACGCAGATTTGTTTGGAGATGTGGTTAGTAGTAAATATGCAGCAGTTAAGGATCAGCTTTGTGGAAGGTTTTGTGAGTTAATAAATATGCACAGGCAGTTAGAAGTGTACGCTGCCCATTTTGGAAGCCACCTACAGCAGTTCACAACAGTCACCTACAGCAATTGGTTCCACTTGGACAGTTCTTATGCTACTTGTGCAAATTCGTTTTGCATTGGGATTATCTCCCTTCTCCACTTGTCATTCATTTTTTCATTGGGATTTGCTCCCGTAGTTCTATTTAAATGAGCCTTGGGCTCTCATTGTAATAGTGGATTTTTGAAGCTTGTGCTTATTGTTATTATGCCGAAATTGTTATTGAGCTCAATAAAGAAAAGTCTTTGGGGTTACTAGCTTCTCTTGTGGTGCATTCTCTGGTTGATGAGGTATACTTGTTTCATTTGATATTGTTATTTATCGCAATCTAGTTGTTTTTCTTTGCATTTGCCTGAAGGCACTATTGTCTAGGGAGGGGAGATTTGTAGCTATCTCATATCTCCTTTGGACTTGGTATGTTTTGCGCTCTTGTTGTAGCTTGTTATTTTCGATGAAATGACAAGCTCAACGTGGCCTCTATATGCCAAGTTTCTTTTGCACTAACAATTGGTTTGCAGAAATTGGTGTGTTCAAAGGACAGGTTGCCAAGTCCATTGGAGTGTGAAGACTTTTTTTCGATTCGAATAAGTCAGCTCCAAGGATATCAGAGGTCTCATAAGTGGTTCAAGCCAACAATCTCATAAGACATCAAGAGATTTATCTAAAAGGGGGTTTCATGAGCCTTTTGCTTCTATTCCATCTCTAAAAAAAAAAATCTCATATATTTCTTCTCTCATTTGTGCACATATCTATTTTATCTAGCATTTGAGGCTAAGTTGTTGGGTTTAAATCCTAATTCTCACTCACTAAATCAACTCTTTCAAGCTGATCTTAGTGAGGGAATTTGTAACATACAGTGTATTTTATACTTGCATTGAGTTTCTAACTTTTTCCTTCGCATGCATGTGATTTCCTTTCACATATTTCAGCACTATTTCTTTGGCATGCTAACTCTTTTGCTTGTTTGCCTATAGGTGTTCTTGGAAGCAATCTAAGTTTTTTTTGAAGAAAGGGAGCTAAAGCATAGGCTAAGGAACACTCTTCCGTTTGGAACCTCAAGTCCAAGTTCCGCCTTATCACTTCACCTCTAAAGCCTCATTCTTTTGAGGAATTGTAACCACCATTCACCTCAAGGCTTTAAGCCTTTACTTTGTAAACATCTCACAAGTAATTTTTTTTGAAATCTTACACTTGTAACTTTGGGAAGGAGCAATTTTAAAACGCATATTGTAAGCTCTTCCCAATCCCCTCATTTCTATAAGAGGGCCTCATTTTCATTAATAAAGAGATAATTGTTCTTGAGGGAGCTTGGGAAGTTTTTCCCATGGTATCTCACCTACTCATTTAGAGGGAGGAAACCTTCTTGAGTGGGTAACTTTCTTTTGCTTAGTTTTTCTTTTAATTTTCTCAAACTAAATCACTTGCATTCATCGTTTCGTTTGCTAATCTAGCCTAGTTGCATGTGCATAACTCATATGTTCATTTCGTTAATTGCTTAGATCACATAGTCATTTAAAATTTCCTAATTTGCAATCTCATTTGCCGTCACTTGCTTATGTTTTGTGATCTACTCCTCATTTGGATAAGTTTCACAACATACTACAAGTAAAGAAGCACAGCATTTCAATTTATGGCAACTTGAATTATTCTAACTATGAAGCATATTTAATTGAATCATCTCCATCTTTTACACAGCACTTGCAAACTCATTTCCATATCATTTAGGCATTTCACTTTGCATGCTAGACTTGCGTCTCTAAAAATTAACCTCCAACTTAAGTTGGTTGTATAGACATTAGGGACCCTCCACCCCTATGGACTCCTCATTGTGAGATCCAAATTTCGGGCGAGGGTGAGGTCTGGGGACAGGAGTTCAATTGTAACATTGCTTTAGAACTAATTAATAAAATAAACCAAGAGCACTATCTCATCACATTTACATTGCAAAGTTCCAAAATTTTCTTTTGCTATCTTGATGGTCTAAAGATTCCCGTGAAAATATCATCTCAAGAAGCACTTTGATGCAAGCATATTCCTTAAATTTTGCAACAAATTTAATTCTATGGTACTTGGAAATTTGCTTCTACATACAATTTCAATGCAGGTTTTAATGATCATTATGCTTATGGATAATTGATATATCTCGTTTCATTGGCAAATACCCTTATTTGGTGTTGCAAATTTAAATGCATATTGTGATCTTGGTCTAACACTTCCTTTGTGGGATTATTGTCATTATATCTTGATTTTTATTGTTGAGCAAGCATTTGTTATCTACTTTAAAGCATTGGTCTATATTTTGAACACGTCATTGAATATTGCTCATATACTTATATGCTTGTTTACATATTGGAAATCAAGTCATCTTTGATAAGTAATTCCTTCTAATCAATTCTCCTAGAAATCTCACATCTCTAACTTAGTTTTCCTTTAGGGACCACCCCCCTTAGCTAATCTAGGAGATAGCTTAAACGGAGAGAGTTGGGAATAGGTGACAGCCCCTTCTCTGAGTTCCTTGCCACCAACCACACCTGTGGGGTTGAAGGCTTTTCTCGCTAACCGTAGGTAGGTGTAGGGCGGCAAGCCGTGCCGCGGGTGCAAATATGTCATCATAGTCTATTCCTTCCTTTTTGAGACTTGAGAGAAGCCACGGGCAACGAATCTTGCCTTGAACTTCTCAGCACTTCCATCAGATCCATGCTTGATCTTGTAGAGCCATTTCGAGGTGACAATTGCTTTGTCCTCTGGTCTTGGAACCACATCCCATACATCATTCTTCATTATGGACTCATACTCTTCGTGCATAGCATCCTTCCAGACTTGATGCTTTACGGCTTCCTCAAAAGATCCAGGCTCGAATTGTACAATAGTACTCATGGCTGCTAGATACCCTTGGAATCTACCGCTTCTTGCTTTCGAATGCCCTCTTGAAGAAAGATGGACCTCAACATCTTGGAGGGTGTCCCGAGCCATGATGGCCCTTTCCTGAAGAAGGAGATGGATCAATAAGGTCCATTGGTCCTTCAATATCAGGCATAGTCTCATCCTGGGGTTCTTCCAGATTTCCAGGCCTTTCTTCATGATTTTCTCCAGATCTAGGAAGATCTACTACTTTCTTCAGGGAAGCATCTTCGTCAAAAGTGACATCATGGCTTATCTCTACTTCCCTTTGACCAGGTACATAGACTATTGGCCTTAGAAGTCTCACTGTAGCCCACAAACATTCCTTTCTTCCCAGAAGCATCCAGCTTACTTCTCTTTTCTTTCGGCACATGAAAATAGACAAGACATCCAAAAATTCTAAAATGTGAGACATCAGGTTTCTTACCAGAGAAAACCTCTTCGGGAGTTTTGGAGTCCAAAGCGGAATGAGGGCATCGGTTTTGAATATACACAGCAGTATTTGCAGCTTCTCCCCACAGAAACTTTGGTAGACCCTGGTCACATAGCATGGCACGGGTAGCTTCCACAATAGTCCTATTCTTGCGTTCAGCAACACCATTCTGCTCAGGAGTATATGCAGTGGTAGTCTCCCTCTTAATGCCAGCTTCTCTGCAAAAGTCTTTGAACTCATTTGACTCATATTCGGTGCCATTGTCAGTCCTCAAAATCTTGATCTTCTTTCCGGTCATATTTTCCACCAAGGCTTTGAAGGTACGGAACCACATGAAAGCCTCATCCTTCTTCTTCAAGAAGTATATCCAAGTTTTGCGAGAGAAGTCATCAGTGAATGTCATGTAGTAAGAACATCCTCCCAGGGATGTCATGGGCAACATACCAGATAGATCAGAATGGACCAGTTGCAAAATATCAGATGTCTTTGTGACACTTGAGGGGAAAGGTCCCCTTGTATGCTTTCCTTCGGCACAACCCTTACATACACCTTCATGATTATTTCCAAAGTCAGGCATCCCTGTCACCACCTTCCTTGTTTCGGGAAGGGCCTTGTAATGAAGGTGTCCAAACCTTCGGTGCCATAGTTCGGTTTGTCGGATAGTATCACATGTCATTGCTCCCAGCGGACTCCCTCCAACCTGGTAGAGTGTGCCAACTCTAAAACCAATTGAGATAGCTTCCTTGAAGCTCTTCTTCCACATGAGCACCTTTCCATCAGAGAATGTTACATTGAACCTTTGTCTTCCATGGCTGATACAGACACAAGGTTCTTCTTCAATTTTGGTACATAGAGTACATCTTGTAAATGTAGGACTTGTCCTTGAGACAAGTGGAGGGTCACAGTTCCCGTCCCTTTCACGGGATATGTGGCATTATCTCCAAGGATAATTTCTAGATTAGTATCCCTCTCAACCATGTCAGAGAGTGCTTCCTTGAATCCAGTGATGTGTCTTGAGGCACCACTATCGATTAGCCAGACATCCATAGTGTCGGGCGGAGATGTAGCAGAGAGGGAAAATACAAGAATATACTCATTTCTTTTATCAACAGCATTAGACTCCTCATACCTGGTGTTTCTAGACCTTTTAGAAGGTTGATTGTTTCCACCAAAGGGAGCCTTCCTCTTTCCTTTGGATTTGTCGTTTCTTCGATTCCCATTCCTTCGGTTGTTGTTGTTATCATCACTATCGGGAGAATCCTTTTTGAAGGGACATTCTTTAGCATAGTGACCAGGCCTATGGCAAGTGAAACACTTACCCTTCTTTTCTTGAGCCCTTGTTCTCCCTTTGTCCTTAGGACCACCAGAGTTCTTCTTTCGAGAATGAGCACCATAGGCAACATTTCTGTCATTTTCGAATTCCTTCATTCTTGTTTCTTCTTGCATACATCTAGACAGAAGCTCGTCAAAGTTAGGAATGGTATTGTTATTGAGAATGGTAGTAGTGAATACTTGCCATTCATATGGGAGTCCTCCAAGTGCGGTGAGAACCATCTCACGATCGGCTATTGTCTCCCCAATAGCCAGCAGGTTGTTCCTTGTTTCGGTCAATTTCAGAAAGTAAGCTTGAACAGACTCATCCCGGCCCTTCTTCATATTCTTCAATTTATTCTTGAGGAATAGCACTTGGTTCACATTGTTTACTTTGAACATAAGGATCAATTTATCATACATCTCCTTGAATGTGCCTAGCTCAGATATATAGGCAACCAAACTTTTATGTATGGATTCCCTGATCATCAGCTTTGCTTTGATCTCCCCCTTCTTATACTTGTTTTTAGCAGCAGCGGTAGCATTGGATGGAGGTTCTTGAATCTTACCCAGTACATGATCCAAGAGATCATGGTCTTCCAATTTGAGATCCAATATCATCTTTCAGGAATGGAAGTCATCCCTTCCAGTCAGCTTGTCATTCTCCTTGAATTCAAAACTTGTGGAACCCATTTCCTCCGATGGTGATTGCTAAAGTTAGGGCTTGTCTTCACCTCACCTCTGATACCATGTAAATTTTTGTAGATGTTCTATGCTTGATGCAACTTTACAATTGTTACAGCAATCACACAAATGGTTAAGTAAAACGCTGATAGAGCATATCAGTGGATCTTATAGAAGACAAACCAGAAACAGAAAAATGTGATGGTGCGTTACGGCGGTCAACAGGATGCTTCAACCAGCAAAGTCTCCTTGATCAGCCAACCCAGAATGTGTCACAACAATCCTCAAATCAGCTACCGAGTCAACCCAATTCAACTCCAGAAAAGTCAACGCTGTCCAGAAAAGTAAACGCAGGGCAGCAAGCTAAAAGTCAACGCAGCAACAAGTTCGGTCAACCTTTTGACCTCGATTTCTGTGCCAATGTGTACGGCCTCCCAAAATCGAACTCTCCAACAATTTTCAGCCCTTTCGGACCATGCATTGACCGAAGTCAACGCTGGTCAAACTTCGTTGGAAACCCTAGCTGCAGAAATTTCGTCCTTCCTCTTGGCCGTACAGATTCGTCCTTCTTCTTCACACGTGTGGGCTGAACTTATCCTCCAAGGAGCTCGTACTAAATCAAATGAGAGAAGAAGATGTGTGTTGAGTTGTTGTGAAATTCTCTCCAACTTTGCCTGTATTTATATCCATCATTTGGGGTGTGTGACACATCTGCTGGGGGTGTAAAACCTTAAGGCCGACCTGCACATATAATTTATTATAAATAATAAATTCAAAATAAATGTTCTGCTCATCGGATTAAGATATATTTTATATGGATTTTACACCTCTTCGAAAGAGGAATCCAACAAAAATATTAGCCTCTTAATCTGAGCATCACAACATGGAGTTTGGACCTAGTTGTCCAATTTTAACACATGTACTCCAGCTCCTCCACGAAATTTGGGACCTAGAGCACATCTGATGCTACCCCAAAACCTCAACATATATTGCCTCTAGCAACACACTAAAGTCACCCACACTTCCTTCGGTAGCTGGAAATCGATTTGTAGCTCCAGCAACGAACACTGGATAAACTGGCAATTTGCACTAACTTAATCGACCTCCCTCTTGCAGAACAATTTGGTCTCCTTCCTTCTCTTGGAAAACAGGAATGACAATGAAGAATTCCTCTGGAAATTCTCTCCTTAATTCTCCTACAGAAATCCAGTTGTTGGTGTCCTCCACGCTATCACTGCAAATATGCTTGTTCGAATGTGATCTCGAAATGCCCATAAATTTCCTCTTATAATCTCTCGTTGATGAATAAATGGTCATGATCAATATCTTAATCAATGACTAAGATCATCTTGACCTTTAAAAATGACTTTTCTGGAAGTCACTAGAGAGAAATCGGTTTGTCTCATTTAATCCCGATTAATCAACACTTTACCTAAGTTAGACTTACGAAAATAATTAAACTTGCTAATTCATTATAATTAGGAAAATTTTATTTAGAAACTTTTTCTACATATTGGAGATAATATATCCACTATGTTCCTTAGTCTCATAAACATCATCAAAGACTAGAACACCTGTCTGAGTTACATAAACTAACACTCCCTCTTAGTGAGGAAGGAGCTCTTCATAACTCCCAACTTATCTCTGAACAAGATGAAACTTTCCTTCCCTAAGGCCTTTTTCAGAATGTCTACTACCTACTAATCTATAGGTATATATTGTAGTTGAACAATCCTACACTGCACACAATCCCTGGTGAAGTGATACCTGATATCAATATGCTTAGACCTATAATGAAACACTAGATTTCCCAATGTGAAAATTTCAATTCTGAAATTCGACTGCAGTTATAGATTTATTTCTCCTACTTATTTCCACAATAAGTTATTTACAAAAACCCTTCCAGTAAATATCGTAATAACACTACTGCGGTTATCACTCAAGTACATATATAGAGAAAAGAACAATAAAATGCAAGCTTAAGAATCAATCACAATGACACAATTATTTTTGGGCAATTGTCCCCGGAAAAACCCTAAGTGGGAAAACCGGTGCAGCAGATGAGAGTTTATATATTAATCTTCAGCAGCAAATTCTTTACAAGGAAAGAGAGGCAGAATAATTGAGAAACTTCTTAAGAAAACACCTGAGATAAGCTCTCTCAAACCTCTGGAGAATTTCTGACACCTGAGGGACTCACTGGCCCCTACTGTGTCACCCCTGCATGCTTCTCTGCACAGATCCTGCGTGAGACTGCGTGAGCCCTCTGCGCTGCTCCTTTGTGCTGCCTCTCTTGCCTTATTCTGCGTCCTTCTTCCCTCAAGCCCTGTCACTGATGATGCCCTCTGCTTCCTCTGCCCTGCAACTCTCCCTCTGAAATCGAATTCTATTCCTTCGTAATCGACTTCCCTAGGGTTACTGAGTGTGTGCCCGGCTTGTTTTCCAAATGGCTCTCAAGTCTTCGTTTATAATCTTTTCATTGACAAATCAACGACCCAAATTAGAAGTCTAATCAATGGCTAAGATTAAAAATTGAATTGATCTTCGTTTTCTAGAAGTTCACACACTATTTTATTAATACCCATTTATTATTTAATTTCCCTACGTTTAGACTTAGGGTCCTCATTAAAATAATTAATTATTTTAATAAAACAAAAACTGAGTGGAAATTCCACAAACGATTTCTGGGTTCCTTAGAATATTGGTGTCCAAGCCTCCTCACAAATTTTGAGACTTAGATCACTTTCCAATGCTACAAAAATCAACACTCCCTCTTAGCAAGGAAAGTGTTCTAGCAATTTGCCTGCTGCATATTGCTCTGACTATGAAGCACCCTTTGTGTTGTTGATGCTCGATTGCTGCCCCTCATTTGTTGCGTTGCCGACTTCTGTACTGCTGCCCATGACACGATCACTGTCACTGCCTCATTTGTACCGTAGCTCCCTCTCAATTTGAATCAGTCCACTTCTGCTACTGAGATGGATTCTTGATCATCACCATCTTCTCTCTGAAGTAGACAAACTTTGTCCTTCCCAGGGGGTGTACTGCAACTATACAGCGCCCCGCTGGACACAGTCTCTGATAAAATGACACCTGATGTCAATGTGCTTCGACCGATCATGAAACACAACATTCTCAGAAAGCTTGATGCAACTTTGATTATCACATAGAATGTTGGTCACTTCCATCTTTTCCTTGAGTAGATTCACAAGCAGCTTCCTAATCCATATGGCTTCACATGAAGCAGTACTTGTTGCCATATATTCTGCCTCGGTGGAGCTTAGAGCTACAGACTTTTGTTTTCTGCTGCACCAGGAAGTCATTCCTGATCCAACGCTGAAACAGTACCCACTTGTACTTTCCGATCCACTGAACTTCCAGCCCAATCTACGTCAGTGAACCCACTCAGTTTGATGCCATTGCCTCGGGTGTATTTCAATCCATGCTCGACTGTTCCTCGAACGTATCTGAGAACATGTGTGGCTGCTGCCCAATGTGCCCTCCTTGGTTCCACCATGAACTAACTAAGGGTGTTGACAACATAGTAGATGTCTGGGCTAGTGTTGACCAGATACATCAGGCACCCAATGAGTTGTCTATACAAGGTAGGATCAGCCTCATCATCTTCGGATGTATCAATCTTCTTCCAGTTGGTGATCATTGGAGTAGCCATGGGTCTACAGTCCTCCATCTTTAATCTTTTCAAGATTTCTATGTCATATCTCCCTTGACCAAGGAAGATTTCACCCTTCTGCTGCCAAACTTCCAACCCCAAAAAATAATGCATCAGCCCCAGATCCTTCATGTCGAATTCTGCAACAAGGTTCTCCTTGCAATCCTTGATGAGCCTAGATGCACATGTCAGGAATAGGTCATCTACGTACAGCACCAGTATCAGAGGCTCATTCCCTACTTTCAGATAGTAGAGATTGGGATCTGCGTCGCTCTTGACGAATCCCATCTTCTGCAGATAACCATCAAATCGACCATACCAAGCTCTAGGGGCTTACTTAAGTCCTTACAAGGCTTTCTTAAGCCTACACACGAGTCTTTTTCTCATGTGTCTCAAAGCCCTCTGGTTGTTTGATATATACTTCTTCTATCACCCCATTCAAGATCGCAGTCTTGACATCCATCTAGTGAATCTCCCACCCCATTTGCGCAGCAAGGAATATCATAGATCTAATAGAGGTATATCTGACTACTAGGGCGAAGGTTTCTTCATAGTCTATCCCCTCCTTCTGAGCATACCCCTTAGCCACAAACCTAACTTTATATTTTTCTACGGTGCCATCTGTAGCATATTTGATCTTGTAGATCCATCTCGAACCCACAACTAATCTATCCTGAGGTCTAGGAACCACTTCCCAGACATCATTCGTCATGATGGAATTGTACTCATCCACCATTGCATCTACTCATACTCGATGTTGAGTTGCCTCCTGAAAACTAGAGGGTTCCTCAACCTGAGCTACCAAGGTTTGGTTTTTTTCTGGTTTCTTGCACTGCCTCTTCTCATTTCTAGGAGCTCCGACAAACTCTTCTGCGTCCCTCAGAATCTATCATAATTCCCTACTTGTCCTACCGATGGTAGTGGGTGGATCTTCCTACTCCTCTTGCAAATCCTCTGGATTCTTGTGCCTTGGAGAAGCACTTGTGCCAGATTCTCCTGGTCGTAGTGGCTCGACCAGTGGATCATCTTCAGACTATGTTTCAGAAGGCATCTTCCAGGATTTCCTGAAAGCTCTTTCCTCCATGAACTTTACATCTAGCCACACTACAATCTTCCTGCTATCAGGAATGTAGATTATGTAAGCCTTAGCATTCTCTTTCTTCCTCTTCTCTTCAGGTACATGGCAATATGCCACACTACCAAAGATCTTGAAGTGGCTTACTTCCGGCTTCCTACAAGTGAAGACAATTTTTGGAGTGATCTTACCAATGCGCTATGAGGAATCCTATTCTGAACATACACAATTGTATTACAAGCTTCTAGCCACAGATATTTGGGCATGTCTTGATCATACATCATTGCCCTTGCAGCCTCCACAATAGTTCTATTCTTCCATTCTGCAATTCCATTCTTCTCCGGATTATATGGAGCGGTCCACTCTCTTCTAATGCCTTCCCTTGCGCAGAAATCTGTGAAGTCTTTATCAATGTATTCTCCACCATTATCTGAATGTAGTATCTTGATCCGCTTTCCTGTCAGATTCTCAACCAAAGCTTTAAACTCCTCGAATCGTTCAAAGACTTCATCCTTGGTCTTTAGAAAGTAGATCCAAGTTTTCCTGGAATGGTCATCAATGAAGGTGACGAAATATTCGGCACCACTAAGAGCTCTTGTGGACATTGGTCCATAGATGTCCAAGTGTATTAATCCCAACACACTCTTAGCCTTATTGTTGCTCCTGGGGTAGGCTTCCTTGGCGTACTTTCCTAGTACACACCCTCTACAAACATCATCTCGATGGTGCTCAATTCTGGAACTCCTGTGACGGTCTTCTTAAGAATTCTCAAAGCCCCATGGTGTAAGTGCCCCGTTCTCCTGTGCCATAGTTCATTCAAATCCTTCTCATCATTGATGCCTATCAGCGCCATTGGAGATTCGAGCTGCAACTTATACATTTTATTGCTTCTAACTCCGATTTGTGCCTTACTCTTCCAACTCAAGTGTTTGACATATACTCTTTTGCCAATGAAGTAAACGTCATAGTCCTTGTTTTGAAGTTGAGGCACTGAGAGTAAGGTCATCCCCAAACCAAGCACATGCATAACATTGGTGGCCCGAAGTTTATTGTCAGCTTCCGTTTGAAATACTGCGGTACCTCCTCCAACAGGCATACACTTCGCCTTATTACCCATGGTGATTTGAACGTTCATCTGCTCTTCTTGGTAGCTTGAGAAACATTCTTGTACTCCCATCATATGTGCGGAAGCTCCACTATCAATATACCAGACTTCTAGAGAAGCAAAGCTTGATACGCAAGCGAATTCCTCTTCTAGTCTGGAAGCCAATACCGGGAAGTCGTGATCCCTATGTTCTTCCATGCTTTCCCTTTACTCTGGAGAGTTGTGTGAACCCTTTCGAGTTACTACTGCAGCAGCTTCTAGACTTCGTTCCATCGCCGAGTCTCTAATCATTTTATTTAATCTAAGCTCTGATACCATGTGCAAATTTCAATGCTGAAATTCGACTACAGCTATAGATTTATTTCTCCTACTTATTTCCACAATAAGTTATTTACAAAAACCCTTCCAGTAAATATCGAAATAAACACTACTACAGTTATCACTCAAGTACATATATAGAGAAAAGAACAGTAAAATGCAAGCATAAGAATCAATCACAATGACAGTTATTTTTGGACAATTGTCCCCGGAAAAAACCAGTGTGGGAAAACTGGTGCAGCAAATGAGGGTTTATATCAGTGTTGACAATATCACCAACATATCGCGTTATTTCGGAAATATCGCGATATTTTTGGTGAAACGAAATATCGCGATATTTTCGCTCCCTGAAAATATCGCGATATTTCCGAAATATCGTGCGACAACCTAAAATATCGTTGGCCATCTTCTTTCCGCGGCTAGAAAAGGGAAAAAACGAATTTTTTTTTTCATTTCTGTTTGTGAGTGGCTAAGAAGGAAGGCTAAAGCGTTGTGGAGGTTGTCAAAGAGGAATTGGTGATCGAACAACCATTATCACCAGCGCCTAAGAAGTTTTTCATCATCAAAGATTGAAGAGCAATCAGACAAAATCCATCTCTTCCATTAATAGGTATGTTCTTCCAAACCCATATTTTAATGAATTTTTTTATAGATTTAGGGCTATGCATCCTTTTCTTCTATTTACTATCATGTCCATGAGCCAATGCAAGGGTTTTGACCATATTTGGACAGCAAGCTTCATTTTTTTTAAACCTTATTATGCACCCTCTTATTGCCAATTTTTTATTCACGATGCAAATGCCAAATAATGTATTTGTATTCTTGTAGTAATTTTTTTTTAAATGATATGCGTATTACTTACTAAGTTATTATTTTTAAATTTTTATGCATGGGTGTTTAATGCCAATTTTTTGTTTTTTTGTGCCCTAGGTTTGAAATAGTTCACTACAAAAGTCAAATATGCCAAAAGCCTTGGACCCATTTTGGGAGTATGGGGAGCCAGATGGTGGGACAAATCGGGCATATTTATCATGCAAATTGTGTGGAAAAAAATGACAGGAGAGGTTACGAGATTGAAATACCATTTGGCTGGACTCTCTGGACATGATGTTGCCCTTTGTATAGTTTCTAGTCCGGATGTTATACAAAAAGCTCTTGAAGCTATTGATGAAAAAGACAGAAAGAAGGAAGAGGCAGAAAGAAACAAGGTTGAACATGCAGGTAGATCTTTCAGCATATCTTCTTCTAATTTTGAGGCTGAGGGTAGTGGGAGGGGCTCCATAGCATCACCTGCAACAGCTAGTGGGAGGTCATCATTTTTTGTTCCACGAACAGGACATGGAACACAACCTTCCATGACATCAGTTGTTAAAAAAAAAAAGAATGTAGAAGCAGATAGACTTATGGGGAAGTGTCTCTTTTGGAGTGACTTGCCTCTCAGCATCACCAAAACCAATCCATATTGGAAGCCAATGTGTAATGCTATTGTTGTTGTGGGCCCCGGTTACAAAAGTGCTACATATGAGGAGTTGCGGGGGCCAATCCTTAAAGCAGAAAAACAGGACATCAACTCTAGATTGACAGAGTTGAAAAAGACATGGGAAGTGTCTGGATGCACATTGATGTCTGATGGTTGGACAGATAGGAAGGGTAGGACCCTCCTAAATTTCTTGGTACATTGTCCTAAAGGTACCATGTTCATTAAATCAGTGGATGCATCAGCACACATAAAAGATGTAGCAATGATATGTGAGCTATTAGATGGCTTCATCCAGGGGATTGGCGTGCAGAATATGGTGCAAGTCATAACAGATAATGCAGCTAATTATTTGGTTGCCAGCAAGATGCTTATTGAGAGGCACCGCACATTGTTCTGGACTCCATGTGCCGCACATTGTATCGATTTGCTGCTTGAGGATATGGGAAAACTCTCCTTCATGAAGGAGGTGATTGATATGGCTAGTGTAGAAATTTATAGTTTTCCCACCCCGGTTTTCAGTTTTCACCTTATTATTCCAA
Source organism: Pinus albicaulis (assembly GCA_034641835.2). Taxonomy (NCBI): domain Eukaryota; kingdom Viridiplantae; phylum Streptophyta; class Pinopsida; order Pinales; family Pinaceae; genus Pinus; species Pinus albicaulis. The sequence continues at coordinate 348,217,224 of CM076573.1, read as the reverse complement.
AATAGTTAAATGTCCTTTCCCATAACCATACATTCAACAACTGGAAAATAAATTTTGCTGAAAACACAAATTCTGGAAATTTTTCAGAATGCTGGAAAATGCAGAAATAAAAAAACAGCAGTAACAAACAGCCATTCAACACATCATAACACAGTAATTTTTTGTCAAGGTGACCCTGGAAAAACCCCCTACAACTCTTGGGGAAAACCAGTTCGAAAGCTCCTTCTTATTTCTGGAAAAATGCTTTTTACAGTGAGAAATATTCAGCAAAAAAATCAGCAAACAAACTTTTACAACTTATCTCTTTTCCGTGCTTAACCACCGCCTCGGAAAGTGTGCAAACAGCAAAATAGGAACAGCAATAAATGTTGTACAGATTTTCTCGATTTTCGTGCCAAATAACAGCCTTAAATGCTGCTGTACGGCCTGCCTAGAAAAGCGTGCAAGCTGTCCAAAAATCTGCTGTACGATTTCTGCCTTGAAATGCGTGCCAAAGGTATAGCCACTTGCTGTACGGCCTCCCTCAAATCTGCTCCTCGAAATCTGTGCAAATCTGCAGTGCAAATCTGTTGTACGGCTGCTGTACGGCCTGCTGTACGGCCCTGCTGTACGGCCTAGCTGTACGGCCCTTCTTCCTCAAAAATCGTGCCAAAAATCTGCCTTGCTGTGTGCTAAAGCTGCTGAACTGTCTTGCTGAAATGCTGCCTTGGAATGTGTGCCAAGCTGCTGCCTCCTTCTCCTCACTGCCCAGAAATCTCCCTTGCTCTCTTTCTCTCCTTCTCCCAATCTGCTCATGAAAGAATGAATGACCTTTTCCTCCTTTTCCTCCTTTAACCCAACCCTAAGTGACTTTTGGGGAATCCCTAAATCCAATGGCTGAGATAGATTGAGATCTAGGGCTGAGATTAAATGCTCATTTAAATCTCACTTTCTATTTTTTAATTCACCCCACTTTAATAAAGACCCACTTAGTCATTTATTTCCAAAGTCATTTTTTCCTTTCTAATTTTACATTGACTTTATTAAAAGTCACTTTAAAATTAGACTTTAGTAACTTTATCACTTAAAGTCACTTTTAAATTAGATTTGACTTTATAACTTTATAAAGTCACTTTAGTAACTTTATCACTTAAAGTCACTTTTAAATTAGATTTGACTTTATAACTTTATAAAGTCACTTTAGGAGAAAAATTAAATTTTTTTGGACACTTTTCCCTAGGCCAAAGATCAAAGCCTTAGGGAACCACCTGTCCTCCGGTAACCAAATTTCAACACTCCCTCTTACCGAGGAAGGTGTTCCTCACCACACCCATCTTGTCTCTGAAGTAGACATGCTTGCCCCGTGGTAAGGCTTTGGTAAGAATATCCGCAACCTGCTCATTAGTGGGAATATACTCAAGCTTCACAGCCCCTTTCTGAACATAGTCTCTGATGAAATGATATTTGATCCCGATATGCTTTGACCTGTCATGAAATACTGGATTCTCCGTGAGTTTAATGCAACTCTGATTATCACAGTAAATCACTGAAGGTCTCAACGGCTGACCAAATAAGCCAAACAACATCTTGCGAAGCCAGCTGGCCTCACAACTAGCTAGACTCATCGCTACATACTGTCACCGAACTCACTACCGACCGCCGTTTCCTACCGAACCACGCACACCACCGCTCGAACCCAACCCGAAACAAATTTCCTCGGCGTTCTTCCCATCAAAGCACAACCTCGCCCAATCGCAACCGTTGCAACTCGCCAATCTCACTCCATCCCCCTCGCTCCCAGTCCGTACCTTACAATCCATCGTCCCTCGCAAGTGTCACAAATGTGTTTTGCGCCCACCCGTTGAACCTCTTCCCAGGCTCACACACATAAACCCACTCATTGTGTTGACCGCAAAACATTTTACCACTAGTAGTGTCGTACCAAACACATACTTCCTACTAATCACCGTTCAGACACGGGGATCCACCAACTCCGAATCCGAAGCATGAAGCTTCTTCCAGTTGGTGATCATCGGTGTCGACATGGGTTTACAATCCTCCATGTGGAATCTGCCAAGGATGTCCACAATATACTTCTCCTGCCCCAGGAAGAAATGCCCCTCCTCCTGCCACACCTCCAAACCCAAAAAGTAATGCATCAAGTCGATGTCCTTCATCTCAAACTCCGCCGCAAGATCTCTCTTGCAGTGCTCTATGAGTCTCTCTGCACCTGTAATGACTAAGTCATCCACATACAACACTAGAATGAGAGGCTCCTCACCTATCACAATATAGTAAAGGTTCGGATCTGCCTCACTCTTTGTGAAACCCATCTTCTGCAAGTAAGTATCTATCCTGGAGTACCAAGCTCCGGGAGCTTGCTTCAGGCCATAAAGGGCCTTCTTCAGTCTGCACACATGGGACTCCTTCCCATGCACCTCAAAGCCCTGTGGCTGCTCAATGTACACCTCCTCCTGTATGAAGCCATGGAGAAATGCGGTCTTCACATCCATCTGGTGGATCTTCCAACCCATCTCTGCTGCTATCGATATAATGGAGCGGATCGAAGTATATCGAGCCACGGGAGCGAAGGTCTCCTCATAATCAACTCCCTCTACCTGGGAGAACCCTCTAGCCACAAAACTCGCTTTGAATTTCTCAATGCTGCCATCTGCAACATGCTTTACCTTGTAAAGCCATCTGGAAGTAACCACGGATTTGCCCTCAGGCCTCGGCACCACCTCTCAAACATCATTCTTCATGATAGAAGAATACTCCTCCTGCATGGCCTCTCTCCAGACCTGCTGGCTAGCTGCCTCCTCATAGCTAGAAGGCTCAGAGTCAAGGATGCTGGTAGCCATTGCCATATAGCTACAAAACCTCTCAGGTGGTCTGCTCTCTCTGACCGGCCTCTTAGGCTCAGCAACATATGTGGCATCTCTCAAGGTGTCCTGAAGCCACTTGGGCTTCCTCTTCCCTGAGTGCACTTCTCCCGCCGGAGAATAAAACTCCTCCTCCTCAACATCAGGAGCCTGAACTCCTGACTGTCTGTCTGCTGTCCTCCTGCCTGCACCTGAACCTGTAGATGCCGAGGTACCGTGTGAACCCCGCCCATCATGACTCCTGTGCTGAACCGGCCTCGTGCACCGGCTCGGCGCGCGCCGCCCATAGCACCACCCTCCGACCGCAAGCCACTCCCCACCGACGCGATTCGACACCGTTTGCGCAGATGTACCTCCGCATCCTCTCGATCCCCCCACCGGATCCTTGACCCACTCAACCGAGGGTCCGCCCATCCGTATACTTAACCCCGTGACCTCTCAGCGTCCTTCTCTCCTCCTCGAACTTCACATCCCGCCTGACAACAACTTTCCTCTGTGCAGGAATGTAAATCCGAAAGGCCTTGGAGGTCTCACCGTAGCCCACAAAGATACCCTTCTCTGCGGTGGGCTCTAGTTTGGTCCTCTTCTCCTTGGGTATGTAGGAGTATGTCATGCACCCAAAGATACGAAGATGACCCATATCAGGCTTCTTCCCAGAAAAAGCCTCCTCCGGAGTCATGTGCCCCAAGGCACGATGCGTACTCCTGTTCTGCAAGTAAACAGCTGTGTTGCAGGCCTCTGCCCACAAAAACAATGGCAACCCCTGATCATGTAACATGGCTTTGGCAGCCCCTCCGATGGATCTGTTCTTCCTCTCTGCAACCCCGTTCTGCTGGGGGTTGTAAGGAACAATGAACTCCCTCCTAATGCCTGCCTTCGCACAATAGTCAACAAACTCTCCAAGGGTGTACTCTCCTCCATTGTCCGACCTCAGGGACTTGATCTTCCGACCTGTATGTGTCTCCACAAGAGCTCTGAACTCCTGAAACCGCTTGAAGACCTCACTCTTGGTCTTCAAGAAATAAATCCAGGTCCTCCTAGAGTGATCATCAATGAATAAAACATAGTACTCATATCCACTCAAGGAAACATGAGACATCCAACCGCTCACATCGGAATGAATCAAATCAAGTATCCCAGTCGCTCTGCTGTCACTGCTGGGAAAAGGGGATTTGGCAAACTTGCCCATCGCACATCCTCTGCAAGTATCAAAGTGATCAGTACTGAACTCTGGCACACCTGTAGTGATCTCCCGCAAAGTCCTCAAGGCTCCATGATGCATGTGCCCCATCCTGCGGTGCCAAATCTCACATTGCTCAGAACTGCTAGCTCTGCTGTCGGTACTACTGCTCAATGCCAAAAGGGACTGAAATGCAAACTTGTACACCTTTGCATGGCGTACACCTATCACTCTAGCTGAATCAGCTGGAGTGCCCCTGGGATACATCAACACCTGTCCTCCCCTAAATAGTATCTCATATCCTCTGTCCTCCAAAGCTGAGATGGATATGAGGTTCTTCCTCATCCCTGGCACATAAAGAACATCTGACACTTTCAAGGGAGGTTTGGACTCCCTCTGAAATGTCAATGTTCCCACACCGACTGCTCTAACAACTCTGTCATCACCGAGTACTACCTCTACATCAGTGCCACTCTCTGAAAGCTCTGAGAAGTACTCACGGACTCCTGTCATGTGACGTGAAGCCCCACTGTCCACATACCAGATACCCGAAGATGCTCCGCTAATCGAGGGAAATGCATGCTCCCTCCGAACCTCTATGGCAGATAATCCCGCAGTAAAGGACTCACACGCAGTGAACCCAAACTCCCGGTCAAAACGATCTGCAAAGTCCTCAACCTCTGCTGAAGCTGCCATGCTCTGGTTCTTCCCCTTCTTCTTCTTCTTCTCCGGACACACAACTGCATAGTGTCCCATCTTTTGACAATTCCAACACTTCACTTTGGAATAGTCCTTCTGTGTGTTATCCTGTTTACCTTTACCTTTGCCTTTGCCCCCACCATTGCTTGTGGAAGCCTGCTTCTTCCCTTTGCCTTTCTTGTGTCCTGCCAACAGTGCTACATCCTCATCCTGTTCAACTGGCTTGGCTGCCCCAAGCTGACCTTTTCTGATCTCTGTCTGAATGCAATCATCCCAAAACCTCTCCCATGTGGGAAGGGTCTCACGTGCACAAACCCCATCAGCAAAGTTCATCTATGAACGGAGGAGGCCATTCACTGCAATCCGCACCAACTCAGTGGGTGGAATGGCCTCTCCAATCGCTGCCAACTCATCTCTCACATTAGTAATCTTTGTGAGATATCCAACTGCACTATCATTACCCATCTTAATGGTTTTCAGCTTGTCCTTCAGGACCATTTTCCGGTTTTCATTGGTACTCCGGTAGAGATTGGACAATGCTGTCCACATCTCATGAGCATTTCTCTTCCCTCTCACATGAGGAATGCAATGGTCTTTGATTCCGTCTAGAATCAATCTCTTACCCTTGTTGTTCTTTTTATTATATGTTGCCAACTGAGTAGCATCAGTAGGCACATTCACAGGGTTCTGTGTAGTATGCACCATAATGTCCCAGACTTCTGCCTCCTCAAAGATACTCTGCATTCTCTCCTTCCAAATGCTGTAATTGGAATGTCCATCCAACCTATCCTCCACCCTCAGTCCCAAAGACATCATGCTGTCCTAAAACTGAAAAATAGCACTGCTGTAGTAAAGGTAAAACTGCTATTTGTGAAAAAATCAGCTTGCTGGAATTTTCTGAGTGAAAAATCAGCAGGCTGTAATTTTCCTCCTTGCTGTCCCAAACTGCCCTTCAGCACTCAACCTCTGATACCATGTAGAAATTTATAGTTTTCCCACCCCGGTTTTCAGTTTTCACCTTATTACTCCAAAATAGTTAAATGCCCTTTCCCATAACCATACATTCAACAACTGGAAAATAAATTTTGCTGAAAACACAAATTCTGGAAATTTTTCAGAACACTGGAAAATGCAGAAATAAAAAAACAGCAGTAACAAACAGCCATTCAACACATCATAACACAGTGATTTTTGGTCAAGGTGACCATGGAAAAACCCCCTACAACTCTTGGGGAAAACCAGTTCGAAAGCTCCTTCTTATTTCTGGAAAAATGCTTTTTACAGTGAGAAATATTCAGCAAAAAAATCAGCAAACAGACTTTTACAACTTATCTCTTTTCCGTGCTTAACCACCGCCTCGGAAAGTGTGCAAACAGAAAAATAGGAACAGCAATAAATGCTGTACAGATTTTCTCAATTTTCGTGCCAAATAACAGCCTTAAATGCTGCTGTACGACCTGCCTAGAAAAGCGTGCAAGCTGTCCAAAAATCTGCTGTACGATTTCTGCCTTGAAATGTGTGCCAAAGGTACAGCCACTTGCTGTACGGCCTCCCTCAAATCTGCTCCTCGAAATCTGTGCAAATCTGCAGTGCAAATCTGCTGTACGGCTGCTGTACGGCCCTTCTTCCTCAAAAATCGTGCCAAAAATCTGCCTTGCTGTGTGCTAAAGCTGCTGAACTGTCTTGCTGAAATGTTGCCTTGGAATGCGTGCCAAGCTGCTGCCTCCTTCTCCTCACTGCCCAGAAATCTCCCTTGCTCTCTTTCTCTCCTTCTCCCAATCTGCTCATGAAAGAATGAATGACCTTTTCCTCCTTTTCCTCCTTTAACCTAACCCTACGTGACTTTTGGGGAATCCCTAAATCCAATGGCTGAGATAGATTGAGATCTAGGGCTGAGATTAAATGCTCATTTAAATCTCACTTTCTATTTTTTAATTCACCCCACTTTAATAAAGACCCACTTAGTCATTTATTTCCAAAGTCACTTTTCCTTCCTAATTTTACATTGACTTTATTAAAGTCACTTTAAAATTAGACTTTAGTAACTTTATCACTTAAAGTCACTTTTAAATTAGATTTGACTTTATAATTTTATAAAGTCACTTTAGTAACTTTATCACTTAAAGTCACTTTAAAATTAGATTTGACTTTATAAAAATTATAAAGTCACTTTAGGAGAAAAATTAAATTATTTTGGACACTTTTCCCTAGGCCAAAGATCAAAGCCTTAGGGAACCACCTGTCCTCCGGTACCAACTTTCAACAGCTAGGAGTGTCTCCAAGTTTATTTATAACCATGCTTTTGTTCTTAGCCTCATGAGGAGATTCACAAGAAACAAGGAGTTGCGGCATCCTGAAATCACACGTTTTTCCACCAACTTTATTACTCTTCAGTCTTTGCTTCGATGTCAGTTTGAGTTGAAGCAAATGTTTGTTTCTGATGAGTGGCGTGATTGTAAATACAGCAGGAGACCGGACGGGAGAGCCATTGCAAAAATGGTGTACACTGAGACATTTTGGCAGGGAGTAGAACAAGTGTGCTCAATTAGTGAACCTATAGTAAAGGTTCTGATATTAGTAGATGGGGAGAAGCCTCCAATGGCTTATGTGTATGAAGCAATGGATAGGGCCAAGGAGGCCATTCGTTTTTATTATGCAGACAAGGGTTTTGTTGAGCATGATAAACATATGATGTTATGGGATGTGATTGATAATCAATGGACAGGGATGCTTCATCGACCGATTCATGCAGCAACACTCTTCCTCAACCCTGCATTTTCATACAAATGTGCCTTTGATTTTGATGGTGAGGTGATGGAAGGGCTCCATTCTTGTATTCAGAGGATGGTACCCGATCCTGAGCTTCGTAGCAAAATCAACTGCGAGATACAGTTTTATCAAGATTGTGTTGGCCTATTTGGCTTTGATGATGCTATTAGGGAAAAGATCCTCTTCATGCCATGTAAGTGACAAGCCATCAATCATTAGAATTTTCAATTTAGAATTTACTTATTTATAATTCTAGATTTTTAAAATTAAATTATGTAACTTGCATTTGAAAGTTTAATTATGTTTTATGTTTTGTAATTTTTATTTCTTTATTTTGTTGTAGATATTTGGTGGCGAACCTATGGTGCAAGGACACCAAATTTTCAGAAATTGGCCATAAGAATCCTGATTCAAACATGTAGTTCTTCAGGGTGTGAACGCAATTGGAGTGTATTTGAGAAAATACACTCAAAAAAGTGCAATAGGTATAACTTTGACCTTCATCCTTCAATTGAGTAATTACTTTCATTGTAATTTTAATTTATGACCCTCAAGTGTCAAGAGGGAAGACTCATTATTTTTTTTTGACACTCTTACAGGTTGGAGTTTGCATGTCTCAATGATTTAGTGTATGTGCATTACAATATCCGCCTTCGAGTGAAGCAAATACAAGCACCAATGGATCCAGATACCATTTCCTTAGACAATATTGATATATTGTCACAGTGGAGGGTGGAGACTGAGCATCCCATCTTGGAGGAGTCACCTGCATGGTTAGAGCCAGAGGAACCATTAGAACAGGGGCAGCAAGAGGAGGAGGACTCGGAGGAGGAGCAGCGCTCGGAGCAGGAGGAGGAAGAGGATGAGGACGACGACGAGGACACTGTGGGAGCATCAGCATCTACACCATTTGCTATAGAGATAGGAGAGAAGAGCTCCACACCCAGTAGTCAATATTTGACATTGGGTGCAGGGTCAGGGCCTTCTACTGCTAGAGGCAGCCCTGACAAACAACCCCTCATGTTTTCCCGTAAAAGGGGGAGGGGGCACTGATTTCAGATAGATAGCTGCTATTTTTATTTGTTTTGCTACATATAACTCATGATGATGAGATACTTCTATATGTGTGATGTTATTTTGTATTGGTTCTCCACATTTGAGTCCTTGATTGGACAATTATCAGTGATCAACAGGATTTGGTATCGCGTTTGATGTCTTATTTTTATTTTACATCCACTACATCATATATATCAGTGCTTTCTTCATATTTATGTGCCAATGTGTTTATTTCATGTTGTTATTGCTTTATATGTTTAAAAATCTGAAAAATCTGAATATATTATGCATTTTCTATGCTTGTCGATATTTGCCAATATTTTCGCCGATATTCCCGATAAGATCTTTTCCAAACCCTTGCTGATATTTGCTGATATTTTCGCCGATATTCCCAACAAGATCTTTTCTAGACCCTCGTCGATATTTTGCCGATACCAATATTATCAACATTGGTTTATATATTAATCTTCAGCAGCAAATTCTTTACAAGGAAAGACTACCAGAATAATTGAAAAACTTCTTAATAAAATACCTGAGATAAGCTCTCTCAAACCTCTGGAGAATTTCTGACACCTGAGGGACTCACTGGCCCCTACTGCGTCACCCTTGCATGCTTCTCTGTGCAGAGCCTGCGTGAGATTGTGTCACTACTGCGTGAGCCCTTTGCGTTGTTCCCCTGTGTTGCCTCTCTACCCTTCTTCTGTGTCCTTCTTTCCTCAAGCCCTGTCACTGTTGATGCCCTCTACTTCCTTTGCCCTGCAACTCTCCCTCTAAAATCGAATTTTATTCCTTCAGAATCGACTTCCCTCAAGTTACTGAGTGTGTGTCCATCTTGTTTTCCAAATGCCCTCAAGTCTTCCTTTATAATCTTTTCATTGACAAATCAATGGCCCAGATTAGAAGTCTAATCAATGGCTAAGATTAAATCTTGACTTGATCTTCGTTCTCTAGAAGATTCACACTCTGTTTTATTAATACCCATTAATTATTTAATTCCCCTAAGTTTAGACTTAGGGTCCTCATTAAAATAATTAATTATTTTAATGAAACATAAACTGAGTGGCAATTCTACAAATGATTTTTGGGTTATTTAGAATACTGGTATCCAAGCCTCCTCACAAATTTTGAGACTTAGATCACTTTCCAATGCTACAAAACTCAACACCAAATAGCTTGATGCAACTCTGTTTGTTGTAGTGTATCATTGTCTTCTCTAACATCTGACCAAACAAGGCTCCTAGCAGCTTCCGACGCCATATGGCCTCACATGTCGCCATGCTAGCTGTTATGTACTATACCTCTGCAGAACTCAGTGCCACAAACCTCAACTTCCAATTGTACCAAGAGACAACTCTTGATCCCATGTTGAAGCAGCACCTTGAAGTGCTTTTGTTGTCCACAGTATTTCTTGCCTAGTCTACGTCAATATAGCCCACCAACCCGATACCATCACCTCGAGCATATCTAATCCCAACTCAATTGTACCGCGCAAATACCGCACCACGTGCTTTTCCACTGTCCAATGCACCCTCTTTGGTTACACCACGAACTGAACGAGAGAGTTTACTGCATAAGATATATTTGGTGTGGCATTGACCAAATACATGAGAGAGACAATCAATTGCCTGTATATGGTGGGATCTACATCCTTCTCCCTAGATGCATCTACCTTCCTCCTTCGTGGTCATGGGCGTAGACATGGCTCTACATTTTTCTATCCGAACCTCATCAGGATCTCGATGCAATATTTTCCTTGCCAAGGGAAAATCTTCACATGTGTCTACGACACCTCCATGCCTAGAAAGTAGTGCATGGGCCCCAAATCCTTCATCTCGAACTCTGCAGCAAGGTCCCTCTTGCATTTCTCTATGAGCCGCACTAAACCTATTAGAAATACGTCGTCCACATAGAGAACAAGAATGAGAACCCCACCCCCCAACACCAACTGTTGAGCAATCATAATATTTGTGGATTAGAGTAAATTTCTCTTAACTTGATAATGACAAGTGAATGTTTGTTGGATTTATTACCCACCATCTGTGGGTAACACCCACAGGAGAAATTTTTCTCCTGGATTTGTCTTCAGTCAACAGCTAGCGGCCCCTTGCAGCCACCAAATAGCTTGATGTCCCACCACCTCCGCCACCTAAGCCAATTATTATGTGTCTCCGCACATCTATTATGATCATATGTTTGAAGGTGGGCCTTCCAACCCCGAAGTTATGGCTTTCATTATGTAGTTGGGTATTTTTGCTTACTTATCATGGACACTTCTGGGCATGGATTGGTGGGGGGATTCGGCAGAAATAATGGGCTTGGTTTGTACTCTTGTCACCTTGTCCAACTTGGTGGTTAACATTGTATCCTAGTCCTGTGAGATCTCCTATATTGGCTACTAGCTTTACAAGTGGCATTACATGGGAAACCTTGATTTTGGTTGTATGGTCTCGCTTCCCGACATCACATACATCACTCCCCTCCATTCCTTATAACCCCTTTTCACATATTTTCCATCCGCGTCCACATTTCTTCATTGGTTCCACAAAGAGTTAGCCTCCTCCTCCCCTCGTCGGCATTTGGGTCGGGCCTAAAACGATGCTCCGGAGGTTGATGCAGCTAAAAAGAAAGCTAAAAGCACAATTTGGCCACTTTCAATAGGAAATGTACCATAAAATGCAAAAGATAGTCGGGACATACAAATTTAGCACGTGGGCAAAATCCAAACATGATCTCTACCCCTATCATTATGGAAGTCACCTTGGTTCCTATATAACCTTATGTGGGCCCCCTGCATCATTAAGGAACACCCATGATTTTCCCAACCCTTGGTGGGTGATGAACTTCCCTACCCTAAGGGGGTATCCACTGCTATATCATTCACATCATGCTCTCATTCCCTGGAGCCCCGAGCAGTTAATAGAAAGAAACATCAATAAAAGGCAAAAGGAATATGAAGAAGAGTGGAAAAACAAAGCTCGAGGTAACTCATGTACCACGATTGCTCCATCCTACATCTATACACCCATGTGTGGGCTTCCCTCCTTATAGCTATCCTTGTACCGTGGCTCTAGTGTGGCACCAGATGCCACTCGATTATAAGATGAGATCGATGTGGAGAAGGAGAACACACCAATGCAGATACTCAATTGCCCAAGTAGTTCGATTTTCTCAGTGGCAGTGATTTAAGAGTAGATAGAGCTAGAGGGTGAGTAGCAGGTGGTAGAGGAAGGCCGAAATCCCCACAGGGTCTACATAAGCACGGCGTAGAGGGTGGCGTAGGAGGCTGAGCGGAGAGGCTACGGAAGTAATTTCAGAGGCAGAAATTAGCTATGGGGTGAGAGAAAATTCTCACAATAATTTTGCTAGTATTTTCCTCATATTAGATTTCCAGTTGAGCATCTAAATTATTGTACTCATAATTACTGCCAAAGAATGATAATAAAACCCTCATATGTTGCACCGGTTTTCCCGCATTGGGTTTTTCCAGGGACAATTGTCCAAAAATAACTTTGTCAAAAGTTCTTGTGTGTGTGGTAGAATTTCTCGGTTTTCAATATTTTATTTTCCTAATATTTTTATGGTGAAAATTGCAGTTGTGATTTTATTCGTTGTTTGTCGTAGAAAATAAACTGCATAATTAAATTTAAAATTAGAAAAATAATTTCCAATTGCTGCAATAGATAAAATTTTCACATAGTATCAGAGCGCACAGTTGATCAGACGGAGAGCTCAGATTCGAAGGAAGGAATTTCACTGCACAGTAAGAGCAGTAGGACGAAATTCCCAGGGGCAACGTAGTTTTTTCCAGGAGGCCAAATTACTTGTGGAAACTCGATTTTTCAGAGCAGAAAATTTTGATTTTTCCAGATAGAGTGATTCCAGAGACAGAGAGAGCAGCTCAGATTCTTTGTTGGGCAGACCTCTAGCTGGACGCAAAGGGTTTATGCAGCAGTTGCTAGAGCAAACCCAACGTCGGGTGAAAGAAGAAAATCACATTGTAAATCCTTCAGCATAACCATGGACAAAATTGACATTTAGGAGGCTTCAGATTTGTCTTCTAAGTTGGAGGACGAATTTGCTTGCTTGTCAGGATCTGCTTCACAAGGTGTCTGGTATATAGAATGTGGAGCATCAACTCATATGACAGGTTTTAGAGAATATTTCTCTAGCTACAAGGAGCAGCAGATGCACTTCCAGATTACTATGGGAAACAAAATGAAATGTACTCTAGTAGGGAGAGGTACCATAGATTTTTAGAGGGAGACAGAAGCAAGCAGCAGTGCTACAGATGTATTGCATGTGCCAAGATTAGGTATGAACCTAATTTCAGTATCCCAGTTACAGGATAAGGGGTATGATACTCACTTCGTAGTGAAGAAAGTGTATGTCAAACACCCAAGTTGGAAGAAGGTAAGATAGATTTGAGTTCGAAGCAATAGACTCTACCAGTTGCAGCTCGACTCTACAATGGCACTAATAGGCAGTGACATAGGAGAATGGGACATCTCCTATGTCACGGTGGGAAGGAGTTGAATGAGTTAGGACATAGGAGAATGGGACATCTACACCATGGAGCACTCAAGATGCTTAGAGAAACAGTAATAGGGGTTCGAGAACTTAGCACGGAATGCGATGACATGTTCAAGGGATGCGTACTTGGGAAGTATGCTAAGGAAACATTTCCAAGAAGTGATAGCAAAGCAGATGGCGTATCAAGACTTATACATTCAGATATTTGTGGCCCTATGTCTGCTAGAGCTCTCAGTGGTGTTGAATACTTCGTCACCTTTGTTGATGACCATTCCAGGAAAACCTAGATCTACTTCTTAAAGACCAAAGATGAGGTCTTCAATCGTTTCAGAGAGTTTAAGGCTCTCATGGAGAATGCGACGGGGAAGAAGATCAAGGTGCTTCACTCAGATAATGGTGGAGAATATATTGATAAAGATTTCATAAATTTTTGTGCGAAGGAAGGCATCAGAACAGAATGGACAACTCCATCTAATCCACCGTAGAATGGGGTAGCGGAGCGGAAAAACAGAACCATAGTTGGAGCTGCAAAAGCTATGTTGTATGACCAAGATTTGCCCAGATTTTTATGGGCAGAGGCATGTAACACGGTAGTATATATCCAGAACAGGACTCCTCATAGAGCATTGGGGAAGAAAATGCCAGAAAGAGTCTTCACAGGGAAGAAGCCAGAAGTTAATCACTTCAGGATCTTTGGCAGCATTGCTTATTGCCACGTGCCAGATGAAAAGCACACCAAATTGGATCAGAATGCAGAGAAGGGTTTTCTCGTTGGGTATAGCGAGACCTCAAAGGCATACATGATCTACATTCCTAGTAGTAGGAAGGTTGTAGTGAGACAAGACGTGTAGTTCATGGAGGATCGAGCTTTCAAGAGATCTTGTGAGATGCCTGCAAGTGATCAGAATCAGTCAGCAAAATCTCCTTTGGTCTAGCAGTAGGGGCAGCCAGTGGGAGAGATAGAAGGACAGTCACAGGGATCGAGTATTGTGACTAGTACCAGTATTTCCTCAGGGGTAGGAGATCCGGGGAGTTCTCAGCAAACGAAGCAACAGGGGCAGGATGAGGAGTTGGTTGAACCTCCCACCACTAGTGGTTGAGCCAGCAGAGAACTTCGTCAGACATTGAGAGATGCAGAGGAGTTTATTGGAACTCCTAGGACAAACAAAATACGATGCAAACAACTTGACAGGTACCAAGCATTGGTGGCACAAGTTGCAGAACCTTCTAGTTTTCAAGAAGCCACACAACATCAAGTGTGGGTAGATCCCATGGTAGAAGAGTACAACTCTATCATGACAAATGACGTTTGGGAGGTGGTGCCAAGAACTGAAGATAGGTCAGTTCTACGTTCTAGATTGTGAAAATTTATGAATGTTACTTACCCGAAAACCTATTGTTAGATCTGGTTATGCTCCTCCTACTTAATTAATTTATTAACTGAATAATTCAAATTAATATCGAAGCAAAACACATAACGGACTTTCCCCAATTTAGATCTAGAAAAGGTACATGCACACATAGACAAAGTGACACAGTGATTTTCTGGAAAAATAGTCCCGAGAAAAACCCAATGTGGGAAAACCGGTCTCTAGCTGCTGGAGGGTTTTATTATTAAGGGTATTTCTGAATACAGCTAATCTGGGTTCCAAATCTGTAAAACTCGACAGAGAAAATATAGATTTGCAGCTCACCGGATGTTCTACAGCCAAAATATTGACTGATCCACACCCTCAAACGAGATTTACAAGACTTAGCCAAATCTAGTCCCTAGAAACGCCAGCACTTCCCCTGAAGCCCCTGCATCAACCTCTGCGTCCCTCAGCGCTGGCCTAGAAAGGGCTGTCTAACCCCAGACTGGGTGACGCAGTCCCTATGCTGCCCCTAAGGGTCTCTGCGTAACCTCTGAGGGTTTCTAGCTGCCTTACGCTGCCATGAGAGTGACTGCGCAGCACTTGCATCGCTGAAGCTACCCCTGCGCTGCGCAGCTACTGCCCTCTTCTCACTGAAGCACCTGCTCCTTTGTGCTGCCTTTCTAAAGTTGCTCTCTGTCTCTTGTTGATTCTAGACACTGAGATCAGATCATCCCCTTTGTCTAAACTCCCCTCTCTGCAGCTGAAACACTTCTGAGAATTCTTAGCAAACCCTACCCTAGAATCTCAGCTTAGCTTCAGTGCTCTGCCTCTGTGTGTCTTTACAAATGACCCCAAGCCTTTCCTTTATACTTTTCTCATTGGGAAACCAATGGCCATGATCAGATCTTGAATCAATGGCTAAGATTAAAAGAAAGTTTGATCCGTGTGACTTAAGACAATTTCATCACATGTTTAATTTAATTAACTTTAATTATTTAATTTTCCTAAGTTTAGACTTAGGAAATACATCAAAATAATTAATTAATTAAATATCTCCCAAGCCAGATGAAATTTCCCAAATCCCTTTCTGGGTCTTGTAGATCAGGTGTACTCTAGTCCCTCCACAAAATTTGGGAGCTAGAGTACATCCGATGCTACACCAAATACATAAAATCTCGACACTCCCTCTTAGCATTAGGAGTGTGCTCTAGCAATACATCACACCATGCATTACAAGATTTTGGGCACTGGTTTCTATGTTGCTGATGCTTGGCCTACTGCCACTCAACTCTGCACTGTTGCTGCCATTCTGTACTGCTGCCCATGACGCTGCCACTGCCACTACAACATCTGTACTACAGCTCCCTCTCAATTTGCTGCATCCATGTTGCTCATAGCACTACCACTGCTAACTGCTGCATTGCAACTTCAGTTGTTGAGAGAAACAACTGAATCTCCTACCCAATATTTGACAGAAAAGTCAGTTGAGTTGCATCCTCATCACTGAAGCTCCATAGGTTGT
The DNA here is from genome assembly GCA_034641835.2 of Pinus albicaulis. NCBI lineage: Eukaryota > Viridiplantae > Streptophyta > Pinopsida > Pinales > Pinaceae > Pinus > Pinus albicaulis. The sequence goes on along the minus strand of CM076573.1, from coordinate 348,201,252 downwards.
TGATCTGTGTTGACATCTAAAGAATATCCACAACAACAGCTCTGCACTGCATAAGCAGACTCCCTCTGCACTACTGAAGTCACATCAGCCCCTTGTGTTGAAATCTCTCACGTTGCTGCTGTGCTGCGATGTCCTCCTGAAGCCTCCACGTTGTTGTAGCTCTGCTCTGCGCTGTTGAAGTCACATCAGCCCCTACGTTGTTGTTGCCTCTACGTTGTTGCTGCATTTGCACTGCGCTTCTCCTTCCAGCCTTCAGATCTGCCTCTGCCTTATCCGCAATCTATGCACCCACTGCTCCATTTGTCTCGCTACTGTCTTAAGGCTCCCGTAGCTCGGATGTGATCCAAGAGATAAGCTGCTCAAGGATCCCGCCACTCATTTTGTAGCTCCTCTACAGATCCATGTCACCCCACTTTCGTGGTTCATGAGCGCTCATGGCTGCATCATCTTCTGACCCATCATCCGCCACAGCAGCCTTGGAAGAAGAAGTTTCCTTGTCCTTTTTCTTCTGAGGACAATTGCTGACAAAATTTCCTAATTCACCACATTGGAAGCACTTGATCTTTGAAAGATCCTTCTTCTTCTTTCCATGTTGCCTCTTTGATGCCAAGGCTGCATCCTCTTCATTTTCCTTCTTCACTTTGCTCGATCCAGAGTTGTACTGCTTCTTGGTGATCCTGCGGAGCTCTTCTTGACGCAGAATTGCCCACAAGCTGTCCTAATCTGGGAGGTCCGCTCTACCCAAGATACTTTGGACAAAGGTTTCCCACTCATCTGTGACTACGTGTATAGCAGTCCTGACCATCAGCTCATCTTCCACCTTAGCAGCCGTTGCAGTCAACTGATCTCTGATCGACTGCAATCTAAAAAGGAAATGTTCCATGTCTTCCCCCTTGCTCATCATGAATGACTGCATCTGAGTCTCCAATAGCATCTTCCTTTGGACGGATTTTCCCTCATATATGGATGTTAAGGCCTTTCACATCTCATTAGATGTTTTCTTCTCAGCTATATGTGGGACAATATGGTCCTTAATTCCATCCATTATCAGCCGCTTGGCATGTCCAACAGCTTCATTATGCTTCCTTAGGAGATCTTCATCGGTCGGCGTGGAAAAAACTTGTTTTGCATGGTCTCTTAGATGATATGCCTCTAGGACTATTAGCATCCTAGCCTTCCAAACTAAAAAGTTGGAAAGGCCATCCAATCTGTCCTGATCACGCAGTCCATGAGGAGCCATCTGCTCAGAAATTTGTTGGAGCTCCCTTTCTCTTTGCTAGAGATTTTGATCCAAGGTCCTTGGCGAAACAGGCTGCTTCTACTCCCTCTGACAACTGATTTCCCTTCTTGGAAATCTGCCAAATCAACAATGATTCAGCTCTCTTTGATCCTCTAATCAATTTGCAAGTTTCTTTGGATAAAAACTCTCTGAGAAGCTGATCTCCTCCCGCTCTTTGTCACTAGTGCTTAGGCTAAAAATCTGAAAAATTCAGAAATTTAACCCCACTAGCACCTTCCGAAGTTCTGCAGCTCCGCTTCAGGCAGTTCTGGATCTGACAGCTTCAGATCTGCGTCACCCTGGTTGGCTTCAGAAAATCCCAGCGCTGCCTCTACGGAGTTAGTACGTGGGCCTGCTAGGAGACAGCGTCAAACTGCGTCACCCTGCCCTCTGCGTAACTCTGCTCTCTCTGAAACTGCATTGTCCCTTTAGATTTGCCCTTTTGCTGTTGCTCTTCCTACTGCTTTCCGCAGCAAGATTCTTCAGTCTTTTGCTGGTGACCCTCCTAAATTTGCAATTGCTCTTATACCATGTGAAAAAATTTTAATGTTACTTATGCAAAAATCTACTGTTAGATCAGGTTATGCTCAAGTTATTAACTGAATAACTCAGATTAATATCGAAGCAAAACACATAAAGTGACAGTGACTTTCTGGACAAATAGTCCCCGGAAAAACCCAATGCGGGAAAATCAGTCTCTGGCTATTGGGGGGTTTTATTATTAAGAGTATTTCTTAATACAACAAATCTAGGTTCCAGATCTGGAAAACTCGACAGATAAAATATAGAACTGCAACTCACCGGCTGTTCTAAAGCCAGAATATTGACTGATCCACACCTTCAAACGGGAGTTACATGACTCAGCCAAATCTAGGCCCTAGAAACCCCAGCATTGCCCCTAGGTCAGCCTCTGCATCCCTCAGCATTGGCCTGGAAAGGGCTGTGTAACCCCAGATTGGGTGACGCAGTCCCTACACTGCCCCTAAGGGTCTCTACGTAACCTCTGAGGGTTTCCAGCTGCCTTACGCTGCCCTGAGAGTGACTGTGCAACACCTGCATAGTTGAAGATACCCCTGCGTTGCACAACTGCTGCCCTTTTCTCGCTGAAGCCCCTGCTCCTCTACGTTGCCTTTCTGAAGTTGGTCTTTGTCTCTTGCTGATTCTAGAAACTGGGATCAAATCATCCCCTTTGTCTAAACTCCCTCTCTACAGCTGAAACACTTCTGAGAATTCTTAGCAAACCTGCCCTAGAATCGCATCTTAGCTTCAGTGCTCTGCCTCTGTGTGACTTTACAAATGACCACAAGTCTTTCCTTTATACTTTTCTCGTTGTGAAACCAACGGCCAATATCAAATCTTGAATCAATGGCCAAGATTAAAAGAAAGCTTGATCCGTGTGACTTAAGACAATTTCATCACATGTTTAATTTAATTAGCTTTAATTATTTAATTTTCCTAAGTTTAGACTTAGGAAATACATTAAAATAATTAATTAATTAAATATCCCCCAAACCAGATGAAATTTCCCAAATCCCTTTCTGGGTCTTGTAGATCAGGTTTACTCTAGTCCCTCAACAAAATTTGGGATCTAGAGCACATCCGATGCTACACCAAATACACAAAATCTCAACATAGATGGATCTACAAGATCAAGTATGTTGCAGATGGCAGTGTGAAGAAGTACAAGGCTAGGTTTGTGGCAAAGGGGTATGCATAGAAAGAAGGGATAGATTATGAGGAGACCTTTGCCCCAGTTTCCAGATACACCTCTATTCGGTCAGTTATATCCATAGTAGGTCAAATGGGATTGCAGATTCACCAGATGGACGTCAAGACAACATTCTTGAACGGGGTGATAAAGGAAGAAGTGTACATAGAACAGCCAGAGGGCTTTGAGACTCATGAGAGGCACACTCATGTGTGCAGACTAAAGAAAGCTCTATACGGACTCAAGCAGGCTCCCAGGGCATGGTATGGTCAGATTGACAGCTATTTGCAGGAGATGGGATTCGTCAAGAGTGATACAGATCCTAACCTTTACCATTTTATGGTAGAGGGTAAGCCACTCATCCTAGTTTTGTATGTGGATGATCTCTTTTTGACAGGATCATCAGGGCTCATAGAGGACTATAAGAGGAACCTCGCAGCAGAATTTCACATGAAGGATTTGGGGTTGATGCACTATTTCCTAGGACTGAAAGTGTGGCAAAAGGATGGGAAGATCTTCCTTGGACAAGGAAGATACACTACAGATATTGCGAAGAGGTTCAGAAAGCAGGATTGTAGACCTATGTCTACACCCATGATCACCAACTGGAAGAAGATAGATGCATCAGATGACAAGGATGTCGACCCCACCTTGTATAGACAGCTAATTGGATCTCTCATTTATCTGGTCAATACTAGGCCAGATATTTGCTTCGCAGTCAATACCCTTAGTCAGTTCATTATAGAGCCGAAGAGGGTACATTGGGCCGCAGTGAAGCACATTCTGAGGTATGTGCGTGGCACACTCAAGTATGGATTGTGATATACCCAAGGAGATGATGTCAGATTATGTGGATTCACAAGATGCAGATTGGGCAAGCAATACAATGGACACGAAAAGTACCTCTGGGTACTGCTTCAATGTTCGATCAAGGATGGTTACTTGGTGTAGCAGGAAGCAAAAGTTAGTAGCACTGAGCTTTAGAAAAGTAGAGTATATGGCAGCAAGCACAGCTATGTTCGAAGCTATATGGCTTCGAAAGCTGTTGTGAGCTTGTTTAGGCAGAGAATGGAGGCGACCAGTGTCTACTGTGATAATCAGGGTTGCATAAAGCTCTCTGAGAATCCAGTGTTTCATGACAGGTCGAAACACAGATATTCGATGACATTTCATCAAAGATTGTGTACAACGTGGAGCAATCGATCTACAGTATGTTCCCATAGAAGTGCAGGTTGCAGATATACTCACAAAAGCTTTAGGGATCACTAAGTTCGTTTATTTCAGAGAACATATGGGTATGGTGGAGAACCCGTTGTAGTAGTAGAGGCAAATTACATTGGATGATTCTCAGTGGTAGCAGCAGCAGATGAGAAGGAGTTGCAGTGCAAATGCAGTGTTGGCAACAGTATAGCAGGGCCAGCAACATCACAGATGCATCGTATATCAAAGTTGCCCAGTAGTTGGTGGGCAGCAACAGCCAAACATCAGCAGCGTGACTGGAGCTGTTGCAGAGATAGGGTGTTGTGGCAAGGTGTGCAGCACTAGAACATATTCCTTGCTAAGAGGGAGTGTTAGTTGTTCTAGCATCGGACGTGTTCTAGCCACGAAATTTTGTGGAGAGGCTAGAATACGTGAGATCTCCAAAACCCAAAAATCGTTTCTGGAAATTCTGCCTAGAAGTGTCTCGATTATATTATTAACCGATTTTTAAATATTTCCTAAGTCTAAACTTAGGGAATATGGTTACTTAATCAGTATTAATTGAGATAAGGCGAGAATAGTCTAGAAACTCACCCGGATCGATCCATAGATGATCCTAGCCATCGATTATGTTTTAATCTTGGTCCTTATTGCTCCAACAATAGATTATAAGAGGAGATCGATGTGGTGATGGAGAACACACCAATGCAGATACCATCTCACGGGTTTTGGAGTCGAAAGTCTTTGAAAATGCCACAGAAAGAACAAAAGCACAATAACTTTTTGAAGGCACGTCTTGTTGCCTCATATCGGATGGTGAACACAACATTGACGAGGTTGCTAGATAATGCTAGCTGTACAAAATTCACCACGCACAAGCCGAGTCATTCTCCTTTCACAGCTCTTCTTATAGTTAGGACAACACTCAGTATTTTCATACGGAAAGCTGCATCCAACGAGGACAAGAAGAAGATGGAACGCTGGAAGCTGAAGCGTGGTTATTGCTGTCGAGGGCCGAGAGCCGATTGCTGCGACTGCCGAGAGCCGACTGCTTCTGCCGTTTGCTGCTGACTACCTCCTGATAGCTACCATCGATTGCTTGGTGGCTGGTAACAGGTAACAGGATCTCATGTAACTTGTAACAGGTAACAGGCTCAAAGTAATTCGTAATAGGTAACAGGTTACGGTTCAAAATGGAAAATCAATCAATAGTAAATGTTAAAAATGGTAGGGAAATCTCAGATTTTGTGGAAACAAATCATTTGGGCCAAGTCAAAATTGCTTCAGCTGACAAAACAGAAAAGTGGATTTTGGTAAATGCAAAACAATACAAAGGTATTTTAAAGCGCAGACTTGCCCGCTTTAAATGGGAACAAAGAAGAAGAAAACAGACCCAGAAGAAACAAAAAAAGAAGAGCAACAAAAATAAGGAAGAGTCAATCATGTACAGTCCCACAACTACACCTTTTACTTCATCATCAGATCTCTATGTCCAAGAACTGATGAAAGCTAGGGCAAGGCTGGAAATTTTAGAAGCCAGCGAACAGGAAATAGACCGCAGACTTTTAGAGATCACACTTGCAAATCAATGTTTAATGGAATGTAATAGAATTTTGAAAGAACAGGTAACAATGTTACAAGATGTTGTAGAGGCAGGAAGACGAGAATGGGAAAACATGAAGGCAACATGGCAAAACAGGAATGATGCAATGGCAGCAAAAAACGATGTGATAATCTCTAAAACAACTCAGGTAGATACACAAATGGGTCAACAAACAGTCATTTCCGAAAAGAAGGCAGAAGAGAACAAGAAGACATACATTCCAAAAGAAATCGAAACTAGGGTTGAGGACACTAATGGTCACAAGATAGAGGAAAAAGAAGATGTAAGTTCTCGTAGAGCACAGGAAAGAGAACATAAAGAAAGAAAAGAGGGAGAAACAAACTGTATTATCAGGGGAATAAGAGACTATGGAAAGAATGAAAGCACTTTCAATTTGACAAGGGACTTTTTGAGAGAGAAATTACAGTGGAGAGGGAAAATTTGTCAAGCAAGGAGGGTGGGAAAGGTATGTGAGGAAAGACCTCGACCTATAAAAGTCATCATGGCAAGTGTGCAAGAGAAACATCATCTCTTAAGCAAAAAGAAACTCTTGAAAGCCTCACACTTCTTCCTAGATGAAGATTTAACTAGCAAGCAACAAGAAGAGAGAAGGGAAGAAGTGGAGAAAGTTAGAGAAGCAAGAAACGAAGGCAAAAGAGCATGGTTGTACAATGGTAAAGCGGTTATTGCAGTGTTTGGGCCTCATGGCAAAATAGGGCAGCAAGCTGACAATGAAGAAAAAACAGGTAATTCTATAATAGGGAGGAAAACAACAGGATCAGCATGGATGAAAAGGGGTGAAGGCTCAAATTTGAGTCTTGTGTGCCAAACCGCGTAGCAACCAAATCCTACCCAGGTCTACCTAAGTCTAGTTTGTTGGAACTGTAGAGGTTACCCTTGGAGGAGGGGACCTGGGATAGGGCCTATTGCAGAAGGTAGAGACATAATTTGTCTCACAGAAACTCATGAACATGATGGTTGCAAAACACCTATGTTTGACGATTATTTGAAGTTAGCAGTTTGGAACGAGGCAGCAGAAAATGGCAAAGGGTATGGAGGAATACTGGTTTTAGTGAAAGAAAAAGAAGGTCGTCACATTCAATTAGTGAAAGAAGATACAAATAAACAATATTTATGGTTCAAAATAACAGAGAATGAGAACGACATAAGAATTGCAGCATGTTATTTTGTGCCTCAAGTATCAAAAACTTACAAAAATAAGGGATTGGACAGCAAAGATCCATTTGCAGCTTTAAAGCAAGATATTGCCGCATATTCTCAACAGGGAGAAGTTTGTTTAGTAGGAGATTTCAACGCTAGAACAGCAAATCAACAAGCTAGTATTCTTTGTTGCAAAGAGGATCACAATCCTATATGGCTCATTGAAGAGGAGAATTCTCGATGGGTGAGATGTTCAGAAGATGACAAAGTTAGTAATCTTTTTGGAGAGGAGTTGCTTACGTTGTGTGGTGCTTTCAACTTAATTATCTGCAATGGTCTAGATGGATGGAAAAAGTCTGGGAACTTCACTTGCAACACATACAATGGGGCGAGTGTCGTTGACTATGCTATTTGTTCACAAAGCCTAATAGAAAGAATAGATGAAGTTAAGATTGGAGAGCATATTTGGGACTTAAATTCAGATCATAACCCAATATATTTAAAGTTATCATGGTTAGAAGAAAGACAGAATAGGAGGAAAACCCAATGTTCTCAACAATCGGCATCAAGGGGCAAAATTCTTCTAACACAAGAAAATTGCACTATCTTCAAAACAATGTTGAGGAGAACAATTCAGAAGGAGAAAGTTGGTCCCTAGAGCCTCAACAGCCATGAGTTAACATAAATAATCCAGGGTGCACTTGAGAAGTGCAAAAGAGCAAAAAATAGGAAATCAGAATCAAATTGTTTTCCTGTGAATGCGCGGTTCGATGAGGAATGAAAAATGGCAAGGAGAACCTTGAAAAAGGAAAGAGAGGGGAAGACGAATGTAAAGTTATATAAGCAAATTTTAAAAAAGAAAAAATATGAGTTCATGCAAACAAGGCGGGAAGAGCTGATATATCTAGGCAAGAATAACCCAAAACTTTTTTGGCAAGAACTTCAACCAAGGAAGAAGCAATTTGAAAATAATATTACAGCCAATCAGTGGTTTGACCATGCAAGGCAACTCTATGAAAAAGAATTAGACATTGAGCCTCCTCCTAGGATCAACACATCTACAAAGATTTTCATAGTACATGAGGTGGAGGCAGGAATTAAAAAGTTGAAAACAGAGAAGGCAAAGGACTTGGTTGAACTTCAAGCAGAATATCTAAAGTGGGGAATGAACATTTTGGCACCCCACATCATGGAAATATTCAACAACGTCATTCAGCAAGGATTCCCAAGGGATTGGACAACTAGTCTAGCAATTCCCCTTTTTAAAAGTGGAGACATTAATAATCCTTCCAATTATAGAACCATTATGATCAATCCTTTGTTTGCAAAGGTTTTCAGTGGCATGGTAGAAAATAGAATTAGTAAGTGGGCTGAAGTAAAAGAAAAGAGGGCAAAAGGGCAAGTAGGTTTTAGGCCAAAGCATTCTACAGTTGATCATGGTATCACGTTGAGACACATTGTTGAAAAGGTTTGGGGGAGCAAAGAAGAAGTATTTTGCTGCTTTGTTGACTTCAAAAAGGCATTTGACACGGTCCCTAGAGAAAAATGGCGTAGAATGGAAGAACTCGAAATTCCTTTACAATATAGAGCTGTTGTCCATAGGCTTTATGAAGAGGTGCAAGTCAAAATCAGAACTTCAGCAGGCATTTCAGAAAGTTTTAGAAGTGACATCGAAGTCAAGCAAGGTTGCCCTTTATCACCTACCCTTTTTGGATTATATATTGACAAACTGGAAGAGTGGCTAAATTTGCAAGGTGGGGATGGTGTTCGATTAGGGGATTTTGTGATAAAGCTTCTTTTATATGCCGATGATCTTGTGTTGGTTGCTAAATCGGCCCATGGATTGCAGATGCACCTATATGCCCTTGAGCATTTTTTTAAATCAGTGGGGATGCAAGTCAATACCAATAAGACCAAAATAATGATTTTCTCTAATAAAAGGAAGCAAAGCCAACATACGTTCTTCTTTGAAGGCAACATTCTTGAAGAAGTAAATGAATACAAGTACCTCGGGATCGATTTCAACAACAAGCTTAATTGGGAGGATTGCAGAAAGAAAAGAATTTTAGGAGGGTGGAAAGCACTATATGCACTTCAAAATAGATGTAGAGAGGCAGAGTTATGGGATTGGAACACGATCAAAGTACTTTTTGGACTTCTAGTTTGTCCAGTGCTATTATATGGGTGTGAATTATGGGCTAGCAGCATCCCTGTTTCAAAATGGAAACAATTTGAAAAAATTCAAAAACGCTTGATCATGAGCAAGTTCAAAATAAAAAGTTTGGTTCCCTATGAGATAATGTTGAGTGAAACAGGGGCAGCTCCCATTGAAGCAATTGCCATGGTTCGTCTTATAAGGTATCTAAAAATAATTGAGCAAATGGGAGGAGGTAGATGGCCGAAAGTTATCTTCAATGAAAGTATGAGTGAAAGAAAGAAATCATGGATGAGACAAAACAACAAATGGATGCAAAAATGGAATATTTGCCGGAATTCATGTCCCACAAATAGCAAGGAGTTAAAGAATTTTGTGCTGGAGAAGTTCCATAAGGGTATATGGGGAAAAGAGTTGGGTAGAAAGAAGAAGTATTATGTTCAGGAATTCAAGCCCACTTGTGATCTCCAACAAAAAGAATATATTGAAGCTAACATACCGTGGAAAGAAAAGGTTTTTATTGCTCAATTAAGAACTAACTCACATCAACTTCGGTGTGAAACGGGGCGGTGGAAGAGACCTTAAGAAGCTTGGGAGAAAAGGGTATGTACTTTTTGCACTTCTGGGGAAGTGGAATCAGAAAAACATTTCATTTTGGAATGTGACACTTTCAAAGACACCAGGGACAGTTACCGCAATATGTTAGCATCAATTCCATGGCATTTTCTTTTCAGTGAAGGAACTGTTAAAAGGTTGGGTCAGCTCATCGTCAATTTGAATAAGAAAAGGATTGAATTACAGAAGGCAAAAAACAAGGAAGCTAGTGGTCCTATAGACTATTTTTAGTCTCGTGGACGATAAAATATCATTCATTCATTCATTGCCCAAGCAGTTCAATTTTCTCAGTGAAAATGATTCACCAGAGAAGATAGATCCAGAGGGAGAGTAGTAGGTGGTAGAGTAGAGTAGCAGCATTCCAAGAGTTAGTTTTCAAGTTTCTGGAAGAGGCAAAGGAAGGAAGGCTGAAAGCCCCACAGGGTCTACATAAGCACTGCGCAGAGGGTAACACAAGACGCTCAGTGTAGAGGCTAGGGAGGTAATTTCATAGGCAGAAATTAGTTGTGGGGTGAGAGAAAATTCTCACAATAATTTTGCCAGTATTTTCCTCGGATTAGATTGTCAGTTGACCATCTAAATTATTGTACTCGGAATCTCTACAGAAGAATAATAATAACACCCTCATCTATTGCACCGATTTTCCCGCATTAGGTTTTTTCAAGGACAATTGTCCAAAAATAATTGTCAAAATTTCTTTTGTGTGTGCTAGAATTTCTCAGTTTTCAATATTTTATTTTCCACGGTTTTTTTATGGTGAAAATTGCAGTTGTGATTTTATTCATTGTTTGTCATAGCAAATAAACTGCGTAATTAATTTACAGTTAGATGAATAATTTCCAGTTGTTGCAATAGATAAAATTTTCACACATCATTGTTCCAGCCCTTACAAATGGAGCACAAGCTTGCTCCATTCAATAAAAACCCCATGAGGATGTTCTTTCTGCCCCCACAGCCACTTAGAAGCACCACTCGTCATTTGCTTGGAGATCAAGCGGCCACCCCCTTCATCACTATTATTGGAGCCCTCCTATTTATTATTGTTGAGATTTTGGGGTAGCATCGGAAGTGCTCTAGCTCCGAAACTTTGTGGAGGGGCTAGAACACATGAGATCTCCAAGGCCCAGAAAGTGTTTGGAGAAATTCCATTTGGTGTAAAAGTTATTCAAATAATTAAATTTTTTAATGGGGACCCAAAGTGAATTAATTTATGTAATATCCCCAACGGGAAATAAACAGTAATACACAGCAAAACAACAAGCAGCTATATAGAACAAAATGCCGAAACTAGAATATGGAGCAAATACACATAAAATACCAGAACGCTAAGCCATTTTATTAATCTGAGAATACATGTATATGGGTACAAGAGATAATCAGAATGAGTGCACCTATCCTTGCTCTAGGCAAGTGGAGACCCTCTCAGAATAAGAAATGGCTACAACAGAGACTGCGTCCTAGCTGCTGGAGAAAACTGCCGTAGAAATCTGCTGCTGCAATGTACTGGAACTAGGGGCTGATCCCCACACCGGAATGAGCTGAAAATCGGAAGGCTATCCGTACTCAACCCTCCGGACAAAACCCAGAAACCGTGAAGCAAGTGCTCCACCTCCGAAAATCCACCAAATAAACCCTCCTCAGTGAAAACGCTCTCTCTCCCAGGAACAGCGCAGAAGCCCAAGAAATACGCTGGGAAAGGGGCCCAAAACTCTCCTGCAAAATCTCCGGCTGAAACAACAACCTCCCAATGCTGAAAGACGCGGAAACCACCACCAAATCACCTCACAACAGCGCTGCACAACAATGACTACGTCCTCCCTGCTGAAACTGCGTCCTCTCTCCTAGACTGCGCAGTCACTCCAAGGGGCCAGCTCTTCTGCAAACGTCCACCCAAAATCCACTGCAAATCACCTACAGAAACTGAAGGAAATACCTTGCTCGAGCAGGCACTCGAAGTCCCCCGGAGCCAAGGGCGAGATCTCCGACCGGAGACACTCAGTTCGCACTAAACAGTGTTGCAGACCGACTAAACAACCGGCGTGCTGAAGTAGACAGAAGTCTAGCTCTCAATATCAATAACATATCAATAATGCCCAAATGAGGAGGCTCCTCCACCTTTTATAGCATTGGTTTCCCTCCAAAACCAACGTCCTCTCTCTCATTGGCTCCTCCACGTGGTGTGTGGCCCCCCTTGGCTCCCCCCTTAAGTTACAGCGTTGCATCTACTAGGGAAACACTTTATTTTATTTAAGTGAGTTAGACCCCTTTTCTCACTTTTATTTATTAATAAACTATAGTCGGCAAAACTATACAAAAATCAAATATTCCAATTAGCGGTGCTAATTAGGAATATTACAATTTACACGTGATAAGAACATTCTAAGTGACGTGGATCAAGCTTCTTTTAATCTTAGTCGTTGATTAGAGATTTGATCACGGTCGTTGATGTGTCAACAAGAAAAGTATAAAGGAAGGGCTTGGGATCAGTTGGAGACACACACATAATGAATCTAAGAGATCGAATTCTTCTGACGGAGCAGTGCTAGGACGAAGATCAGATCTGAGTGATTCAGAGAAGTAATGAGGGGCAGATGCAATGATTGATCAGGAGGACCAAGAGTACAACGCAGAGCAAGGGCAACAAAGACGCAGTGGAGGCAGCGCAGCCATCATAGGGTGTGGCGCAGACCCTAGAGAGGGTGACGCAAGCCCACGCAGAGCTCACGCAGGGGCAGCGCAGAACCCCTAAGGAAAAGTCCGAAATTCACTTGAGACTGGGGTTTCTAAGCCGGCAGGGTTGAAACCAGAATCTGGGAGAAGCTGATCAACGCAGAGCTAGGGTGACGCAATCCCTCAACCAGGGCCACGCAACCTTACGCAGTGGCAGTGTAGAGAATGTGCAGAGCTAGCTGGGTTTTCACTAGTGGCTCATCTGGATCAGTCGGGACTTGCGAGAGTGAGGTATATCTCATATTTTTTTATGTAGCCAAGGATTCCACTGTTGGGTGAGCCAGTTTATGGCACTCTAGATGTACTCAGGAGTCAGAATATTGTTGCTTAATAATAATCAACCCTCAGATCTGTTGCACCAGTTTTCCCGCATTGGGTTTTTCTGGGGACATTTGTCCGAAAAATCTGTGTCCTTTGTCATATGTGCATGATGTTCAGTAAATGATCTATATTTGTGTAGGTTGCTAGTTGTGTTTACTTTGATGATTTTCTAAACATTTTTAGTTAAATAACTTGTGCATAATAAAACAAGTAGGAGAAGTAAATCAATATTTAAAAGTAGGATTTGTGTGCTCATAAATTTTCACAATTATGGCACATGAAGGACTTCATTTGGCCTTCTAATTGCTCTTCTAGCTACTTTTCTATCATTTCGGCCCTCTTGAAAGGCTAATTATTCATGTTATGGATCTATTTGGTGGGCTTGTCACCAATTAGCGTGTTATTTTTCACATTAGATTCATTTTTAGGGGTTTCTTAGAAAATTGACCAATTTGAATTGTTAGAGGTTCATATAAATACAAGTGAGGCCTCATTTGTAAATGATCATCACTTGGATTTAGGATATATCTATCTAAAGATTTCAAGCCTGCAATTTGTGGAATGATTTGGATGACTAAATGCATTTTGATGTGTGGAATATTTTCGCTATCTCTCTTAACACTGTTACCGATGAAATAGGTAACCTGACCTCAAAACGGGAACTCTAGCCCAAAAAGACTCAAAAAACATGAAAAAACACCCCAAAAACAAAAAAAGTGTATTCCAGAATCCACTTGGTTTTTTTTGAAGGTCAAATTTCAACATTTTATAAAATTATGCTAAAAACAAAATTGTTTCTTGAAAAAAATATTGAAAAAACACCGTCAAAACAAAACCAGTTGATGCTGGAATAACAAAAAAAAAAATTTGTGTCATATTTTTTACATTTTTAAAAATAGAAATAACATTTTTTAATTTTTAAAATTCAAACATTAAAAAAACCCTAAAATTTAAGGAAAAAAATAAATTTAAAAAATAAAAAACATTTTAAAGCTTAAAATTTCAAAATATATAGGAATAAAAAAATAAAAATAAAAACAAAATAAAAATTTTAATTCAAACATTAAAAAAAACCTAAAATTTAAGAAAAAATAAATAAAAAATAAAAAATAAAGATTAAAATTTCAAAATATATAGAAATAAAAAAATAAAAATAAAAACAAAATAAAAGTATTAAATTAAAAAAAAAAAAAACAAGTTAAAAAAAAAAAGAAATTATAAAAAATAAAATATAGAAATTAAATTTAAAAAAGAAAAATAAAATGTTTATTAAATTTTATTAAAAAAAAAAAAAAAAAAAATTAAAATAAAAAATTAAATTTAAAGAAATATATTAAATTTTAATAAATTTAAAACTTTAAAAAAAAAAATTTAAAAAAAACATTATTTAAATTAAAAGTAAAAAAATTAAAAATTAATTAAAAATAAAAAATAAAAAATAAAATATAATAAAAATATTAAAGTTAAAAAAATATATATTAAATTCAATCCACAAGATCCTTTAACAGAAAAAAGGAATCTAATCTAATCTTTGTGTAATTTAACCTAATTTTACAGCCATCTAGCGGGTGCATCTTTTTTATGTAGTACCAATTTTAATGGGTCTTCGTTAGTGATGTGAGTGTGAAAGTCTCAGACTTGTAACCACAAGTCGCGGTAATGTTCATCGAATGGATCCATTTTTATATGCTAGTCGTGGCCAAATTTTCTGATTTACCCACTCTCCAATTGAACACATAATTGACTCTTGCGCTGGTCATTTCATGTACGGATTCTACAATTGGAATAAGCATTTCACCAACTAGTACTGTTAATATGAAATGGTCACCTGGACAACTAAACGCAGAAATTAATTGGTTATTGACATCAAGTGAGTTTTGGCATCATCAAGACAAGTGCGTTATTGAAATTTTCGCCCTTCTGTGCATGATGGAAGCCCGCCCATTGAACCGAATCACAAAGACATTGAGTTTTCTATAATTTCTGGCATTTTACACTTAGTTTGGATCTTCAAAAAAGGCGTCTTTTAACCACCGTCCATGGATGTGCAGAGAACTATCCGAAAAAAAAGGATTTTTTGTGGGAGGTCGATTCCCAGAATCGGCCTCCCACAAAAAATCCTTTTTTTTTCTTTTTTTTTTAATATATATATATATATATATATATATATATATATATATATTTTAATTCGTAACAATTTTTTTTTATTTTGTTTTTAATTTTTAATTTGATTTTTTTATTTTTTTAAATTTTTAATATTTTTTTTTAATTTAATTTTTTTTAATCCTTTTTTTTTTAATTTCAAAAAATTAATAATTTTTTTTTTAAAATCCAAATTTTAAATTTTAAATTTTTTTTGTTTTTATTTTTTTTATTTTTTTTTTTTAATTTTGTTTTTAAATTTAATATTTTAGATTAATTATTTTTTAAAATTTAAAATTTATTTATTAAATTTTAATTTAATTTTTTTTTTTTTTTAATCTTTTAGTTTATTTAGTTTAAACAGTAAATTTATGGATATTTTCTTTTTAATTATTTGCACGTGGTTTTTTTTTTCATTTTTTTGTTTTTTAATGATAATTTTTTTTTTTTTTTTTTCAATTTTATTTTATTTACTTATTTTTTTTTTTTAATTTGTTTTTTTGTTAATTTAATTTTTTTTTTTTTTCTTATTATTATTATTATTTTAATTTAAATTTTTAAATTTAATGTTTTTCTTTTTTGTATTTTATTTTTTTTTAATCTAAATTTTAATTTTGTAATTTAAATTATTTTTAAATTTTCTATATTAATTATTTTTTTAATTATATGGTTTTTTTAATAACTTAGGAAAAAAATGTTTTTGATGTTTTTTTTTTTTAAATTTTTCCGGTTAATTTTTGTTTTTTTCTTTAAATTACGTGTTTTTTTTTCAAATTTTGTCATTTCTTTTGATATAATTTTCGAATGTTTTTGTTTTTGTTTTTGTTTTTTTTCATTTATTTTTGTTTAAATTTTTTTATTTATATGAGTTAATTTTGTTTTTTTTACATTTTTATTGGTTTTTTTATTGTTATATATATATATATATATTTATATATATATATTTTTTTTTATCCAAGTTTTGTGTTTTATTACCAACATGAAAATCACCACTCTAAAAAAAAAGGTTGATGCTGCATCAATATGTTTCAAAATTAGCATGAGAATCACCGCTCTAAAAAAAAAAATTTGATGCTGCATCAATACGTTTCAAAATTAGCATGAAAATCACTAACATTTTAAAACAAATATTCATACTTCATAAATAAAGATATTAGAGTGTCAAAAATGTGCACAAAAAAAAAGGGTGATTCTGCATCACCACTTTTCAAAATCAAGTGTTTTTTATGCTACCAAAAAAAAGTAGGTAACAGTGCGATTACCTATTTCATTGGTAGCTTTGTTTCTTGGAGCTTCTATTCGACAAGTTTGTAGATGGATATATTATTTTTGTCATGCAAGTGTTCTTTTCATGCGAATTTCATAATATTTCATGTCTAATGTATGGAATGCTATGTCATGATTTTACTTGTGCCATAAAAATTAATGTGAATGTATGAAACACTTGTAATCTTGGCTCGTTTCATATGTTATTCATCTTGGCAAGAAGAACAAATTTTCCTAGGGGTAGGTTGTCCACCTTCTACCTTTAAACTCGATCAAATATTGCATATCAAAGTATAAAAGTCTAACGCTGTTGTGAAACTACATCCACAGAGAGCGTAGCTACTTCTTTAGGCCTCCTTGAAGCACGAAGTTCCTAAACCTTGATCTTTTTTACTCCAATCTTCCCAATAGCCAGGCACTGGTCCTAGATCCTTGGTGATCACATTAACTTAACGAAAATATCATTCTTTCACCTCTTTTCTTCGTCCCCTAAGGATAAGGATATTTTCTAGGGCTTGATGCGAAATTTTAGGGAGGAGGAATTTTAGGATTTAGTCCAGACAAGTTTTTTCATTTGTGTCTCCTCTAGGCATCCTCCAGTTTTGAATGAATTCCAATGGTGGAATTTCAAATAAATTGATGTCCTAGCTATCACACCAAGAAGGAACCCTTGAAGGTGCTTTGACTTGCAGATTTCTTGAAGGTTTGCACTTTGTAGTTTATCATTTAAAATCTTTACCATTATCATTTAAAACCTGTATCATTTAAATCATTGGATGAGCCTTTACCATGGTATATCTCTCAACCCTTGGTCTCTTATAGTATTTCTCTCAAGGGTTTTTTCGTGGAAATTCACCCTAGCATCTCCCAAAGCTCACACTTTAATTGAATCTTTCCGTTGAATGAGCCATCCTTGCCTCACTTTGAGTCCTAGTATAAACACATCAATCACAAGTGAGAGATTTTTGAAGTTTGATCTTAGGCATTCATCATTATTGATTAATCCTAAGCCTGAGGTCATCCTTCATAGGTCTTTCTTCAGGAGCCTTTCAGCTTTCCTTTAAGCATTTGAACCATTAATTGAGCCTCTCCCTTGAATGGGCCTTGGAAATGATGTTATACCTTGCCATTGATCCTATCATTTCCTCCATACCGAGAATCCTCCCATCAGTGAAAGTCCGTAAAGAGCAGGGGACATCGATTGAGGCGACAATGGGTCCTTGTCCCATTGTTTCCATTTGGTCTAGTAGTTGTCCATTAGGTACTCCTCCTAGGGCCCCTGCTAGATTGAGTGGTAATAGGCTTCTTATTAATTTAATGTTCTCTTCTTCATCAACCAATTAGAAAAAGTACAAAACATGAAGATCATAAAAGACACAGAACATAAGATGTAGGCTCCAGGCTAGGGAAAAAACCCACAAGGGGGAAAACCCAAGAAATCCTCTTCTTATAGAATCAGACCAAAGTGAGATATCCAAGACCCAAGACTAAGACTCAGATTATCACAATGAACCCAAGTCAACCCTCCTCCAAGTCTCTTCCACGAAGTCAAAGTCAACGCTGGTCAAATTTCTAAATTTTGGTCATCCCTTGAAATTTCGAGCCCTATAACAGCTCTGAAAAACTACAAAAAATACTCCCACGTGTGGACAGATTAGGGCAGAAAACATGACTTTCACTCTCCTTTTACTTCGCTCTCTCTCTCCTTGGACTTTGTTGATTTTCTTCTTCTTTCTTGCACAGAAATCGATGTGATTACCAAAATATGGAGCACAGGTGCCAATATATAGTTGTTCGACCATATGAAGAGACACAACTTATGGGTTGGCCGACCTGTCCATCTGGAGGGCTGACTTGGTCTTGTGAAAACGCATTGACTCAAGAATACATTTCTTTTCTTTTCTTTCAAAGAGTTCAAATGAGACTTTGACTCAATGACTGATAATAAATTTTCATTTTGACTCAAATGACCCTACAAGCATGAAGAACATGCTTTGACTAAAATAATAATAATGAATGTAATAAATGAATATAATAAAGATTTCAATAGTACATTTGAGTTACATTATGAAGACCTCCACTAGTTACATTTTCAACACTAGGGAGGTATTCATAATGACACAACAAGATACTCTCATATTGAAATATTCTCATAAGAAGGGATTCTGATTGATAAGCATCAACATCATCATAACCAATATTGTCAAACATAGCACGGTCTCGACTAACAAACTGTTAATTTTAGTTAACAATGGTATGTTCAATGCTTAGCACAATTTAGTTCAATGTTCCTGCGCAGCCCAATGACAATTATCAATTAGTTCCAGTAGAAATCACAGTAAACAAAATCAAATTTACAGTAAATGTGGATAGAACATAATACAAAATGCAGAAGACAAGCCAAGACAAGAGGACACAATATTTGGCGGATGCCAGGGAAAAACCCCAATGTGTGGAAAACCATTTGATCAATTCTTCTTATTATTATTCAATAGTTCAACAGAGAGATAGAGTACATAAATGAAATTCACCTGCTCAAAACACAGTCAAATCAGCTCTGTCAAAACAACAGTCAACAACAGTGAACTTTTAGCCCTAACCAGAAAGTCAATGTTGGTCAAATCAGCAACAAATCAACTCATTAGCAGCTTGGTCAAAGTCGGTCAACTCAGCCTCCAAGAAGGGTCAAATTCAACCCAAAATAGTCACACAAATGCTATCAAACTCAGTCAAACTTGCAGTCAATGAAGGTCAAACTTCAGCAAATGCCTCCATATCTATGCTAGCAAGTACGGCTGGAAAAATCGGAATTTTGCCAAGAAAAACGCAATCAGAATCATTCAAACAAGCTCTGGTCAACATTGGTCAACGTTGGTCTGCAATCTAGAATTTCGGCCTGCAACTTGTCTTTGATATTTTTCAACCTCCTTTGCCACACATCTAAGAGATAGAGAGAGGAACCCAAAGCTGTTCAAACCAATCTAACGTGGAGAGAGAGAAGAATGTGTGAGTGAATGATGCCTAAATGAGGAGAGAGGTCGCTGCTATTTATACACTTCGTTGTGGGTGAAGAGACACATCCATTGGGCTTCATGAGCCTACATTTGACTGAGGCCGACCTTGACAATTTGCACATGTGTGAAAATAAATTCAAAATTATGCTTCTGCTTGTCTGAATGAGATGATCTTTAGATCAGTCTTGGACCTCTCAAAAAGAGGAATCTAATAAAAATATCATCTACATCATATGAGGTTTCCCAAGGTGGAATTTGGCCCTAGTTGCCAATTTTAACATTCCCTCTCAACCTAAGTCACCGGGTTCGGCGAACATCAATGAAAAAATTCGAAATTCGCCGAATTTAATCGGCAGCCGAATATGTTCGATTTTGTTCGGCAAACACAATGCCGAACACGAACATGAAAAAACAGTCGATTAAATTCGTTTTTTTAATTAAATTCGGCAAAAAATCATTTGTGTTCATTTAGGTTTGGCATTTTGGTGACATTGGCGTTGCCGCATTGGTAATGATTTTCATTGCCGCACTGCATTTTCTCCTGCTCACAAATAGCTCTCAGGGTTCAGCTCACGAATAGCTCTTGGCCGCCGACGCCACAGCGCACAGATGACAGCTCCAAGCTCCACGGGCTCACAATGCACAGGTCACAGGCACAGCTCCACGAGCCACAGGCTACAGGCACAACTCGAGCCTCGGCCCTCACCTCTCCGTAGGCTCACACTGCCCACTGCGCACTGCCCACTGCCGGCCCGGGCTCACACGGTACACGGTAAGTTCACTCGTCTCAATTACATCTATGATCCCCTTGTTACCCCGCGCTCTAACAACACGTAACAGGGAAACAAAAAGGGGCTTTGTTCTTATTATTAACACTTGAAACTTAGCAATGTCCTGTTGTCCCCGTTTATGAGCTCAAAAGAGATAGGGACACATTACTTTCAAACAAACAATAGAAGGAAACAGAGAACCAGGAAACCAACCCCTCAAATGCACAGAGTAACAGAGAAACAGGAACCAACCCCTCAAACACACAAAGTAACAAGATATTCATATTTTGATGGCATTGTTAAACTTCATAGTTCAGAATCCAGATCTGCACTCACAGAATGAAACATACAGCCTGGGGCCTCAATCATAAGACAGTGTAACTCTTGCTGCTATACTGTTGTTAGTTGATATTTGGAAGAAGCTCTTACTGCTGCATAATGATTAGAAACCCTTATTGTCTACTTCAGATAATGACAATGAAGACACTGCAGTAGCAAAATGATGATATAGCCCAAACTGCTTATTGTTGGAGATGTAAAAGCCCTAACCACAGATTTCTTCAATAATATAGTGCCTCAATAGTGGAAACCCTAATTATTGATGGTTAATCCCTAATTCAGAACTTCAACATACTAGAAGATAAGATTCAGAATTGTTTGTTCATACCTCTGTTCTTGCTAGAAGAAGATTCATATTTAGAAGTGTTCAGGCAATGTCTCCGGTGGGTGCAATTCTTCATTAATCGCAAAGTTGTGACATACCTATGTCTGCTCATAAAGTTACCTTAGATCAAGATTTTGCATGGAATTATTTCTCATAAACGCAGTGAACAGGCTTAGGACTTGCAGGCTGTAGGATGAGGCCCTATACTCAAGGGTTACTTTCAAACTTGCACCACAATTCTTCAAAAACTTCACTTGTCCAATAAAACTCCAAATACTCCGTTGTCCAAGGTTTAAAACACTCCCAAATATGTGATTGTCCAAGGCTCCAAATGCTTCCAAATAAGTGATTGTGTTCAACTCTTTAAAGTGTAACTGTTCAACTGACTGTGAAACAAAGAGGCTCGGAAAATATACAAGTGGATACCAATACCAAAATTGACTAAACCATGCCATACCAAAAACAACAGTAATTCTATCATACAGTACAGATCCTAAAACTTGGGGCTGTAGCCTGTAATTTGTTGACATTATAGTAATAGAACAGTTTAGTGAAACACAGATTAAATTAGAGAAAGGGTACAAAGTTCAAACAGTTTAGTGAAACACAGATTAAATTAGTAAAAAATGTATATACAAAATCTAATAGGTGGTGTAATGACCTGCAGGCTGCAGGCAGCAATTATAATTTATAGACTATAGGCTACAGCACAGGCTTACAGCGTACAGGCTTCCAGCCTACAGGGTTCCAGTGTCCAGGTAAGAAAACAATTTTTTTACTGCATTTTTATTTAAATAATTAACATATACAGGTTGTAAATATATTTTGTTTGGACAGTCAGACCAGACAGTCCAAACACAATACATTGTAAGTCTGTATATTAAAAAAAAATTAAATTACAGTCTAGAAGAAATTTCATTATGCAAAATTATTTAGAACTAATTCAAATGTAATTTTAAAAAAAAATTGCAGACATTTCACCCACTGTGGTTCACTTCAGCAATCAAGATTCTGAACATTTAAACTTCAATGGCACCCCCAAAATCAACTACTGTAGCATGGAATTTTGTTAGAAAAGATGGGAAAAATCTTGTGTGTGAGATTTGTGGGCATCAATTCACTGGCTCTTTAACTAGAGTCGTGGATCACCTTCTCAGTATTAGCAATGGCAATGGAGGTGGTGTTGAGGGCTGCACTAAGATCTCAGATGAACAAAAAGCCGCAGTGGAAAAAAGTTATTCCTCTTCAAAGGGGGAAAAGGAAAAAAGGGAGCAAAAGAGGTAGCGAATTGAGAGGGAGATTGCCATGTCTTCCTCAAACACTAATTCAATCTCAGCCATTGGTGGATCAAGGTCTACTGCTGTAAAAACAGGTGGAACCAAAACATTAAATCAATTATGGAAACCTGTGGAGAGACAAGAAGTTGATGATGTTGTTGCAGAATTTTTTTATGCATGTGCAATTCCCTTTAATGTGGCCAGGAGTCCATATTTTAAAAATGCAATTAAAAAGGCCATTGATTTTGGAAAGGGCTATGTTCCTCCCGGATCTGAAGCTTTAAGGACCACTTTGCTGAAGAAAACAAAAGGCAGAGTCACAGAAAAATTGTCTGAGATTAAAGAGTCTTGGAAGCATACAGGATGCACAATTTTGAGTGATGGTTGGTCAGATTTGTGTCATCGCCCATTGATCAATGTGCTTGTTTATAGTCCTCGAGGGGTACTTTTCTTGAAGGCAGTTAATGCAATGGATCAGGTGAAGACATCATAATTTATTTTTGAAATTTTGGATGAAGCAATTCAAGAGGTTGGGGTGGAAAATGTGGTCCATGTTGTTACAGATAATGCATCAAATTGTGTTGGTGCAGGGAAGATGATTATGGAAAAGTATAATCATATTTATTGGACCCCTTGTGCAACTCATTGTTTGGATTTGATGTTGCATGATTTAGCCAAATTTCCTTGGGTCAATGAAACAATACGAAGAGCCAAAACAATTGCAAACTTCATCATCAACCATCGTCTCACTTTGAACATATACAGGAAGAATGCATCTAAAGAGTTGTTGAGGCCTTGTGATACAAGGTTTGCTACTTTCTATATTACTCTTAAAAGAGTTGTTGAGGAAAAAGGAAGCCTAAGAGCTGTTTTCTGCAATACTGAGTGGGAAAGATCTCCCCTTTCAAAAAAAAACTAAGGGGAAAACATATTGAACAAATAGTGTTCAATAATGGCTTTTGGGAAAATTCAGACAAGGTTTTAAAAATATGTGGCCCAATTGTTAATGTGCTCCGCATGGTTGATGGTGACAAACCTTGTATGGGTTTTGTTTATGAAAGTATTGATCGTTGCAAAGAGGCCATTGCTAGTGCTTTTGATAATGTGGAAGCTGATTACCAGGAGATATGGGAAGTAATTGATCAAAGATGGAAGATGATGCATAGTCCATTACATGCAGCAGCATGTTATTTGGACCCCAGATTGTTTGGGTTATCAAGACATAGGGATGAAGAAGTCATGAATGGACTTATTCAGGCTATTGAGAAGCTAAATCCATATCTAGAAATTGCAAGTTTGGTCAGATCTTAGTTGAGGGCATACAAGTTAGAAGAAGGGCTATTTGGTACACAATCAGCAAAGTCTGATAGGAGCAGAAGTGATCCAACAGTATGGTGGGAGTTTTATGGTCCAGAGGCGCCAGAATTGCAAACTTTTGCTATTCGTATCTTAAGTCGGGGATCAAGTGCATCGGCGTGTGAAAGGAATTGGGGTTCCTTTGACCACATTCATTCCAAGAAACGAAATAGATATTCCTTTGACCACATTCATTCCAAGAAACGAAATAGATTGTTATCTGGAAGATTAGAAGATCTTGTTTATGTTCGTAGTAACTTGCACTTGGCTTTGCAAAATGTGTCAAAAGAGTCATCCAATTCCTCTACTCCGTGGATCGATCCTGTTCTTAATGCATCAAGGAATGAAGCTAATTTTTACAATGATAGTGACATTGACAGGGAACTGAGTGATGAATCTGATGCTGAGGCATCTAGCGGATTCACAACCCATTGTAACGACCCATTCCCAAGTTATACCCAAAACAATATTAGCGTGTGAACGATATAGGCATTTGATAGCTACACCTGCCTATACCGCCCACATCGCACTAGTACACCCACCTAATATCCAGATTACATAGATTGGGAACTTAATATTAAGATTACAGATCTATATATTAAGATCATCTAAGTATAGATTTTATGAAAAGAGATAATAAAAGAAAGGAAATAATAAAGTTAGTCCTTAAGTTAAAATGAGTATGCAATATAAAAAAAAATTATTAATATTAAAGGAACTTAAAATAAAGCCCCAAGCTCTACAAATAAAATAATGATATAATCCCACCTTCATAATTATATATTTGTACTCCTCTTAATGTGGATCACCCACCATGAAAAGAAACATT
Source organism: Pinus albicaulis (assembly GCA_034641835.2). Lineage (NCBI taxonomy): Eukaryota > Viridiplantae > Streptophyta > Pinopsida > Pinales > Pinaceae > Pinus > Pinus albicaulis. The sequence goes on along the minus strand of CM076573.1, from coordinate 348,177,162 downwards.
TAATATGAACTTTGGGATGGATAAGATCTCGGGAGATTAGAGGCAGTGGGGAGGATTGTTTAAATTATATTCCTATCTCAATTTAATGAAAAGTACAGCATCATAAATACAGAAAATATCCCAATTAATAAGGGGAAAAGACCTCGGAAGTAGGAGGCGGTGGATGGAACTTATTTAAGGGAGGTGATATGGAGGTTTTGGGAGGAGAAAAAGAAACGGAATTCTGCTGAAATATTGTGAGATTGAACTGCTGGGAGTCTCTGTTCTTCTTGGTTATCTGGGCACGGGGGCAGAGGAGACATCCTCTGGGTCTGGGATTGTTCCCGGATTGGCTGGGAGGACTTGGTTGTTTCGATAAACTGTTTATCTATCTACAGCATCTGCATCACGGGAGGAGAGCCATCATCAAAACCATCAACTGTGTACCAGGTATTTCTCTTATGAATTTGATTGTTTCTCAATTAAATTTCACTGCTGTTTTCATTAAAATACATTACTGCTGTATATAATTTGTCTGCAATTAATTCTCTATGTATGGAACTTTACATTTCATGGAAATACATCACTGCTTTTTGAATAATTTGTCTGCAAATTAAAAGTCTGTGTATGGAGCATTACATATGGTATCAGAGCCGTAGTTCAAACCCTCTTACGACCTTATAGGCCCATTAAAACAAAAAAAAATCCTGCTTCACCTGAAACAGTGATGATCTCCACAATCTGGACTCGTCTACTAATGTAAGGTCTTCCCTCAACAAAAAAAAAATATAAGTTAGAAAGTTGTAATGGAAAATACAACTAAAATCTGTTTCCTTGAAGATTCAGATGTACAATAAGCCCCAGCAATTGAAGTGTGCCTATTTTTTTTGCTGCAACTGGTGCCATTCGGGACTTGATCTGTTCACAAGCATCAAGAACCGCAGCGCCATACATGTCAGAGCTAGCTGAAGCTGCTGTAGGTGATGAATTTGGTACCTTGTCAGTACTTGTCTCTGAAATAAAGACACTGTTGACAGGAATGCCCAAAGCAGAAGCAACAATTTGAGCAACTTTAGTATGAAGTCCTCGGCCCATTTCAACACCTCCATGGGTCACTAAAACTGTTCCATCAGTATATACTTGAACCAGAGCCCCTGCTAAGTTAAATGCAATAACTTAGCCACTGAGAGGTGCAGTCGGCCTCCCAAAAATAATCAGATCCCTGACAATTACTTGCCCTTAAATTGACAAATTCAGCCTCCAAGTATGCAAGAATAATTCAGGCCTGTAAGTGATGAGATTCAGCCTCCATGCTCAGTCTCATTCAGATAAATATTCAGCCACAGAGAAAGGGAATTCGATCCTCCCAAAGATGATTGTCTCAGTCGCCAAATGATGAGTATAAGCTTCAAAAATCGGCCCCTCAAGAGAAATAATTTGACATCCCAAATACTGAGTTTGATAGAAATAGAACTCGACCCTCAGAGAAGAGAAGCTCGACCTGATAAATATGGTGGAATTCGGCCTTCAAGATAAGAATCTCGGCCTGCTGAGAGAATGCTGAAACTCAGCCTGCTAAAAGACAGATCTCGGCCCTCTAATAATTTAAACTCGATCTCCATGTTGAAGAAGAAGTCGGCCTCCAAATGATAATGTTGAACTCCTGAAATGATGCCAATTGGGCCCTCCAATGGAAGATGAATTCAGCCTTCTCAGAATGATAGATTTGACCTCAAGAATACTCTGGAAAAAGAAATATGAACTCGGCCTCCTAAAATAAATAGCATCTTCTGAAAGAAACTCAACCCTTTGGCGAAATAATCTCTGGCAAATGGTAAAAACTCGAGCTCTAGAAGAATTGTCCCTATAACCTGCAATTGAGGATCAAATGAAAAATCTGTGTGATTTCCCGCAATGCTAACTGTAGAAATTCTAAACTCACATTTTCTAAGTCTTATTCTAAGTCGTTGTTAGCCTTAGACTGTGCCTCAGAAAACATCGATCCTGCAAACAAACACCTGCGTTCACCAAAAACTTCCAACCCATATCGAACTGATAGCGTGGCAATCCAAAGTTTAATAAATGGACAGCGAATTGGATAGATGGCGGTGGAGCATGTGAATGGCGTGGCACCAACTTGAGGCGGTGGACTTCTCCGTTCGAATGGTGATCGTTGAAAGGGGCGTGTTATGGAATGCCGCGGACAGGATTTGAAATCCAGTCGGGCTCCACCGGTCGGCGCGAATGGTTTAAAAGGTTTTTAAAAAAAAAAATGCATATGTATTAACGATCCGAATATATCACATGTCATAAATATTGCAACAAACCACGATATGTAACAGACGGACGGAGTCAAAGGTTTTTGTAACCGTTGCATATATATTAAACCACATATGTCGGAGTATATAATAAACATTATCATACGGTTTAATGCAATAACAAATATACTGCCGTCTGTGGGAATCTATCGAACATTTAAACTTGTCCTTGTTAATGAATACGCTTATTGAAATAATATTTATTACACAATTGATTTAACAATCAATTTCTATTCATAAAACTCGAGATGCGATAACAATTATATTATACCACAACTGTCGGACGGAAAATCTAAGGTTTAGAGAGCGGGAGGTCAAGGGGTCAAACTCTGACCCGTTCCCTCGTATTTATGTATTGCAGACAATGCATTAACTCGGGGATGTTGCGGGGTTTGACAGTGTAAGCATCGGGACCTCATAATAGCTTGCCACCAATGCGCCGACGGACATAAACACCGTTACCGGGCAATATTAAAACTTTGTTAACCGCTCCATAGTTAAATACGACAATATATATAAATATATAAATTTTTTTTGTCAAAGCATTTTAACAGATGGTCCGAAACCATAGTCCGATGGCGATAAAACCATTGCAAAGTTCATTGAAATATCATTTGCTAAAATATACAGAATGGTTGGGCGAGGTCATGGAGTTATGATAACCGCGGACTTTATATGCCTTGTCATTGTCAAAAGATAACCGCGGACTTTGTAATATTTAACGTGCCATCAACTTTAATAGTTGAGCCTCCACCGTAATATATGATTCAGACCCCCCACTCAATTCAAAACATTCGAAATTATATTCCATATATATAATATATGCATTCGGAACTATGTGTTAACATGTGGATTTGTAAACGGTTTAATGAAATTCGAACTTGGATTATAATAAATATTAAGTTTGAAATTGTATTAATAAATTACATAAATATAAATTAATATAATATGTGACATTAAAAAAAAATTCATATATATATAGCAGCAATCACATATATACGGCAGCAATCACCATTTTATTTTTTTATTATCGTAACATGGTTACGGATGAAAGTTAGAATTTTGATTATATTTCAGTTATTATATAAACTGGATTAAATTGTAGGCCATATAATTTTAAATTAAGATTAAACAAAAGTGGGGTGAATTAGAGTTTGAAACAGATATTTTATAGGCATCTAAACTAAGGTGACAAAATCTTATAATATTCAAGTGTTTATTAATCATAAGTAGCTGAAATCAATAAATTCCTTCTATCACTGCATATAGGAATAAAACATTGTAGACAAGTTTATAAACTAACACTTTGATCGATGAAAACCTTGCATTCCACTCTAGATTTAGTAAGCATACTTTACCCTGCATAGGACAAGGAGGTCGCGTTGCCACCCTCCTTGACCTCGGTACCAGTAAAACCTGCCTGCAGGTAAAATAGCAAAAGAACTATACCTGTATGTCAGCTCTAATCTTGCGAAAATTATATTTTTTCAGTCTGAAAATTTATCCACTCTTCGTGAATTTATTATTATGCATTTCAGGAAAATTACCATGTTGAACACGTACCAAAGGCGGCAGCGCCAGCGAAAGGCAGCACCGCCACCTCCACCTTCACCATCGCCCTCACCTCCATCAAGATCGCCGTCAGCACCTGTTGCTCCACCTGATCTTACTACTGTAATGAGCTCGTTAGAGGCCATTATGGAAACCTTGAAAGGGTCGTAGTCGACCAGAAACAAGGAGGAGCGACGTCAGTCAGAGGAAAGACACTCAGAAAGGCCAAGGGATTTCGATGACAAACCTCACAGAGAAGATATTTCACGGAAACTGCAAAAGATTAAACTCCCTGAATTCTCTGGAGGACGAGTTGGAGAGCAGGCCGAAGCATGGTTGGAAGGGATGATCAGGTGTTTCGCATTAAGAGAATATTCTTCAACTTCTAAAACAAGGATCGTTGTATTCCAACTCAGAGGGAATGCTCTGATTTGGTGGGGGAATATGGAAAAACAGCTGCATCTCACTTCAGATACCATTCCTTGGGAATTGTTTGTGGACCGATTCCGTGCGAAGTACTTGCCACCTTTCTTTCAAGAGCAGCAAGCTGGAGCCTTCCATACTCTAACCCAAGGGGGTAAAACCGTGGAAGAATACGAGACAAAGTTCATGGAACTTGTGAAATATGTTCCTTATCTAAACACGGATGAACGCCAAGTCGAGCGTTTCATATTTGGGTTAAATCCTCGAATCAGAGCCATGGTAAGAATGTGGAAGCCACCGACCGTGGCAGAGGCAGTGGAATGTGCTCGTTATGCAGAAGAACATCTGGGGATAAAAAGGGATTTCAGGCCAGCTGAATCAATACCGCAGGCATTTACAGGAAAGACTCCCCGAAATTTCTTCCGAGGAAATAACTCGAGACCACTTCCTTATGGTAACAGGTTTACTCCCAGAGGAGCGGGGGCAGGAGCTCCCAGGACCATAAATGCACTAGCTTCCGGGTCCTCAAACACCAGTACATGGAGGTCTCGAGGGACCGGTAATCGAGGAACGAATGGGAGGGGAATTAGCACCAGGGGACAGAGTTCTTGGTCAGGGATTTCTCAGTCAAACGAAAGAGGACCAACCCGAGTGGATTGTTGGGGATGTGGAGGACCCCATCTTCGACGGGATTGTCCGGAGAACTCGCGGCAAGCAGGAAAAGAACCAGAGAACTCGCGGCGGACAGGAAAAGAATCGTCATCAGATGCTCAAAGCAATCACAGAATCCATGCTGTCGTCAACAACAACCAAGCAGCACATCAATCAACGGTACTGGAATCTTTAGGTATAATCAATGGAATAAAACTCAAAATCTTATTTGACACTGGAGCTACTGATAGTTTTATTTCATCTTATGCATTGAACAAATGTGGGTTGGCAGCCTGCAAACAAGACGATTTTAGACAGGTAGAAATGGCTTCAGGTGACCTTCAATCGGTAGAATTATGTGTGGAAGATTGCAAAGTTGATCTAGGGGTCTGTGTGACCAAACTAAAATTTTATGTCACAGCCCTAGGTACTTACGACCTGGTGATAGGAATGGATTGGTTAGAATCTCATCGAGCATGGGTAGATTGTTCCGGGAAAACAATACTTTGCGTAAATGATATGGGTGAGACAATCCAAATTCAAGGTATTAAGAGAAAAGTATCCTTGTGTTTCATCTCTGCGATGCAAATGAAACGGTGTTTAAGGAAAGGTTGTCAGGTATATGCAGTTCAAGAGGTAAGCAAAGAAAAAGGGTCTTCCTTAGATCAATATCCGATTCTATCAGAATTTCCGGATGTTTTTCCAAAAGAACTACCTGGACTACCTCCTAGGAAAGAGCTAGACCTCACTATTGAATTGAAACCTGGTACGGAACCTATTTCTAAAACTCCTTACCGAATCACTGCCCCGGAACTTCAAGAGTTGCAAATACAGCTAAAAGAACTGTTAAATGTAGGGCACATTCGACCCAGTGTTTCACCATGGGGTGCTCCTGTAATCTTTGTCAAGAAGAAGGATGGTTCATTACGACTGTGTGTGGACTATCGAGATTTGAACCAGGCCACGGTAAAGAATAGGTATCCAATGCCTCGCATTGACGACCTTTTTGATCAAATGAAGGGAGCTTCAGTATTTTCAAAGATCGATCTGCGATCAGGTTATCATCAACTCAGGATAAGCGAGAGTGATGTTTCTAAGACTGCATTCCGAACTCGTTTCGGGCATTATGAATTCATTGTGGTGCCATTTGGGTTGACCAATGCACCTGCAGTCTTCATGAACCTTATGAATAGTGTTCTCCGCAAATATCTTGACAAATTTGTACAAGTTTTCCTGGACGATATTCTCATTTACTCTAAGAATGAGAAGGAGCATGAAGAGCATCTTCGGATAGTGTTATCTTGTCTCAGAGAGCACAAGTTATATGGAAAATTATCCAAATGCGCTTTCTTTCAGAAGGAAATCCATTACTTAAGTTATATCATATCTGGCGAAGGAATCTCCGTAGATCCTGAAAAGGTAAATACAATCAGAGAGTGGCCGATACCTAAGAATGCACATGAAGTGCGTAGTTTTATGGGTTTAGCATGTTACTACCGAAGGTTTGTGGAGGGATTCTCCAAAATTGCAAAACCAATCACAAACCTTCAGCGCAAGGGTGTTAAGTATAATTGCACTGAGGAATGTGATAAAGCTTTTTCTGAGCTTAAGCGATTATTGACTAGTGCACCAATTTTGCGAGTACCAGATATGGATAAAGATTTTACTGTGTGTACTGACGCATCCAAACAAGGGTTAGGTGCAGTTTTAATGCAGGAAGGAGGCGTAATAGCATATGCTTCGATAAAATTAAAAACTCATGAAGAACTTTATGCTACGCATGATTTGGAGCTAGCCGCGGTGGTCTTAGCTTTAAAGATGTGGAGACATTACTTGGTGGTGAGAAACTTTGTGCTTAAAAGTGACCACCAAAGTTTGCAGTATTTATTCACCTAGAGAGACTTAAATGCAAGACAAAGACGATGGAGTGAACTCCTAAGCGAATATGATTTTGCGATTTCATATATCAAAGGGAAGGAGAATGTGGTAGCAGATGCCTTAAGTAGAAGACCCCGAATATTCTCCCTCGTACCTATCAAGGTGAACTTAAGAAATCAAGTGCTTGAACACCTTGTAAGATATAGTTGGTACTTAAAAGTAAGGTCAGGACTCGAAAGCAACCATTCGAAGGAACCTAAGTTCGAAGGGTATGATTTGGAGGAAGACGGAATTCTACGATTTCACGGAAGAATGTATATACCAGACAGTGGGGATCTCCGAAACACCATCTTAAAAGAAGCACACCGAGCAGTATATCGTGCACATCCTGGGGTAAAGAAGATGTATGCTGACACCAAGAGACTCTTCTTCTGGTCAGACATGAAAAACGACATTGTCAAATTTGTTGCTAGATGCCTGGAATGTCAGCAGGTAAAAGCTGATCATCGCCACCCAGCAGGTCTCTTACAACATCATGACATCCCAATGACCAAATGGGAGATAATTTCTATGGATTTTATCGTTGGGCTGCCTCTTACGCAACAAAAGCATAATGCCATTCTGGTTGTAGTGGATAGATTAACAAAAAGCGCCCATTTTATCCCAGTAAGAGATACTTATGAAGTAGCAGATGTAGCTCGGGTATTCATAAATGAAATCATCAGATTTCATGGAGTACCTAAGAAAATCATATCTGATAGAAATCCTCGATTCACGTCAAGGTTCTGGAATTGTATGCAGTCGGCCTTGGGAACTCAGTTAAATTTGAGTACTGCCTATCATCCTGAGACCGATGGACAGACAGAAAGGGTAAATCAAGTACTCGAGGATATGCTAAGGATGTATGTTATGGACCAACAGTCACGATGGGAAAAGTACTTACCCTTGGTAGAATTCGCTTACAACAACAGCTATCACAGTTCAATCGAGATGCCGCCATTTGAAGCCTTATACGAAAGACTCTGCAGAACGTCGTTGAGTTGGGACAGGTTAGAAGATCGAATAATCGTCGGACCAGACTTGATCCAAGAGATGGAGGATCAGGTAAAACTGATTAGACAACGGTTAAAAGAAACTCAGGATAGACAGAAAAGTTATGCGGACACTCACAGGACAGATAGAAGTTATGTGGTAGGAGATCAGGTTTTCATTCGCATCAGACCAAATAAGAGCACCATTCGGTTTGGGAGAGGGAAAAAATTATCCCCCCGGTTTATTGGACCGTTTGAAGTCCTGGAAAAAGTTGGACCAGTCGCTTATCGTCTTGCACTGCCACCCCACCTCCACAAAATTCATAATGTATTTCATGTATCTGCCTTACGACATTATATTGCTGATAAATCTCATGACCTTCAATGGAAGGAATTGCAGGTATCGGACGAGGGAACCCTAACGGTCGAACCGTTACGTATTCTGGAACGTAGGGTTTGACAGCTCAGGAACCGCCGGATAGACCAAGTGAAAGTCCAGTGGGACAAGTATAGCCCTGGATCAGCGACTTGGGAGGATGCTGAGACTTTTTGCCAAAATTACCCCAACTTATGCTAAATTTTGAGAACTGAAAACTTTTATGTATATAACTGCTCTATTTTGATACTTGACATTTTGAAACACTATGTAAAGATGAATTTTTACTTTGCGGGTACATGGATACCCGTAAAGCTAGAATGCTACTTCACTCTACTGATACAGGATATATGCTGTTTGTTTAAGATTCACTGGTGCATGGACACCGATATGCAATATGTCATTTAAATTAACATTGCAAGAATGTGAAATCATAGATTAGACATTATAGACGAAAATATCTGTCAATTTATTTCATTGCATTTCAAATATGATTCCAGGAAAGGAAATAAAAGAGTAACTACATTTTGAATATGATAACATATGGGTATACAAATTGAAAATGGTAAAGCAATGCATCATAAATAAAACATGAATGAACGAAACAGAAGCAGCATCGGAAATGAGAAATTTTATTGAACATATGGATACCTATGTAAACAAATTTTCTTTTTATATATATAAGTTATGGGATTGATATCATACATATCAAAGTATTTTGAATACGTAGAGGTTGTTATATGGGTAACAAATGGTTATGAACAATATAGATGCATATGCTGTAACATGTGTACAAGTGTTTACATTGCAGATTATGTACCAGTGAGTATCATGCAGAAAACAGTTTACCGAAGCAATCTACGTGATGACAGATTTCCAAGAACAACTGAGACTCCCTGAGATCCTACGATAAGGTGTTGACCCTGGTCCTACTGGGAGGGGTGGGGGTGTGCCCACCGTTTATCCTCCAATACCTGGAGTCATGGGAGGACTGTGCGAGTCACGCTCCCCTAGACGTGTGATGATCACTGCCGGATGCCTACAAGCAGATCAGGTCGACGTAATCGACTCTGATATCATTAAGGTCTATGAATGGATCAGTAAAACTGATGCCGTGGCATATTCCTGTAGAGGATGGATAGGATGGGAGCGGAAGAGATTAGGAAGGATAGGATGATTTTAGAATAGTTTGGAGACTCGGTGAAGATGGGAAGTAACAATTAAATTACCAATACATACTTATTTAAAACGAAAATTCAATCTTAAAATACAGGCATTCTACGATCACCCTAATCTCTAAAAAAAAAACACAATATTGATTTGAGTATATAAAACCATAAACTTCGGGACGAAGTTTTCTGAAGGGAGGAAGTATGTAACGACCAATTCCCAAGTTATACCCAAAAAAATATTAGCGTGTGAACGATATAGGGATTTGATAGCTACACCTGCCTATACCGCCCACATCGCACTAGTACACCCACCTAATATCAAGATTACATAGATTGGGAACTTAATATTAAGATTACAGATCTATATATTAAGATCATCTAAGTATAGATTTTATGAAAAGAGGTAATAAAAGAAATGAAATAATAAAGTTAATCCTTAAGTTAAAATGAGTATGCAATATAAAAAAAATTAATATTAAAGGAACTTAAAATAAAGCCCCAAGCTCTATAAATAAAATAATGATATAATCCCACCTTCATAATTATATATTCGTACTCATCTTAATGTGGATCACCCACCATGAAAAGAAACATTTAATGTGAACATAGGGATGGATAAGGCCTCGGGAGGTTAGAGGCGGTGGGGAGGATTGTTTAATTTATATTCCTATCTCAATTTAATGAAAAGTACAGCATCATAAATACAGAAAATATCACAATTAATAAGGGGAAAAGACCTCAGAAGTAGGAGGCGGTGAATGGAACTTATTTAAGGGAGGTGATATGGAGGTTTTGAGGGGGGAGAAAAGAAAAGGAATTTTGCTGAAATTAGACTGAATTGTGAGATTGAATTGCTGGGAGTCTCTGTTCTTCTTGGTTATCTGGGCACGGGGGCAGAGGAGACATCCTCTGGGTCTGGGATTGTTCCCGGATTGGCTGGGAGGACTTGGTTGTTTCGATAAACTGTTTATCTATCTACAGCATCTGCATCACGGGAGGAGAGCCATCATCAAAACCATCAACTGTGTACCAGGTATTTCTCTTATGAATTTGATTGTTTCTCAATTTAATTTCACTGTTGTTTTCATTAAAATACATTACTGTTGTATATAATTTGTCTGCAATTAATTCTCTATGTATGGAACTTTACATTTCATGGAAATACATCACTTCTTTTTGAATAATTTGTCTGCAAATTAAAAGTCTGTGTATGGAGCATTACACCCATACTGCTCTTGATGATATAGAACTTTTTGATATCACAAGTGGGCCACGAGAACATCAAGAATAAAACTTGTATTCTCGTTTTAGACTTCTAGTTTACTTTTTGCATGAACAATATTCTAAAACTGCCAAACTACTTTAAAGTTTATATATTTTGAATATTTTTTTATCAGATTGTTTTCAATATATGAAATCTGATATGGCCCATGGTTTTGTTGAATTTGATATTCTTATAGTGCTACTAGCCTACTGCTAATGTCTATGATGAATTTCTCACCTTGTTTACTATGTATGGAAGACTGAAGTTGGTTATTTATTGGAAATTTGGCACTCACTTTCATGGTTTATAAATTATATGTGGAAATGATGTAAATGTTTGAGCAATAATCCTATCATCTATGTGCTTGCAATGTGCATTATGCACTTTGAAAATTGACATGCTTATTTATTTATGTGCATCATATATATCTTTCAACATGCTTAAAATCAAGGTTACTTGGAAGCGGGAGCGGGAGCGGGAGCGCGGAGCGGGAGCGAAGCGCGGAGCGCCATTTTTAAAAGTTTCTGAGTCCGGAGCGTTTTCGGGAGCGTTTTTATATATATATATATATATTTTAATATTTTTTATATTTTTTATATTTTGATGCATATATGTCAACAAAAACATGTAGAATGATGAATTAGACATAAAAAACATAAAAACATAGATTGAATCATATAACATCAATCATCTAGAAGTTATAATCTTCATCAACCACGCCCACGAATTGGAAGCATACAACATATTGACTCTTGAGTCTCGCAAATCATCAATTTGAAGGTTTCAAGCTTTCAAAATTCAATATATAACATTTATCATCATTGATAATTTGATATATAACATTTATCATCATTGATAATTTGATATATAACATTTATCATCATTGATTTCAAATTTCAATATCTAACATTTATCATCATTGATTCATTGATTTCAAAATTCAATATACATTTATCATCATTGATATATAACATTTATCATCATTGATTCATTGATCACCATATAACTTTCATGAAGCATCATATTCATAATTCATAATGACTTGTAAACTTATAAATGCCAACTTCAAAGTTTCACCTTTCAAATTCAAACTTCAAACTTAAAATGTCATTAAATATATGAAAGAGTCAAGTTTCAACTGTTCAACTGTCAACAACAAATAGAAAAGACTAGTAAACAACAAATCTATTTTATCTACTGGTTGGCCCCTTGCCACGCCCACGAGAAATGTCTAATTTGTGCGAGCCACGAGGAAATGGTGGTCTTCTAGTACTCTCAAGAGTACCACGACCATGACTAGAAGGTGGAGGCTGGATTTGCAAAGGAACAATAGTGTGATATCGAGAACTGGCACTGGCACTGGCACTGGCACCCGCACTGCTACCAGTAGATGGTGGGACTGGCCCTGTGTGGCGGTGCTGCTGATGCCAAGCTACAAGCTACAATGCTACAAGCTATGAGGCCATTGGCCTAATACAAGACTACATATTAGTGATCAACAACATGATCACTCCTCATCATGATCAAAATCATCACCACTACTAGACAAGGGATCATCAACATGTGCTACATAAATAATATGGCTCAAAGTTTGAGGATTCCTAAAACTCCTCTACAACTTTAGTAGTAGTAGTAGTAGCAAAAATAGACATCAAAACTACAAATCACTGAGCAACATGGTCTCTCATGAAACTCATCATTGATTCATCGCTATTAGAAATGGGATCATCAACAAGAGATACATAAACATCATCTAGCTCAAAGTCTTCAGACTTGGATTGCTCAACCTTATAACATGATAGAAATTGAAAAAGTTTAACATGCCTAACCAATGATTTTGGTTTGAGTGAAGGGTTCATTTCCTCAACCTTAAAATACGATAGAAAAAGATTAGCATGTCTAACTAGTTGTTTTCCTTTGATTGAAGGGTACATCAAGGTTCTTAAAGGACTTCATGCTCTTGATCAAATGCCAATATCATACCCTTACACATGATAGAATCAAATGGAAACATTGCAAATTCTCAAACCATGAAACCCTGAAAACCATTAAGTCTGCTGAATTTTGAGTGAAACCTAAAATTCTAGTTTCTCCATATGAAATCCAATGAGGTCGAAACCACTCTTAAACATCCCGAGTCATTTCATGGTAATGTTAAAAATTTAAGTAAAAGGATGAAAATGAAAAATAAAGGAAATGTCACTTTTACTTTAAGAATTTAACATTACCATGAAATGTCAATGCTTCCCTTACCTCCACATCAGCCCTAAAACCCATTTTTGGCCATGCGTGGGTCCACGTAGGGAAAGAATAGCTAAATGAACCCCTCCCCCCTTATAAACAATTCGTTTTTTCACTTAAAAAAATTTCCGCCTGGCAGGAAGCGTTTTTTTTTTCCAGGGAGCGTTCGGGAGCGAACGCTCCCTGAGTGCTTCCAGCGTTTAAAAAACGCTCCCGAAGCATTTTTTAAACGTCGGAAGCGCTCAGGGAGCGTTCGCTCCCGAGCGTTTCCTGAAACGCTCCCGAAAAAGCAGGGAGCGTTTTTACAGGGTCGGAAACGCGCTCCCGAAAACGCTCCCGACAGGAAGCGTTTTCGGAAGCGCGTTTCCGAGCGTTTCCGAAACGCTCCCGCACGGAGCGAGTTTCCGGAGCGGGAGCGAAGGGGGTTCGAAGCTTCCCCGCAACCTTGCTTAAAATTGTTATATATATATATATATATCTTCAAATTTCTCTATGTCGAATTTTATGCCGAACTTTATCGGCAAAATTTTCGGTGCCGAACTTTATTCAAATTTCAACGTCGCCGAACTCGAACACGAACACGAACCTGGTGATTTAGCTCTCAAGTAGGGATAATTCCACCTGCCAATCCATCTGTTGTCACTGATCATCATGCCATCCTATTATCATGCACCATCTTCGTCATCTCTGCTCTGCTGAACCATGAGGTAATAATGAAGAAGAATTGATCGAGAGTGGGTCACAAGACCTTGCCACTCTCCACTAACACAAGTCAATCCAGAGGTAGAACCTCAATTGATCCCAAATCAAGTTGTTGAACACCATGCATCCTAGCATAGGGAGTACGACAGTACACGATGCGTCCATCGATAGTGCTATGGTACCTATCCTCATTTCCTAACTCATTAGCCAGATGAGAGGTACTTCCCATGAGTCTTGGACTACATGGGTATGATGTATGTTGGGGCATCAGTAGGGGAAGGTCAACCACTCATCCTACTCATATGCCATAGGAGAAGGTGAACCACTTAGCCTATGCATATGTCAATCATAAGGGAAGGTGAACCACTCATCCTATGCATATGTCAATCGTAAGGGAAGGCGACCCACTCATCCTACATACATGTCAACCATCATGGGGTATCACAAGGGAAGGTGAACCGCTCACCGTGTACACAGTGCACCACTAGGGGAAGGTGAAACACTCACCCCGTGGTCACTCATAGCTCCAAGAAGTAGCCCAAGCTCCCAAAGCTCAGTGTCCAATTCATGTGGGACCCTCATAGGAGGGTCTTTCCATGACTCCAAGTCTCTCATGGAAAGGCTAAGAATTTGACCTTGCCACTCTCCACTAACACGAATCAATCCAGAGATAGAACCTCAATTGATCCCAGATCAAGTCATTGAACACCATGCATCCTAGCATAGGGACGACGACAATACACGATGCGTCCGTCAGTAGTGTTATGGTCCCTATCCTCATGTCCCAACTCATTGGCCAGATGATAGGTACATCCCATGAATCTCAAACTACATGGGTAGGATGTATGCTGGGGCATCAGCAGGGGAAGGTGAACTACGCATCTTGCTCATATGCCATAGGAGTGAACCACTCATCCTATGCATATGTCGATCATAAGGGAAGGTGAACCACTCACCCTACATACATGTCAACCATCATGGGGTATCACAGGGGAAGGTGAACCACTCACCCTGTACACTGCGCACCACTAGGGTAAGGTGAAACACTCACCCTACGGTCACTCATAGCTCCAAGAAGTACCCCAAGCCCCCAGGAGCTCCCAGAGTTCAGTGTCCAACTCATGTGGGACCCTCAGAGGAGAGTCTTTCCATGACTCCAGGTCACTCATGGAAGGCTAAGAATTTGACCTTCCCCAAGGGTTTCGTGAAAATATCTGCGACCTGCTCATCAGTCCTAATGTGATGGCGCCTTATTGCTCCCTATTGTACCATATCCCGAATAAAGTGGTACCTGATATCAATATGCTTGGAGCAGTCGTGGAACACGGGATTCTCTGAATGGTGAATCCCACTTTTATTGTCGCAGTAGATCACGGTGGTATCAAGCACATGCCCAAATAGCTCACTAAAGAGCTTCCTCAACCAAACAAATCTTCTTCCATCATGCTTTCAGTAATCACTGATTACCGGACTTCAAACCCTTGAGCCATTAAAAAATTCTTCATTCTTTCCTTCCATATTTCAAAGTTTCCATTGAACAATGGAGCTTTCCCAATTTGATTATCTTCAGTTTTCACGGTTGAGAAAGAGACATCTTTAAAAGGATTAGAGGCTTTCTTCCTTGGCTTTGCCATTTGTGTTCTAAGGATCTACCTTCAAGCTGTTAGGCTTTGAGTGAAGGTACTGGCTCTAAAACAAATCTATAATAATTACTGGTGGAGGCTCGGACTTGTGATCTATCTGGGCTCAAATTTGTAGTACACTACAAGCATGCAATAAGACAGCAAAAGAAGCAACTCTCTGTGGTTCTTCCCTGTGTATGCGGCCTAGACTAGGTTGCTTTCTAGGCCTTTCGTCCTCCATAAAACTGATATCTAAACCTCAAGAAATGACCTTGCACAAGGCAAGTCTGAGCTACAGTCTTCTTCGAGTGGTTGTTCTGAGGTCTCTAAAGATATCGCCCATAAGCCTTACAGGTCTGAGTTTCTTATTGAGACTTCCCAAACATGAGCTACAGGTCGAGGTATATATATATATAGCTCAATTCTCACTTATCTGAGGTATGTAACTCCAAAATGGTACCTTAACAAAGATATGCCCAAAAATAATAGATCTTTAAGTCTTCCTCGGCCACCTCACTGTCATGTGTCTTCTCTCTGAAATGATCACCGAAAAAATGATGCAAGAATGAAGTGTTTGACATCATATTTATACACACTTTTATTTTTGACGAAGAGTCACGTCCCTTGGCCATGAAGCATGAGCCTACACAAGTCGGCTTAGGTAGGCTAGGACATAATATATTATATCATCTTAAAAAATCATTTTCTCACAAACTAGGAAGAGTTAGAGGACAAGCGATAGCTCCTTGGAAAGAGGAAAAAGTCCTCTACAAGCTTATGCCAAGTTCATCCTTGAATAAGGTCATTTTATCATCAATAAAATTATTTTTGTGAGTTGTCATCATTATTTTTTAATGGTAGCCTTTGGGATTTTATCTTTATCTTTTAGGCATTCAATGTTTTAGGGCTCCTTCATCATAGACTTAGGCCATTAAGCTTATTAGGATTAGGGATTTCATTTTATCTCTTAGGCCTTCAAGTTTATGACATGCAACAAGAGACTTTCGTCACATGTGTTCTTTGTTTATTTGGGTTAGGGCATCTCTAGCAAGGCATTTAGGGCTTCATGAATTTATGCATTTATTGCATTGAACCATGCTAGGGCAAAAGAGTTTGTCATTACACGTGCATACATGTGCCTAGGAGGGCTTCATGGTAAGGGTTCTTCATTCATCATAGATCATGCATCATTAGATCATTCAAGATAGATCACGAGCAACTAGGGCTTTGTTGTTCATCAATAGATCATGCATCATGTTCACGCTTAGGCTTTTCTCCTAGGTTTGCATGAGGTTAGGGCAACATCTCAAAGGTTAGGACATGTATCACAGGAATATTTTCCATCACAATTAATGCCATATTGACACCAATGACAACCTTGACCAACAAATGTGATCCCTTCTTGTTCCTTTTTATTTGTGAAGATTGTAGTAGTGCATTTATCGATATTTGTCGTAAGTTAATTACATAAGACAATTAAATTGCATAAGTTTGGAAATAAATATCCAATAGATGCAATTGTGGAAATCTCACATGGTACCAGAGCAGATCAGATCGGAGCAGCTCTAGAGCAAACTTGGTGTCATTCAGAGGGACATCTAAAGCACTGAAAACAAATCTGCGCAGGGTAGCTAAGCAGTGTGAATTTCAGAGGCAGCAATTCGATTTCCAATCCAAGGAGGTGATCCAAAGGAAGTGTGAGTTGTCTCAATGAGAAGAAGCAGGCAGAGAGGAGGTTGGAAAAGGGTTTCCGGAGGCAAATCAGATGTCACAGAGCAGATCTAGCATAGAGGGTTTGCAGCATAAGGGTCTTGCAATACCAGATCAGCCTCAGGCCTGGAAGAGAAAACACACAAGGGTTTCTACTTAGTTTATTAATTTCTCTAGATTACTGAGCTCCTAGATTTTCCAGATATGGCCGCAAAAAGATTCAAAGACCAAGATAATGTAGATTTGTCTTCCAGATTGCAAGATGAATTCGCTCAGAAAGCTTGCCTCACTAGCTCAACTTCATAGGGTGTCCGGTATATGTTGAGTTTTCTTGAGTGTTCGGGTAGCATCGTATGTCCTCTAGCTCCCAAAAATTGTGGAGAGACTAGAGTACATGAGATCTCCTAGACCTAGAAAGGGATTTGGGAAATTCCATCCAGTTTGGGAGATAATTAATTAATTAATATTTTTAATTAAGGACCCTAAGTCTAACTTACGAAAATTAAAATATTAAAGGTAATTAATTAAAACATGTGATGGAAATTACTCAAGTCACACGGATCAAACTTTCTTTTAATCTTAGCCATCAATTCAAGATTAGACCATGGTCATTGGTTTCCCACCAGAAAGTATAAAGGAAAGGTTTGGGGCCAGTGGGAGAACACAAATAGAGGCAGAGCATTGAGACTAAGTGGAAATTCTAGGGCAGGTTTGCTAAGAATTTTCAAAAGTGTTTTAACTGCAGCGAGGGGTAGTATTGGCTAAGGGGATGGTCTGATCCCAGTGCAAAGAATCAACAAGAGGCAGAGAGGCAGCCACCAGGAGCAATGCAGAGCAGCAGAGGCAGCAGCAGCAGCTGTGTAGCGCAGAGGGCTTCAGCCGCTATGCAAGCCCAGAAAGGGCAGCGCTGAGCAGCAAGAGGCCCTCCAGGGTTACGCAGAGGCCATTCAGGGCAGCATAGGGATTGCGTCACCCAGTCTGGGGTTACGCAGCCCTCTCCAAGCTAGTGCAGACGCACGTAGAGGCTAGCATGGCTGACGTAGGGTCTTCAGGGGCAGCGCTAGGGTTTCTAGAGGCAGAAAGTGGCTGAGCCCTGTAAATCCCGTTTGAGGGTGTGGATCAATCAATTTTTCAGTCTCCAGAACAGCAGGTCAGTTGTAGATCTATTTTTTCTCTGTCGGTTTAACCAGAAAGGTGCCCAAATTTGTTGTATTCAGTAACTACTTAATAATATAAACCCTCCAGCAACCAGAAGACCGGTTTTTCCCGCATTGGGTTTTTTCGGGGACAGTTGTCCAAAAAAGCTTCTGTCACTTTGTCTATGTGCATGTATCTTTTGCTTAGATCTGAATCGATGAAAGTCTGTTATGTGTTTACTTCGATGTTAATCTAAATTTTTCAGCATTAATAACTTGATTAAGTAGGAGAATTATAACCAGATCTAACAGTAGGGTTTCTGCATAAAGTAATATTCAAAAATTTTCATAGTATATAGACAGTACAGCATCAGCACACATGACAAAAGTTAGAGACTACTTCTCCAGCTACAAGGAGGAGGAGATGGAATTCCAAATACAAATAGGAAACAAAACAAAATGTACTCCAATAGGGAGAGGTACCATCGACATTCAGAGGGAGTCAGGAGCAAGCACTAGTTTTACAGATGTGTTACATGTGCCAAGTTTGGGCATAAACCTAATTTCAATTTCTGAAATATTGGATAAGGGATATGGCGTGTACTTCATAAGGAAGAAGGTGTTCATCAAGCACCAGTGTTGGAAGAAGG
Organism: Pinus albicaulis; assembly: GCA_034641835.2. Classification (NCBI taxonomy): domain Eukaryota; kingdom Viridiplantae; phylum Streptophyta; class Pinopsida; order Pinales; family Pinaceae; genus Pinus; species Pinus albicaulis. Next base: position 348,158,458 of record CM076573.1, on the reverse strand, counting down.
TGAAGCAGATTGGGATTCAAAGCAACAAGTTATATAGGTTGCAGCTCGATTCTCTAAAGGCACTAGTCAGCAAAAGCAATTGTAGTGGTAGAGACTTGGGTGAAGTGTGGCATAGGAGAATGGGACATTTACACCATGGAGCAGAAGATGTTCAAGGAGACAATAACAAGTGTTTTAGAATTAAGCACGGAACACGATGTTCTGTGCAAGGGGTGCATTCTTGGGAAATTGGCTAAGGTGGCATTCCCAAGAAGTGATAGAATGTCATATGGTGTGTTGTAGTTTGTACATTCAGATATTTGCAGCCTGATGTCCACCATATCTCTTAGAGGGTAAGAGTACATCGTCACCTTCATAGATGACTATTAATGAAAGACTTGGATCTATTTTTGAAGACCAAGCTTGAAGTCTTCAGTCGTTTCCAAAAGTTGAAGGCTCTAATGGAAAACATGACAGGGAAAAAGATCAAGGTGCTTTTTACAGACAATGGAGGAGAGTACACATATAGTGACTTCATGGGGTTATGTGCAAAGGAGGGCATCAAGAGAGAGTGGAAAACTCCATACAATCCATCGCAAAATGGAGTAGCAGAGCGGAAGAACGGATCTATAGTTGGGGCAACAAAGGCTACGTTGCATGACCAAGACACGCCCAAGTTTCGATGGGCAAAGGCATGTAGCACAACGGTGTACATTAAAAATAGGGTTCCTCACAGGGCATTAGGGAAGATAACACCAAACAAGGTCTTCACATGGAAGAAACCAAAGGTTGGTCACTTCAAGTTCAGAATCTTTGGCAATATAGCATATTGTCATGTACCAGATGAAAAAGACACTAAGTTAGATCATACTGCAAAGAAGGGGGTACTTTGTTGGGTATAGTGAAACCTTAAAGGCATACAAGATCTATATTCCTAGAGTTAAGAAGATTATCGTGAGACAAGACGTGAATTTTATGGAGAAGAAGGCCTGCAAGAGATCTCGCGAGTAGTAAGCAGGTGATCAGAGTGAGCCAACAGAATCTCCATTGGTCAACAGCAGGGACAACCACAGAGATAGTCATAGGGTCACCAAAGTACTACTACTGTCACCAGTACGAGCACCATCTCAAGCATAGGGGATCCAGCGAGTTTGCAACAAATAGAGAAGCAGAGGAAAAATGAGGAGTTGGTAAAACCACCCACCACTAGTGATAGAACCAATAGAGAAGTTCGTCAGACACTTAAGGATGCGCAGGAGTTTATGGGGACTCTTGAGTTCTAGGACAGGCAAGAGGGAGTGCAAACAGCGAGACAAGTACCAGGCGTTAGTGGCATAGGTACTTGAACCTTCCTGTTATAAGGAAGTTGCACAACATGAGGTGTGGCAGGATGCCATGGTAGAGTATAGCTCCATCATGACAAATGTTGTATGGGAGGTCATACCTAGACGTGTGGATAGGTCAGTTGTAGGCTCCAAATGGATCTATAAGGTCAAGTACATAGCAGATGGCAGTGTAGAGAAGTACAATGCTAGGTTCGTGGCCAAAGGGTATGTGGAGAAGGAAAGTATAGACTATGAGGAGACCTTCTCACCAGTGGCCATATATACTTCCATCTGGTCAGTGATATCTCTAGCAACACAGATGGGATGGAAAATTCACCAGATAGAAGACAAGACAACATTCTTGAACGGGGTGATAGAAGACAAGGTATATATCGAACAACTAGAGGGCTTTGAGTGACATGAGAGAGGCACATGCGTGTGCAGGCTAAAGAGAGCACTATACGGGCTCAAACAAGCTCCCAAGGCATGGTATGGTCGGATAGACAGCTACTTGCAGCAGATGGGCTTCGAGAAGAGTGAAACATACTCAAATCTATATTATTTGATGGTTGGAGGTGAGCCACTCATACTAGTGTTGTATGTGGATGATCTCTCTTTGACAAGATCATCGGGGCTCATAAAGGATTGCAAGGGGAACCTGGCAGCAGAATTTGAGATGAAGGATTTGGGGTTAATGCATTGCTTCCTAGTCCTAGAGGCATGGCAGACGGACGGGGAGATCTTCCTCAGGTAAGGGAGATATATTGTGGGGATCCTGAAGAGGTTCCGGATATAGGATTGTAGATCCATGTCCACAGGTATCATTACTAACTGGAGGATGATAGATGCATTAGAGGATGCAAATGTGGACCCGACCTTGCATAGGCAGCTCATCAGTTCACTCATGTATCTGGTCAACACAAGGGCAGACATCTACTTTGTGGTCAACAGTCTCAGTCAGATCATGGTGGAACCTAAGAGGGTGCACTGGATAGCGACGAGACATATATTGAGGTACTTGCGCAACACAGTCGAGTATGTGTTGAGGTATACTCGAGGTGATGGTGTCAGATTATGTGGATATACAGATGCAAACTAGGCAAGCAGTTCGGTGAATCGGAAAAGCACATCAAGGTGTTGCTTCAACGTTGGATCAGGGATTGTGTCTTAGTGCAACAGGAAGCAAAAGTCTGTGGCATTGATTTCTACAGAGGTAGAATACATGGCACCTAGCATGGCCACATGTGAAGCTATTTGGCTTCAGAAGCTGCTAGTGAATTTGTTCAGTCAAAGGATGGAGTCAACTAGTATCTATTGTGATAATCAGAGTTGCATCAGGCTCTCTGAGAATCCAGTGTTCCATGATAGGTTGAAGCATATCGACATAAGGTACCACTTCATCAGAGATTGCGTGTAGCATGGATCAGTTCGGCTACAGCATGTTCCCACAAGATCAACAGGTTGCAAATGTACTCACAAAGGCCTTGGGTAAAGCAAGGTTTGTCTACTTCAGGGACAGGTTCGGAGTAGTGGAGAACACCTTCCTCGATAAGAGGGAGTCTTATCTTTTGGTAGTTGTGGACAAGTGTTCTAGTCTCTATGGTGTCTAAGAGGCTAAGGAACACAATATCTCCAAAACCCAAAAAAGGTTTCGCAAGATAAGCCTTAGAGATGCCTCAATTAGATTATTTGACCAATTATTAAATATTTCCTAAGTCTAACTTAGAAAAACTAGTTAATTAATATAGATTAACTGAGGGAGGTCAATTTTTCTCTAGAGACTTCCAAAAAAGCAAGTTGATGGAGTCAAGATGATCATGGCCATCAATTGAGATGTGATCATGGTTGTTGGTTGCCCAACAAAAGATTATAAGAGCAAAATCGATGGGTTTGGAGAGAGATATCGAAGACATAGTTGAGACACAGAGGGAGGCAGTTTGAATTAGCTAGTTGCAAAGAGCAAGGCGCAGTTCCAGCCGAAGAGAGTGAGTAGCAAGTGTTTCAATAGTGAGAATTTTCGGAGAAACTCTCAAGAGGTTTTCCAAGTTCCAACATTCCAGTGTGAGGAAGAGAGGTCGAGTTTTCCAGCAGAGGAGGTCGATTCATTAAGGGTTTTCCTAGTTATTTTACCAATGAGATATATTTTCCGAAGATTTGCTAGTAAATAAGCAAGCAATTGTAATTCTTTATTTTGTTGAAGTATAATAATAAAACGCTCATCTGCTGCACTAATTTTCCCTTTGGGATTTTTTCAAGGGACGATTTTTCCAAAAATAACATGGTCAAATCTATTGTGTGTGTGCATTATTTTCTCAATTCTCGTATTTTACATTCTGCAACGTTTTTATTTGTGAAGATTGTAGTACTGAATTTGTCGATATTTGTTGGAAGTTAATTATTGAAGACAAATAAACTGCATAAGTCAAGAGATAAATATCTAGCAATTGCAATTGTGGAAATTTCACACCTAGCAATTAGTTCCTAGAAATTTATAACAGATCTACTGAATAAAAGCACGAAAAGGTTTTTAATATAATTGCAAAATTACATAATCAATCTCAATCACATGTGACACATACAAATTCTGCCCAATAAACACTTCTTCATTAAATTGTCCAACATACTCTAGATCTAATCTAGTTGATCAAGCCCTAGATCTAGCTTGATTAGCTGATCAAGATCTTCTATGTTGCACCCCTACACCTTGTGAAAATTCCTAGATCTGGAATCCTACTACAGCAACTGATGAGAATTATTCTATTTGTTAATTCCTTGAACAAATTACTTACTGTGTTTTATGGTAAATATTGAAAACCCATACAATACAGCCTTCACAAATTAATTGGGGAAAATAAGTAAGTGCGGAAACAAGATCTGAACAAGAATAAATCATAGACACATGACATCGTTCTTTTTGGACCAATGTCCTCGGAAAAACCCAATGTGGGAAAATCGGTGTAGCAACTGAGGGTTTGTATATAATGCAGTAATTTTCTGAGTACAAGTCTATGATTGTCGAAACTGACAAATAATACAGAGGAAAATGGAAAAATAAAATCTCGGGAGAAGATCTCACTCTGCCACGGGAATCTAGCACTAACCTTAGCTCGAGATGAGCTGCTCTGTGTTGCCTCTACGCAATGACTACGTCACCCTGCGCAGTCTCTGCATCACAACTGAAGCTTCCTTCTCTCTTGTCGTTGGACCACTCCGTTGACTGGAAACAAGGCCCTTCTGGCGTACAGAAACTCCCTTTGACTACTGACACTAACCCTCGATTATTTCCTCAACTGAATTTCGAATTCCCTCTGAAGCTCTGTGCAATCCCTACATAGTTGGCTATCCACTGCCTCTCTGTGGCCTTTACTGCCACCTCTGCTTCGCAGTCTCCGGATCAGGAAAGATCTCCAACCGGAAATGATCTTTGCCCCCCTCTGCGAGAATCTTCTCGATCGATCTTCTCCCTGAGCACTGCTCACTAAAGAATTTCGATCTCTAGACTCTTTAGTTGTCTCGGTGTAATTTCCAAATGCCCCATCAAGTCCTTCTTATAATCTTCTCATTGAGACTTCAACGTCCGAGATTAAATCGTTAATCAATGGCTAAGATTATCTTGACTTGATATTCCTCTTCTCTAGACGATTCACACTATGTTTAATGAATATCCTTTAATTATTTTAATTTCCTAAGTTTAGAATTAGGGTCCCATTAAAAATAGTTAATTATTTTCATTAATCATGATCTGAGTGGAATTTCCCAAAACACTTTCTGGGTTCTTTGGAATACATGTGGCTAAGCCTCCCTGCAAATTTTGAGACTTAGAGCACATCCAATGCTACCACAAATCAACACTCCCTCTTAGCAAGGAATGTACTCTACCAATACATCCAGCTGAAGTACTACTTTGATTCTGCAACATGTCCCTCTGTGTTGTTAATGTCTGACACTGCTGCCCACCAACACTGTGTTGCTGCAACCGTGTTGTTCCATCCATGTTGTTGCTACATCTGTGTCGTTGCTGTCACTTTTGCACTCCTCTGCACCAAATGAAACTCGTCCATCCTGCCACTTCAGATTTGGGCTCCCGTAGCAAGGTGATGATCCGAGAGGTGTACTCCTCAAGGACCCTGCCCAACTGCAACTCTTTCGAGCTACAATTCCAAATCACCCCAACGCTCCCTTGGCGATATATGGGCAATCATGGCAAACCCCTCTTCCTCGATCCCGGCAGTTGCAACCTGTGGATCATGCTTCTCATCTTTTCCTTCTTCTTGAGAGGACACTGTGTAGCGTAATGTCCATATTCGCCACACCGGAAGCACTTGATCTTTGAGACGTCCTTTTTCTGTCTCTATTGCTCCTGTTGTCCCTTTGATGCAAGGGTTGCATTCTCCTCCTCCTCCTTAAGCTTCGACCCATTGCTATTGTTGCTCTCAAGTTTACACTTCAGCATGTCTCGCCTCATCTTTTCTTGCTAAAGAGAAGCCCACATCATTTCCCAATCTGGCAGTCTTTCTCTGCCCAGGATGCTCTGGAGAAAGACTTGCCACTCATGTAAAACTGAGTTCAGGGCAAATCTGACCATCTCGATGGCATGAGGCGCAACTCCTACAGTTGTCAGTTGATCTCAATTCTCCTGAAGTCTATACACAAATGGATCAATGCGCTCGCCCTTCTCCATCCTTGTAAAACGCAGCTTCTCCTCCAATAACATCTCCCGTTTCTCGGAAGATCCCTGATATAGCATCTCCAAGGCCTACCACATCTCTCTAGTTGTCCCTTTGCTTGTGATGTGACAGACAACATGATCGCTTACTCCATCGAGGATCAAATGCTTCGCCTTTTCCATATATTTCTTGTATGCTTTCAGCTACCACACCATTGATGAAAGCTTTGAGATCATGGTCATCTAACAGGCATCAGATCCTTACCTGCTAGATCACATAGTTAGAGGCTCCCTCCAACCGATCTTGATCTCTTAGCCCATTTGCTGCCATTTCTGCCAACTTAATAAGAAAAGAAAAAACATGTCGAACTAGCTCCCTCTCTCTTCTCTGCACAGCTGTTGCCCTGGCCTACGCACTCCCTGCTAGAGATAGTAGATCTGCCACTCAATATTGTCGCTCGTATATCATGAATTAGAATTCCCCGGCTAGGAATTCCTTGAGGAAGAAAATTCCCCCAAACATGTCTCTTTCTTCCTTCTGGTGCTTTTCTACTAGCAAAAATGCTGCAGAAAAACTATGTCCCATAGAAGACTACTCTGCACTGAAGCTACTGCTGCATTGCTCCCTCTACCACTGCTAAATCACGAATCCAAAAATCTTACCTCTTTGTCGTCTCACTCATAGAGATATTTTCCTCATGAATTTAGTGCTCCTGGCTTGGACTGCGCAATCCCTTGGGTATTCGATCTGCTGCCTACGCAGCTATTCGATCTCCCACTTCTTTTTCAACGTTGAGTTCTCTGATTTGCTCTCTTGTACTGTTATACAAGCTCGGATACCATCTGAAAATTCCTAGATATGGAATCTTACTACAGCAACTGACGAGAATTCTTCTATTTGTTAATTCCTTGAACAAATTATTTACTATGTTCTATGGTAAATATTGAAAACCCATACACTACAGCCTTCACAAATTAACTGTGGAAAATAAACAAGTGCGAAAACAAGATCTGAGCAAGAATAAATCATTGACACATGACACCTTCAAACCAATGTCCCCGGAATGACCCAATGTGGGAAAACCAATGTGTGAAATTTTCAAGTCTAAAAATTATTACTGCAATGATTGGTTTATTTCTCATACTTATGATATAAGTTATTTACAGATGCTTCAGTAAATTCTGAATATAAACACATTTGCACTACTTCACTCTAATCAAAAGCATAAGAACAAAAATTACACAAGTAGCACAGTAGAAACAACCATATGAACACAGTTATTCTTGGACAATTGTCCCCGGAAAAACCCAATGTGGGAAAAATGGTGCAGCAGATGAGGGTTTTGTATTTATCTTCAGTAATGGAAAGTTCATTTACAAGAGTCCTAATGAGCAAAGTAAAATTAGCATAAACCTGGCTGAATTTCTGGAACCTTCAAAATTATTTCAAACCCTCGAGGTGACCTCCTATACCCTCTGCATCATCCAGCGTGAGAGCTCTGCGGAGTCTCTCCCTGGACTGCGTAACTTTGTGTGGAGGGGTTCTTGCTGCCGATCAGCTCACCCTTCCCTTCATCCTCCGAACTTCTGCTTCTCCGTTAACTGAATCCTCCCTCCTCCTGCTTCTGCAAACCCGCCTCTACAGACTCACCCACTGAAATCGAATTCTCTTGCTTCAGAATCAATTTCCTTCGGGTACTGAGAATGTCCCCAGCTTGATTTCTAAATGACCCTCAAGCCCCTTCTTATAGTCTTCTCGTTGATGAATCAACGGCCAACATTATGTCGTTAATCAATGGCTCAGATTAAAAGATGACTTGATCTTCGTTTTCTAGAAGATTCACACTCTACTATATTAATACCCTTTAATTTTTTAATTTCCCTAAGTTTAGACTTAGGGTCTACATTAAAATAATTAATTATTTTAATAAAGCCATGTCCGAGGGGAATTTCCACAAACGATTTCTGGGTTCTCTGGATAACTGTTTTCCAAGCCTCTCTACCAAATATGAGACTTGGAACACTTCTGATGCTATAAAATCAACATAGTGCAGCAACTGAGGGTTTGTTTATTATACAGTAATTTTCTAAGTACAAGTCTATGATTGTCGAAATTGACAAATCATATAGAGGAAAACTAACAAATCTCATGAGAAGATCTCACTCTACCACGGGAATCTGACACTGAGCTTAGCTCAAGATGAGCTGCTTTGCGCTGCCTTTGCACAGTGACTATGTCACTATGAGCAGTCTCTACATCACCATGAGCAGTCTCTGCGTCACAACTGAAGTTGCCTTCTCTCTTGTCGTTGGATCTCTCTGTTGACTGGAAACAAGGCCCTTCTGGCCTCCGGAAACTCCCTCCGACTACTAGCACTGGCCCTCAATTGTTTCCTCAACTGAATTTCGAACTCCCTATGAAGCTCTATATAGTCCCTGCGTAGCTGGCTCTGTGTTGCCTCCTGTGCTTTGCACTCTTTGGATCAAGAAAGATCTCCAACCAGAAATTATCTTTGCCCCTCTTTGCGAGAATCTTCTCGATCGATATTCTCCCTGAGCACTGTTCACTAAAGAATTTCGATCTCTAGACTCTTTCGTTGTCTCAGTGTAATTGCAAATGCCCCAACAAGTCCTTATAATCTTCTCGTTGAGACTTCAACAGCTGAGATTAAATCGTTAATCAACGGCTAAGATTAACTTGACTAAATCTTTGTTTTCTCTCGAAGATTCACACTCTATTTTAATTAATATCCTTTAATTATTTTAATTTCCTAAGTTTAGACTTAGGGTCCTATTAAAAATAATTAATTATTTTCATAAAACATGATCTGAGTGGAATTTCCCAAAATGCTTTCTAGGTTCTTAGGAATACATATGCCTAAGCCTCCCTACAAATTCAGAGACTTAGAGCACATCTGATGCTACCACAAATCAACACACTTTCCTCAACACTGACACACTTGGGCATCTCACTCCTCCCTCAAGAAATCTCTTTCTCAATGGTTTGCGTTGTTGTATAGTGTGTGTTTCTCCTCTCCTTATCCTTGCTTGTATAACTTATCATTGAGTCAAATCCCTAACTGTTAATTTTGGACAACTAGGTCCAAACTCCATGTTGTGATGCTCAGATGAAGATGCCAATATTTTTATTGGACTCCTCTTTCGAAGAGGTGCAAGATCGATCTAAAGATCATCTTAATCCGATGAGCAGAACATTTATTTTGAATTTATTCAAAATATGTGCAGGTCGGCCTTAAGGTTTTGTGCCCCAGCAGTTGTGTCACACACCCTCACTGATGGATATAAATTGGTCAACGTTGGAGGACATTTTCACTCATCTCATCCTCACATTTCTCTCTCCTCATCTGATTGGTTCGATGACCTTGGTGGCTCTTCTCTCCACACGTGGGAAAGTTCAGCAGCAACTCTTTTCTGTTTTCGGCCTAGGGTTTCTACAGCAGCTTTGACCAGCGTTGATTTTGGTCAACGCAAGGTCAAACAGACCTGAAACTCTCCCAAAATTTCGATCTTTCAAATCCGCATTTTTTGGCACAATTCCCGAGGCTAGACGTTGACTTTGACTTGGCTGCATTGACCTAGCTGCTGCTGCTGCTGTTTGTGTTGACCGTTGACTGACAACGTTGACTGTTTTGGCTGTCCTAGAGGGTTGTGTGACATTGCTGGTTGGCTGACCATATTGAGACTTTGCTAGTTGAAGCATCCTGTTGACCGCCGTAACGCACCAACACATTTATATATTTCTGGCTTGTCTTCTGTCAATCTACTGGTATGTTCTATCAACATTTTACTTTATTGTTTATGTGATTGCTGACTTTCATTGGGATAAAAAGTAAAGTTGCATCAAGCATAGAACATCTACAAAAATTTAAACTAACACTAACCTCCAAAGTGATAGATGGCTGACAATAGATCTTGCCTCACTAGAGTTCAATGGTTGAGATTAAAACATGATCACTAAAGTAAATACTTTACTTTTCCAAAGTTTCTTTCGCTCAATAACCAACATAATTAATTATGTGTTTTTCTTAAGTTAGACTTAGGCTAAGTTACAAATGAAACTTACTCAATACTCGAGCAAGTGTGCTAGGGAAACTTTGGGTGACTTCAACATGCCTAGACACATAGGCCTGTGCAGAAGTACCAAACCAAGCTACAAACATCAAAATGATTTTCCTAGATCACAAGAAGTTAGAGCAACGGTTGCTTGTACAAAAAGGGCACTAAAGTAGACAATATAATGGTATCCTTTTTTACATTTTTATTTGCTGTAGACTTTAGCTCAGTATAATGTTTTCAATTTCTAATTTCTGTAAATTTAGCATACATACTAATTTGTAAACTTTATATGCATATTATAATTCTTGGGTTATGAAGGCCTATAAGATTTCATGGTTTAATTCCTACCATATGGTTTATAACTTTGTAAGTTCATAACCACTAGATGGTTAATGTTTTCTGAGTTCTAAATGGTCAATTAACAGATGGATGATAGTTGACATTCTAGCATCTTCATAATGTAGTACTTGTCTATAAAGAGCACTCAAATCTATGTTCTCATATGGAACTTTTTTTTGAGAAATATGTCATATGCTCATAGAACAAAGAGATCCATCATCTAACAACAAAATTACAGGAAAATTCCTTCCACAGAAACACTCATTTTAGCAACTAATTTGGCATTCTGCATGATATTTTCTAATACATATGCATTATAATATATAAAATATGTTATATATGGGATGCCCCCGAAATGTTTCACTTCTAGGATTTTTGTGAAGAAGTGCCCCCACTCCACCCTCTCGCAACACTAGTTATATCCATAAAGCATTTGATCCCATATTTTCACTAATGGTATAGTTTTATTTTGAGCATAATCAATGATTGCTTATGATGAAAACTAAGCATATGCAGTTTAGTTTTTCTCCTTTATCATAGATGATGGAATACTATGCGAGGCCTCCTCTATATCAATATAAGGGTAGTAGTAATAATGAGTTATAACAACAATAAACATGACAAAAAATAATAATAGGAAAATAGAATAAGTGAAAGTCACCTTATGCATTTGGACATTACAAGATATAAGGAGATCATATGCATTCCTCATAATATCGAGAAGTGATCCATCTGGAGTCTGCAATCAAGCAAGTAATTCAATGTCTTATCCCAATCAAGAAATATCAAAATGATTGAACCATAAAAGTTTTTCTCCTAATAAAAACCACTTCCAATAGTAGAAAGCATATGTTAAAAGGCCAAAAACATAGATTCATTGACATGCAACATGATAGAGTTCTGAGAAGAAACCTGATGCAAAGACTTGTTTGTGTCTTTCCTTTCTTTTTTTGCAGATGAGGTTACTTTGCGCCTTTCATTGTACACAATAAAGGTATCCAAGTTTTCTGTACAGCATCCATTGAAATAGTATAAATTCTGACAATTGTGAAATGGAAAATAGCACTTCAAATTTCAAGCAATATAATTTAGAGGAAAGCTCACAAAAAAATTAAGATATAAGGGCAAGAAGGATACCTTGAACATTGGAATAACACCTATGAGGGAAACTTGTCAAAAGTGAATCAGCCACATTTTGCATCGTACACTCAGGTCTGCTAGCATATAAACTGCTCATTTACAACAAAGGTTGGTTTATCCTACCCATGTTAGATTATAGCATCTCCATAATGGCATAAATTCTATAACTGCTCAATCAAGGGATTGAAAATGAAATGAATTTGAACATGTATAGATTCAAAACATGCATACATCAAGTTTCCATAAAATCTCTGGAATGTTAACTGATTTATTAGTAAAATGCAATGTAAAACAAGTTCACCAAGAGCAGGGGCAGAGATGGAGATTAGGGTTTTAACCTACAAAGACTTTAGGATCGATGATGGGGGGCAGGGGTAGCAGTATGGTTGTCATATGTCGATGGAGATTGGACAACCCCTGGCCCTTCACAGTCAGCAGGTGGAAGCACGGGGTTTAGTTGACCATCAGAAAACGGAGGCTCATAAACTTCACCGCTCCAAAGGAAAGGGTTTTTGCTCGGGTGGTTTTCTCTGGAGTTGTTTTCTACTGCACACGTCGTTACCAGGGATTTATAGCTGTGGGAACAGTTATGAAGTTACCCTCTTCATCAGCCAGAGGAAATGGTTAGTCCAAGGAACTATGTTGATCTGGAACAAGAACCAGCGGATATTCTTTCGATATGGGGCTTGGAGCCAACTTAGCAGAACCTGGAGAGGTAAAACTTCCAGCTAAGTCTCCAGCTGGCAAGATGGGGGTAAAGGGGTTTGAATGGAATACTAGTGGTGGCTTAGGCTTCCTGGAGGAAGAAAGACCCATATTTTCTTCAGTATAATGCGATGCCTCTGAAATTGGTGTTCAGGATGCTCAGGGTTTTGTAGCAGAACCAAAGGAACTAGACGTTGGGGTGTCGGAGGAACTTCTGGTGAGTCCTAAAACACCTTTGGTTTTTCTTGAATCTGCAAACTTTACAAGCAACCTTGAAGATATTGTGAAAAGCAGTGGTTTAAGGGGGCATGAGGGCCTAAAATCATGCTTGGTGACGAAGCTATTGTCCACTAAGTTGTGTTCATCCCAAAGGTTCAACAAAACTCTTGCATGCAAAATCACTTTGCGACAGCAAGAGTTTGAGATCATCGAACCTTCCTTTTGCAGTATTGGTACGGCAGGGGAGGGTTTTGCTCCAGAGAGACGAGTTCTGAAGGCAGGAGCGACTCTTGGAGATTGTGAGGACATTGAGAAGGATGGAGGTCGTGGAGCTTCAAGTTCAAGAGACTATGAGGGTTTTGAGCATGAAGAAGTTTTGGGAATTGGCCCTCTAGGGGAAGGAGAAAGGGAACAAATCCTTAACACGGAGGCAGATGTGCAGTCCATAGACCTTGGCGCTTTTTTCTTTTAGAATGTGGTGGTGGAAGACAACGTAGGGCAGAATACTAAGGAGATGAACGATGCTCGGGAAGGGCAATCCAACCTCGAGCTAGCCGAGAATAAACAGACCACAGGAGCAAAGAGAAAAAAGGGGAGAGTAATTAAGAAGAAAAAGGAATCCCCAAACTTGGTTCTTGGGGTTGACATACAAATCGACAAGTCCATGGAAGCATTAGAATTAATTTTGGTGGGAAGAGCAAAGGGGAGACATTACCCGACAAAGTATATTACAGAATGGATCGGAAAGGCATGGTGTGGGGCTCCAGATATACAAGGATTGGTTCATGGTGAGATTCGACGAAGGCGAGGCTCTAGAATGGGTATTGGAGCGGAACTGGTTTTTCAAGATATCTCCAATTTTATTTAAGAAATGGACTCCCGTTTTCGATGCTTAGAGGGAAAAATTAGAGGAAATTCATGTTTGGGTTCTCTCCCGGCTCTACCCCCATAGTTATGGATGGAGGACGTGTTTAAATCCATTGGAAATACTTTGGGACATTTCCTCAAAGCTGACATGATTTTCTGGAGACAGAATAGAAATGTGGCCCGGATTCTGGTTAGATTAGACCCAAGAGCGGGGTTGGCTGAGAAAATTGTGCTACAGCTTCAGGGGTATTCGTACTCCCAAATCATAGACTATGAGCAGCTACCTTTCCGCTGCCACCGATGCCACAGTCATCGACATTTGGCACAGGATTGTCCATTCGGATATCGCAGAAGAAGAAGGCATAGGGGAGATTTTGGCTTCAAAGGCCGAACAAATGCAGTTGTGGAGGAAAATATTCAAGAAGTGGTGATGGGGGATAAGCAGGCAGGGGTTCCGGATCCCATGGAGATTCAAGAAGATCAAGAACCAAATCAATTCCATGTTTTGTCGGAGGAAGCCCAGCATCGAGAGACCCACGATGTGATCGAATCCATTGGACCTGCTCCCTACTCGGTGGATACTTCTTTCCCGCCCCACTCCTCTTTAGTTGATTCTCTGTTTTTGTTATTAGATATTCTCCCTTGGCCCGATTCCTCTTGGCCTTCTCCATCCAATGTGACTCACTGTTGTAATTTAAAGATTGCTCTGGATAGTGTTATTACCTCTATTCCGGCCCTAAATTTGTTATCTCCCTCATCGACTGGCCCTGAAGGTGTTACCCTCCCCGTTCCTTCTCTTGGGGTGCTTCACTATAATCTGTGTCCTCGAGACAAGAGGGATTTCTCTATAGATGCCATAGGAGGGTTGGGGGATCTACGAGAGTCTGTGATGCCTCATAAGACGTGGTTCAGGAAAACTAATATTTCTAAGGCTCAGCTGAAAGCTAAGCTAGACATTGCTAAAGGGAAACAATTATCTCTGAAAGGGGCGCTTAGAGCAGCGCATTCTCCTGTGGCGGTTACCAAATGATTATGTTGTCTTTCAATTGTAGAGGGTTTGCTAGCACCCGTAAGAAGCTAGCTTTAAAAGAACTTTTTAAAACTTACAGTCCTGATGTTATTATGCTCCAAGAAACACTTGGTAATGGAGAATCTGTGAAGTCTTCTCTCTGCAAATTGTTGTCGGGTTGGTCTTTTATGACATTTGATGCTAAGGGGAGATCTAGGGGACTTGCCTTGGGGTTTAAAGGTAGTAGTATCAAACTGCTTAACTCTTGGGGTTCGGATTTAGTGCTGGGGGCGGCGGTTTACTCTTCAGACTTGTGCATGGAGCTTTCTTTTCTTAACATATATGGATCGTGGCAAGATAGGGTATCATTCTGGAATGCCCTGTTCTCTAAATCTTTTATGAACCCCTCCAATTTGGTGGCGAGGGGGATTTAAATTTTTAATTGGGCATGTCTAAAACTTTGGGGCCTTTGGCTCAAGCCGATTCTCTGGCTGAATTCTTTCTGAACAAACTTATTATAGGAAAGCTCTTAGATGTGAATCTGATCATATCCGGCCCTCCTTGGAGAAACATGCGTTCGAGTGAAGCAAGGATGGTTAAGAGATTGGATAGGTTCTTCATGAAGGAGGATCTTGTTAATCATATTCCCTTTTTTAGATAGTGGGTTGGGTCGGGAGGAGACTCAGATCACTTCCCCATCATTCTTGAGCTAAAATGGACCAGTAGGAAGCCTAGCTCACCTTTTAAATTCAATCCAGCTTGGCTAAAAGACCTTAGTTTCAGTAACCATGTCAAAGCTACTTGGAGTCGTCAGGCTCCTGAGCAGGGCTGCTCTCTTGCTCAAAGCTTTATGGGAAACCTTAAAAGAATGAAATAGACTACAATCAATTGGGCAAAGGAAAAGAGGACAAGGGAAGAAGTTGAGCTAAAAAGCATTGATGATGCTCTTCAGAAGATGGAAAGCCTAAAGGAGGATGGATATGAGATAGAGGAGAAAAAAGAGAGAATAAAATAGTTGGAATCCTCTAAAAGAAAGTTTCTCTTGGACATTGAAGAATAGTGGAGACTTAAAAGCAGATCCATTTTCCTAGCAGCAGAGGATGATAACTCTAAGTTCTTCCAAAATTATGCAAAGGGCAGTAAAAATGTTAACACAATCTGGGAAATGCAACAGGCAGATGGAGGATCAACAAAATCTTTTGATGAGCTAGCAACTATGGGAAGAGAACAATTGAAAGTTTTGTTTAGAGCCGCGGAGGAAGCAACTACAACAGAAGTCATCCAAGTCGCACAATTGTTTCCAAGATATGCGGAAGATGAAGAGAATGATATGATCATGGCTCCTGTCACAAAAGGGGAAGTTGAAGGAGTCATCAAATTAATGCGGAATGATAAGAGCCCTGGTCCAGACGGTTGGACAGTGGAATTTTATCATCATTTTTTCGAGATTATTGGGGAGAGCTCACGAGGGTGGTGGAAGAATCCAGGATCATAGGGTATGCATATGAACCTTTCAACGCCATTTTCCTGGCTTTAATCCCTAAAACAGATGACCCCTCAAATTTTGAGGACTTCAGGCCCATATCCCTTTGAAATAGTCTCTATCAAATCATTGCAAAGATCATCGCCTCCTGTCTGAAACCAATTCTCTCAAAGAACATTTCTAAGGAACGATTTGGTTTCCTAGATGGTACGCAGATCCATGAAGCAATAGGGGTGGTTCAGGAAACTATGCATAGCATCAAGAGGAGGAAAAGGAAAGGCTTGATGGTTAAAATTGATCTCTTGAAGGCCTACGATAAAATAATTTGGTTATATCTTCACCTTCTGCTTACTCACTTGGGGTTCGGAATTGGCTTCATCAACTGGATTATGGGTTGTATATCAAATGTATCTTTTGTTGTTCTTATCAATGGTGCAGCCTCCCCTTTCTTCCACGGTCAGAGGGGACTCAGACAGGGGTCTCCTTTGTCCTTGCTCCTCTTCTTACTCGTGGCCAAAGGTCTTAGTCAGTTGATTCTATCTACTAAGCATAGGAGAGGTTAAAGGTATTGAAGTAGCTATTAATATGTTCATCACTCATCTCTTGTTTGTAGACGACATCCTCTTGTTTAGTGATGAATCTCGAGGGGATATTCAACAGTTGAAACTTTCTCTCGATTTAATTCTCAAAGCCACAAGGATGTGCCTCAATGCTCAGAAATTCATAATTGCTCATGAGGGGTTCACGATGGCATAAATAGACCGTGTGCTCGTTGTCCTTCCCTTTTGAAGCCAAGCCTACGATGGATAGCTTCAAATATCTAGGTTTCCATCTCAAACCTGATAACTATAGAAACATATTTGGAAATGGCTACTAGCCAAAGTTGAAAAACGAATCAATCACTGGAGTGTCAAGTGGTTGTTGGGGATTGGCAGATTGGTTTTAGTCAAACCGGTTCTAATTGTTATTCCAATTTATTTGATAGCTCTCACTTGGGTCATGTTGACCACACTTTGTCAACAACCCCATAGCAGTACACCCCCATTTTTTCAAATGGGATACATCATATTCGACGTGGTCGCGCCATTCAGATTCCATCATCAGTCGACAATTTTATGAATGAGGTAAACCCATTCTGCATGTTTATGATGTAAATGATCTAAGTAAGACCGTCGTGTATGTAACAACCTTGGTAAGCCTAGTATGTTGGTGACGATTTCTATCCTAGGAGGTTTTTTGTCTCACTGATTTACTTGTGTTTTTTGACACAAGTTATCAACAGAGTTTTCCCCTCCAGCCTCACCCCAAAGCTAGGATGGATTTTGTCATCAACATGCTAAGTGAGTCTTAATGTTTTCTATCGAGTCCTTGTAAAAGTAGTTTGGGAATAATCCAAGCTAATTGGCTAGATTATTTTATTACAAGCTACTTGGTCTACTAGATCATGTTTTGAGTCGTAGAATTGGGTACCTATTTGAGAGTCTATATGAACGGGTATTCCCTCTTCATGTGTCTAAATGTATTTATCTTATGTAAAGAGGGTTGGAAAAAATAATTAAAATCCTCTCTCAGTCAATTAATTAAAATTTCTGGTCAAATTAATTAAAAATCCTAAGCCAGAAATATAATTAATTTTAGGTTCTAGATGAATATAAATCCTTCAAAGGCAAAATTCGTTGGTTCTTAAAAAATGAGTTTTTAAAGGCCCCAGGCCAAGGGAATATTGAGAATTTCAAGGAATTTTGGACCCTTGGGCCTAGGTGGTTAAGTCAAAGTCAAAATTTTGAGGTAATTAACTCAAAAATAGTATTTTTGAGTTAATTAAAATGAAATTTAATGATAAATTCGTTTTTCCTCAAAATTATAATTTCGACGGTCTAGATTAAAAGATGATCAAATCTTTTCGACGGTCGAGATTATTTTGACATGGATCAACCAAACTAGCCGTTGGAGATTTTGTCCTATAAATTAAAGGTCTTTGTCAGTCTTGAGTCATCCGATCTTAGAATCATGCACTCGTCTTGGAAGCTCTTGTAATTTCTTTGAACCAATAAAGCATAAAGACTTTGGGGTTACAAACTTTGGTGTTCCTTTTCCAGATCTATGTGGTGATTCATTTCTAAAGTCTGCTACTTTGTTTGATATTTTTATGGTTGATGGCCTTCATGGATTAATCTGCATACAGGTATCTTGTGCAGTTTTCTGAGTTCATAAAATGACATTTTGATTTTTCTAAAGGATCTCATGTTATTTTCTTAAATCTCTATCAGTCTAAGTTCAAATCCGAGTGTGCAGGGAAATTTTTTTTTTTTTAAGATTTGAGCGTCTGGGAAATCTTCAGTTGGACCAGCTGACTCTCAGATTCGTAAATCTGAAAAAGCCCATTGTTTCTAATTTCTCCAAGCTATCTGACAAAATTTTTTTTTTTTTTTACAGGGTCTTTTAAGGCTTGTGTCTCTCTTTAAAATTTGAAATTTCTAAAAATTGTGCTGAAATGGGTTCAAATTTGGCCATGAGGGCCTCAGATCTGTAAATTAGCTTGTAAATTTGTATTTTTATTAGGGCTGTAAGGGTTTAATAAATTTTTTGGTGTATATATTTTCAGGATCTGACTGGTCTTGCAGGTTGCAGAGTTCTACTCAGAATTTTTTTTTAGATCTGAGCCAGATCTAACCCCCAAGGGCCAGATCTAGCCTCAAATCACCTCTGTGGGCAAATCTAAACGTTATATGATTGAAGGAGTATCTAAATCTGAGTTTGACGGGAGAAATTTTAATTTATCTGGGAGTTTCAATTGTACTGGGTTTATTTATCTCTGCATTACCCTCGCTGACATTTTCCCTTCACTGCCTCTGCCCTCGTCCATTCCTCTCCACCCTCTTTCCTCCATCATCGTTGTTCCCATTCCTTTCATCTCCCCTCGCTCTCCTTCTTGTCACTACCTTCATTCCCTTCGACCCTTGCCTCTGTTGTCCCTTTCCACCGTCTCATCTCTGCAAACCGTCCAAGCATCCCCTTGTCGTCCATGTCCTCAAACTTAAACGTCGTCCCGTTGCCCTTGCCGTCTGACCTCTTCTCTCCTCACACCTTCTGTCGTCCGTCCCCTTCGACCTGCACAAGCAAACAATGCACGCATATTCTAAAGTTCTAAAACCCTTACGTCCCTGTGTTAATTTCTTTCTTTGATTCAATTTCAATTTAGTCATTAGTTCGATTTTTGTTATATTTTTTTTTTTTTTTAAATTTAGTTCATAGACCTTTGATTTTATTTTATTTTTAATTTTGTAATGTGTAGTGTTAGCTAGATTTTAGAAATTTTCGATTTCGTTTAAATTTTCATTAGATTTAACTTAGTTTAGTTAGAATTCTTTTTTTTGTAAAGGTTTTAGATTAGGATTTTAACTTTAGTTTAGTTTTTTTTTTAGTTTTAGTTTTTAGTTGGCAGCGTTTAGGTGTATATTTTATTAGTTTAACTTTAGATTTTAATTTTTAGTTTAGATTTTAGTTAGGCTTTAATTTTTAGATTTTAGTTTTAATTCGATTTAGATTTTAGTTTAGTGTTTGGTTTTAGTTTTAATTTTTAGTTGTAGACTTTAAATTTTTTAATTAGTTTAATTTTAGATCTAACTTTAGGATTTTAATTTTTAGTTTTGTTTAATCTAGTTTTTGTAGATTTTGTTTAAAATATTAAAAAAAATAATAATAAAAAATTATGAAAATTTCAAAATTTTAAAAAATTAAAAATTCTGAGTCCTATAGTCAAATGAGCTTAAATTTCTATCTAAAGTTTGACTATATAGGAGCATTTTAAATTTTTGTATTGGGTTATAATTGAGATATCATAGATTCAGAAATATTTCAAGCATCTGGCATTTTAATTTGAATGATCGTCTCATGATAAGCTTTGCTAATTGGTTTAAGTATCTTAATGAATGGTTGTGGTGCTTTTCACTGAATATCATCGAATATCATTTGTATTTTCATAGCAGCAGTTAAACATCTATTACTTGGCTTTAATTGCATAACGGGATTTTTTAACCCCATAAGGCACTGGTTTTAATATAATTGATCTGTGAAATCTCGTTAATCTTATCAAGTATTTGGTGTTTTAGCTGTGTCTCATAGATTAGTTGATTTGCAACCAATTCTTGTCCTTCATTTCTATTAGGGTCTACCTCCCTTAGCTTGCAAGCAGACAGCTTAGATAGAGTGATTGGGGATCAGGGTGACAGCCCCTGATCTGAGCCGTTGTCGCGGTGCCTAGACATTCTGTGCGACAACAGGTCCCAAAAGGAATACTTTCTCAGATTAGGAAGTTGTGTGGTCATTTTTTATGGGCGGGTTCGAAGGAGGAGGCGGCCTTTCCCTAGATTGCATGGGATAAGATAGCTCTCCCTAAGGCATGGAGAGGGTGGGGAGTTACGAATCTCCCATTTTTTGCATCCTCCCTTGCAACAAAATCTGGGTGGCGCATTTTAACAAAGGAAAATTTGTGGACCGTTGTGGTGAAAAGGAAATATATTGACCAGGTTTCTCTCGGTGAATGGATGAGAAGGATGGATAAGAAAACCCCAAATGCATCTGCAATATGGAAGGTCACTATAGAATCATTTGGAATTATTGAAGATGGACTTGCTTGGCATATAGGGAATGGAAAAAACTCAAGATAGGTATTGATCCATGGGTGGGTTGTGGTGAAGAATATGTCCTTCCTAGAGAGCTAGTGGATTACCTCAATAACCAAAGTTACATCTTTTTGAATCAGATAGTGGTTGTTGAAACTTCAACACACTGGCACCAAGGTTAGAAAACAGTTGAGGATATCCAAATTGAGGCTCAATGGGGAGTTGCTTGGCAAATATATATCAGAGAGTTGCAGTGCACGAATGTTCGGAGTAGGGATCGTCCAGATGTTCTCCGATGGGTCTTCGCACCAACAGGCCTATACTCTCCAAAGTTTGGATACAGCTATCAAATGGACAGGAGAGGTCAAGGGGTTCAGGCATGGTGGTGGAATCCATTGTCAAAATTAAAATGCCCCGCGAAGTCAAGACTGTTCTTCTATTGTCTTGTCAAAAAAAAGCGGCTACCTGGGACAATCTCCAGAAAAAGAACAAGCATGAGCCTGGAAGGTGTATATTGTGCAAAAATGCAGAGGAATCAATTAGCCACCTACTTTTAAATTGCCCTTTTACTGTTAAAATTTGGCAGGGTATTATGAGTTTATTGGGGATTAGACAAAGCCGGAATGTTTTAGATATAATGGAAGCTTTGCAAAAATGGTGGAACTTAGGCCATGACGAATATCTCATAAATATTCCACCAATTATTTCTTGGGGTATTTGGTTAGCTAGGAACAAAGGCATCTTCCAGGACCTCCCTTCACCACCTTCACCAATTGCGGCAGAGTGCGCAGTAACCTTTGCTTTAATCCCTGAGACCCCATCTGAACAGTCTACACGAATAATAAGAGAAGAACACATCAGACCTCGCATCCCTTGGGCATATTTTGATGCAACATCTGATTTTCAGAACAGATGTGTGGTGGATATGGTTATTCACTTAAATGACCAAAAAATCTTAAAAGCTTCAGTTGGCCTTGGACAAGGAACAAACAATTTTGAAGAACTCCAATCATTGAAAATTTTATTGTGTTGGCTTCAGGTAATGGGGATTGTTACTGTTCAAATTTTTTATGACTCTTTAAATGTTGTTAACTGGTTTAATGAAGTGTAGAGATGTCAAAATCACATTTTGATTCCACTCATAGAAGAAATTTTACATCTTAAATTGGGTTTTGATTCTATATTTGTTTGCCACATATACAAGGAGCGGAACTCAGAGGCAGACCTCCTTTCTAAGGAGGCTCTGCAACAAGTTGCGGGTGTATGGTGCATAATAGAAGAGGAAGAGGGGAGGATTCGTGTGTCTGATCAACAGCCTTACATCAGATGATCTTTCTACTTCCCTTGTGCTTTGTTCAGCATATGTTGTTACTTCATCTTTCATCTGTTGATTCTTCATATCAGATATCGACATGTTTATGTATTTTGATTTCAAATGGAATTCTTATTTCATGTTTTTGGTTACTGTATACAGTGGCACTAAAAACCTAGTTATATTTTGTAAGGGTCGTTTTCTCTGTAATGGGGAGGCCCAGTTATGATATTATGTTTGTAACTTTCTAAACAGATCATGAGTAGCAAAGCTTTTGCTTTTGCTGTTACTCAATCATCTTAGTGTTTTTCTGTGTTTTAAGTGGGATCACAGTTTCATGAATGCTTTTTGCATCTACTACTGTATCTTTTTATTGTCTTAATACAAACTTCGATTTTTTCCCCAGAAAATAAAAATTAAAAAATATATATATATATATATATATATATATTCCCCACGTCTTGGATGGACTTAGGGTGCACACCTACATGGAATTTCTTCTATTCATGACAGTTTTGGCTTACAACCATATGCTTAAGCCTTAGAGATGTTGCTTTCATTTTATCGGGTTGGCATTTTTGTCAAGGAAACTCACCTTTCTTCTTGATGGATTGTCATGGCCATTGTCTTCTATCAGTTTTCTTCATTTTGCATGTTTTTTGATTGATGTGTCATCTTCCTCCTATATTTGATGGTTATGGAGCATGCTACCTCATCATGTTTTGGCTTCGTATACTTGTACATCTAGAGAGTGCTACACCTTTGTTCTTGTATGATGGTTCTAGCCCCCCAAGGGGTTGGACAATGTTGATGTAAGGTAGTGACATGGCATTATATTGACCATCCTAATGATTGTGCATAGTGGTGTCATATTATTGGTCTGTCACTACTAGGGGGTGTTACACATGTTCCTCTTTTCTTATATTATGGTAGACTAATCGCTCAAACATGTTGCAGCAGTACATGATTCCTAGGGGGATCACACTAGTATTTTGGCTTTTATTTTATTTGAAGAGTGGCATCGTTGATATTACTTCTTTGGAGAGTATTTGGCATTTGGACCCTATTACCCACCACTTTGTGGGTGATATCCCTAGGAGAAATTTTTCTCCATGATGGACCTCAGCCAACAGCCCCTTGCAGCCTCCTACTAGGTCGTTGTGCCATTTCTCTACCACCTGAGCCAGCCATGTGGTCCCTAACCCATCTGTATTGATCGTATCTTTGAAGATGGGTCTCCCGAATCTAAAGGTATGTCTTGCCATTTGGTAATTGAGTATTGGGTTTACTTATCATGGATACTTATGGCTATGGACTGATGGGGGGATTTGGCGGAAAGAGTGGGCTTAGTTTGTGCTTTTGTCCCATGGATCTCTTTTGGATGTTACCCTTGGATCTTAGTGTCATGGAATCTCCTTTATTGACCATTCGGTTCTAGGTTGATACTACTTGGGAAACCCCGACATTGGGTGCATGGTCCCGCTCCTTTATCCGCAAATATTACCCCCTTCCCAATCACTATAACCCCATTCATCATTTTTCCCACTTGGGTCAACATTTCAATTCTGGGTCCACATAGGGTCAACCTCCCTGTCCCTTTGCCCCCACCTTGGGTCAGGCCTGGAATGATGCCCTAGAGGCTGAAGCAACTAAAGAAAAAGAAAAAGCATAATTGGCCAAATTTAACAAGAAATTGTACCACAAAATGCAAAAGATGGTCGGGACAAAAATAATTAGCACGTGGGCAAAAGCTAATACATGAGCTTTGCCCCAATCCATGGCCATCACCCTAGTTCCATAGGCCCTAGATTCAGAAACAAGGAAACTGAGCACGAAATCAATCACACATAGGACACAATTATTTTGGACACAAGTTCTCGGAAAAACCCAACGTGTGAAAACAGATGTTGCAGATCTAAGGGTTTGTATTATTAAGCAGTAGTTGTTTTTTAATACATCGTTGAATACCTCCAAGGGTTATTCAGTTACAGAGAGAAATACTCGCAGAAAGAAATTGTGAGTTTTACCTCAGACAATCACTGGAAAATCTCATTGATCGGGTCACTGAAAAAGCTGACTTTGGAGGTCTCTGCGCAGTCACTGCATAGGCACTGCATCACCTCCTCTAAGCACTGCGTCACCCCAGCAATAGATCGATCTGACTCCCAGAATCACAGATCTGGGCCTCCCGATATCACACCTTGGCTTTTGGCTTCTGGATCTAATCCGACAGCTGAATCTCCGAAACAGTTTGAACCTTTGCGCATGCCTAACTAGCTCTACGCAACCTATGCGTCACCCTGACTGGCTCTGCACTGGCTCTATTGGACGTCTTCCTACCTCTCTCTCCTGATGATTCTCCGGCTGCGAAAATCTTACTCTGAAAGCTACTCTACCCCACACTACACTGAATCACTTAGATCTGTTCTTCGTCCGAGCACTGCTCCGTTAGAAGAATTTGATCTCAAGATTCACTTTGTGTGTCCTTCCAAATGACCCTCAAGCCTTCCTTTATAATCTTCTCGTTGAGAAATCAACGGCTAAGATTATAACATGACTTGATCTCCGCATTTTCAAGATTATTCTCACTCTATTTTATTAATGTCCTTTAATTATTTAATTTCCCCAAGTTTAGACTTAGGGTCTCCATTAAAATAATTAATTATTTTAATAAAACATTACCTGAGTGGAATTTTCACAAACAGTTTCTAGGTTCTTTGGAATATCAGTGTTTAAGCCTCTCCATAAAATTTGGGGCTTCAAGCACTTTCCGATGCTACAAAAATCAACACTCCCTCTTAGCGAGGAAGGTGCTCTAACAATATGCTTGCTCCATACTGCTCTATACCTGACGCATCTTCCAAGCTGTCGATGTCCATTAACCACTATGATGTTGTTGTCACTGTACTGCTGCCCATGACACTGCCACTGCCACTGTTGCATCCGTACTACAACTCCCTCTCAAGTGTTGCATCTGCTATGCAGCTAGCACCGCCACTGCTAACAATGCATCTGCACTGCAACTCAGCTGCTAAGAGAAACAACTGAACTCGCCCAGAACTGAACAAGTGTTCAGTGGATGCACCTCGGTGTTGAAGACTTTGACTGCTGGTAACTATTGTGTTGTCTCTCTGATTCAATGCGTTGTTGCTTCTCTGCACTACGCGGCACTGATCTGCATTGCGTTGCACTCTTGTGCACTATGCTGCTACTGCTATGTTGTTGTTGCTCTGCTCTACGCTACTCCAAAAATGAGTGTTTCTACCCACTGCACTGTCGTCTCCATCACTCCTCGGCTCTCACTGAAACTCATCCAACCCGCTACTGCTGATTATGGGCTCCCGTAGCAAGTTAATGATCCATGAGGTGGGCTCCTCAAGGATCCTGCCCATCTGAAGTCCAGGATGAACTACAGTTCTATCTCACCCCACTTCTTACTAGGAGAAGTATGGGCACTCATAGCAAACTCATCCTAGTCGATCTTTGCGGTTGCAACTGTCGGATCATGCTTCTCATCCTTGTCATTTTTCTTCAAAGGACACTGCGATGCAAAGTGGCCCATCTCACCACATCTGAAGCATTTCACCTTCGAGACATATATCTTTTGTCTTCATTGCCCTTGTTGCCCTTTCGATGCGAGGGTTGCATTCTCCTCCTCCACCAAAGACTTTCATCCGCTACCGTTGCTGTCGTCAAGCTTGCACTTGACTAGATCTCTCCTCAGCTTTTCCTCCTGAAGTGTTGCCCACATCTGCTCCCAACTAGGAAGCGTAGCCCTGCCCAGAATGCTCTAGAAAAAAACTTGCCACTCCTCCGTGACTACATTAAGGGCCAGCCTCAACATAGTTGCTGCAGTTGGGGTGGATCCCACGGCTGCCAACTGATCTCAAATCTCCTGAAGCCTCGTAAGGAATGAAGCAATGCACTCCCCTTTCTGCATCTGGATCATCTGGAGCTTCTGCTCCAAGTACATCTTCCACTACTCGGAAGCTCCTTCGTACAACAAAGACAAAGCTTCCCACATATCCATGGTGCTTGCCAGCTAAATGTGAGACTGTGTGATCCTTGACACCATCAAGGATTAGCCTCTTACACTTTGCCATATCAGTCTTGTACTTCTTAAGTTGATCCGGATCTATAGGTACAACAACCACATTCCCCACGAACGTCTTGAGATCGAATTCATCTAGAAGGAACTGAATCCTTTCCTTCCAGATTACATAGTTGGAGGAACCCTCCAACCAGTCCTGATCTCTAAGACCATGAGCTGCCATCTCAGCCGAAAAATGTCGAACTGCTTCCTCTTTCTCCTCCTCTGCGCAACCTAGGCAAGCTTACACACTCCTTCTAGCGCTCGTAGATCTACTGCCCTAATCTGTTGCTCAAATCCTAGAAAAATGTTGAATTCCTCGACTAGGAACTCAGTAACGAAGAATTCCCCGTTATGTGCTTTTCTTTCTTCTGATGCTTCTCTGCTCCAACAACCACCTATAGAAAAACTACGTCCCTCTGGCTCTGCATGAAGGCTCTGCATAGCTCCCTCTGCCCCAGCAAAATCTCAAACTAAAAGTCCTACCTCTCTGTCGAATCACTCAAAGAGAGACAACCTCGAAACTTCAGCCCTCCTGGCTAGATCTGCACAATCCCTCTGGGGATTCGATCTGATGTTGTTGCAGGCTGCAGCAATTCAGCCTTCACTTTAGATTCAAATCCGCTCTTCCTCTTTCACATCAAACGCTCTGATACCATGTGAAAATTCGTAGATCTGACAATCTTAGGAATCCTACTGCAACAACTGAGTGTACTTCTCCTATTATGTAAATTACTCTTACAAAATTAATTCAGATCTGAATTATTGAAGCAACTACTGAAGCAGCCACCACTGAATAAAATATGATTCTGAAACAAGGAAACTGAGCAAGAAATCAATCACACATAGGACACAATTATTTTTGGACACAAGTCCCTGGAAAAACCCAATGCGGGAAAATCGATGCAGCAGATCTAAGTGTTTGTATTATTAAGCAGTGGTTGTTTCTGAATGGATCATTGAATACCTCCAAGGCTTATTCAGTTACAAATAGAAATACTAGCAAAAATAAATTGTGACTTTTAGCTCACACAATCACTGGAAAATTTGGTTGATTTGGTCACTGAAAAGCTTCCTCTGGAGGTCTCGGCGCGACCTCTGCGTAGGTGTTATAGCATCATTTTTCACCCTCAAGTGAATAATGATTGTCTCTTTGGCACTAGGCACCCTTTCCCTCCAGACTTGAACAAATTCATTAAAAACGGTGTTAAAATTCCCATACGTGGTTATGACTAGACTTTTCTGCGTATATACGCGAGTCCGTTCATACTTTTCCGCGCATGCCATTTAAATCATTTAAAAATATATAAATTTCTTATTTTCATGGCAGGGTGATAGTTATTCTCATAATTCAACCACCCCAGCCTGTGGCCCAACTGTTTCCAACTGCTGAAACTACTTTGGGGTAGTATAAAAGCCCCTCATGTGTATGGCCTAAGGGAGAGAGAAAATTACAGATATTATACTCTGTTGGATCCCTATTTCAAGTCTGATGTTCCCGTGCATCCTACACTTCTCAAGTATATTCAGGAAACCCTTGTTTCCTTGAAGATGATCATCATCCTATATGACATCTCGTGCGCACACATCTTGGAAGAATCCTAGCGAGGTGAGGGTTGGACGAATCCAGAGGACAGTCTACTCGAAGGCCGTGGAAGGATTCAGGTGATCTCTCCACTTTCTATTCTTGTACATGCCATTTATAATAAGAAGTACCATCTTGTTCCCGAATATTCACGTGTCTATATATGTGTGAAGATTGTCATTTAAACATTCAGTATTGCTTATATGATATTATACATGAATTATATTGACATCTAGAAACAATATATGATGTACAACTAGTGTTTCGTGTTCGTTCTTTCTTGATTTCCAGGTTATGAAGCACGAGGAGTTGTTGGGGCTTTGAACCCCGCGGGATCTACATCAAACGTAGGACTTTCGGGTAAGCTCTGCAATTGATTAAATCTAGTTTTCAGCATAAAAGATAGGTCGAGTGAGTCCTTGAATGGTATGCCCCTGATCTGTGAAGGTTGCCAACCCAAAAACCTTTAGGGAATTATTTCCTGAAACAGTAGGCATTGCGTCACCTCCTCTAGAAACTGTCACCCCATAAAAAGATCAATCTGACTCCCGGAATCATAGATTTGGGCCTCCCAGTCTCACACCCTGGCTTCCAGCTTCTGGATTTGATCTGACAGCTGAATCTCGGAACCCCTCTGAACCTCTGTACAACCCTAACTGGCTCTGTGCAGCCTCTGCGTCACCCTGATTGGCTCTACGCTAGCTCTGTTGGACGTTTTCCTACCTCTCTCTGCTGATGATTCTCCGGCTGAGAAAATATCTCTCTGGAAGATACTTTGCCCCTCACTGCACTGAATCACTTAGATCTGATCTTCGTCTGAGCATTGCTCCGTCAGAAGAATTTGATCTCAAGATTCACTTTGTGCATCCTTCCAAATGACCCTCAAGCCTTCCTTTATAATCTTCTCGCTGAAAAATCAACGACCGAGATTAGATCTCTAATCAATGGCTAAGATTATAACATGACTTGATCTCTGCCTTTTCTATATTATTCTCACTTTGTTTTATTAATGTCCTTTAATTATTTAATTTCCCTATGTTTAGACTTAGGGTCTCCATTAAAATAATTAATTATTTTAATACAACATTAACCGAGTAGAATTTTCACAAACGGTTTCTGGGTTCTTAGGAATACAAGTGTCTAAGCCTCTCCACAAAATTTGGGGCTTCGAGCACTTTTCAATGCTACAAAAATCAACATTTCCATCCCCATTAGAGGAATGTACCTTGGACATGCTATCCACTTTAAGTGTTGAAAGTTGAAACCACCTAATAAGGTACTTGGTTAATCCCCTTTGGAGCCTAGAGACACTAGCACATGTTGAAGCCCACTACGGAAGGGCATGCCATTATGAAGCACCCACTTTGTCATCCATGGTTTGTAAACTCTATTACATGATTATTCTAATGATTGGTTGTACTGGAAGCCTAGTGGACACATTGGATCTTATGCAAGATAACTGGTGGTTTCCATTTGGGTCTGGCCTCCCTATACGGGATCCTAACCCCTGAGGGCTTCATTGGCACACATAGGGTGTGTATCGAGAGGTATGGACCTCCACAGCAGCAGACAGCACTTCATGGACCCCTTCAAATGTTCAAGAATTACTAGAGATCCACTCTTAGACGAGGAAGATGCATCATGCCCAACCAACCCCGCAAGTGCACCGCACACTTGGAGGGTGCCCCGGGGCTTGTACGAGGACCAGATAATACGACAGCTTGTCGTCTCCATCACTCCTCCACTCTCACTGAAACTCCTTCATCCCGCTACCACTGATCATGGGCTCCTGTAGCAAGGTAATGATCCATGAGGTGGGCTCCTCAAGGATCCTGCCTAACTGAACTTCAAGGTGAACTACAGCTCTATGTCACCCCACTTCTTACCAGTAGAGGTATGGGCACTCATATAAAATTCATCCTGCTCGATATTTGCGGCTGCAACTGTCAGATCATGCTTCGTGTTGTAGCTCCTAGAGACAGCCTAGAGTTGTGATAAACCAATGCCTAGGACATCTTAGCATAGCAAGGAGCATATAATATAATGTATGAAGTTGTCAACTTCAGCTCACATGCTATCTCCTGTAAACAGGGAAATAATATGGAATGGGACCAAATTCTCAGAAACTGACACAAGAAAAAGACACTGCGGAGGCAAGATGCAAAACTCTAATACAAAATCAACAGACAATTCAGAGACAGTTTACTACAAAGCGGGCCGATTCAGAAATACCTCACAGACATAAATTATCAGAAGGTGAATGTAGTGAAAGAAATATTGAGAAGATATTAGTTAACATTGAGCTGATACCCAGATATACAATACTACCATGCATGGGCTTACCAATCTAAGAATCCATACATGATAATAGCATTTTAAAAGCACCCTCCCAAAGCAACTAATATAGCAGAAGTATGGTTAGCTGAATAATGGAACAGAATATCATGCATGAGCCATATTTAAAGCGCTTGACTGATCCAAGTATGGGCATCAACTAGGATGAATCCATACTCAAGATCAGTGAGCCACTCGCATTCCAAAACATGATACAAGAAAGATGGATGAAATGGAATGTTCTATTAATATAACACAATAAAGAGAGTTACAGACTGTGAAATACCAAAGACCAGAATCCTCTTTAACAGATAGAACTCCTCCTCACTGAGAACCTATGGGCTCTGAGCCTTCATACAAAGTTCTACAAAATGTATACAACAAGCCTTTCACTGCATAATTTTCTGATAAAATCTGGAACCTCTACAATGTGTTTCTTCTGGGTTTTTATAACTGAAAAAGGAGCAGAGGTGGTAGGTGGACAACTAAATGCGGAATTAAAACTCAGAAGAGAAAAGGGCCGAAGCCCATTCTGTTTATACTCAGAGCATTTATCTTCGGTACTCTCTGAAGGGGAGAATGGTCTTCGTCAGGCTTCCATTTACTTCAGGTATATCTCTGTTGTACCTAGCTGCAGTACTCTATAGTACTTTTGGTGAATGAACAAGCAAGTGAAATAATGATACAAAAGTCGACCATACTTTAAAACAAATGCTCTTGGCAGCTTGGACTGTGTTCTGGGTGGAAATATCTTCATTGGAGCACGGCATGGAGTAAAAACAGTATGGGCGCTCTGTCCTTCCATGGAGAAAAACATCTCTACTGATGAGGCTGCCCTGATGACTTGGTCTCTGTGCATTGAACCCTCTGCCGCTTCGCTTATATCTTTATCTGCAAAATCTTGCCGCTGTAATGAAGACTGTGCAATCATGGTGGCCCCTTTACTTCTGCAACCTGGAGAACACGCAACTGGACTCAGAAAACAATGCAATGGGAGGGTGGATGAAATGGTAGCGTGGCGGCGGAGTGGTGGCTTTGACTACACAATGGTGACAAAATGCAAACGGAAGGGTGAAAACTCATGAATAAGAGGGTTTGGTGGTAGAATGCAGCGCTGACCGTTAGATCATGATCTGGGGGCAAAGATCGACGGCGGAATAATATATGAAAGTGGGCGGAACGACTATGAAATGTAAGGCTTTCATGTAAAGTCTTAAACATCAAACTTCGAACAAAATACAAATCTTGACCGTTAGATCCTAGATCGATGAACGGTTAGGATCAACTCAGAGCATCACAATCGGGGGGGCGCGGAAGAGGGGATGCGTTTGAATGCTGCGATTGCGACGGAGCGATTAGCGCTGGATCGTCCGATCTGGCGGGGAGATCGACGGTGGAGAAGTGGATCGGGGGATCGCAATCGGAGGGGGGCGGGGTGGCACATATTAAGACTTTCGATTGCGATTAGGCGGGGAGTGCAATTAGCGTTCTGCCGTCCGATCAGAACAGCAGATCGACAGTGCATAACATATTGCGAGGCTTGTTGTTAAGACTCAATCGCATTGGGCTTTTTCACGTTAACAAAGAGTTGCGCTCGTTTGCAAGTCGCGATTGCGACTAGCCCCAAAGGCACTAAGCGCTTGGTCTCGGGTATCAGGCGTATGTGGGGAAGTGGTTAAGGGGCTTACAGCGAAGGGGCTAGGCCCTTAATATAAGGTTTGAAAGCGGGTTTTGGCCCATTTTAAATGCATTTCAAGGGTTAGGAAGGGGAACGATAGAGGGGAAAAAGAGGTCAAATAAGGATTTCTGCAGAGGTACAAGGGGTAAATAAAGGCCCTACGAGCACAGCTTTTTGCAATCAGTGAGGCTCATTAGCTCCAGGACGGCAAAGGGAAAGGGATCGAAGAGCAGGGAACATGAAAGGCTTCAAGGATGATGTTTTTCCAGAAGGAAACCATTACTTGAAAACTCAAAGACAGCTTGACCCCCCTTGTTTGCTTGTCAAAAATTAGTAAGGGGATAAGATGATCAACACTTCGCATCGTTGTCCTTTTTCTTTAAAGGACACTGTGATGCAAAGTGGCCCATCTCACCACATCTAAAGCATTTCACCTTCGAGACATCTCTCTTCTGTCTCTGTTGCCCTTGTTTCCCTTTCGATGTGAGGGTTGCATTCTCCTCCTCCTCTGAAGTCTTCAATCTGCTACCGTTGTTGCCATCAAGCTTGCACTTGACTAGATCTCTCCTCTACTCTTCCTCCTGAAGTGATGCCCACATCTGCTCCCAACAAGGAAGCGTAGCCCTGCCCAAAATACTTTGGACAAAAACTTGCCGCTCCTCCGTGACTGTGTTAAGGGCCAGCCTCAACATAGTTTCTGCAGTTCGGGTGGATCCCACAGCTGCCAACTGATCTCGAATCTCCTGAAGCCTCGTAAGGAACAAAGCAATGCATTGCCCCTTCTGCGTTTGGATCATCCGGAGCTTCTGCTCCAAGTACATTTTCCGCTGGTCAGAAGATCCTTCGTACAACAAAGACAAAGCTACCCACATTTCCTTGGCGGTGTTCTTGCCAACTAAATGTGAGACTATGTGATCCTTGACACCATCAAGGATTAGTCGCTTGCACTTTGCCATATTTGTCTTGTACTTCTTAAGTTGATCCAGATCTGTAGTTATAGCAACCAAATTCGCCACAAACGTCTTGAGATCGAATTCACCTAGAAGGAACTAAATCCTTTCCTTTTAGATTACATAGTTGGAGGAACCCTCCAACCAATACTAATCTCGAAGACCATGAGTTGCCATCTCAGCCGAACATTGTCGAATTGCTTCCTATATCTCCCCCCTTACGCAGCCTAGGCAGGCTTATGCATTCCTTCAGGAGCTCATAGATATTCTGCTCAAATCCTGGAAAAATGTTGAATTCCTCGGCTAGGAACTCCCTGAGGAAGAATTCCCCACTATGTGTTGTTTCTTTCTTTTGACACTTCTCTACTCGGCAACCACCTGCAGAAAAATTGTGCCCCTCTAGCTCTGCGTGAAGGCTCTGCGCAGCTCCCTCTTCCTCGGCAAAATCTCGAACTGGAATTCCTACCTCTCTGTCAACCCACTCAAAGAGAGACAACATCAAGACTTCAGCCCTCCTGGCTAGATCTGCGAAATCCCTCTAGGGATCCGATCTGTTGTTGCTGTAGCAATTCAGCCTTCACTTCAAATTCAGATCTTCTCTTCATGTTTTATATCAAATGCTCTCATACGATGTGAAAATTCCTAGATCTGATGTTAATTTTGGACAACTAGGTCCAAACTCCATGTTGTGATGCTCAAATGAAGCTGCCAATATTTTTATTGGATTCCTCCTTCGAAGAGGTGCAAGATCGATCTAAAGATCATCTTGATCCGATGAGCAGAACATTTATTTTGAATTTATTCAAGATATGTGCAGGTTGGCCTTAAGGTTTTGTTCCCCCGCAGTTGTGTCACACACCCTCACTGATGGATATAAATTAGTCAACGTTGGAGGACATTTTCACTCATCTCATCCTCACACATTTCTCTCTCCTCATCTGATTGGTTCGATGACCTTGGAGGCTCTTCTCTCCACATGTGGGAAATTTCAGTACCAGCTCGGCCTAGGGTTTCTGCAACAAACTTTGACTAGCATTGACTTTGGTCAACGCAAGGTCAAACGGACCTGAAACTCTCCCAAAAGTTTGATTTTCCAAATCCGCATTTTTTGGCACTATTCTCGAGGCTAGAGATTGACTTTGACTTTTTTGCGTTGACCTAGCTACTGCTGCTGTTTGTGTTGACTGTTGACTGTCAGCGTTGACTTTTGAGTTGACCGTTTTGGTTGTCCTAGAGGGTTGTGTGACATTGTTGGTTGGCTGACCATATTGAGACTTTGCTGGTTGAAGCATCCTATTGACCACCGTAACACACCAACACACTTGTTGCTGTGTACATACAAAACCGATGCCCGCATTCCGCTCTAGACTCCAAAACTCTTGAAGAGGTTTTCTCTGGTAAGAAACCTGACGTCTCACATTTTAGAGTTTTTGGATGTCCTGTTTATTTTCATGTGCCGAAAGAGAAGAGGAGCAAACTGGATGCTTCTGGGAAGAAGGGAATATTTCTAGGCTACAGCGAAACTTCGAAGGCCTATAGAGTCTATGTGCCTGGTCAAAGGGAAGTGGAGACATGCCACAATGTTACCTTTGACGAAGATGCTTCCCTGAGGAAAGTAGTCAATCTTCCGAGATCTGAGGAAGATCATGAAGCAAGGCCTGGAAATCAAGAAGAACAGAAGGATGAGACGATGCTTGATGCTGAACGACCAATGGACCCGATTGATCCACCTCCTTCAATAAGGAAGAGACCATCATGGCTCAAGGACACTCTCGAGGATGCCGAGGGGCATATGGCCCCAAGGGGGACATTCCGTGAAAGCAAGAAAACGAATAGAGACCAAGGGTATCTAGCAGCCATGAGTACTATTGTGCAATCTGAGCCTGGATATTTTGAGGAAGCCCTAAAGCATCAAGTCTAGAAGGATGCTATGCACGAAGAGTATGAGTCCATAATGAAGAATGATGTCTAGAATGTGGTTCCAAGACCGGAGGACAAAGCAGTTGTCACCTCGAAATGGCTCTACAAGATCAAGTATGGATCTGATGGAAGTGCTGAAAATTTCAAGGCAAGATTCGTTCGTTGTGGCTTCTCGTAAAAAGTTAGCGTACAGACTATGATGATATCTTTGCACCTGTGGCCCGGTATACCACCATCTGATCTATCATAGCCCTTGCTGCTACACAAGATGGAGTCTTCATCAGATGGATGTGAAGACCACATTTCTGCATGGTGCGATAAAAGAAGAGGTGTATGTGGAGCAACCTCTGGGGTTCGAAGTCCAGGATCAGGACACCCATGTCTCCAGGTTGAAGAAAGCCCTCTATGGGTTGAAGCAAGCACCCGGGGCTTGGTATGAGAGGATAGATAGCTACCTGATGAAGCTGGGCTTCACTCGTAGTAATGTTGATCCAAACCTTCGCTTCAAGGTTGATAGAGAAAATCCTCTCATTCTGGTGTTGTATGTGGACAACCTCTTCCTGACAGGTGCTGACCCTCTCATTCATCAGTGCAAGAGGGAGCTCGCTGCAGAGTTCGAGATGAAGGACCTAGTACTGATGCATTACTTCCTAGGCCTGGAGGTTTGGCAGAGACCTGGCGAGATTTTCCTTTCTCAAGGAAAATACATTGTGAATCTTCTGGAAAGATTTGGTATGGTGGACTATAAGTCTGTGTCGACACCGATGGAGCTCAACTTTAAGAAGTTGAGTGGCAGCACTACTGGGCCCGTGTTAGCAAATCCTACTGAGTATCGACAACTCGTAGGGGCCCTGATGTTGTTAGTGAACACCCGTCCGGACGTATGTTTTGTAGTGAACACTTTGAGTCAACACATGGTTGATCCTCATAACATTCATTGGGTTTGTGCCAAGAAACTCTTAAGATATCTCTGGGGCACGATAGACCATGGGCTGAGATACACTGCCGGGAGCATGACACTCCATGGATATACTGATGTTGATTGGGCTGGCAGTGTGGTGGATCCCAAGAGCACATCTAGATGCTGCTTCACAAGTAGGTCTACTTCGAGCAGGAAGCAGAAATCGGTAGCCTTGAGCACCGCTAAGGCCGAATATATTGCAGCATGTATGGCCTATTGTGAATTCACCTGGTTTTGAAAGTTCTTCAGTGAGTTGTTCAAGCATGTGCTAGATGCCACCGTTATCCTTTGTGATAGAAAGAGGGGGATTCGTTCGTTAGAGAATCTCGTGTTCCACTATCGATCCAAGCTTGTTGATGGCTGGTACCACTTTATCCGGGATATGGTACAGTGAGGCGTTGTAAGGTTAGATCATATAGGAAGTGATGAGCAGGTCGCGGATATTCTCACAATGCCCTTGGGGAAGGTCATGTTCCTAACCTTCCGTGAGAATCTTGGTATCGTGGAACGACCCTATTTTGAGGGTCCTATTCGACGATGAACCCTTGGAGCTCTGGGAGGCTTTGGGGATAGTTTCTCGGAGCTATAAGCAACCACAGGGCTAGGCTTACCAAACATTGTTGGTGTGCTTCTACCGCATCGTTATGATGATTGAGTTGTTCACCTCTCATGATCTGTGCCCCGTATGCATCCTACCCATTTGAGTTCCGGACTCATGGGAAGTACCTCTCATTTGGCCAATGAGGTGGGAAAAGCTAGAGACTAGCAGCAAAGACTGATGGACGCATCAAAGATTGACCCCCTGTCGATCTACTGGTATGTTCTATCAGCATTTTACTTTATTATTTATGTGATTGCTATCTGATATTGGGAGAAAAAGTAAAGTTGCATCAAGCATAGAACATCTACATAAATTTACATCTGACAATCTAAGGAATCCTACTATATCAACTGAGTTTGCTTCTCCTATTAAGTAAATTACATTTACATAATTAATTCATATCTGAATTAATGAAGTAACCACTGAAGCAGCCTACACCGAATAAATATGATTTCGAAACAAGTAAACTGAGCAAAAAATAAATCACACATAGGACACAATTATTTTTGGACATAAGTCCCCAGAAAAACCCAACGCGGTAAAACCTGTGCAGCAGATCTGAGGGTTTGTATTATTAAGAAGTAGCAAATCCTGAATACATCTCTGAATACCTCAAGGGTTATTCAATTACAGAGAGAAATACTTGTGAAAATTGCTAAGCACAGGAATCCTACTGTTAAATTTTGATTTACTTCTCCTACTGGTTTTATTATGCACAAGTTATTAAGTAAACAAAACTAGCAGCCTACACAAATACAGATCATTTACTGAACATCATGCACATATGACGAAGGACACAAATTTTTCGGACAAATGTCCACGGAAAAACCCAATGCGGGAAAATCGGTGCAACAGATCTGAGGGTTTATTATTATTAAGCAGCAGTATTCTAAGTACATCTAGGGTGCCATAAATCGGCTCACCCAACAGAGAAATCCTTGGCTATAGACAAAAATGTGAGATATACCTCACTCCCGCAAGTCTCGGCTGATTCGAATGAACCACTGGCGAAACCCCAGCTAGCTCTGCACAGTCTCTACGCTGCCACTGCGTAAGGCTGTATAGCCCTGGCTGAGGGACTACGTCACCCTAGCTCTGCGTTGATCAGCTTCTCCCTGATTCTGGTTTCAGCCCTGTCAGATAGAAACCCCAGTCTCCAATGAATTTCAGACTTTTCCTTGGACGTTCTGTGCTGCCCCTGCGTGAGCCCTACGTGGGCTTGCGTCACCCTCTCTAGAGTCTGCGTCACACCCTCTGATGGTTGCGTTGCCTCCACTATGTCTCTGCTACCCTTGCTTTGCATTGTACTCTTGGTCCTCCTGACCAATCACTACATTCGCCCCTCACTGCTTCTTTGAATCACTCAGATCTAATCTTTGTTCAAGCACTTCTCCGTCAGAAGAATTCGATCTCTTAGATTCACTATGTGTGTATCTCCAACTGACCCCAAGCCCTTCCTTTATACTTTTCTCGTTGACACATCAACGGTCATGATCCAATCTCTAATCAACGACTAAGAATAAAAGAATTTTGATCCATGTCACTTAGAATGTTCTTATCACATGTGTAAATTAATTCACTTTAATTTTTTTAATTTCCCTAAGTTAGACTTAGGGTCCCCGTTAAAAAAATTTAATTATTTGAATAAATTTTACGCCAAATGGAATTTCTCCAAACACTTTCTAGGTCTTGGAGATCTCATGTGTTTTAGCCCCTCCACAAAGTTTCGGAGCTAGAGCACATCCAAAGCTACCCCAAAATCTCAACACTCCCTCTTAGCGAGTGTGCTCTAGCAATGCTTCCCCACTGAAGCATCACCCTGATCTCTGGCATTGGTCTCTGCGTTGCTGATGCTTGGCATGCTGCCCTGGATGTTGCTGTCTGTACTGCTGCCCATGTCACTGCCACATTTGTACTGCAACTCCCTCTCAAATTGCCGCATCATGTTGCATATAGCACTGCCACTGCTAACTGCTACACTGCAACTCAGTTGCTAAGAAGTAAGCAATTGAAGGACCACACGCAACAATTGACAGACAAGTCATTCGAGCTGCATCCCATCGATGAAGCACCCTTTGTTGCTACGTTGCGCTCTCTCTGAAGCTCTACATTGTCTACTGCGTAAGCACTGCCTCTACGCTGTTGAAATCCCATCAGCCTCTGCGCTGCTACTTCCATGCTGCTGCTGCCCCTCCTCTGCGCTGCTCCAGACTTCAGCATCCCAACTCTGCCTCTAATTATCCATGATCTTCTGCACCCACTGCTCTAGTCATCCTGCTACTGTCTTAAGGCTACTGTAGCTCATATGCGATCCAAGAGTTTGGGCACCTTAAGGATCTCGCCTCACCATCTATAGCTGCTCTACTAATCGTTATCGCCCTACCTGTTCTCTCAAGGCACATGAGCACTCATGGCCACATCATCTTCACTACCTCTGTCCCCTCTAGTTGTTGTTGCCATGGAATCTGAAGCTTCCTTGTCCTTCCTCTTAGGACAAGTGCTGGCAAAGTGTCCAAGTTCACCACATCTTAAGCACCGGACCTTGGATAGGTCCTTCTTCTTCCTCCCTTGTTGTCGTTGTCCCTTTGATGCTAGGGACGCATCTTCCTCCTCCTCCTCCTCCTCCTTCACCTTGACACTTTCGCTACTGAATTCCTCCTTGGTCATCCTTCGGATCTCCTCCTGTTAAAGGATATCCCACATGTCATCCCAATTTGGGAGTTGTTCTCTGCCCAAGATGCTTTGGAACAAGGTCTCCCACTCACCAATCACTGCATTCAAGGCACTCCTACTCCTCACCAAGAGCCCTTCATTTGGAGTTGCCCCCATGGCAATTAGTTGATCTCGGATCGTCTGCAATCTGAAGAGGAAGGGATCGATCTCATCTCCCTTGGGCATCTGGAACATCTACATTTGGTTCTCTAGAAGCATCTGTCATTGGATGGATCTGCCTTGATATAGCGTGGTCAAAGTTATCCACATCTCATGTGTCGTCCTCTTCTCGATAATGTGTGGGACCATATGATCCTTCACCCCATCCATGATCAAGCGCTTTGCCCTCGCCTGATTTTCGTTGAACTTCTTCAGAGCATCCGCATCGGTCGGCACAGCTAGGACATTTTCCACGTGGGCTCTGATGCTGTACTCCTCCAGGACTGTCAGGATTCTGGCTTTCCAAATCGCAAAGTTGGATACACCATCCAACCTATCCTGATCTCTCAGTCTGTACGGGGCCATATTTGCTCAAACAGTCGAAACAGGTACTCTTCTCCCTTCTACTATTGTTGCACTCAACAGATGACCAGATCTGGGTTTCTTAGCGATTGAAACCTTCTAGAGAAACTACTCCCTCTGACAACTGATTTCCCTCCCGAAAATCCTCCGCTAATTCTACTGAATCCACCGTCTACGATCACCCTCCTGATCGAATCTCAGACTTCTTGGCAAAAGTTTGTTGAGGTACTGTTTCTCCTCACTTTTTCACCTTTGCTAGGCATTGTTCTGCACCGACAGAACCTATGCCTCACCAGCAACTTTTGAAGATCAAAAGCTGCACTTCCAGCCCCAGCAAACTGCACAACATCACTCCCTCTTGGACTACGTCACCCTCCTGTTGTTGCGTAAGCTTCTGCATGAGCAGACTGGCTCAGTGTCCCTCTCCTGGTGTTGCGTCAGCCTCTGCGTGAGCAGATTGGCTGGCTCTATCTCACCTTTCTAGAGTTGTGTTAGCCTCTGCGTGAGCAAACTGACTCTACGTCACCCTTGCATGGTCTATGTTGTTCCTCTGGTGCTACGCTGCCTTCTTCTGGATCGGTGCTACTTCAACTGCCCTTCCTACAGCAAATTACTTTAGCCCCCTTTGCTGATGGTTCAGCTTGATCTACAAAGCTCTAACACCATGTGAAAATTTCTGAACACATAAATCCTACTGCTAAATATTGATTTACTTCTCCTATTTGTTTTATTATGCACAAGTTATTTAACTGAAAATATTCAGAAAAACATCGAAGTAAACACAACTAGCAGCCTACACAAATACAGATCATTTACTGAACATCACACACATATGACAAAGGGCACACAAATTTTTCGAACAAATGTCCCCGGAAAATCCCAATGCAGGAAAACCGGTGTAGCAGATCTAAGGGTTTATTATTATTAAGTAGCAGTGTTCTGAGTACATCTAGTGTGCCATAAACCGTCTCACCCAACAGAGAAATCCTTGGCTACAGAGAAAAATGTGAGATATACCTCACTCACGCAAGTCCCGGCTGATCCGAATGAGTCACTAGTGAAACCCCAGCTAGCTCTGCGCAGTCTCTACGCTACCACTGTGTAAGGTTGCGTGGCCCTAGCTGAGGGATTGGGTCACCCTAGCTCTACGTTGATCAGCTTCTCCCGGATTCTGGTTTCAGCCCTGTCAGCTTAGAAACCCTAGTCTCCAATGAATTTCGGACTTTTCCTTGCAGGATCTGCGCTGCCCTAGCGTGAGCCCTGCGTGGGCCTGCGTCACCCTCTCTAGGATCTGCATCACACCCTCTGATGGTTGTGCTACCTCCACTGCGTCTCTGATGCCCTTGCTCTGCATTGTACTCTTGGTCCTCCTGACCAATCACTACATCCGCCCCTCATTGCTTCTCTGAATTACTCACATTTGATCTTCGTCCAAGCAGTGCTCCATCAGAAGAATTCGATCTCTTAGATTCACTGTGTGTATCTCCAACTGACCCCAAGCCCTTCCTTTATACTTTTCTCGTTGACACATCAACGGGCGTGATCCAATCTCTAATCAACAGCTAAGATTTAAAGAAGCTTGATCCACGTCACTTAGAATGTTCTCATCACATGTGTAAATTAATTCACTTTAATTTTTTTAATTTCCCTAAGTTAGACTTAGCATCCACATTAAAAAATTAAATTATTTGAATAACTTTTACTCCAGATGGAATTTCTCCAAATGCTTTTTGGGTCCTGGAGATCTCATGTGTTCCAGCCTCTTCACAAAGTTTCGAAGCTAGAGCACATCCGATGCTACTCCAAAATCTCAACGATATTAGCAGAAAGAAATTGTGACTTTTACCTCACACAATCACAGGAAAATATGGTTGATCCGGTCACTGGAAAAACTGCCTCTTGATATCTATGTGTTGCCTCTGAGCAGTGACTACGTAGGCCCTGTGTCACTTCCTCTAGGCACTGCGTCACCCCAGCAACAAATCTATCCGACTCCTGGAATCACAAATCTGAGCCTCCCAATCTCACACCCCGTCTTCCGGTATCTGGATCTAATTCGGAAGCTGAATCTCGAAAACCCTCATAACTTCTGCACAACCTCTACGTCACCCTGACTGGCTCTGCGCTTGCTCTGTTGGACGTCTTCCTGCCTCTCTCTGCTGATGATTCTCCGGCTGAGAAAATCTCTCTCTGAAAGCTACTCTGCCCCTCACTGCACTAAATCACTTAGATCTGATCTTTGTTTGAGCACTGCTTTGTCAAAAGAATTCAATCTCAAGATTCACTCTGTGTGTCACTTTCCAAATGACCCTCAAACCTTCCTCTATAGTCTTCTCGTTGAGAAACCAACAGCTGAGATTAGATCTTTAATCAATGGCTAAGATTATAACATGACTTGATCTCCGCCTTTTCTAGATTATTCTCACTATGTTTTATTAATGTCCTTTAATTATTTAATTTCCCTAAGTTTAGACTTAGGGTCTCCATTAAAATAATTGATTATTTTAATAAAACATTAACCAAGTGGAATTTTCACAAACGGTTTCTAGGTTCTTTGGAATACCTGTGTCTAAGCCTCTCCACCAAATTTGGGGCTTAGAGCACTTTCTGATGCTAAAAAAATCAATAGAGTGCTCCATGATGTAGATGTCCCATTCTCCTATGCCATTACTCATTCAGCTCCTTCCCACTGCTACTGCCATTGCCTATTAGTGTCATTGGAGAGTCAAGCTGCAACCTGTACAATTTGTTTCTTCAAGCTCCAATTTGTCTTAACTTCTTCCAGCTTGAGTGTTTGACGTACGCTTTCTTCCCTACGAAGTGGACATCATACCCATTATCTTGCAACTGGAATATTGAAATCAGGTTTATACCCAAACCTGCCACATGCAATACATTCGTAGTGTTGGCGTTGGCTCCTGACTCCCTCTTAAAATCTATGGTACCTCTCCCTATTGGAGTACATTTTGTTATGTTGCCCATAGTAATCTGGAAGTCCATCTGCTCCTCCTTGTAGCTAGAGAAATATTCTCTAACCCCTGTCATATGAGTTGATGCTCCACTATCTATATACCAAACACCCAATGACATTGATCCTGACAAGCAAGCAAATTTGTCTTCCAACTTGGAAGACAAATCTGAAACTCCCTGAATGTTAATTTTGTCCATGGTCATGTTGAAGAATTTACTGTTATTCCTCTTTCCTCCCAATGTTGATTCTGCTAAAAATTCTCTACGTCCAACCAAGGAGGTTTTTTAGCGAAAAACTGAGTTGCAGTTGTTCCCCCTGATTGTTGGAATTACCAATCCAGGCAACTTCGATTTTTTTGCTAACTAGGAATTGGAAAATCGAACTGTTGCCCTCAGAAACTTGGCCTGCATGTCAATGAAGTGCATTGCCTCAAGAATTTCGACCTGTTGGTCGTACTGATCAGCGAAATTCTTTCCTCTTCCACTAAGCTTCCCAGTTGATCATTTAAGCTTTGATACCATGTGACAATTTCACTATTGCAGCAACTGAAAATTATTCTTCTAACTATAAATTTAATTATGCAGTTTATTTGCTACGGAAAACAATGAATAAAATCATAACTACAATTTTCA
This sequence comes from Pinus albicaulis, assembly GCA_034641835.2. Classification (NCBI taxonomy): domain Eukaryota; kingdom Viridiplantae; phylum Streptophyta; class Pinopsida; order Pinales; family Pinaceae; genus Pinus; species Pinus albicaulis. Next base: position 348,115,756 of record CM076573.1, on the reverse strand, counting down.
CAATAAAAATAATACGGAAAATAAAATATTGAAACTCAGAAATTCTAGCACACACAAGAATTTTAACACAATTATTTTGGGAAAAATGTCCCCGGAAAAACCCAATGCAGGAAACCAGTGCAGCAAATGAGGGTTTTATTATTATTCTTCAGCAGCAATTCTGAGTAGAAGCATTTAGATGCCCTACTGGCAATCTAATCAGAGGAAAATACTAGCAGCATTTTCATGAGAATTTTCTCACACTCCACTGCTAATTTCCACCCTAGAGATGGACTCCCTATCCTCACGTTGGAGCTTTTGCGTCACTCTCTGCGCAGTGACTGCATAAAGCTTTTGTGGAATTCGACCTTCCTCTCACTGCCTCTTCCAAGGAATGGAAACCTTCCTCCTGAAATACTCTTGCCCTCCTCTCTCACCTGCTACTCACCCTCTAGCTCTATCTTCTCTGTTGAATCACAGCCACTGAGAAAATCAAACCAGGGTTGCGGGGAAGCTTCCCCCCCCCCCTCGTTCCCGCTCCCGAAACGTGCTCCGTGCGGGAGCGTTTTGGGAGCGTTTGGAAACGCGCTCCCGAAAACGCTTCCGTAGGGGAGCGTTTTCGGAAGCGCGTTTCCGAACCTGTTAAAATGCTCCCTGCCTTTTCGAGAGCATTTTCGGAAACGCTCGGGAGCGAACGCACCTTGAGCGCTTCCAGCGTTTAAAAAACACTTCGGGAACATTTTTTAAACGACGGAAGCGGTCGCGGAGCGTTCACTCCCGAACGCTCCCCGGAACAAAAAACGCTTCTCGCCAGGTGGAAATTTTTTTCAATGAAAAAAACGATTTGTTTATAGGGCGAGGGGTTCATTTAGCTACTCTTTCCCTACGCGGACCCACGCACGGCCAGAAATGGGTTTTAGGGCTGATGTGGAGGTAAGGGAAGCATTGACATTTCATCCTTTTACTTAAATTTTTAACATTACCATGAAATGACTCAGGATGTTGAAGAGTGGTTTCGACCTCATTGGATTTCATATTGAGACACTAGAATTTTAGGTTTCACTCAAAATTCAGCAGACTTAATGGTTTTCAGAGTTTCATGGTTTGGGAATTTGCAATGTTTCCATTTGATTCTATCATGTGTAAGGGTATGATATTGGCATTTGATCAAGGGCATGAAGTCCTTTAAGAACCTTGATGTACCCTTCAATCAAAGGAAAACAACTGGTTAGGCATGCTAATCTTTTTCTACCGCATTTTAAAGTTGAGGAGATGAACTCTTCACTCAAACCAAAATCATTGGTTAGGCATGTTAAACTTTTTCAATTTCTATCATGTTATAAGGTTGAGCAATCCAAGTCTGAAGACTTTGAGCTAGATGATGTTTATGTATCTCTTGTCGATGATCCCATTTCTAGTAGCGATGAATCAATGATGAGTTTCATGAGAGACCATGTTGCTCAGTGATTTGTAGTTTTGATGTCTATTTTTGCTACTACTACTACTACTACCAAAGTTGTAGAGAAGTTTTAGGAGTCCTCAAACTCCGAGCCATATTATTTATGTAGCTCATGTTGATGATCCCTTGTCTAGTAGTGGTGATGATTTTGATCATGATGAGGAGTGATCATGTTGTTGATCACTAATATGTAGTCTTGTATTAGGCCAATGGCCTCATAGCTTGTAGCATTATTTTTGGACTTTATGGGCCATTTGGAGCCTCATTGCTTATGTATTTTTCGATGATATGTATTGCACTCGGTGCCATTTTGATATATTCACCTTTGCATGGTATATAAATGAGCAAACTTTGCATATTTTGTCTCTATTGGCTTGGAATCATGGTTGCAAATCTTAAAATAGTTTTTTTTATTAAAAAATAATTATTTAATGTATTTTTTTTAAAACCGGTTCATTGAGATCTGACGGCTCCCGGTTAGACCGGTTCCGGTTAGAAACCCAGTTCATTAGGTCCACCGGTCCGGTCACCGGTTCCGGTTTTAATAACTATGCTCACACAAATCCAGAAGTACAAGAGGGGTACATGAAGGCATTGGACAAGTTGGTACCTGACAAGGAGGAGTGTGCTAGATTGCGCCTTGAATTAGGCAAATACTTCAGTTGCACTGCTAACTTTGGTTCTTTCCATGCAATGGAAGACAAGGACAAATTTGATGCTCTCACATGGTGGGAAGCATATGGCGGCATGGGACTTTTGCCAAAGTTGGCTAAAAAAGTTCTCTCACAAGTTGTGAACACTTCTTCTGCAGAGAGGTGTTGGAGCACCTACAGCTTCATACACAATGTGAGAAGAAACAGGCTCAATGAAAACCGAGCTGAAAGCTTGGTTTATGTGCATTACAACTTGAGGTTGTTGAGCCATCACTGTGATTGGGCAAATGAGGATCAATCATACAGAGTCTGGGACAACAACCCAGAGGATGATAATTTGGAGGACGGCACGATACATATGGAAGAATTCGAAGCAGAACTTTCTAGGGATGATGATGAAGCATCGGCAGCACCGCCACACACAGGGCCAGTCCCACCATCTACTGGTAGCAGTGCGGGTGCGGGTGCCAGTGCCAGTGTCAGTGCCAGTTCTCGATATCACACTATTGTTCCTTTGCAGATCCAGCCTCCACCTTCTAGTCATGGTCGTGGTACTCCTGAGAGTACTAGAAGACCAACATTTCCTCGTAGCTCGCACAAATTAGACATTTCTCGTGGGCGTGGCAAGGGGCCAGCCAGTAGATAAAATAGATTTGTTGTTTTACTGATCACCTGTTGTTATTGTGATTGAACAGTTGAAACTTGACTCTCTCATATATTTAATGACAATTTAAGTTTGAAGTTTGAATTTGAAAGGTGAAACTTTGAAGTTGGCATTTATAAGTTTACAAGTCATTATGAATTATGAATATGATGCTTCATGAAAGTTATATGGTGATCAATGAATCAATGATGATAAATGTTATATAATATCAATGATGATAAATGTTATATATTGAATTTTGAAATCAATGAATAATGATGATAAATGTTATATATTGAAATTTGAAATCAATAAATCAATGACGATAAATGTTATATATCAATGATAATAAATGTAGATTGAATTTTGAAATCAATGAATCAATGATGATAAATGTTAGATATTGAAATTTGAAATCAATGATGATAAATGTTATATATCAATGATGATAAATGTTATATATTGAATTTTGAAAGCTTGAAACCTTCAGATTGATGATTTGCGAGACTCAAGAGTCAATATATTGTATGCTTCCAACTCGTGGGCGTGGTTGATGAAGATTATAACTTCTAGATGATTGATGTTATATGATTCAATCTATGTTTTTATGTTTTTTATGTCTAATTCATCATTCTACATGTTTTTGTTGACATATATGCATCAAAATATTAAAATATATATATATATATATATATATATATATATATATAAACGCTCCGGACCGGAAGCTTCTAAAAATGGCACTCTCGCTCCCGCTCCGCATTTTCGCTCCCGCTCCCAAGTAACCTTGAATCAAAATACCTGGGCAACTGAGTAACTGCGCTGGTGTACTCTCCATCTACCCATCAACTTCTTATAATCTTATGTTGGAGCACCAACAGCCAAGATTAAAACATAATTGATAGCCCAGATTAATTCCATGTCGATCCGTGTGAGTTTCTAGATGATTTTCACCTTATCTCAATTAATATTGATTAATTAACCATATTCCTTAAGTTTAGAGTTAAGAAATATTTAAAAATTGGTTAATAATCTAATTGAGACACTTCTAGGTAGAATTTCCATAAACAATTTATGGGTTTTGGAGATCTCATGTATTCTATCATCTCCACAAAATTTTGTGGCTAGAACACATCTGATGTTACAAAAACTAACAGGGCGTACAACTATGAAGTGTCCACTAGGTTTCATGATTTGTAAGCTTATTTACTCGATTGCACTAATGATTTGTTGTACTGAAAGGTAAGGGGATGCATTGGATTCTATATAGGATTGCAGGTGGGTCCTCATCATGGGTTTGGTCTCCCTATACGAGGTCCAAATCCTACACAGGGTCATATTGGCATTTGTAAGGTGAGCGTTGAGAGCCATGGGACTCCACCATAGCAAAGAGCATATTGCCACATCATGGGATCATTCAGTTCCACTCATTGCTTGCTCGTGTTCCATTTATTTGACAAAAACAATCAAAGTTGTGATTGTTTTCTTAATTTCTTAAAATATGTTCCATCACAAGCACATAATTTTTCTCACTCTGTGTTGTGTTATGTAGAAACTAATTTTGGTTGCAGTGTATCACATAAATGGGAAGTTTCTAAAATTACCATACGACACTGTTTAATAAATTATCAAAGTTGCAATGTAATGAATTTTCTCAATGAAGGTTAGATCAAAGACCAAAAAGCAATTAAAAACTCGATGGAATTCTGAAAGGAATGCGGGATGTACCTAAAGTGATAATTTCTAAGTCACAATATGAAACCACAAAGAGTGACCTTCTACGGTTCAAACAAGGGAAATCCAAGATGGGCCCCAACCCCATTTTTCCTTTGTCATGTGACATAAACAAGAAGGTATGAGGAAGTTGTTGCTTTCTTAGAATTTCCCTAGTTGATATTTTGAACTCGATAGTTTTGAATCTTAACAAGACTTGAGTACTTGCATAGTATGCTAAAAAAATATGAAAAAAAGATTGAAAATCATGCAAACAGTTTATCCTATTACTCATTCATAAAGGTTGTAAGATGATTGATAATTTGACTAATTCAAACTATATTATAATCAACCAAATTATGCAAAGAAAACTAACACTTAAATCATACACTATTGAGGCATCCTTCTAGGAATAAAAAATGCAAGCACTCACTTTAATCTTTGTTACTAGTAACTACAACATTTAGCACCTTAGTGAAAAGCACCGTAGAGCAGTCTAGATTGAGAGCAACAAAGGGATTAGTTATCACTGCCACCTTAGCAACTACTCCCCTGTTACTTTGTGGTTAGATACAATCCCCACAAGGTAGGCTTCCTCATATCTTAGGGATTAAGTAACCCAAATGGTCTTAGGCTAAATACCAGCCAACAGTTCCATTATAAGATTCACCCAAGGTTAAATATTCAATTATTAGAGTTTCGGGTGAGCTAAATTAATATTCTAAGATGGTGAGTTCAAAGGACCCTATGGCTAAATCTAGAGGGCTACGGTAAGTCCTCAAGAGGCTCAAATAGGCTCTCAAACACATGCATTATAGGAATTAAAATTTGTTGTTATAAACTCGGGTTTTAATCAGAAAAATTACAGCCAGCAAATATTTATAACAGCAACAAGAAAACAACCATAAAATTCATGATAAACAAGTGAAAAATTAGGGCTCTTCAATGAGTAAACAAAGAAATAAATTACAGCAATTTCCAATGACTGAAAATACATAAAACAGCAATAAAACCCTAGACATCAATCCTGATTTGTGGCTGAAAAATGCATATGAACTAATATTTTTACTTTTCCAAATGAATGTATGCAAAGCCTAACCCAGGGACAAAGAGATCCAAGGTATATAATGCTGAAAAATGTAAATTTTATTGTAACCTAACCCTAATTTATCCTAGAAATTATAAAAATGACAAAATAAGGGTTTTATTTTTACTATTTTATAGATTGGCACAAGAGATAGGACTATTGCCTTTCTCAATCAAGCGCTTATGGAGCCTAAAGCTACAATTCTATGGAAGATGACTGATGGAAGCAATTTCAAAGAGAGAAAGAAAGCTACACTTAGGTTAATCAATTCCTTAAACCCGAGTGTCCTTCTATTTCTTTGGAGATTGAAGGGGAGGAAGCTACATTAAGGTTTCTCAGGAGAAACTTGATGAAAATCTTGTTCAAGCAGATGTTTGAGACATGAAACAATCAACATCACTTTCGTGAAAATTTCATTAAAACCCTAATTTTTCAATAAGTACGAAATGGAAGAAAATACTTGAATAAATTAGCACAGATCATCATAGAGTCACCAATCATCATCGAAGAGAGAGAACCATCAAATCAATATATCCTTCCCAAGACAATTCACTCAACGAGTACTCCATAGCAACCGAGAGAGAAGAAGCTAACTATTGTGCATTGATCTCCAAGTGTGTGTGACAATAAATCCAAGATATATCAATTTCCCTCTATTTATACAAGGGAAATCAAGTCAATTTTGCCCTAAAATAATCTTCGATGCTAACAAACCAGATTAGCTTAAAACCCATGTTGTGTCCGAAATCCCACGAATCAGGCACGATTCGCTAGGACACGTGTCCTCCGAGCATGTCCAACTTGTGGGATTCAATATACACGCGAATCCTTCGAGCGTGCCCAGCGTGTCTCAATTTCGAGACATGTGTCCCTTGGAAATGTGTGTCGCGCGGCCCATAAACCCTGGTTTTGGCTCATTTCTCCCTCATTATTTTGTCTCTCTCTTGTCGTGGGTGTGTGGGAGCGACTAACAAAGGTTCTAGGAGCATTTTGTAGGCGATTCAAGTAATAGGTAAGTGCATTTTGCTTCTATTTTTTTTACATTTTTATTACAGCAGTTTGCATGTGCATTTTTTTACAAGTCTGTGTGTTTTTTCTTTATTTTTTTACAACATTCATGGCTCAATCATGTTGATATTTTGGGGTGTTAGGGTAGCATCGGATGTTCTCTAGCTCCCAAACTTTGTGGAGGAGTTGGAGTACATGAGACCTCCAAGACCCAGAAAGCGTTTAGAAGAATTCCATCTGGTTTAAGTTTTATTCTAATAATTAATCTTTTTAATTAAGGACCCTAAGTCTAACTTAGGAAAATTAAAAGATTAAAGTGAATTAAATTAAACATGTGATTGTTGAGATTTTGTGTATTTGGGGTAGCATCAGTTGTGCTCTAGGTCTTAAATTTTGAGGAAGGACTAGAGTTCACTTGATCTACAAGACCTAGAAATGGATTTGGGAAATTTCATTTGGTTTAGGGGATATTAAATTAATTAATTATTTTAATGTATTTCCTAAGTTAAAACATAGGAAAATAAAATAATTAAAGTGAACTTAATTAAACATGTGATGAAATTGTCTTAAGTCACAAGGGTCAAGCTTTCTTCTAATTTTAGCCATTGATTAAAGATTTAATCTTGGTCGTTGATTTGTCAACGAGAAAAGTATAAAGGAAAGGCTTGGGGTCATTTGTGAGACACACAGAGGCAGAGCACTGACGCTAAGCTGAGATTCTAGGACGGGGTTGCTAAGAATTCTCAAGTGTTTCAGTTGCAGAGAGGGGAATTTAGACCAAGGGGATGATCTGATCCTGGGGTCTAGAATACACAAGAAGCGGAGAAGAGATCAGGAAAGATAGCACAAAGGAAGACAACAGCAGCAGCAAGGACAGCGTGATTTTCAGGAAACCCTTCAGGGGTTATGCAGAGACCCTTAGGGGCAGCATAATCACTGCGTCACCCAGTCTAGGGTAATGCAGTCCCTTCCAGTGACAGCGCTGAGCATTTGGAGGCCTTCAGAGGCTGATGCAGTGTCTTTCAGGGGCAGATATGGGGTTTCTAGGCCTAGATTTGGCTGAGTTCTGTAAAGCCCGTTTGAGGGTGTGGATCAGTCAGTACTGTTGGTCTTAGATCAGCCAGGTGCTGCAGATCTAGAGTATTCTCTGTAGGGTTTTCCAGATCTCAAACCCAGAGTTGTGTATTCATAAATATTCTTAATAATAGAGTCCTCCAGCAACCAGAGACCAATTTTTCCGAGGACAGTTTGTCCAGAAATAACTGAGTCACTTTGTCTATGTGTGCATGTGCTTATTCTAGATCTGAATTGGTAGAGATTTGTTATGTGTTTTTCTTTGATGTTAACTTGAATTTATTCAGTTGATAACTTGTATAAGTAGGAGAAGCTTAACCGGATTAACAGAAATAATTTTTGCATCAAAATTAAGATTCATAAATTTCTACAGTGATGAGAATGACTTAGGTGACGCGGATCAAGTAGCTTCTAATCTTAGCCGTCGATTAGAGATTAAATCACGGTCGTTGATGTTTCAACGATAAAATTATAAGAGAAGGGCTTGGGGTCAGTGGAAGAACACACACACTCGCAGAGCATTGAAGCTAAGCTGAGATTCTAGGGTGTGGTTTGCTAAGAATTTCATAAGTGTTTCAGCTGCAGCGAGGGGCAGTATTGACAAGGGGGATGGTCTAGTCCCAGGCCAAGAGTACAATGAGGGCAGAGAAGGAGCATACCAGGGCAACGCAAAGGCAGCAGTTACACAGTCCAGCCAAGAGCCCAGCAGGGGCAGCACAGAGGTAGCAAGAGCCAAGGAAGGCTGACACAGGCCCAGTTAGGGTAGCGCAGGGGCAGCGTAACCCCTTCTAGGGTGACGCAGGCCCTTCCTGAGCAACGCAGAGGCTGATGCAGGCTAGGAAGTCTAACGCAGAGGGCTTCAGAGCAGCGCTGGGGTTTCCAGAGGTCGAAAAGGGACTGAGTTTGGTAAATCCCGTTTGAAGGTGTGAATCAGTCATATTTTTCTGTCTCCGAGATAGTGGTATTGTTGTCGTTTATATTTCTCTGTCGGGTCAACCAGTTTTGGTGCCTAGGATTGTTGTACTTAGAATCTGCATAATAATAAAACCCACCAGAAGCTAGCAGCACCAGTTTTCCCGCATTGGGTTTTTACAGGGACATTTGTCCAAAAAATCATTGTGTCACTTTGTCTATGAGCATGTTATTCAATACTTGATCTATATGTGTAGGTTGTTAACTGTATTTACTTCAATGTTAATTTTGAATATTCAGATTAATAACTTATGTAAGTAGGAGAAGTAAATCAAGATTTAACAGTAGGGTTTCTTAAGTTTAAGAAATTTTCACATGGTATCAGAGCGATTGCAGATCAAGCTGGATCTCCAGCAAGATGGCTGAAGAAATCTGTGTTGTAGAAAGCAGCAGCAGCAGCAAATAAACCGGAGAGGGCAGCGCAGCAACAAAAGGACGCAGAGGCAGCAAGAGCCACGCAGGGGCTGACGCAGTCCTAGTTGGGTGACGCAGAGACAGTGCAGTGCCTTCCAGAGGGATGCAGGAGCAGCTTGCGTTGTGCAGTCTCTGCGAGGAGGTTGCGCTGAGCCAGTCTGCTCTCGCAGAGGCCAGCCAGGGTGACGCAATCCAAAAATTGATTGATGTGTAGAGTGTCGTGAACCGAAAGCTGAGCTACAGATCTTCAGCAGTTGCTGGTGGGGTGAAGATTTTGTTGGTGTAGAAATAAGCCTAAGCTAAGTTGACAAAGAGTGGGAGGAGAACAGATTCTTAGTAGATTTCATTGCCAAATAAATCTGAAGATCAAACGTAGGGTGATCGAAGAGAGATGATTCGTTGTGTTTGGCAGACTTCCAAGGGAGGAAGTCAGTTGTCAGAGGGAGCAGAGGGTGTCTTTCTCGCCAAGGACCCTAGATCAAAGTCTCTAACAGAGAGAGGAGGATTTGTTCCAACAAATTTCTGAGTAGATGGCGCCATACGGACTGCCTGATCAGGATAGGTTGGATGGGTTGTCCAACTTTGCTATTTGGAAGGCCAGAATCCTAGTAGTCCTAGAGGCATACGACTTGAGGGAGCATGCAGAGAAAGTCTTAGCTACACCAACCGATGCGAAACTCCTAGCAGAGCATAATGAAGCACCGGTAGATGCCAAGCACTTCATCATGGAAGGGGTTAAAGATCATGTGGTACCACACATAGCTGAGAAGACGACGACTCATGAGATGTCGGAAGCTTTAACCACATTGTATCAAGGGAAGTCCATCCAGAGGAAGATGCTTCTGGAGAACCAGCTGAGGTTATTTATGATGTCCAAGGGAGAGGAAATCGATCATTTTCTATTCAGACTGCAGTCGATCCGGGATCAGCTGACTGGCATTGGGGTCAATGTGTAGGATGATGTAATGGTGAGGACTACTCTAAATGCAGTCACAGAGCACTGGGAAACATTTGTCCAAAGTCTTTTGGGCAGAGTAGACCTTCCTAACTAGGACAATATGTGGGCTATCCTCCGACAAGAGGAGATCTGTCGAATGACCAAGACGCAGTACAACACCGGTTCGAGCAAGGTGAAGAAAGAGGAAGAGGAAGATGCATCCTTGGCATCAAAGAAGGAACAAGGCAAAAAGAAGCGTGATCTTTCAAAGATTAAATGTTTCCAATGTGGCGAACTTGGACACTTTGCCAGCAATTGTCCTCAAAGCAAGAAGGACAAGGAAGCTTCTAGTTCAAGGCTACTATAGCAGACGATAGCTCCGATGATAACGTAGCCATGAGCGCTCATGAACCAAGAAAGTGGGGCGATATTGATCTGTAGAGCAGCTACAGAGTGGTGGCAGGATCCTTGAGTAGCCCAACTCTTGGATCATAACCGTGCTACGGGAGCCTTAAGATAGTAGTAAGGAATGACAGGAGCAGCGAGTGCAAAGTTCACGAAGAAGGAGCAGAGGCAGAGTTGGACATTGTAGAGGGAGAAGCGCAGTGCAGATGCAGCAGCAGTGCAGAGGTCTGCTTACGCTATGCAGAGCTGCAGCAGCACAGTGACTTCAGGAGGACAGCGTAGACCAGCAGCCTATGAAGCTTCAGTGATGAGTTGCAGCTCAACTGACTTGTCTATCATTGGGCAGGGGTCTTTCAGTTGCTTACTCTCAGCAACTAAGTTGCAATGCAGCAGTTAGCAGTGGCAGTGTTATGGGCAACACGATGCAGCAATTTGAGAGGGAGCTGAAGTATGGATGTAGCAGTGACGGTGGCAAAGTCATGGGCAGCAATACAGAAGAGCAGCAGCAGCGCAATGATGAAGGGCAGTAGCCCAAGCATCAGTGCAGAGACCAACACCTGAGATCACAGCAGTACTTCGAGGTGAAGAGTATTGCTAGAGCACATTCCTCGCTAAGAGGGAGTGTTGAGATTTTGGCGTGTTGGGGTAGGCATCGGATGTGCTCTAGCTCCCAAACTTTGTGGAAGAGTTGGAGTACATGAGATCTCCAAGACCCAGAAAGGTTTTAGAAGAATTTCGTCTAGTTTAAGTTTTATTCAAATAATTAATCTTTTTAATTAAGGACCCTAAGTCTAACTTAGGAAAATTAAAAGATTAAAGTGAATTAAATTAAACATGTGATGAGAATGACTTAAGTGACGCAGATCAAGCAGCTTCTAATCTTAGTCATCGATTAGAGATTAGATCACAGTTGTTGATGTTTCAACGAGAAAAGTATAAGAGAAGGGCTTGGGGTCAGTTGGAGAACACACACTGGCAGAGCATTGAAGCTAAGCCAAGATTCTAGGGCGTGGTTTGCTAAGAATTTCATAAGTGTTTCAGCTGCAGCGAGGGCAGTATTGGCAAGGGGGATGGTCTAGTCCCAGGCCAAGAGTACAACGAGGGCAGAGAAGGAGCATACCAGGGCAAAGTAGAGGCAGGAGCTACACAGTCCAGCCAACAGCCCAGCAGGGGCAGCGCAGAGGCAACAAGAGCCAAGGAAGGTTGACGCAAGCCCAGTTAGGGCAACGCAGGGGCAGCATAATCCCTTCTAGGGTAATGAAGGCCCTTCCTGAGCAGCACAGAGGCTGACACAGAGGGCTTCAGAGCAGCGTTGGGGTTTCTAGAGGTTGGAAAGGGACTGAGTTCTGTAAACCCCGTTTGAGGGTGTGAATCAGTCATATTTTTCTGTCTCCAAGATAGAGGTATTGTTGTCGTTTATATTTCTTTGTCGAGTTAACCAGTTTTGGTGTCCAGGATTGCTGTACTTAGAAACTACATAATAATGAAAACCCTCCAGAAGCTAGCAGCACCGGTTTTCCCGCATTGGGTTTTTCCGGGGACATTTGTCCAGAAAATCCTTCTGTGTCACTTTGTCTATGAGCATGTTATTCAGTACTTGATATGTATGTGTAGGTTGTTAAGTGTATTTACTTCGATGTTAATGTTGAATATTCAGATTAATAACTTATGTAAGTAGGAGAAGTAAATCAAGATTTAACAGTAGGGTTTCTTAAGCTTAATAAATTTTCCCAAATCAAGGGGAGCGGGGAAGGGGCAAAGGAAGGGGAAGAATGTCCCCATTGGTGATGCCCCTCTTGTTCCAATTTCATCAAGGTGTAAATGTTCCCTCTAATGGAAGTGGGGCTGCAACAACAGCTTCAAATGTTGAGGGAAGAATTAATTTAGAAAGACAGCAGGCTCAAGAAAACAAATATCCCTTGTGGAAGTATGTCACAAGAGATCAAGGGCCAGGCAACAAGTTGAAGGGAGGAGGAAATGTTGCTTGGAAATGCAACTATTGCAACAATCATTTCAAGAGCACTTATTACCATTTGAAAGGTCATTTGTTGCCTTTACAAGGTTGTGGAATTGGAGCATGTACACAAGTGTCTTTAGCTAAGAGGAAAGAAATGGAAAAAGAGGCCAATGTTGGTGTAGCAAGGGTGGTTGCATCATCTAAAAAAAACAAGAATGATGATCCCCTTCCATTCTTGAGGAAAAGAAGCAAAAAATTTCCATTTGAGAGTTTCGGTGGGGGTGTGCGTCAAGCAGCAAAAAGAAAGGCAGTGGAACTTGGTCCAATGGACAAGATTTTTCAGAAAGAGAAATGAGAAGAGCTTGATCTCAACATTGCATTCTTTTTCTATCAGAACTTCATATCCTTTAATGTTGCACGCTCACCTTTATTTATTGAAATGTGTCAAGCTCTAACTTAAGGGGCTATCAGGGTATGTGCCTCCTTGATCAGAGAAGCCTAGAACCACAATGTTGACTAAAGAAAAGAAAGAGGTGGACAAAATGTTTGAGCCTATTAAATCAACATGGCCAACATCTAGGGTTAGTATTGTTTCTAATGGATGGATGGACAAATCCAGCACGCCACCCACTCATCAACTTCATGGTGTCTTCCTTGCATGGACTAGTTTTCTTGAAATCAATGGATGCACTTCAACAATACAAGGATGCACAATATATGGGTGAGTTGTTCATTAAATTTATCGAAGATGTAGGTGTTGATTCTTGTGTGAAAATCATTATAGATAATGCACCTGTTTGCAAGGTTGTTGGCATGATTGTGGAAGCTAAATATCCACAAGTATTTTGGACACCTTGCATTGTCCATGTTAGCTTTTGTAGCATTGGATGTGTTCTAGCCTTTAAACTTGGTGGAGAGGCTAAAATACATGACATCTCCAAAACCCAGAGATCGTTTCTGGAAATTCCACCTAGAGACGACTTAATTAGATTATTAGTCAGTTTTTTAATTATTTCCTAGGTCTAAACTTATGAAATATGATTAATTAATCAAAATTAATTAAGTCAGGGTGTGAATGTTTTAGAAAGTCACATGGATCGATTTCTAATTAATCCTACCCATTGATTAAGATCTAATCTTGGTCATTGAAGTCTCAACGAAGGATTATAAGAAGTTGATGGGGCTAGGAGAACATATATTGGAGAGCACCAACAGTTCGATTTTACTGGGAAATCGATTTCAAGAGTAGTAGAATTTTGTTGTCGGAGGTGTTTCAGTGAGATCGAAGCAGTGAGAGAGGCGCAAAGATAGTGAAGTCGGAGGCATTTCGGATCCAGTGAGTACATTTGCAGAGAGGCAGAGATGCCACAGTGAGGCTGACGCAGTAGCAACGTAGTAGCTTCAGTGGGTGATTCAAATTTGTTGGAGGAGAAGCAGTGATTCAATGTCGGAAGTTGGGCAGAGCTTCCAAAGGCCAAAAAGGTCAGTTTCTTAGACAGCAACTGACGAGACAGCTTGAAGTGACGTAGAGCCTACGTGAGAGTGACGTAGTGACTGCGCAGAGGCAGTTTGGACTACTCCAGATCGAGCTGAGGTCAATGCTCAAATTCGCCTATGGGGTGAGAAAATTCCTCACTATATATTTTTTCCAGTTTATCTCTGTAGGATTGACAGTTTCGGCATCCAGTTGTACTTAGATATTTCACTACTGCATAATAATAAAACCCTCAGCTGCTGCACCGGTTTTCGCAAGTTGGGTTTTTCTGGGGACATTGGTCCACAAATAAAGGTGTAATTTGTGTGTGTGCATATATTTCTTCCTGCATTTATTTTTCTTCTGTAGTTTATTTGTGTAGGTTGCAGTGTGAGTAATTCAGTGTTTTTCGTAGAAAATTACAAATAGATTGTTTGGTTAATTAAACAATTAGGAGAATTATTTCCAGTTGCTGCAATAGGATTCGGGGTTAGCCAAATTTTCATATGGTATCAGAGCGCAAGCGATCAGCAGGAGAGCTCAGTAGCAGAAGAAAAGAGGAGTTTCATTAGTCTGAGTGAGCAGCAATCCGAAACCCCAGAGGACAGCTCAGTCACCTTGGCCAAGAGGTCAATTTCTTAAAGAAAAATCGATTTCTCTGAGAGAGCGACAAAAAAATCAGATTTCTCCATATCAAGGGATTCCAAAGGCAGAGGCAGCAACCCGTATTTTTCTTGCAGAGCAAATCTCCAACTGGACACAGTAGTTTTGCGGCATGTTGCCAAAGCAAAGCTAGCGTCGAGAGGAAGAAGAGCACACACTGAGGGGAAATTTTCCTCAGGGAACTTCTAGTCTCAAGAAGTTCGATTTCCCTTGCAGATCAGCAATCGTTGTGGGTAGAGTATCTCACTCCAGAAGGGAGTGTGTAGAGCTAAGCAGTAGTTGAGCAAAAGAGAAGAGGAGATTTTCGACATTTTTTTGTTGAGATGGCCACAACCGGGCTGTGAGATCAAGAAAGGTTGGATGGAGCTTCCAAGTTCCAACTATGTGATCTGGAAGGCAAGGATTTCCTTCCTTCTAGATGAGTATGATCTCAAAGCATATATCGATAACGTGGTAGTTGTCCCCACAGATCCAGATCAGCTAAAGGAGTACAAGAAGGAGATGCCGTAGGCAAAGAGATTGATCCTTGATGAAGTTCGGGATCATGTGATGTCTCACATAGCGGCCCTAGGAACGGCCAAAGAGATGTGGGACTCTCTTTCCACACTATACCAGGGATCTTCCAAGCATGAACGATGTACTTAGAGGAAAAGCTGAGATGCACCGGTATGCAGAAGGGGGAGCGCATAGACCCTTTCCTTACCAAAATTTAGCAAATCCGAGATGAGCATTGTTGTAAGGTCAATGCCTCAAGCCACAGAGCTAGTGCGAGTAGCCCTCAACTCTGTCTCCAATGAGTGGTAGGTGTTTGTCCAAAGTATTTTGGGCAGAGAAACCTTGCCAAGATGGGACAGAATGTGAGCAGACTTGCAGCAGGAGTAGTTGAGGCGAGATCTGATGAAGAGCCACATCAATGGCAGCAGCAACAGTGGATCAAAGGCAGTAAACAAAGAGGAGAATGTGGCCCTCGCATCTAAGGGTCCCAGTCAATGACAGGGGGAGCATAGGAAGAAGAAGGACTTGTCGAAGGTCAAGTGCTTCAGGTGTGGCGAGTTAGGCCACTACAGTTCTCAGTGTCCTCTCAGGAAGAAGGACAAGCAGGAAAAGCAAGACCAACAAGCAACTTTTGCAGAAATTGATAGGCTATCCTCCAGGCTGGAGGAAGACTTCACCATGATTGCAGACATCCCTCCAGGAGCGAGGTGTGGTGACTTGGTTTTGTAACCCCAAAGCGCTACAGTTGGGCGAGATTCTTGAGGAGGTCCACCTCTTGAATCAGTACCTTGCTACGGAGCCCACAATATTTAGTAGCAGGGTGGGCCAATGGTAGTTGATGCAGTCAGATGCCAGAGTGACAGTTGCCGTGACTAGTAGCAGTCAAATGTTGGGGAGCGCAGTGTTGAGTTGGCAGCAATGCAATTGGCACAATGCAGAGCCAGCAGTAACGCAGAGCCTTCAATGACAGTGCAGAGGCTAGTAGCAATCAGAACTCGGGTGACAGATGCATTATAATAGACACAGTGGGTTTAGTACTTTGGATGTTTCTCAGTTGCAGCAGCAGCAGATGAGAGGGAGTTGCAAATGTTGCAATAGGAACAACAACAGAGTTGCAATGCAGATGCAGTGTTGGAAGCAGTTCAGCAGGGTCGGCAGAAGCACAGATGAAGCGCATATCAGAGTTGCGCAATGGTTGATGAGCAGTAGTAGCTAGACATCAATAGCGTGACAGGAGATGGTGCAGAGGCAGAGTATTGATAGAGGAGCAGCAGTACCATAACACATTCCTCGCTAAGAGGGAGTGTTAATTTTTGTAGCATCGGATGTGTTCTAGCCTTGAAATTTCGTAGAGAGGCTAGAATACATGAGATCTCCAAAACCCAAAAATCGTTTCTAGAAATTCCACCTAGACACGACTTAATTAGATTTTTAGTCAGTTTTTTAATTATTTCCTAAGTCTAAACTTAAGAAATATGATTAATTAATTAGAATTAATTAAGTCATGGTGTGAATGTTATAGAAAATCACATGGATCGATTTCTAGATAATCCTAGCTATTGATTAAGATATAATCTTGGTCGTTGAAGTCTCAACGAAGGATTATAAGAAGTAGTCAATGGGGCTTCGAGAAAACATATTGGAGAGCACCAACAGTTCGATTTTACTGGGAAATCGATTTCCAGAGTAGCAATGTTTTGTTGTCGGAGGTGATTCAGTGAGATCGAAGCAATGAGAGAGGGGCAGAGATAGTGAAGTCGGAGGATGCAGTCCAGATCCGGTGAGTACATTTGCAGAGAAGCAGAGAAGCCATAGTGAGGCTGACACAGTGGAAGCGCAGTAGCTTCAGTGGGTGATTCGTATTTGCTGGAGGAGAAGCAGTGATTCAGTGTCGGAAGCTAGGCAGAGCTTCCAAAGGCCAGGAGGGTCAATTTCTCAGACAACAGCTTACGAGACAGCGTGAGAGTGACGCAACGATTGCATAGAGGCAGTTTGGACTGCTTCAGATCGAGCTGAGGTCAGAGCTCGAATTCGCCTATGGGGTGAGAAAATTCCTCACTAGATATTTTTGCTGTTAATTTTAGATTGTTCTATGCTGCATCAATTACTTTAGCCCAATTCCAAACTTCACTTAGCAATATTTCCAATTACAATTAGTCTTTCCATTCATCAACAATAACTGAAGATGAAACAATAAAAGTAATGACAAAGGAGACCATCAACACATCAACAAGAGACACCAGATTTGGTCAAAGACCAGGGAAAAACCCACAATGGGGAAAACCCTTTGAAAATATTCTTCTATTTTATTGTCATAAAATGTTCAACAGAGAGTACAATGAGCCCAATACAATGTACAATAATATAACCCAACAACTTCATGAACCTATGCACAGAGGTCAAATATATCAGAGACAACTTGACTCAGCTTTCAGGAACCTTCAGATGATAGTCAACAACAATCAAACCCAGAGCCGCTACCATAAGACTGCATGCCCGAGGCCATGGACCTATGCACAGAGGTCAAATATATCAGAGACAACTTGACTCAACTTTCAGGAACCTTCAAATGACAGTCAACAACAATCAAACCCAGAGCCGCTACCATAAGACTGCATGCCCAACGCTTTAGCATCTAAGTCGCTATCTTGTCTATAGCTAGCCCACGGCTAGCCTGGATCTGCTAGTGTTAAGCCCACGGCTCAGGCAGAAACCCTAATTTCATAGCGACCTTCGGACCTGTGATTTTGAACCTCCGTACGATCTCTTTCTTCATCGATGTATCGAACCCAATCAAATAGAAGAGAAGAAGATGCTTGATGTTGTGATGTCCAAATGAGCTTCTAGGTCACTTGTATTTATATGCTACAAAGGGGTGCCAATGATGTCCATTTGATGTTGAGGTCGACCTGTCCATATGAGTGAAGCTGACCTAATCCAATATCCATGAGTGGGTGCAAAATCAAAGATCAACTTCTGCTTATCTGAATGAGGTGATTTTTAGGTCGATTTTGGTCCTCTCGGAAAGAGGAACTCAATGCCATCATCATCTCCACCAAGTGAGTAGTCCAAAGTGGAATTTCACCGCAATTGCATAATTTTAACACTCCCTCTCAACTAGGGAGAATTCCACCTGAAAAACCTGTCCATCGATCAATGTGTCATCCTGTCATCAAGTGTACTAATATGATCAACTCTATCTGCTGAAACATTCTCGAATATAAAGAAGAAGAATCATGGGGAGCAAAAGTTACCACCCTCCAACCAACGGGCTACAACTCGGAACATCTGCCAATGGACTACTACCCGAAAATATCATCAGGCTACTACCTGAAAATGTCATCGGGCTACTACTCAAAAAAGTCATCAGGCTACTACCTGGAAACGTCAAATGGGGGAGTTACAACTCAACCCATATCGGGCAATAGGTGATGTAGTGAAGCAACTACTCAACCCATCCTATTGCCTGTTGATCTTCCTAAGTTCTAACAATAACCCATAAGATTCATGTGGTAGAACACCTGCATCATAATCTAGCTTGGACAGGATACCCGACTTACCAAGAGGTAAGAATCACACACCTCCAAGTGTTGGAATCACGATTGCCGATAGACCAAAACCCGCAAGCGTTAGTCTCCACTACAATCGCCAGAGTTAGGATCCACGAGAGGCGGTTAGTCCATGTCGCGAAACACACGGGGAGCGTTGAACCCAATGTCCAACAATATCCCCCCCAATGCGAGTTGAGTGAGTTTCGAACTCGAGACCTGTCGCTCTGATACCACTTGTTGGAATCACGATTGTCGTTAGACCAAAACCCGCAGGCATTAGTCTCTGCTACAATTGCCAGAGTTAAGATCCACGAGAGGCGGTTAGTCCATGTCGCAAAACACACGGAGAGCGTTGAACCCAATGTCCAACACCAAGCCTCCTCAACCGTTGGCCAAACGGAGAGGGATAATCCCAACAAGCCCAATCTTGTGGGTATGATTCCAACTGGGGTATACTCTGCAAAGACCATGATAGGGTGAGCTACTACTCCAACCTTGTAGGTAATAGATAGGGGAAACTCCCTTATTTTCCAGATTTCCCTCAACCCCAGGAGCCCTCTATCTCAATTCCTCACCCTAGGAGCGCAAACCGAGGGGAAGAGTATGGCTGAGTGTTCTCGATCAGTGGTGCCCCTTATTAGGAGGGGTCACATCCATCAGTCCCAACTACTACCTGAAGACCAAGAACTTCATTTTTGGCAAAGCCTCAGTGAGAATATCTGCAATCTGCTCATCCATTGATATCTGATGGACATGAACGGCTCGTCTCTATACCATATCACGAATGAAGTGATATCAGATCTCTATGTGCATGGACTTGTCGTGAAATACAGGATTTTCTGCCAGACGAATCCCACTCTTGTTGTCGCAATATATCACTGTAGTGTCTAGAACCTGCTCAAATAGCCCTCCAAAGAGCTTCCTACACCAAACTGCTTCACAACTAGCCATGCTAGCAGAAATATACTATGCCTCGACGGTACTTAATGCTACGGACTTCTGCTTCCGGCTCATCCAAGATATCATGGCAGAACCAATACTAAAACAACATCCAGAGGTACTCTTCCTGTCGATAACATTTCCCGCCCAATCAACATCGGTGTATCCATGAATTCGGGCATCTCCGGCAGAGTATCTCAGACCAAGTGTAATCGTCCCCTGCAAATATCTCAATATGTGTTTGGCAGTTGTCCAATGTGCATGGAGAGGCTTGATTATGAATTGACTCAACGTATTCACTGCGTAGCACATGTCCAAACAGGTGTTCACAAGGAACATCAGAGCCCCAATCAACTGTCTATACTCGGATGGATTCGCCAAATTGGGTCCTGCAACTTCTCCACATAATTTCTTGAAGCTTATTTCCATCGGTGTGGGTAGAGACTTGCATTTAGTCATCCCAGATATTTCCAGCAGCTTCACAACATATTTTCCTTGTGAAAGAAAAATCTCACTGGGCCTTTGCCATACCTCAAGGCCTAAAAACTAGTGCATGAGTCCAAGGTCCTTCATTTTGAATTAAGAGGCTAGCTCCCTCTTACATTTCATCATCAGAGGCTCATGTCAAGAATAGATTGTCAACACATAAAGCCAATATCAACGACATAACTTGAACTACCTTGAAGTAGAGGTTGGGATCGGCATTGCTTCTCGTGAATCTCAGCTTCACCAAATAATTGTCTATGTGGGCATACCATGCTCTTGGGGCTTGCTTCAATCCATACAATGCCTTCTTCAATCTACAAACATGTGTCCTGCAATCCTCTACTTCAAATCCCTATGGTTGTTCAACATATACTTCTTCTTGTAGAATGCCATGGAGAAATGCAATCTTTACATCCATCTGATGAAGAGTCCAACCTTGACTTGCGACAAGGGAAACTATCGAGCAGATGGTTGTATATTGAGCCACAAGTGCAAATATATCATCAAAATCCTCTCCCTCTTTCTATGAGAATCCTTGAGCCACGAACCTGGCTTTATTTTTCAATACTTCCATCAATTCCATGCTTAATCTTGTATATCCACTTCAAAGTTACCACAGATTTCCCCTTCGGTCTCAGCACAACATCCCATACATCATTCTTCATAATAGATTCATATTCTTCGGCCATATCATTTTTCCAGACTTGTTCTTTTACGAATTCTTCGAACGAGGAAGGTTCGGCTTGAATCATGGTGCTCATGGCTGCAAGATATCCCTGGTACCTGCATGGCCTCTTCCTTTCTCTAAACGATCTTCGAGCGGTCAGATGTCTATCAACATCCTGAAGCATGTCTCGAAGCCAAAGTGGTCTCTTCCTAGTAGGAGGATTACTAAGAGGAGAATCTAAGGGGTCCATGGGATTCATGGGATCATCAACAATATCGATCTCAGATTCGGGCATGAACAAGCCATCCAAGATATCCATTTCATCATTCTTCTTGGGAGGAGGAAGTGAAGGAAGGTCTTGGGCTTTTCCAAGTGTGGCATCTTCATCGAATGTGACATCCCTGCTAATTTCAACCTTCCTTTGACCAAGAATATATATTCTAAATGCTTAAGAATTTTCACAATACCCAACAAATATACCTTTTCTTCTAGTAGCTTCCAGCTTGTTCCTCTTCTCTTTCGGCACATGAAAGTATACGAGGCAGCCAAAGATACGAAGATGACTCACTTCGGGCTTGACACCTGTGAATGCTTCTTCAGGTGCTTTGTTGTCTAATGCTTGATGACGCACCCTGTTTTGAACATATACCGCAGCATTTTTTGCTTCTTCCCAAAGAAACTTTTGTACCTTTTAATCATGGAGCATGGCAAGGGCGACTTCTACAATGGACCTGCTCTTCCTTTTGGCTACTACATTTTGTTCGAGAGTATACGGTGTAGTTGTTTCTTTCTTGATGCCTTCCTTCTTGGAAAAATCAATGAAGTCATTTGTAGTGTACTCTCCACCATTGTCAGACCTAAATATTTTAATTGTCTTCCTTGTTTGATTTTCGATCAAGGCTTTGAATTCCTTGAACTTTTCAAATGCTTCATCCTTATGCTTCAGATAGTATATCCATGTCTTTCTAGAAAAGTCATCAATGAAGGTGATATAATAGAGACGGTTACCAAGAGAGTGTACGGGCATCGGACCACTCAAGTCGGAGTGAATGAGATGGAGGATGTCATTTGTCTTGCTTTCACTAGAGGGGAATGGTCCCCTTGTCATCTTTCTGCTGGCACATCCTGGACATACTCCATCATGTTGAGCTTGAACCTTTGGAATCCCAGAGACCAAGTTCTCCAATTTCGGAAGCGCATCATAATGAAGATGAGCTAACCTTCGGTGCCATAATTCGCTTAGATTATTTGTATTATGAACCAATGCCAATAGTGGCCTTCCAGTGACCCTATAGAGTCCTTCATATTGTGTTCCCAAAGTGAATGCATCTTTCATATATGATCCAACAGGCCAAGTAAGAACTTCTCCCTTGATGAAAGCAACCCTCATCCCTTTGTCTTCCAGGGCAGAAATTGATACCAAATTTTTCTTCAACCTAGGCACATACAATACATCATGCAATATAATAGATTCCCTGGAATTCAAATGAAATTTGACAGATCCAAAGCCTTTGACGGGATGAGTGGAGTTGTCTCCAAGAATAATTTTCAAATTTGAATCCCTCTCGACAAAGTTAGAGAGAACTTCCATGTAACCAGAGAAGTGATTAGTGGCCCCACTATCAACCAACCAACTATCCCAAGAATCAGGAGGAGATGAACTAGTAAGAGCAGAAATAAGGATATATTCAAATTGATTTACAAAATTACTTTCATACCTGGAGAATTTTGACCTCTTTTGTGGACGACAATCTTCTTCATGGTCACTTGGAGCAGCTCTCCTTCTTCTATCATTTCTTCCACCACGATCATTCCTTCGATCATCTCTCCTCCTTTGATCATTGAATATGTTATTGTTTCTTCTAGTATTATAACGTGGTCCATTATTCTTCTCGGGGCAATCTCGAGCATAATGACCCTTCTTGTAACAATTGTAACATTCAATATGCGAGTATTCTTTCCTTTTATTTTGATTTCGAGGAGGAGGCTTTCTTGAATTTGATGGACGTCCTTTCCCTTTCTTCTTCTTGTCATGAGCCATGAATGCAACGGGTTCTCCTTCTTCATGCTTTTGAATCCTTCCTCTTCCTATCATCATGGGCTCTTCTTGAGTTAGCTTTCCAACAATCTCATCAAGTGAAGAAAGGGAATTTGTGTTGCTAATAGTAGTGATGAATGTTTCCCAAATAGGAGGCAAACCTCTTGAAGTCATGACCACCAGTTCCCTGTCAAGTACAACTTCTCCAACTCTTATCAATTGATCTCTAACACGATATATCCTCATTATGTAAGATTGTATGGACTCTCCTTTATTCATCTTGGTGTCTTTGAGTTGCTCTTTCAAAGTGTTTCATTCAAATTGTTGACCTCATAAATACCTGCTATCTTATCATACATGTCCTTGGACCTTCTCAAGTTTCCAACATATGCAAGCAAGTTGTCTTGTAAACCATCAGCTATAATTTGCTTTGCTTTATTCTCACCTTTCTTATGCTTACTTTTGACGGCAGCGGATGCATTTTCAGGAGGCTCAGGTACCTTTCCTTGAATGAAGTCCAAAACATCATTGTTGTCAACTATGATTTCCAATCTAATATTCCATGCAGCAAAATTGGATGAATCAGCCAATTTCTAATTCTTCTTGAAGGTGGTCATTGTCATCTTGATTTGACTAGATTGGCTCTTTCAACCTTTCCAAAGATGATTGCTTCAATCTGTGTCTCCTCTTGGGCTTGTCCTTCACCTTAGCTCTGATTCCATGTTAATTTTAGATTGTTCTATGTTGCATCAATTACTTTAGCCCAATTCCAAACTTCACTTAGCAATATTTCCAATTACAATTCATTTTTTTCCATTCATCAACAGTAATTGAAGATAAAACAATAAAAGTAATGGCAAAGGAGACCAGCAACACATCAAAAAGAGACACCATATTTGGTCAAAGACAAGGGAAAAACCCACTACGAGGAAAACCCTTTGAAAATATTCTTCTATTATATTGTCATAAAATATTCAGCAGAGAGTACAATGAGCCTAATACAATATGTACAATAATATAACCCAACAACTTCATGAACTTGTGCACAGAGGTCAAATATATCAGAGACAGCTTGATTCAGCTTTCAAGCAACTTCAGGAACCTTCAGATGGCAGTGAACAGCAACCAAACCCAGAGCCATTACCATCAGATTGCATGTCCGCGGCTTTAGGATCTGAGCCGCTACGTTGTCTATAGCTAGCCCACAGCTAGCCCGGATCCGCTAGTGTTAACCCTGCAGCTCAACCACAAACCCTAATTTCAAAGCGACCTTCAGACCTGTGATTTCAGACCTTCGTAAGATCTCTTTCTTTGTCAATGTATCGAACCCAATCAAATAGAAGAGAAGAAGATGCTTGATCTTGTGATGTCCAAATGAGCTTCTAGGTCACTTGTATTTATATGCTTCAAAGGGGTGCCAATGATGTCCATTTGATGTTGAGGACGACCTATGCATATGAGTGAAACCGACCTGATCCAATATCCATGACTGAGTGCAAAATCAAAAATCAACTTCCTCTTATCCGAATGAGGTGATTTTCAGGTCGATTTTGGTCCTCCTGGAAAGAGTAACTCAATGCCATCATCTCCATCAAGTGAGTAGTCCAAAGTGGAATTTGACCGCAGTTGCATAATTTTAACATTTGTCAGTTTATCTCTGTAGGATTGTCAGTTTGGGCATCCAGTTGCACTCAGATATTTCACTACTGCATAAAAATAAAACCCTCAGCTGCTACATCGATTATTTTGGTCCGGGGACATTGGTCCAAAAATAACGGTGTTATTTTGGTGTGTGCATCTATTTCTTCTTGCGTTTATTTTTCTTCCGCAATTTATTTGTGTAGGTTGCAGTGTGAAAAATTCAGTGGTTGTCGTAGAAAACTGCAAATAGATCGTTTTGTTAATTAAACAATTAGAAGAATTATTTCCAATTGTTGCAATAGGATTCGGGGTTAGCCGAATTTTCATTGTCCATTCTTTGAATTTAGCACTTAAATCTATTGCTTCTAATGTGCCTTGGATTGGAAGTATTATTGAGGATGTATGACATATCTGCAACTTTGTACAAAATCATACAAATGCCCTCACAATCTACAAGGATTACACCAATCTATCATTGTTGAAGATTGCAAATACATTGTTTGCCTCTTCATTCATCATGTTGAAGAGGTTGAAGAAGGTTAATACCACTCTTGGGGTCATGGTTATTTCAATGTTTTGGTCTTTTTGGAGAAAGACAAATCAAGCAACCTCAAAAAGATTGAAGGACACAATGTTAGATGATGTTTGGTGGGAGAGGGTAGATCTGCTTATTAAGATCATGGACACTATCATTGCTTTGCTATGATTTGCAGATACAAACCAACCCATCCTAGGAGAGGTTTATGAGGGATGGGATTCCATGATTGAGTTTGTGAGGACCATTATTTTACAGAGTGAGTGCCTCGAGTATGAGACATCATAAGAGGCTTTCTTCACCACCATGCATGATATTCTTATCAGCAGATGGGACAAGAATTGCACACCTTTGCATTGTTTGGCTCACTTATTGAACCCAAAATACTACAACCATGAGTGGTTGAATGGTGGACCTTCCCACGGATTCCCTCCTCACATGGATGGTGAAATTTCACACAGGAGGAAGGATGCACTGAGGTGGATTTTTCAAGATAGAGCATCGCTTGATGAGGTGGTGGCATTGGTTGATTTGCAGGATATGATGTGATTGGAGATAAGGGTGCTAAGAAGCCCTATTCTTGGTAAACAACTCATCGGGCAACAAACCCTCCTCTACAGCAGCTAGCCATGGGACTCCTCTCTCAGGTGACTTCATCCTCTTGTTACGAGAGGAATTAGAGCACATATGGGAATTTGTATAGTGTCAAGAAGAGTAGGCTTGAACAGTCCAGGACAGAGACAATGGTGTATGTGCACACCAACATTCGTCTTATTTACAAGAAGAGGGATGAGTGGTTGAAGGGAAAGACAAAGATGTGGGATGTCTTTCGTGATAATATGGGTTTGGCCAGCAGTGTTGAGTTGGCATTGGCCAACTTGGATCTTGTTGTCGCCCAAAGTGTACACTTAGGGCGCAATGCTCAGAGTAGGGGTTGTCACTCTGATCTCTACTCACTCCGTTTTGACTCTCTCCTAGCTAAGTCAAGGGGGGTAGTCCCTTAAGATGATGACAAGGGGAAAACTTGTTGGAACAACAAGTCCTAGGAGACTCAGGGCAAGATTACTACCTCTCTAAGAAACTTAAATTAGAATTATTTAGCAAGTGTGTTAATTAAATGAGCAAAGTGTGTCTTAACAAGATGAAGCAATTAAAGATATTGACGCAATAGCAAAATTAACAGATATAGACCAGTGTCAAATGAACAATGCTCAAATTATATTATATCACTTGCACAAATATGAAAAGCTTCAAGTTACTAGATAGGTAATGTTGCAAGAAAGATGTTAGTAGGATATATCATGACAATCAAAACTATGAGCGATAAACAGTTTATGAACAATTTGCAAGTAATTATGATTTAGAAAATAATACAAGCTTGCAATTATAAAGTAAGCCTAGAATTCTAGTTATAATGATCAAATGTAAGATGTGATGCAAAATGTCAATGCAATGCTTCAATGAGAGAAATGTCATTCTTATGATTACCTTTAAGCCCAAAATTGCAAGATTAATGAAGCATATAATGTTGCTACGAGTTAAGAGACGAAAATTAGGATGCAAGTTAAAAAATGCAAATGTTAATGCCTAGATCTTAAGTTAGCAAGAGTTAGAAGGTTATTCACAAAATTACTCATAAATTTATTACAACATTCATAAGTAAATCAAAGCTTTAAGATAATTATATACAAAAGAAAGAAAAAATACAAAGGGTTAGTATATATTTACAAATTAAAATAAAATGTAAGTATAAGGGCTAACCAAAAATAATTTACAAGTTTAAATTAAAAAATTAATAAAAAAACAAAAAAAATAAAAATAAAAAAACCGAAGAAATTATATGTACAAAAAGAATTTTAAAATGTAATGAGTTAGCGAAATTATTTACACAAATTAGTATATATAGACACAAGGTGAAAGGTTAGTATATACTATATATAGACACAAATTAGAGAAATAAAAACTTTACAAGTGAAAATTAAAAGTTAAATCTAATTAAAAAAATTAAACTACAAATTTAAAATTTAAATCATATAAATATTTACAATTTTGAAATCTAAAAATTATTTACAAAGTAAATCTAAAGAATATTTATAAGTATGTTAAAAACCCCCAAAACATAAAATTCAAAACAAAATCCAAAAAAAAAAAAACTCAAAACCCCAACTACAAACAAAGCTTAGAAATTAAAAATTGTTTTACCAAAATTATTTCAAATCTATACAATTAAAATACAAATCTATGAGATCTGAGAAGTATGAGTCAAACTCCGCTCTCATATCTGTAGATATAATCTCTTTCTAGTCAGATCTATCTATTGAGCACAATTTAGAAAAGATAATTAGTTTTAAAAAATGAGGTACTAGCCACAAAGATCCTGAAAGAGGAAATTCATAAGATAAGTCTAGGGATTTAAATCAAGAACGCTCTTCAGATCGTATGCCTTGGGAGTCAGTTGGTCCAGCCGAGGACTTCCCCAAACACCCAATTCTTCAAATACATATGGTTTCTGCACACTTAAGATTAAATTGTCGGATTAATAGAGATGTAAAATAACAACGTAATCTTCAAGAATTAGAAATACCTACTAATTCAATTCAATTATAATGTTATTTTAAATCCAATAACCTATGCAAGAAATTTGTGCAATAGATTATTTCACGAAATCTTTTAACCATCAACTTATAAAAATAATATTCAATAGAACATTAAAAAGCAATATTACCATAAGATGCAGAAGAGGAACACCACCATCAATGTAAACCCCAAAGACTTTGTGTTGTTATTATCCCAGAAAAGATTACAAGAGAGCTTCAAGAGCAAGTACACGACTCAATAATCAGATCCTTTGATGTGACAAATGACCACTAATTTGTAGATAAATTCTCCGACGGCTAGTTTGTTTGATCCTCGTCAAAGTAATCTCAACCATTCATAAATATTTTATCATGTTTTAATCATCACCGTCGAAATCATTTATTTTTTGAGAAAAAATTTGAATTTTTCATTTAATGGATTTTTAATTAACTCAAAATTAATTATTTTGAGTTAATTTCCTCAAAAAATTGACTTTGAATTAACTACCAAGGCCCAAGGGTCCAAAATCTCTTGAAATTTTCAATATTCCCTTGGTGGAGGACCTCCAAAAATCAATTCTTCTAGAACCCACGAATTTTTTAATTTGGAAAATTTATTTTTCCTAAGACTTAACTTAGACTTAAATTAATTAAATTTCTGGCTTAAGATTTTTTAGTTTATTTTTGCGAGAAAAATTAATTAATTCACACATGAGAGGATTATTAATTTTTTCCAACCCTCTAATATTTTAGCACCATATCTAAAATAGTATTTACATAAGATAATTACATTTAACCCATGAAAGGGGAACACCCGTTCATTATAGATCCTCAAATATCTACCCAATTCTGCGACTCAAAATATGATTTAGCAAACCAAGTGATTCGTAATAAAATAACCGAGCCAATTAGCTAGGATTATTCTCAAATCACTTTACAAAGACTCGATAAAAAATATTAGGACTTACTTAAGATCTTGACGACAAAATCCACCCTAACTTTGGGGTGAGGTTGGAGGGAAAAATTTTGCTGATCATTTGTGTCTAGAGACACAAATGAATCACTGAGACGAAAAACCTCCTAGGATATAAATTGCCACCAAAATAATAGGCTTACCTAGGTTGTTACATACATAATGGTCTTACTAAGATCATTTACATTATTAACAAACTGAAGACTGTTGATGAATCCTGGATGGTATGAATGATAAAATATCTTTTATGAAAAAGGGGTGTACTACTAAAGGGTCGTTGACACGGAGTGGTCAACATATCTTAATGAGTCAATGCTAGAGCCTGTCACTTTTGATGATGGTGATGTTGTTGAGGGGTCATCCTCCACACCAGCAGATGCAGAAATGACATTGGATAGAGAGGAGGATGGAGCAAAGGAGAACAGTGATGACCAATGACAGTGATGTTGATTTTGATGATGATGATTGATGACTCATGAGCTACTTACTGCCTTGTACTTGTAGTTGTTTTGTATTTGTTATTTCTATTTGCCATTAGAATTGCTACTACCTATGTAACACATTTTGATTTTGATGACTTGATGAGAAAACTGCAATTTATTTTCTTTCTCCTATTGGATCATTGATGAATCAATTACAATTGTATTTGTATGCACAATGTTACTTTGTAAAACTTACAAATTTTAGATTTACAATGAATCTAGATTATGTCTGAATTTGTATCATGAATGAGAATTTGTATAAGAAATATCTAATTTTCAATATATATATAAATATATAACATTTCCTACATGTCTTGTTCTGAGGGGTCAATGTGCCCAAGTCGGACACTCGAATTTTCGTGTCCTGTTGACCACTGGAGTGACACCTGATCATAATGAGAAGACTTCATGCCCAAGGATGAACTACAAGACATTTGTACCATCAGATATCATTAGATATCATCAGTTCAACAGATTTTTTAAACTCTACTTCTTATCATTTTCTCTTGTATTGAGTCTGTAACAGGCCTAGGTAGCTTGGGACCTTGACAACAAGAGAGTAATACTCTGGGAGGTTTTTTTTTCACTTGGTTAATTATCATCTCCCTATCAGGACTTGATAATTAATTGAGTTTTTTCCTCCAATTTTACCCCAAAGCCGGAGTACGCCTTGATGGTGAGGCCTTGGGTGATTCCTAGTGTCTAGAGTCAATGTATATTACCATACTAGATCACACCAAAAATTTCGTGGAATTTAGTTAGGTCTAGGTAGTGATTTTTTAATTTTTTAGATTTCCTGCAGGTCATAAATTGCAATAAAAATTGTAATTGAATTGTAATAAATGTTGTCTAGAGAAGTTGTATGGGGTATGAGTAATCAAAATTACACCTCACCCTCAAATTTTTACTATGACACATTTTGAGGGGTTAAAAATGTGTTTTGAACTCTCAAAACCCACTTTTCCAAAGTTTAGTGGGAAATCTAGCAATTAATTAAGCCAAAATTTAAATAAATGGAGAAAAGTAAATATTCGCACATGCTAAATGACGTGGAAATGAGGTGGAAAACTCTGGAGGAGTTAAAGTGAAATCCCAAGGTGATGTGGACTCCTAAAATCAAGGAAATGACATGTGCTCAAATAAAATCAGATTTATGGCATTAAATGAGAGTTGCTTACTTGGAAATTCGTATTTGTGAAGTTAATGCACATTTGAGAGGATTTGGGAGAATACTTGGTGGATATTTTTGTGGGAAATTGTCCCCACATGGATTACCACCCATGTACACTTGTCATTCCATCATAAAATTCGAATTTGGCACATGAGGAAAGAAGAAAATGATATACACTTGCCAAAATCCGATTTTTACACTTGGCATTGGAGCTCCACTTATCAAATTCAAATTTGCCTTGCGATCTCCTCCCTCTCACCACTTGGCATTAGATTCTTCATGGGATTTTCTCCCAACTTTCAATATAATGGAGCCATGGGCTCTCATATTGTATCTGGAATACGAGCTCTTGTGGTTGGGGAGGTTCTGCCACTTTGTATACTCAGCGTTCAATGAAATAACAAGACTATGTGGTTTATATGTGGTCTCTTGCCTACACTTTGATGGTATGATTTTGTGATTATATGCTTATGTTATACTTGATCTAATTTCCATTTGTTATTTTCATTAGCTTCATTGATTTACTAGTGTTGAGCTACCTTTCACTAGCATTTGGATTAAAGAGTTAATCTAGAATGGGACATCTTAGTTAATTTTTGGTGGAATTGCTAGGATTTCCTTTTCATTTTATTATATAATCTCTTATGGAAACTAATAAATCATGTTGAGCCTGTGTAAAAAAATATGCAGATCATAACTCAAGCATGACGAGACATCCTAGTTTGGATTATCCTGCTGTCGAGGATAAAGTGGAAGCATCTCACATATTTGTTCTTTCCCACGTCTTCATCATTTGGATTCTTATACAGAGTTTCTCCCAAGACTTGATTTGTGATAACAACCTACTTCAAAACTCTTTTTTCCAAAACCTATTTTGAGCTCTTATTGGTATATATCAGCTAGCACAAAGCATATGGTTGATTATTCAAGGATAGAAGCTATACTTTAAAACCTTGATAAAAGCCTTGTATGCTATTTGTGAATAATTTTGCACATTCTCTCTCACTATTTCTCACCCACTTTGGTGATATTTTGCAGAAGTTTAAGAGTTGATATGAGGGTTATATATCGCTGATTTTTGGGGTTGTTTTGCAGAAATATCAGATTTTTCTGAAGGGGTTTTCTCACATTTTGTTTTGGTAGACTTAAGGAAGGCATGCTTGAAATCTCCTAACCTTTTATCACAGACCTTTAAGCGTTGATTTAGAGCCTTTTTTGGACAGACCATGACACCTTAGAGCTTCCTCTTCTTAGTTGGTCGTGAGCTACAAAACGCAGCCCTTCCTTCTCTCCTAGGTCGTGGAATTCTTGGGAAGAGACACTTCTTTTCTTTTTGTGCAACACGCTGCCATAAAATTCTGTCATAACAGTGTCTTGAACAAGTCTTCTTATCTCCCTTGTTGGCAGAATTTTGAGACTCTCTTTGGGAGATTCTCCTCTTGTAATTCATTCTGAAAGTATTGGCAAAAAAATTTCATTGTTTCCCCTACAAGAGGTTTTATCTTTTCACCATTAGAAACCTTGTCTCTCTAGAAGGAAGGCTTTCTTCATTGTAAAATTACTCTAATAAAAAAACTCTTTTTTCTTGAGGGAGCTTGGGAGTTTCTCCCATGGTATCCCGCCCCCTCATTTAGAGGGATGACCTTTACTTGTGGGTGGACTAATCTCTTTAGTTTAGTTTCTCTAATTCTCTTTTGCTAATCTCATTCATGCATTATTAATCTTTTAACATAATACTCATATCTACTTTCATTTTGTGTAAATTGAACTTGGTTTTCCATTTCCATTTCTTGAAAACTTGTATTGTGCTATCTACTACAACACATGCAATATTTCTTTTGAGCAAACAGACACTTTACATTTATTTGGCAAGCCTAGACTAGTTTATTTATCCATCTAATTGGTTTCACATGTCTCTTTAATACATTGTTTCATCATCTTATTGTCAACTCATGTGTATGTGGCATTTTGATTATTGTTGATGTATCTTAAAACATTCTTTTGTCACTTCATTTGAAACAATTTGATATCTATTTCATTTACTTGCAAGCAATCTATTTGGGACTTGTGGACCTAAATTGGGTTAATTTTCACTTTCACTTTCCATTGAAGATATTGGTACCATTTACATGAGCATTACCTCTTATTTTTAAGCCTTGATATCAATATTTTTCTTTGGAAGCAATAACATTCACTAAAGCAGGCATTTTAGTACTAATTTGCATCTCTAATATTAACCTCCAACTTAAGTTGGTTGTATAGACATCTTAGGGACCCTTTACTCCTCTATTGACTCCTCACTGTGGAATCCATATCTTTGGGCGAGAGTGAGATCTGGGGATTCAAGAGTTCATTTGCAATCTTGTTGTAGAGGTAATTAATAATAAAATTAACTAGGAACATTATCCATCATATTTACTTTACTTGTCTCTTGATGGTCTTGAGTTTCCATATGCAAAGTTTATTCCAAAAGCAAGTATTGTAATTTTCTTAGCAAGTGCTTTCTTTTTATGTTTCAAGTCTAATTTCACATTTGGCATTTAGCATTTCCTTGTTCACATTTTCCAAGCTAATTACTAATTGTGGAGTTTTGGCAAGATATGTTTCAATGTTTTGATTCCTAAGTTTGATTATCTCAAAGGCATTTTTTGTATCTTTCAATATCTTGTGCTAACAATCTTTTGTTTGCATTGCAGGGCTACTTTGCTTTCAATTTTTTAGAACATTACATTTTACTTCTTAAGCAAATATATATATATATATATATATATATATATATATATATATATATATATTTCCATTGTTGAGCAAATTCTGTATAAGGCACTGATTTGTGGCTTTATCATATTAATGATTGTCATTATTATTTCAAGTTGCTCACATCATATTTGCTCATAAATCTTTAAAAGTAATCCAATTTCATTCTAATATTCTCCTAGAAACTCAAATATTTAACTTAATTTTCCTTTAGGGACCACCCCCCTTAGCTGACCTAGGAGAGAGCTAAAACAGAGAGAGTTAGGATCAATGTGACAGCCCCTTCTCTGAGATCCTTGCCACCAACCACACCTTGTGGGGTTGAAGGCTTTTTCCACTGACTTGTAGGTAGGTGTAGGTGGCAAGGAGAGGCAATAATATGCCCCATGTCCTCGTGTAGGTCACAAGCCAACCCCAAAGATAGCTAACTCGATGATAAAACATAAAAATAAGCCTCCTTCAACCCACACATGTGAGCTAAAAGCCCTTCAATGGTGACATCATCATCCAAAAGGTGTGTCTCTCTCATCAAAATGTGCCATGAATGACTCAAGGAGTACATCTCATCCCAAAATTCAAATATTCTCATCAAATGGTGTCCAATCATCAAGCAAGGCTCCATCATCCAAAACATCATCCTCAACCAAGCCCATGTCATCAATCCAAGACCCTTGAAGGGGATGTTATGGGGCTAGGGCATGACATCATCATGCCAAGTTGTGTACCATCCCCTCCAAAGGGGTCAATCTCCTCACAAACAAGCCAAAGTCCATCAAGTAGGTGTAATGCCAGCCTGGCGATGTCCTGTCAACTCTGGGGTACATCAACTTTCTAAGCAGCACTCTGGCTCTAGAGGACAATGCTTCAAATCCTAAAGGGAGAGAAGAGTGTCATCCACTGTGTTGAAGGCACCCCAAGCTCAATGCTCCTTAAAAAGTGGTCAATGTCGTAGGTCAAATTGCCCATTGGACTCATCAAGTGGCGCAAGACATCCTCTTTGAAGTGCTAGAGAAGCATCACAAAATGCCTCAGGGGATGGAAACTATTCCTAGAAGCAGAAATCTAACACATTCACAAAATCAAGTGAAATCAACATCATAGGTACACAAACCATAAGAGTATCCTTTACACAAACATCATCTTCAAATGTCTTTATAGATTAGGACTTGTAAACAAGTTACCTTGTTTATGTATGGATGCGTCATCACAGGACCCTATTAGGTGCTTCCAACCTTTAGGCAAAGAAAAATTCCTAGGCCAACCCATCAATCAGTAGGTGCAAATTATCAATGACATGATGCGGGGTTTACTTCATGGAGGATGTCACTATCTTGTACCAGTTATGAAATTCCAAAATCCTTGAGCATTATGATGTAAACAGGGAGCAATCGTGGAACCTAAGTTATCCCTTTCCTTAGCCTATTTTTACCACCCTAAATTGTGCACCTTTTTCATAAATAATATTCAAACATATAGCTTGGATTACAAGCTTTCATTGATTCATCATTAACCCCTAAAGATGAAATTTTCTATTGCTCATTGGGATTGGGATATTCGTAGTTCCTTTCACTTAGATGGCTCATGCATTAGCCACAAACTAGGTGGGGGATAATGAAGGGGATAGATCTCAAGCTAGGCTTTTGTCCATGCACTTTCAATTCCAATTGTCAATCTTTTGCATTTTAACATTACGGCTCATACTCTTTCTTTTCTTTCTGCTACATCAACCTCTTAGGGCAAAGTTTCGAGATCACTACTCAAGGATGAGGAAAAGGAGGAACCAATATTGGTGATAAATAGCAATCAACCCAAACATGAGATGTGAATACATGGGAAGATGGAAGGTGTTAAGTATGGATTATCATGTACACACAACATCAAACAAAGCCTCCTATTTGTGCCCCTTCTAGACAGTGAAATAAAGACCTCAACAAAGTGTTGTTATAGTAGAATCGGATGTGCTCTAAGTCTCAAACTTTGTGGAGAGGCTTAGACACATGTATTCCATATAACCGAGAAATTGTTCTGGGAAATTCCACCCGGAGACAGTTTTATTTGATAAATTAATTATTTTTAATGGGACCCTAAGTCTAAACTTAGGAAATTAAAATAATTAATGGGTATTAATATAAACTGTGGGTGTAACTTCTAGAAAAAGCAGATCAAGTAAAAATGTAATCTTAGTCGTTGATTGGAGATCTAATCTCGGTCATTGAAGTCTCAACGAGAAGACTATAAAGGAAGGCTTGAGGGTCATTTGGAAAATACACCGAGAGAATCAAGCGATCGATATGTTTAGTGAGCAGTGCTCAGGGAGAAACTTCGATCTAGAGATCTTTTGCAAAGAGGGGCAGAGACAATATCCAGAGAGAAATCTTTCTCAGTCGGAGAATCATCAGCAGAGAAGGGCATAGAAAGATCCAGCAACTCCAGCACAGAGCCAGAGAGGCTGACGTAGAGCCACGTAGACGCTACGGAAAGTACAAGAGGAAATTCAAAGGGTTTGCTGAAGAATCGAATTATGTTAATTTTAGTTAACCATGGTATGTTCTATGCTTAGAGAAATTTACTTCAATCTTTCTTATTAAGCCCAATTCAATTTCTTGTTACACATTCACATTAACATTGATAGTAAATGCTGATAGAACATAAATAATCGACAGATGTTGAAATTTGATGACTAGAAAATTTCCTGCAATCCCAACCCAGTTTTAATTTCACCTCATCACTCTCATTCAATTAAATGCCCTTTCCCATAAACTTACATTCAACATATAGAATTCTGGAAATGAAATTTTCAGATTAAAACACATGGGACTGTCAACACATGCTGAAAATAAATATGGACATAAACAAACCAGCAACACAATAAAATACACAGATTTTTGGTCAACTTAGACCCAAGCAAAACCCCTTCAATCTTCTCCAGGGAAAACCTGTTAGAGAACTCTTCAAATCTATTTATCTTTCAAGCTCAGGAAAAATACATTTGCAGAAAAAACAAAACAGCAAACTACAACTTATCTCTTCAGCACAAAACTCCTTGAAAATCGTGCCCACTTTGCCTCGATTTCCATGCCCACTTGAAGCTGAAACTGTACTGTACGGATTTCCATACTGTTGAATGGACTGTATAGATTTTTTTTTCAAAAAAAAAATTGCTCAAAAATTTCTCTAGAACTGTCTGCAACTAACAGCATTAAATGTTGTTCGTATTGTACCTTCTATTGTCCTTTATGACTTGATTTTCGTGCCCAACTTTGCCCAGAGATCACTGCTTCAGCTTGCTACAACAAATTTATCTTTTAGAACTTTTCTCCAGCTCTCAGCCTCCTTTCTCCAATCTGCTCATGAAGAATGAATGAATGCAATCTCTCTTTTCTTTTCCCCCTTTTGTTTCCCTCAATGACTTTTGGGAAACCCTAAGATCTAATGGCTCAGATTCATTTAGATCAAGAGATGAGAATAAATGTGCATTTAATTCTCAATTTCTATTTTTTAACTCACCCATTAAATAAAGTACCCACACTATACTTTATGTCTAAAGTCACTTTTCACTTTATAATTTAACATTGACTTTACTACTTATAAAACCACTTTCACTTTATAATTTAATATTGACTTTACCACTTATAAAGTCACTTTCACTTCATAAAGTCATACTTAGGAAAAGAATTATTTTGGAAACTTTTCCCTAGGTAGAGACTAACCCATGGGAAACCACTTGTCCAAGGTACATTAAAAATCAACAACTGTAGACAAGCCAAAACAAGAGACACAATAATTTGGCGGATGCAAGGGGAAACCCCCAATGTAGAGAAACCCCTTTGATCAAATCTGCTTATTATTCTTCAAATTCAGCACAGAGAGAAAGTACAATTTTTAGTAATCAACTGGATGCCTTAGCCCGCAAAGTCAACGTTGGTCAAACCAGCGAAAAGTCTCCCAATGGAGCTCGGTCAAAGCCAGTGAAACTTGGCCTCTTCAAAAAGTCAAATTCAGCCCAAAATAGTTTGCAATACCTCAGTCAAACCCAGTCAACGCAGCAGTCAAACTTCAGCAATCTGCGGTCAACGCAGTAGTCAAATCAACTCGAATTACCTCAATTTATGTGCCACCAAATTCGGCCTCCCAAAAACGTAATTTGTCCAAAAGATCGAATTCAAAAGGACAAGGTTGACCCAAAGTCAACGCTGCACAGAAACCCTTAACACAGTCTGAAATTTCCAACTTCTTTTTCACACGTGTGGACGAGAGAGAGAGTCTCCTAAGGTTGTACGAACCAATCAGATGGAGAGAGATGTGTGAGATGAGTTGATGTCCAAATGAGGTTTGAATCTCTCCTTTTTATATCAATCAATGAGGGTGTGTGACACATCTTTTGGGGCTTGTGAGCCTACATTACAATTATGGACGACCTTGACAAATTGCACATGTGGAAAATAAATTCAAAATCCAATATCTGCTCATCCAAACAAGATATTCTTTAGATCAATATTGCACCTCTCTGAAAGAGGAATCCAACAAAAATATCATCTCCATCATATGAGCAATGCAACATGGAGTTTGGCTTTAACACTCCCTCTCAACAAGGGAGAACTCCACCTGCCCATCCATCTGTCAACCTGTGCAATCCTATCATCTAGTACCATCATGTATTATCATATATCATCCTGTCATCATGTGTCATCCTATTGTCTCTGTACTTTGTCGGCTCTTCTCTGTTGTAAAAGAAATAATGAAGAGGATATGATAGAGAGTGAGACACAAAGACCTTGCCACTCTCCACTGACCCAAAGTCAGTTTAGAGGTAAAAAACTGCAACCAGACTTGATCCCAGATCAAGTTGTTAGACACACCCATCCTAGACATAGAGAGTACGGCAATACACGATGCGTCCATCTGTAATGATATGGTCTCTATCCCGATTTCCCAACTCATCGGCCAGATGAGAGGTGCTTCCCATGAGTCCCAGACTACATGGGTAGGATGTATGTGGGGCATAGATCAAGAGAGGGTGAACCAGCTCAATATCATAATGGTGGAGAAATAGCACACCAACAAGGTAAGGCAAACCTAGCCATGTGGTTGCTTATAGCTCCAAGAAGTTATCCCCAAGCCCCCCGGAGCTCCTAGAGCTCAAAGTCCAACTCAAGTGGGACCCTCATAATAGGGTTTCTCCAAGATACCAAGATTCTCACGAAAGTTTAAGAATTTGAAATTCCCTAGGGGCTTCGTGAGAATATCTGCGACCTGCTCATCAGTCCCAATGTTATGGAGCCTTACGGCGCCTCGTTGTACCATGTCCTGGACAAAGTGGTACCTAATATCAATATGCTTGGAACAGTCGTGGAACACGGGACTCTCTAAAAGTCAAATCCCACTTTGGTTGTCACAAAGGATCAAGTGGTAATCAGCGCATGCCCAAACAACTCACTAAAGATCTTTCTCAACCAAACAGCTTCACAACAGGCCATACTTGTTGCAATGTATTCGGCCTCAGCGGTGCTCAAAGCAACCGATTTTTGCTTCCTGCTCATCCAGGAGATCGAAGCAGAACCAAAGGTGAAACAACATCCATATGTTCCCTTACGATCCACCACATTGCCTGCCCAGTCAGCATCGGTATATCCATGGAGCCTCATACTCCCTACAGTGTATCTCAGCCCATGGTTGATTGTGCCTCGGAGATAACTCAAGAGATTCTTGGCACCAATCTGGTGAATGTGATAAGGCTCGACCATGTATTGACTCGACGTGTTCACTGCAAAACATATGTCCGGATGTGAGTTCACTAAGAACATCAGGGCCACTACGAGTTGACAATACTCAGTAGGATTTCCCAAATCGGGCCCAACAACACTTCCACACAACTTCTTAAAGTTGAGTTCCATCGGAGTAGTCATGGACTTGCAGTCCACCATCCCAAATCTTTCTAGCAACTTCACAATATATTTTCCTTGAGAAAGGAAAATCTCACATGTCTTTTGCCAGACCTCCAGGCCTAGGAAATAGTGCATCAATCCTAGGTCCTTCATCTCGAACTCAAAAGCTAGCTCCCCCTTACATTGATGAATAAGAGGGTCAGCACATGTCAAGAAGAGATCGTCCACATAGAGAACCAGAATTAGAGGCTTGTCATTATCAACTTTAAAGTAAAGTTTTGGATCAGCATCACTTCGAGTAAAGCCTAGCTTCATCAAGTAGCTATCGATCCTCTCATACCAAGCCCTGGGGGCTTGCTTCAACCCATAGAGAGCTTTCTTGAACCTGCATACATGTGTATCTCTATCTCGAACTTCGAACCCCAAAGGTTGTTCCATATAGACCTCTTCCTCGATTAAGCCATGTAAGAAGGTAGTCTTGACATCCATATGATGTAGACTCCATCCTTGCGATGCAGCAAGGGCAATGATCGAGTGGATGGTGGTGTAGCGAGAAACAAGGTGCAAATATTTCATCATAATCTATTCCTTCTTTCTGCGAGAAGCCTCATGCAACAAATCTTGCCTTGAAATTTTCAGCACTTCCATCGGCTCCATGCTTGATCTTGTAGAGCCATTTTAAGGTGACAACAGATATGTCCTTCGGTCTAGGGACCATATCCCATACATCATTTTTCATGATTGACTCATATTCCTCATTCATAGCATCCTTCCAAACTCGATGCTTCACGGCTTCTTCAAACGTTCCAGGCTCAGATTGTACGATGGTGTTCATGAACACTAAGTACCCTTGGTACCTCTTTGGCTTCTTACTTTCACGGAATGTTCCCCTTGGAGCAACATATCTCTCAGCATCTTCGAGAGTGTCTCTAAGCCATGAGGGTCTTCTTTTATTTGAAGAAGGTGGATCTATAGGATACATCGAACCTTCGACATCGGGCATCGGTTCATCCTTCGGTTCTTCTTGCCTTCCTACTTCTTCTTCTTTGTCTTCCTTTGAGATAGGAAGATCTCTAACCTTCTGGAGGACAGCATCTTCGTCGAAGGTGACATCATAACATATCTCCACTTCTCTTTGACCAGGCACATAGATTCTATATGCCTTCAAGGTTTCACTGTAGCCCACAAACGTTTCATTCTTTCTAGAAGCATCCAATTTGCTTCTCTTTTATTTCATCACATGAAAATACACGGGACTTCCAAAAACTCTAAAATGAGAAAAATCAGGCTTCTTACCAGAGAAGACTTCTTCGGGAGTTTTGGAGTCCAATGCAGAATGTGGGCATCTATTTTGAACATACACATCGGTGTTGGCAGCTTCTCCCCATAGAAACTTCGGAAGACCTTGGTCATGAAGCATTGCACGCGTAGCTTCTAGAATGGTTCTATTCTTCCTTTCATCAACACCATTTTGTTCGGGAGTGTACGCAGTAGTTGTCTCCCTCTTATTGCTAGCTTCCCTGCAATAGTCATTGAATTCATTTGACTCATATTCAGTTCCATTATCGGTCCTCAAGATTTTGATCTTGTTCCCTATTTGATTTTCAACCAAGGCTTTGAAGTCGCGGAACCATTTGAATACTTCGTTCTTTTTCTTCAAGAAGTATATCCAAGTCTTGCGGGAGAAGTAATCTATAAAAGTGACATAATATAAGCATCCTCCCAAGGATGTTACAGACAACATACCAGATAGATTGGAATGAATCAGTTGTAGAGTATCAGAAGTCTTGGTGACACTTGAGGGGAATGGTCCCCTTATATGCTTTCCTTCGACACAACCCTGACATACACCTTCATTATCATCTTTGAAATCGGGCATACCTGTGACCACCTTCCTTGCTTCGGGAAGGGCTTTATAATGAAGGTGTGAAAACCTCTGGTGCCATAGCTCAGACTGAAGAGTTGTGTTACATGTCATGGCTCCCAACGAACTTCCTCCAACCTCATAGAGTATATCAACCCTGAAACCAAGAGTGAATGCTTCTTTGAAGTTCCTCTTCCAGATGCGTACCTTTCCATCGATGAATGCCACCTTGAATCCTTTGTCTTCCATTGTCGAGATAGACACTAGATTCTTCTTCAATTCAGGTACATACAACACATCTTGCAAATGGAGGACTTGACCTTGATTTAGATGAAGGGTCACAGTCCCTGTTCCTTTCATGAAATAGGTGGCATTGTCTCTAAGGATAATTTCCAAATTTGTATCATTTTCAATCAAATCAGAGAGGGCCTCTTGATATCTAGTGAAGTGCCTTGAGGCACCACTATCAATCAACCAATTATCTAGAGTGTCGGGAGGAGATGCAGCAGAGAGGGTAGATATAAGAATATATTCATTTCACTTGTTATCAACAACATTAGATTCATCACACCTAGAGTTCCTTGACCTCTTGAAAGGTTGACCACACATTTCCATTTCGATTAGAGGGAGCATTCCTCTTTCCTTTGAACTTGTTGTTCCTTTGATTTCCATTCCCCCTGAAGTTGTTGTTGTTGAAGTCATCATCTCTGGGAGAGTCCCTTTTATTAGGGCACCCTCTAGGATAGTGACCAAACATGCTACAATTGTAACATCTTCCCTTCCATCCCTGGGGACCCGCTCTTCCATGATTTTGATTTCTCAAACCAGCATTATTCCTCTTCTTTATATGAGCAGTGAAGGTAGTAGGTTCACTTCCATTCCCATTTGAGGGATGTTCTCTCTCCATCATCCATGTCTCCTCTTTAGTGCATCTCATCAACAATTCATCAAAATCAAGAATTATATTATTATTGAGAATAGTGGTATTGAATACATACCATGGACGGGGAAGTCCTCCAAGAGCTATGAGAGTGAGCTCTCAGTCAACTATGACCTGATGATCTTCTTCGCCTTGTTTTCCCCTTTCTTATACTTTTTTTTAGTGGCAGTCGATGCATTTGATGGAGGCTCAGTGATCTTTCCCTACACATAATCCATAACATCTTGTTCCTCCAATGTCAAATCCAAGGACATTTCCAAGCATGATAATCAAATTTATCATTTAGCTTGTCATCAGATTTGAAGTACGATGAGGAAGCCATTGACCCTGGTCCTTGTCTTTTCAATTTTCAGTGATTGCTCTTCTCACTCTTGCTTGGGCTTTGTCTTCACCTCAACTCTAATACCATGTTAATTTTAG
Organism: Pinus albicaulis; assembly: GCA_034641835.2. NCBI lineage: Eukaryota > Viridiplantae > Streptophyta > Pinopsida > Pinales > Pinaceae > Pinus > Pinus albicaulis. The sequence goes on along the minus strand of CM076573.1, from coordinate 348,073,898 downwards.
TTAAACATGGTATGTTTTATGCTTAGAGTAATTTACTTCAAACTTTCTTATTAAGCCAAATTCAATTTCCTGTTATGCAATCACATTAACATTGATAGTAAATGTTGATAGAACATAAATAATCGATAGAAGGCAAGCCAAGAAAAGAGACACAATAATTTGACGATGTCATGGAAAAGCCCCAATGTGGGGAAAACCCTTTGATCAAATCTTCTTATTATTTTTCAAATTCAACATAGAGAGAAAGAACAATTTTCAGCAGTCAACAGGATGCCCCAACCAACAAAGTCAATGTTGGTCAAACCAACAAAATGTCTCCCAATGGAGCTCGGTCAAAGCCAGTCAAACTCGGCCTCTTCAAACAGTCAAAGTCAGCCCAAAACAGTACACAATACCTCAGCCAAACTTAGTAAACGCAGCAGTCAAACGTCAACAATCTGCAATCAACGTTGTGGTCAACATAGCAGTCAAATCAGCTCGGATTACCTCGATTTCTATGCCACCAAATTCGGCCTCCCAAAAACGCAATCTGTCCAAAAGATCGAAGTCAAAAGGACAAGGTTGACCCAAGGTCAACGTTGGTCAACGGTGCACAGAAACCCTTAACACAGTCCGAAATTTCCAGCTTCCCTTTCACACGTGCAAAGGAGGGAGAAAGTCTCCTAAGGCTGTACGAACCAATCAGATCGAGAGAGATGTGTGAGATGAGTTGATGTCCAAATGAGGTTTGAGTCTCTCCTTTTTATATCCATCAACGAGGGTGTGTGACACATCTTTTGGGGCTTGTGAGCCTACATCACAATTCTAGTCGACCTTGACAAATTGCACGTGTGGAAAATAAATTCAAAATCCAACTTTTGCTCATCCAAACAACATGATCTTTAGATCAATCTTGCACCTCTCTGAAAGAAAAATCCAACAAAAATATCATCTCCATCATATGAGCGGTGCAACATGGAGTTTGGCCACAGTTGCCAAATTTAACAATTTCAGAAGCCGAGAGCTGGGGTGTGAGACTGGGAGGCAAAGATCGAAATTTCTGAGAAGCAGATCAATTCACAAGCTGAGTGACATAGTGCCCAGAATGGTTGACGTTGGGACTGCGCAAAGGCAGCGCCAAACCTATCAGAGGCATCTCATTTAGTGGTTGGATCAGCCGGGATTTCCAGTGATAGTGTGAGGTAACTGTTGATTTTTGGCAGCATCGGAAGTTCTCTAAGTCTCAAAATTTGTGGAGAGGCTTAGGCACATGTATTCCAAAGAACCCAAAAATCGTTTGTGAAAATTCCACACAGAATGTGTTTTATTAAAATAATTACTTATTTTAATGTGACCCTGTTTAAAGTTAGGAAAATTAAATTATTAAAGGGTATTAAAAAAAAGAGTGTGAATCTTCTAAAGAACATGGATCAAGTCAAGTTATAATATTAGCCATTGATTGGAGATCTAATCTCGGTCGTTGAAGTCTCAACAAGATGGTTATAAAGGAAGGCTTGAGGGTCATTTGGAAAGACACACCGAGTGAATCTAGAGATCAAAATTTCTGAAGTGTAAAAAATTCTATTTCCCACCCCGGTTTTCAGTTTTCACCTTATTACTCCAAAATAATTAAATGCCCTTTCCCATATCCATACATTTAATAAACTGGAAAATAAATTTGCTGAAAACACAAATTCTGGAAATTTTTCAGAATGCTGAAAATGCAGAAATAAAATAACAACAGTAACAAACAGTCATTCAACACATCATAACTCAGTAATTTTTGGTCAAGGTGACCCTGGAAAAACCCCCTACAACTCTTGGGGAAAACCAGTTCGAAAGCTCCTTCTTATTTCTGGAAAAATGCTTTTTACAGTGATAGAAATATTCAGCAAAATAAATAATCAGCAAACAGATTTTTACAACTTATCTCTTTTTCCGTGCTTAACCACCGCTCTAAAACGTGCAAAAATGCCGTAAACCTCAACAGATTTTAATGTACCACTAGTCGCCTCGATTTCTCGTGCCAACATCAGACAGTTCGTCGTACGACCCTGCTGTACGGCCTCCCTGCCTAGGAAACCGTGCAAAAAATCAGCCTGCTGTTTGCTAAATCTGCTGCACTTGTCTGCTGAAATGTCTTGCTGAAATGCTGCCTTGGAATGTGTGCCAAGCTGCTGCCTCCTTCTCCTCACTACCCAGAAATCTCCCTTGCTCCCTTGCTCCCCTTCTCCCAATCTGCTCATGAAAGAATGAATGACCTTTTCCTCCTTTTCCTCCTTTAACCTAACCCTAAGTGACTTTTGGGGAATCCCTAAATCCAATGGCTGAGATAGATTGAGATCTAGGGCTGAGATTAAATGCTCATTTAAATCTCACTTTCCATTTTTTAATTCACCCCACTTTAATAAAGACCCACTTAGTCTTTATTTCCAAAGTCACTTTTTCCTTTCTAATTTTATATTGACTTTATTTAAAGTCACTTTAACTTTAGTAACTTTATCACTTAAAGTCACTTTAAAATTAGATTTGACTTTATAACTTTATAAAGTCACTTTAGTAACTTTATCACTTAAGTCACTTTTAAATTAGATTTAACTTTATAAAAAATTATAAAGTTACTTTAGGAGAAAAAATTAAATTCTTTTGGACACTTTTCCCTAGGCCAAAGATCAAAGCCTTAGGGAACCACCTGTCCTCCGGTACCAAATTTCAACATGAAGTGAGTAGTGCTCAAGACGAAAAATCGATCGAAGTGATTCCAACACAAAGAAGGGCAAAGATAGCTTCTGGAGAGAGAGTGATTTTCTCAGCCGGAGAATCATCGGCAGAGAGAGATCCAGCAAAGCTAGCGCAGAGCCAGAGAGACTGACGCAGAGCTAGCGCAAAGCCACGCAGGGCTACGTAGAGGTTGTGCAAAGGCTAAGAGCAATGTTATCGGAACCGAACCGGTTATCGAACCGGAAAACCTTGTGGACCGGGAACCGGTCGGGACCGGACCGGAACCGGAAAAAAACCGGAAAAAAAACCGGTTTACCAAAAACACATAAAATATTCATATTTTAAAGAAAAACCAAATATATTCATGTACATCCATATTAATCCAAACCATTTAAACACAAATATGCAAAAGTTTTCATTTATATAGGTGCAGATAGCCAAAATAGCACTTAGTGCAAAACATCGTTGAACCAAAAATGTAACAAACATCAAGAAGCAGGCTCTAAAAGGCCTTTATAGTCCAAAATAACATGCTAGATCATAGTATTATACTATAGCCTACAATACTACAAGCTAAATATGATCAAATCATCAATCATCATCAGAATCACCATCCTCATCCTCCTCATCCTCATCCTCCTCATCCTCATCTGAAGAATGAGTAGCATGATCATCCAAGTCTGCAATGGGATTATGGCTTGATTCCCCTAGCCCTGAAGCTACTACTAGTGCTTCTGATGTATTTGCCTCTGCATCCTGTGGAGGTGGGTCCAAGTCCAACCAAGAAAGGTCTTCATTGTCAAATACTGGTGCTTGACTCTCCACAACCCATTCTGATGTTGGATCAAAGTCATCCAAGACAATGTTGCTTGTTTCAAGGGTTTTATTTAGCAATTGATTGCGCCTCAAGCAATAGTATAACAGACATGCAACCAGGGATGCTTTTACTGCCTTTCATCAAGAGCATATATGGATACTGTCTTACAGACATTCTCATACATCAAGGGTACCACTACTATCAAACATCATATCTCTCTCAATTATAAGAAACATTGTTAGACCAATGACCCATAACATCACTATCAAGAATTACAACTCTTTGTGGTCAAGCATATAGGAATTGAGGATACAGTACTCCTCAAGGTCTCTTGAGTGTTGCATTACATGAATAATTTAAGTCTTCTATCACTCACTGTCAAAAGAGTATTATTCAGAGATACCGTATAAAAATGCTAGCCACTATTACCATGCAAGCCTGTAATGTGAGCTACTAATATATTGGCCTCTGATTCGAATTACTGCTACAGAGATATAATGTGAGACTGTCAACTACGGACCACATAGTGATATAACGAATAACTATACCAACTTGTAAGCTACAGTCATAGTGTCATCTGAACGAGAATAACTGAGTGAGAACCATAGCGAAATTAGTGCAAAAAGCAGCGTCATAGAGTCATATGCTATATGTGGGAGCACTGATGTATATATCAATACGAGCACTGCAGAGATATAACAATGTGTGAGTATACAGAGAACCGTGCGAGATTCTACCACAAATATATAACCAATCATACCTAAGGGTAATGTGAGACACTGCCAACCACAGAGAATGTGAATCCATTTAGCCATAGATGCGAGAACATCCAACCTCAGATGTTATGAATCTAATTCATAACTAAGTTTATAAATATAGTTATTAATAAAATAAATAGAAATAAATGTAATTACTAGTTAATCAAATAGTAATTATGTAATTAGTGATTAAGTTAGCTGAAAAGGCATGTCTAAAAGACATGCCTGTTCATGAAAAGGTACCTGCATAGGTATAAAAGCAGGACCTCATTGTAAACTTTCAATCATGTCATATCTTATCAATAAAATATTATTATTATTATAAATACCCCGTGTATTTTTATAATTAAAGCTAATTTCAGCTATCAAGTCTACAAGCATACAAGTCTGCTACTACAGTATTCAAGATCTATAATTCCGCTGCTACAGTGGTATCGGAGCTATATTGAGAACAAGTTGAAGGAATGGCACACAACGTCGTTCTACAAGCCTACGAACGTAGTTTACAAGCTCGAGTACATTATTTACCATATAATGTGCCATTAAGTGAAAAGCCCGAAATAATTAGAAAAGTTCTAGAAAAACTTCAGCGAGTAGAGAATTCTTGGGTAGAAGTCACAAACGATTTAAAAAAAAATTCTGCAGATCTTAAAGAAATTTCTCGTAATAGAGAAAAAAATCATGACAAACAGAAAAATGAAAAATGCTGTAAAAATGAGAAAGCAGTCAGTTATGCAAAGGGGAAATCAAGTAAAACATCCAAGGAAAAGTCAACCAAATATATTCCCCCACCAATCCGTAATAAAAGTAAAAAGGTAGAGAATTGTTGGAAGTGTGGAGACAAATATTTAACAGGACATAAGTGTGCAATCCAAAAACTTTATAACTGTGAAGCAGATTTTAATGATGATGTAAATGTTAAATGTAAAATAGATTCTGCTAGCCGGGAAACTATTGAAGAAGCTGGAAAAAGTGATAAACAGAATGTTTCATCCTCTGTTTTGAAAGAAACAAAACAAGATGAAGCAACAAAGGCTTTGGACTCCACGAATATGGGCAAAATTTTAGATAGGGTTATAAGAGTAGCATATGCTCAACGTGAGGACGGTGATAGAAGAGATGTACATTCAAGCCCTGTTTATGCTAGCCGCCCAAAGAGGAGCAGTCCAGGAAATGGAAGAGTTGCAAGTGCTGTTCATGAACGTGACGACAGCCTTCAAGAGAGGTGCAGTTCTGATCATGGCATGTCTGCAAGTCCTGTTAATGATCGCCCAAATCATGAGCAACTTGAAACAAGAAGTGCAAAGAACCGAGTGTGTACAGGGCGGGGCGGAGGCCATCTGAAAATAGAGCACAATGATGTAACCGTAAACGATTCTCTGCATTGCCTTAGCGAAGCTACCTCGCATTGTTATCAGAGTAGTGAATTTGGTGACATAAAACAAACTGAAACAACTGCCAAAGAATTTTTGAACGTTCTAGCAGATGTGGCAAAGTCTGTGGGAAACTCACAAGGTACTGAACAAATTAGCGAAACTGCTTGCAGAGTCCTGCAGGAAACCCGAGCATTAGTTATCTCCTCTGATCCTCAAGGCCAGGTGCTGCTGGATGTGCTAACATTAGATTTACCATTTCGCAAAATTGAAGCTACTCTTCGACAAGAGCTCAAGCAGCCATTGGAAAATATCTATGAATATATTGATCGGTTGCCAATTGCTTCAGCTTCAATCACGCAGGTCCATGGTGCCAGAGTAAGATCTGAAAATAACCCAGAGATTAATTTACAGGGGAGTGGCACACCGTTGCCAGGGGCAACACCATCAGTTTTTACACGTGGTGTGACTCCCATGGGGGGAGTTGATCTGCCCACGCCGACACTGACTGCGATCAATCTGCGAGGCGCTATTATGCCCGAACAATATAATTTTCTCAGGTGGGAGAAAGACATTGAAGAGAGCAATAGGCCATTGACCGATAAGGTGCAACGTGATTCCAAAAGATACGCACGTTATTACTCCAGATACGAAGCACATGAAAATTCGTTAAATTTCGAGGAATTAATACGGAAAAACATTGTACAGTTAGAAAGTAAAGAAGATTATGGTTGGTTGATAAATGCAGTGCAAAGGCTTTTTAGATCAAGGCCTGCCCTTGCTTATTCTAATCCTTTTGCATTTCACATGTTCGGCGAAGACATTCTGCGGGATAAATTGACAACAGCGGAAAAAGGATTGAAACAGAAACTCTTCGAAGATCTACAAAGTCAGCTCGAGGAAACGGTAGAAAGTCTGTCAAAGATTGTTGAGGCACCCTTAATTGATGATCGAAGGACCGATAAAACGACAATGATCAAAAAATCCAATCACTGCTGGAAAAATCTACATGTCAGAGAAATCAGCTCAAACCCTACAGTTTCTAATAAATGCAAGGAGACGAGTTTATTTCGTGACTTTCACGTACAAAAATTGGATACTGAAAAACACATCAGGGAAGTTTGTATTCACAATCGCAATGTGTTTATGAAATCCGATTCCTCGCCACCTTTGCTCATATTCGATCGAGAAACGAACAGAGTTATCAAAACTTTAAATTTCCCAGAAAGAATCGTTCGCCTCACGTACGTCTTCAACGAGCACAACGATTCCTTGATCATGGTTATGATTATAGACACCCATAAAGAGAAAAAGATGCGCCTGCTTGTGCCAATTGACTACTCTGCAGAGGAAATGCAAGTAGTCTCAGTGACTCCTCCTGGAACAGTTCCAAATCTTTTTGCAGCAGCAGAGTTTGGAAAGCGTATATTGGTTGTTGGTTCTAAAGAACGAGTTGATCCAGAAAAGGAGAGAAGCAGAAAACAAAGTCCTGAGAAGGACAGAGGTAGAAAGGAAAGTGATACATCAGGCCAGCTTGAGTATAATTGCCATCTTTATTCAGGTCTAGAGAGACATGACAGTATTCTGCTCTTCGATATCGGTCACTGCTCGACATTCGTGGACAGGACTTATCCAACGCAGGATCCCACCCCCAACAATGCAAGAAGCAGAACGCTCTTAGGAACCATAGCGGAATGCCCAATGGATTCGGTCTCTAATAACATTAAGTGGGTGCGGTATTCCGTGGGCATGTCGGCTAATGCCAGCAACTTTGCAGTGCTCATTCAGCTGTTGAAACACCACACAAACGTTGTCCATTCTGGCGTACACAACCACGTCCTCGCTTGCCACGTTCATCCAGCTAGTTAAATGCTGTGACAGTCACGATCCACTACGAATTTTAAAAAAAAAATGTAAATGAACAGCTGTGTCATTTCGTTAAGTGTCAATTCGGCGTGACTTTTTCAAGCTCGATACGATTATTAATAATTATGTGTATATATATAATATTAAGGTTGTATATATATATATATATATATATATAAGTGACATAATATTATTAATATAATTATATAATGAATTTAATATAATTATATAATAATATTAATTAAAATATATTTTTTTTTAAATAAATAACCCAAAAACATGGATGGAGTTCAAGGGGGTGTATAAAGAAAATTCTACAAGAAAGATATATATGTCTCACAAATAATCCAAAGTTAAAAAAAAAAAATGAAGGAATTATAAGGATGAGTTAAAAAAAAAAAAGAAGGAAGGTACCAGTGAGTAAAGACATTCTTAGCAGATAATTCAAAGTGAAGAAAATTGTCGAAAGTTAAGCTTTGAGGACAAAGCTTTTCGAAGAAGGAGGCAATGTTATGAATCTAATTCATAACTAAGTTTATAAATATAGTTATTAATAGAATAAATAGAAATAAATGTAATTACTAGTTAATCAAATAGTAATTATGTAATTAGTGATTAAGTTAGCTGAAAAGGCATGTCTAAAAGACATGCCTGTTCATGAAAAGGTACCTGCATAGGTATAAAAGCAGGACCTCATTGTAAACTTTCAATCATTCATATCTTATCAATAAAATATTATTATTATTATAAATACCCCGTGTATTTTTATAATTAAAGCTAATTTCAGCTATCAAGTCTACAAGCATACAAGTCTGCTACTACAGTATTCAAGATCTATAATTCCGCTGCTACATCAGATTGACACGACGTTAAAGGACCGAGCCCTTGTAATTTGTGTGAGTATCAACAGGATATGCGAGCCAACATTACCAATCAAAGAGATGAAAGTCGAACCCTAGGTGATGGAACAAATCACAGCAAGAATCGGCGAACCTGAGACAAATCATACCCATGTGAACCGGTTGAACCGGTCACCGGACCGGTCCGGACCAGTTTGGTACCAAACCGGTCTTTTCCGGTTCGGAGGGCCGGTTCAGACCGGTTTTGCCTCCAAACCGGTCGGACCGGCCGGTTTTGCAGAACCGCTTCGGTTCTGATAACATTGGCTAAGAGGGTTTCTGAGATTTTGCAGTCGGATGAGTTTCAGAAGCCAGGAGCCGAGGTGTGAGACCGGGAGGCTGAGATCTGAGATTCCGAGAGGCAAATCGATCTATTGCTTGGGTGACGCAGTGCCAAGAGGAGGTGACGCAGTGCCTACGCAGTCACTGCACAGAGGCAGCACAGGGACGTCTAGGGGCATCTCATCCAGTGTCCGGATCAGCCAAGATTTTCCAGTTATTGAGAGAGGTAAAACTCACAATCTTTCTGCCAGTATTTCTCTCTCTGTAACTGAATAACCTTGGAGGTATTCAGAGATGTATTCAAAAAATGCTACTACTTAATAAAATAAAACCCTCAGATATGTCGCACCGGTTTTCCCACATTGGGTTTTTCCGGGAACTTGCGTCCAAAAATAACGGTGTCCTATGTGTATATTTTTCTTTGCTCAGTTTCCTTGTTTCAAAATCATAAGTAATTAAATGTAGGTTGCTTCAGTAATTTGCTTCAATATTTCATGAAGAAATCTGAAATAATTTTGTAATGTAATTTACAAATAGAAGAAGTAAATTCAGTTGGTTGCAGACTTGCAGTAGGATTCTAAATATCATTTAGATATAGGAATTTTCACATGGTATCAGAGCGTTGATGTGAAATAGAAAGAGCAGATCTAGCACTAAATCGAAGGTCGAATTGTTGTAACAACAGAAAATCGAATCCCCAGAGAGATTGTGCAGTTCTAGCCAAAAGGGCTGAATTTTCGAGGTGGTCTCTCTCTGAGTGAGTCGACAAAGAGGTAAGACTTCCAAATCGAGATCTTGCCGAGACAAAGGGAGCAACGCAAAGCCTTCACACCGAGCCAAAGGGACGCAATTTTTCTGGAAGAATTTGTTGGGCAGAGAAGCGTCAAATGAAGAAGAAGAGCACATAGTGATGGAATTCTTCCTCATTGAGTTGCTTGCCAAGGAATTCAGTTTTTCTCATTTGTTGGGCAGCAGAAGAGCAGCAGACTTACCAGCTCCATCAGGGAGTGCGTTAGCAACCTTAGAAGCTAAGAAATAAGGAGAAAGAGCGAGCAATTCGAAATTTTTCGGCTGAGATGGCAGCTCATCGACTTAGAAATCAAGATCGGTTGGAGGGATCTTCCAACTACGTGATCTGGAAGGACAGAATCAGATTTCTTCTGGACGAGTATGATCTCAGGGTGTTCGTAGACAACATGGTTGTGGTACCTACAGATCCGGATCAGAATAAAAAGTACAAGTCCGATATGGCAAAGGCCAAAAGGCTAATCTTAATGGTGTCAAGGATCATATAGTCTCTCATATAGTTGGCAACAACACAGCCAGGTAGATATGGGAGGCCGTGTCCGTGCTGTACGAGGGAACTTTTGAGCAGTAGAAGATGTACTTGGAGCAAAAGCTACAATGATCCAGATGCAGAAGGGGGAGCGTATTGTTCCATTCCTTACGAGACTTCAGGATATTCGTGATCAGTTGGCCGCCGTAGGATCTACCCCAACAGCTACAACTATGGTGAGATTGGCCCTTAACACAGTCACTGAGGAGTGGCAAGTTTTTGTCCAAAGTATCTTGGGCAGGGCAACACTACCAAGTTGGTAGGCAATGTGGGAAGCTCTTAAGGAGGAGGAGCTAAGAAGAGATCTGGTCAAGTGTAAACTTGACGGTAGCAGCGGGAGCGAATAGAAGAATCCAGAGGAGGAGGAGAATGCAACCCTCACATCGAAGGGGCAGTAAGGGCAACTGAGACACAAGAAGGACGTCTCCAGGGTGAAGTGTTTCAGATGTGGCAAGATGGGCCACTATGCATCACAGTGTCCTTTGAAGAAAAAGGACAAGGATGAGAAGCACGATCCAAAGGTTGCAGCCGCGAAGATCGAGGAGGATGAGTATGCCATGAGTGCCCACACGTCTCCAGGAGGGAGATAGGGTGACATGGAATTTTAGTTCACCTTGAGCTTCAATTTGATAGGATCCTTGAGGAACCCACCTCATGGATCATCACCTTGCTACGGGATCACGTGATCAGTAGTAGCAGGATGGAGTTTTCATTGGGAGCCAAGGAGTGATGGAGAAATAGATGCAGTGGTTAGTAGTGCCAGAATCTGAGCAGAGAGGCACAGTGCAATAGCTTCAACAGCGTAGTGGCTTCAAAAGGCAGCGTGGGATTAGCAGTAGTCAAATCTTCAGCACCAAGGTGCATCCACTAAATGCTTGTTTAGTTTTTGGGTGGTTTCAGTTGCTTCTCTCAACAACTAAGTTGCAGTGCAAATGTAGTGTTAGCAGTCGCAATGCTAGTAGCATAGTAGATGCAGCACTTGAGAGGGATGTGAAAATTCTACTGCAGTGTATTGGTTTATTTCCTCCTACTTGATTTAATAATACAAGTTATTTCCAGAAATTAGATTCAGAAAATACTAAAAATAAACACAACTACAGCCTACACATGCAGATCATTTACTGAATAATTCACTCATGCAACAAAGTGACACATGGATTTTTGGACATAAGTCCCTGGAAAAACCCAAAGCGGGAAAACCGGTTCAGCAAATATGAGGGTTTATTATTAAGTAGTTTTGAGTACAGTAAATCTGGGTTCCAAGCTTGGAAAACCCGACAGAGAATAACAAATATCAAATCTGCAGCTAACCTGAAGATCTAGTGCCAAATATCTGACTGATCCACACCCTCAAACGGGATTTACAGGACTCAGCCCGGATCTGACCCTAGAAACCCTCAGCACTGCTTCTGAAGCCCCGGCATTGCCTTGGAGGGACTGCGTCAACCTCTGTGTGGCTTTAGGAGGGCCTGCGTCACCCTTGGAGGGTCTACGATGCCCCTGCAATGCCTCTACTTGGCCAGCATCAGCCCAGCGTGGCCCTAACTACCTCTACGCTGCCCCTGCTGCTCTGCGTGGCTCTGAAGCCTCTCTGCGTGGCTCCTTGAGCTGCTCCTCCTGCCTCTTGCTGTCACTTGGTTGTGGAATCCGAACATTCCCTTGGCCAATACTACCCCTCACTGCAGGAAATTCCACCGGAAATTCTTAGCAAACCCGCCCTAGAATTCCAGATCTATTCCTCAGTTCTACAGAAATTGTGTGTCCTCAATTCACCCTCAAGCCTTTCTCTTATACTTTTTCCTTGAACCCTTCAACGGTCGAGATTAAATTATCCATCAACGGATGAGATTAAAAGATTGTTTGATCCATGTGACTTAAGACAATTTCAGCACATGTGTTAATTAATTCACGTTAATTATATTATTTTCCTAAGTTAGACTTAGGAAATCCATTAAAAATAATTAAATATTTCAATAACTTGAACACAACTTGAAATTTCTCAAATCCACTTATGGGTCTTGTAGATCAAGTGTACTCTAGTCCCTCCACAAAATTTGGGAGCTAGAGCACAATTGATGCTACCCCAAATACACAAAATCTCAACGCTCCCTCTTAGCATCAGAAGTGTGCTCTAGCAATACATCACACCATGTAACACAAGATCTTGAGTACTGGATATGTGTTGTTGATGCTTGGCCTGTTGCCCTCCATCTACTGCACTGCTGCTCCCTGTACTACTGTGCATGCCACTGCCACTTACACTGCCACATCTGTACTGCAGCTCCCTCTCAAATTGTTGCATCATGTTGCCCATAGCACTGCCACTGCTAACAGCTACACTGCAACTCAGTTGCTGAGAACTAAGCAACTGAAAGACTCTGCCCAAATGTGTTAGGATATTCTGACACATAGGAAATAGTTAAGAATAACATAGTCTAGTGTAGAGTTAGGTAAATTGTGTTTCTTTACTATGTACATTTGTAACTTATAATCCAACGGTCACGATTTGTAGTGATCCAACGGCTCACTCTCTCCTCGATATTAACGACACTTGATCCGTGGCTTAACACCTGATCGGTCCATGATCTCTATTTAAAGAGCATGGAGGGTCATTTGTGTGGTAACTGTTTATGAGAGAAACATATGTAACTTTTCTTTTTATATTAATAAATTGCTTGAAGTGGTTGCGTTGGCTCAAGCCGTGGACTGTTTCCCTCTTCGAGGGTTTTAACCACGTGATAATACTGGTGTACTGATTTGTGATCTGTTTGTGAGCGGTGACCTTTGGTTTTTGATCTACGGAACTTACCCTGTAAATTCCTACATGGTATCGGATCTATTTTGAGGGCCGCATCCGTTGTTGATCCAAATCCGAAGCCGGTTTGACTGCATGCGACTGTCGTTTTCTAGATCTACTATTTTTGAACTTTTTCGGGCCTAGAGAACTACTTTTTTGTGTCCGAAGTGTCTGTTACAGTGAGGAATGCCTTTCGTTTCATGCGAAAAGGTTTCTGGTTGCCCAACTTATGTCAGATTATATATGGAGGTATAAAGTATCTGTTTTGCAATTATATTTGTTAATAGTTTTGCTTATTTCGGTTCCTTCTGTTTATTTCGGTTTTAGGTTTTATTTATTTGCCAGATCTATACCCTCTTCTCTGTGTATGCTCTTTTCTTTTTGCTGTGTGCGATCTCGGCAAATCAAAAACAGGAAGAAGGGATTTTTTTGCTACGTATGCTCTTTCCCCGCGTCTTTGTGCGATCTTGGAAAATCAGAAATAGTGAAGAAATAGATAGTTGCCGGTAAGGCTAACCGAAAATCTAATATTCTGCCCTAAGGCTTGCATTTAGTTTTTTTTGCTCGGTTTTTTTTGTTTTTTATGTAGGAAAAAGCACGCACACCGAAGACTTAAAAGAAAAAGAAAAAAAAGAAAAAAACCCCTTCCTCCTTTCAAACAATTATAGAATCCTTTTACTATCTCACTTGGTGAGAAGTTAGTTTATGAGAATAGAGGTCTTGGGTTCAAGTCTCTTTCTCAAGATTCTTTTTGTAAAATGTTTTTGTTAAAGGGGCAAGATTTTTTACAAGTTGAACTTCATCATCAAATTTCAAACCGTTCCCATAACAATTCAGCATCTACAACTCAATTTTTTTCAAAAGGCATAACTTCTTCATCCGGAAGCCGTTTTTCGAGCCGTTTTTTTTAAATTGGCCTATTTTTTCGAGATCTTTCCATTGCATTAGTTAGTTTCAGCTGTTTTCAGCTTTAGTTTTTTTTAAATGGAAAGTGCATGCCCGGTTATTCTTAACAGCACCAATCATTTCCAATGGCTACCTCACATGGTAGATATACTTAGAAGTAAAGGGCTTTATAGAATAGCCACAGGACTAGAAACTAAACCTTCCAATGATGATAAAGTCGCTAAATCGAAAAATAAACAAGATCAAGCACGAGGGTTGATAGAAATGTCCATTGTTCAAGATCTTCGATTTCATATCCTTGACATTGACTCCCCTGATGAAGCCCTGAAAAAGCTAAATACTCTTTTTGGCATTCAAAATCAAATCAGGGCCCACCAGCTTGAAAATGAGTTGCTTACTTTGGACCCTAATAATTTCTCCTCTATTGAAGACGTTTTGTCCAAATTCAAGACCCTTCTTTTAGAAGCTTGTAAGGTCAAAAAGGAAGATGGTAGCCTCATCTATTCCATTCTTACTAAGCTTGGCCCTGCATACTCTGTATTTGTTTCCACCTTCCATTCCACTAGAGAAGCCATCATTTCTTCAGGAACCGCCTACAAGAACCCTTTTTTTGATGCCTTTTGTGATTCTTTGATAAGAGAACAAGAAAAACTCTTACACCTTGGTCTTATCACTTCTGGAAACGCTTCTAAGAAAGCCTTAGCAGCCCAACAACAACCATATCAAAAGAATCCCAAGAAACAGTATCCTAAAAAGTATGGTCCTAAACCAAAGAAGGGTCCTAAGCAATTTCAGACGCAAACTAAAAAAACAACTCACCAAAATGATAAGGAAAATAAAAACAAAGGGAAGAAGACAGACAGACATTGCAACTTTTGTAATCGTGATGGCCATATAGAGTCCAAATGTTTTAAGAAGATGGAAGCCTTAGAAGCAGCAATGAAGAAGCACAACATCAATTTGGAGCACTCTTCACCTTCATCTTCAGGAATGGCACTTTCTACTTGTGGTTGTCAAGCATCAAGATCTGGTTATGCATTAAATGTATCTTCTTCTTCTCATTCTCATGAGTGCCTCATTGATCCTGGAGCTTCTTACCACATGGCCAAAAATAAAGCCATGTTTTCTTCTTTAAATGATTGTAACACCAAACACATTTATGTTGGTGATGAAAGATCTCTTAGTGTTGTAGGATCTAGAACCATTCATCTAGATAATGGTCAGTTTAATAATGTACTATGTGTTCCTACCTTGTCATGCAACCTTCTATCTGTTTATCAAATAACTCATTCAAGTGAACGGAAAATAGTAGAATTTTCACCTCATGATGTTGTAATCAAGGACCTCAAAAATCCTAGACATATTTTAGCTATTGGCATTGTTGATGATTCCACAAGGTTGTATAAGTTTGACAACTTTGGGTCATCATGTCTTCCCTCCGTTTTTGTTGATCATAATGATGATGTGAGCAAACTTTGGCATGAGCGATTTGGTCACTTAAACTATCGCTCTCTTCAAACTCTATGTAAAGAAAATATGCTGACAGGTCTTCCTATGGTATCTTGTCGAGATGGTGTTTGCTCCGGATGTGTTCTCAGAAAACATCATCGGTATAGTTTTGACAAACGTGCCTCTTGGCATGCTTCAGCCCCTTTGCAGCTTGTGCACAGTGATTTATGTGGTCCACTTCCTGTTGTTTCTTTCTTTGGTTGCAAGTACTTCTTAACTTTCATTGATGCTTTCTCCAGACGCATTTGGGTATACTTCTTAAAACTCAAGAGTGAAGTATTTAACATGTTCTTGGCCTTTAAGGCCTTTGTTGAGAAACAATCTGGACATCCAATTCTTAAGTTAAGATCAGACAGTGCAGGAGCATCTCCATTGTTGATTGGTTTCACTGATTCTGATTGGGCTGGTGACCCTGATGATCGAAAGTATACTACAGGATATGTATTCACTCTTAGTTCAGGACCTATTACTTGGTCTTGTAAGAAACAAAGTGCCATCTCTTTTTCTTCGGCCAAAGCAGAGTATCATGGTGCAGTTGAAGCAAGCAAGGAAGCCATGTGGCTTCGTCGGATCCTGTCTGAATTTGGTCTTCATCAGCAGCATCCAACTACACTGTGGTGTGATAATCAGAGTGCCATTCAACTATGTAAAGATCCAGTTCAGCATCAGTGTATGAAACACATTGAGCTCCACATACACTTCATCGGAAAGCTCATTCATGATCGTATTCTTGAAGTGCAGTATTGTCCAACCAATGATCAAGTAACCGATATCTTTACAAAGGCTCTCACAGAAGCGAAGTTTACCAAACTTCGATCCATGCTTGGAGTTCAGGAAAGTTATCATTAAGGGGGGATAGGCTCTAATGCCTCCTTCCTTCTCCTATTGTGTCACCTTTGTAAATCCTTCAATCCTATCCCAATTTGTTCTTAAGGGGGGATGTTAGGATATTTCAACACATAGGAAATAGGCTCCTTTTGTGTCACCTTTGTAAATCCTTCAATCCTATCCCAAGTTGTTCTTAAGGGGGAGTGTTAGGATATTCCGACACAGAGGAAATAGTTAAGAATAACTTAGTCTAGTGTAGAGTTAGGTAAAGTGTGTTTCTTTACCATGTACATTTGTAACTTATAATCCGACGGTCACGATTTGTAGTGATTCAACGGTTATCTCTCACCTCGGTATTAACAACACTTGATCTGTGGCTTAACACCCGATTGGTCCATGATATCTATTTAAAGAGCATGGAGGGTCATTTGTCCGGTAACCGTTTATGAGAGAAACATATGTAACTTTTCTTTTTATATTAATAAATTGCCTGAAGTGGTCACGTTGGCTCAGGCCATGGATTGTTTCCCTCTTCGAGGGTTTTAACCACGTGATAATACTGGTGTACTGATTTGTAATCTGTTTGTGAACGGTGACCTTTGGTTTTTGATCTATGGAACTTACCCTGTAAATTCCTGCAAAATGTTTCACAGACAAGTCAAGTTTCCCTCCACCACTGAAGCTCCCTAGATGCTGAATCACGCTGTCCCCCTGGAGACACTATCATGCTGCAACACTGCATTGCGTGAGCCCAGCTTCTCTGCGTTGTTGAAGTCCCATCAGCCTCTCTGCACTACTACTGCCTCTACATCACGGTGCTCACTCTTCAGCTCTACAGCTCCCTCTTGCTCTTCAAAGTGGTTATCTGCAACCATCTCCCGACTCATCCTGCTATCGTCATAAAGCCCCCGTAGCTCCTATGTGATCCAAGAGTAGGGTTGACACAAGGATCCCGCCACTTTGTCTATGGATACTCTATATATCCATGTCACCCCACCTCTTCTCTCGAGGTGCATGAGCACTCATGGCTGCATCATCATCATTTGTTGTTGCAGCCTTGGAATCAGAAGCTCCTTTGTCCTTCTTCTTAAGACACTGCTGGCGAAATGACCAAGATCACCACAGTTAAAGCACCGGACCTTGGAGAGGTCCTTCTTCTTCTTCCCTTGCTTCTTTTCCTTGATGCAAGGGTTGCATCCTCCTCCTCTTCTTTCTTCACTATGGTTGATCCGCTTCCTCCACTGTTAGACTTTTCTTGGTGATCCTCCTGATCTCCTCTTGACGGAGAATGCCCATATATCTGCCCATGATGGTAACACTGCCCTTCCCAGAATGCTCTAGACAAAGGTTTCCCATTCTTCAGAGACAGCATTCAGGGTTGTCCTCACTAGGAGCCCTTCATCTGGATTAGCACCCATGCAAATCAGCTGGTCATGGATAACTTGAAGTCTGGAGAGGAATGGATCTATCTCTTCACCCTTCATCATTTGGAACATACGCATCTTATTTTTAAGAAGCATTCTTCTTTGCACAGAGCCTCCTTGGTACATCACTTCCAAAGCTGACCACATGTCATGTATTGTACTCTTACCAGTAACATGAGGAATCATGTGGTCCTTGACTCTGTCTATGATCAACCGCTTCATCCGTGCTTGATTTTCTTCATACTTCTTGAGTGGATCTGCATCGGTTGGTACAACAAGTGTCTTCTCTACATGATCTTTGAGACCATACTCATCCAGAACTGAGAGGATTCTAGTCTTCCAAATAACATAGTTGGACATGCCATCCAATCTATCTTGATCCCTCAGTCCATATCGAGCCATCTTTGCTCAGATTTGAATAAAATAGTACTTCTCCCTCTGAATGTGGGTTTCTTGGTGACTAGAAACCCTCTAGTAACTTCTTCTGCTACAAACTGACTTCCCTCCTGGAAATCTTCCACCAAAACTTAAACGGACAGTATTCTCCGATCCTCCTGATCGAATCTTAGATCTGCTGAATGACTGTCTTCCTCCCGCCTTTGTTGCCTTAGCTAGGCACAATTCTGCACCTATAGAATCTCTACCCCACCAGCACTGCAGAAGATCTAAAGCACTGCGTCTGGATCTTGGCAAAATTTTCTGAAACAAAAGAAGTGACTGGACAGCGTCCTCCTGGCTGGCCCAGCGCAGTCCCAACGTTGCTCAGAAGTGGACTGTGTAACCCCACACTGGGTGACGCAGTCCTTACGCTTCCCTGGGAAGGGTTTGCGTAAGCCTAGAGGCCTTCTGCAACTTCATCGTTGTCTCCTGGATCTGCTTTCCCTTGCTGTCACGATGCCCTTTCCGGATCTATTGCTTCTTCTGCCACCTTGCAGAAAAAATATGTCTTCAGCTGATTGCTGGAGACTCAGCTTGATCTGCTATCACTCTAATACCATGTGAAAATTCTACTGCAGTGTATTGGTTTATTTCCTCCTACTTGATTTAATTAATACAAGTTATTTCCAGAAATTAGATTCAGAAAATACCGAAAATAAACACAACTATAGCCTACACATGCAGATCATTTACTGAATAATTCACTCATGCAACAAAGTAACACGTGGATTTTTGGACATAAGTCCCTGGAAAAACCCAAAGCAGGAAAATCGATTCAGCAGATATGAGGGTTTATTATTAAGTAGTTTTGAGTACAGCAAATCTGGGTTGCAACCTCGGAAAACCCGACAGAGAATAAAAGATATCAAATCTGCAGCTAATTTGAAGATCTAGTGCCAAATATCTGACGGATCCACACCATCAAATGGGATTTACAGAGCTCAGCCCAGATCTGACCCTAGAAACCCTCAGCGTTGCTTCTGAAACCCCAGCGTTGCCCTGGAGGGACTGTGTCAGCCTCTGCGTGCCTCTAGGAGGGCCTGCGTCACCCTTGGAGGGTCTACACTACCCCTGCCCTGCCTCTGCTTGGCCAGCGTCAGCCCTGCGTGGCCCTAGCTGCCTCTGTGTTGTCTCTGCACTGCCCCTGCTGCTCTGTGTGGCTCTAAAGCCTCTCTACGTTGTCCTTGAGCTGCTCCTCTTGCCTCTTGCTGTCTCTTGGCCCTGGAATCAAAACATTCCCTTGGCCAATACTACCCCTCACTGCAGAAAATTCCACCGGAAATTCTTAGCAAACCCACCCTAGAATTCGAGATCAATTCCTCAGTTCTACAGAAATTGTGTGTCCTCATCTGACCCTCAAGCCTTTCTCTTATACTTTTTCGTTGAACCCTTCAACGACCGAGATTAAATCATCCATCAACGGCTGAGATTAAAAAATTGCTTGATCCATGTGACTTAAGACAATTTCAGCGTATGTGTTAATTAATTCACTTCAATTATTTTATTTTCCTAAGTTAGACTTAGGAAATCCATTAAAAATAATTAATTATTTGAATAACTTGAACACAATTGAAATTTCTCAAATCCATTTCTGGGTCTTGTAGATCTCTAGTCCCTCCACAAAATTTGGGAGCTAAAACACAACTGATGCTACCCGAAATACACAAAATCTCAACAAGGGAGCTATAATACATATGTAGCATTTGCAATGGCAGTGTCAACGGCAGCAATACAGTTACAGCAGCAGCACAATGGTTGGTGGATAGCTTGTCAAACATCAGCAATGCAAAAGATGCTT
Organism: Pinus albicaulis; assembly: GCA_034641835.2. Lineage (NCBI taxonomy): Eukaryota > Viridiplantae > Streptophyta > Pinopsida > Pinales > Pinaceae > Pinus > Pinus albicaulis. The sequence goes on along the minus strand of CM076573.1, from coordinate 348,054,167 downwards.
CAGGGTCAAAGCAATGTGCAGCAGGCATGTTGTTAGAGCACTTTCCATGCTAAGAGGGAGTGTTGATTTTTGGTAGCATCGGAAGTGCTCTAAGTCTCAAAATTTGTGGAGAGGCTTAGGCACATGTATTCCAAAGAGCCTAGAAATCGTTCGTGAAAATTCTACTCAGAATTTGTTTTATTAAAATAATTAATTATTTAAATGAGACCCTAAGTTTAAACTTAGGAAATTAAATAATTAAAGGGTATTAATAAAACAGAGTGTGAATCCTCTAGAGAACATGGATCAAATCAAGTTATAATCTTAGCCGTTGATTGAAGATCTAATCTAGGTCGTTGAAGTCTCAACGAGAAGAGGCTATAAACGAAGGCTTGAGGGTCATTTGGAAAGACACACCGAGTGAATCTAGAGATCGAAATTTCTGAAGTGAGCAATGCTCAAGACGAGAAATCGATCTAAGTGATTCCAGCGCAGAGAGGGGCAGAGATAGCTTCCAGAGAGTGATTTTCTCAGTCGGAGAATCATCAGCAAAGAGAGGCAGAGATAGATCCAGCAGAGCCAGCGCAAAGCTAGAGGCTGACACAAAGCCAGCACAGAGCCACGCAGGCGTACGCAAAGGCTGCGCATAGGCCAAGAGGGTTTCTGAGATTTTGCAGTCGGATCAGTTTCAAAAGTTGGGAGCCAGGGTGTGAGACCGGGAGGCTGAGATCTGAGATTCCGAGAGGCATATCGATCTATTGCTTGGGGGACGCAGTGCCAAGAGGAGGTGACGCAGTGCCTACGCAGTCACTACACAGAGGCAGCACAGGGAACTCCAAGGGCATCTAATCCAATGTCCAGATCAGCCGGGATTTTTCCAATGATTGAGTGAGGTAAAACTCAGAATATTTCTACCAGTGTTTCTCTCTCTGTAACTAAATAACCTCGGAGGTATTCAGAGATGTATTCATAAATTTCTACTACTTAATAAAATAAAACCCTCAGATCTGTTGCACCGGTTTTCCCGCATTGGGTTTTTCCGAGGACTTCTGTCCAAAAATAACGGTGCCCTATGTGTATATTTTTCTTTGCTCAATTTCCTTGTTTTAGAATCATAAGTAATTAAGTGTAGTTTGCTTCAATATTTCATGAAGAAATCTGAAATAATTTTGTAATGTAATTTACAAATAAAATGCTAACATTCAGTTAGTTGCGGTAAGTTCAGAATCATTAAGATCAGGGGCCCTCTGATAACCCTCAGTAATCTTTCCGTCAATGATATTCTTTGTAACTGAATTGTCTGGAGTGACATTCAAAGATGTATTCAGAATTTTCTGTTGATTAATAATAAAACCCTCATATTTGCTACACCGGTTTTCTCGCATTGGGTTTTTCCGGGGACGTTTGTCCAAAAACAACGGTGTCTTGTGTGATGTTTTTTCTTTATTGCTTAGTTTCTTGTTTCGACATATTTAATTAATTAAGCGAAGGCTACAATAGTAATTGCTTCATTATTTTCAGTAGAACATTGTAAATAACTTGTTCATTTTAATAACAAGTAAGAGAAGTTACTTCAGTTCGCTGTAGTAGGATTCCGGACTTGGAATTTTCACACAAAGGTCACACTGGACTAGGGGCAAGTGATAACCACCAAGGTGAAGCATAGGAGCAAGTGTACAATCAAAAGCAGTCAATCATCCAACCTGTGATCTATACTAAAATGTCCTTAAACATTAAATGAAAGCACTTGAATACAAAAATGCTTAATGTACCTCATATTTGATGTGTAATATTCTTAATTTGCGACAGCAAATTGGAATATTCTATTTTGTTTATTTTTCCACCTATAGTTTGTAAGTAAATAAAAAGTGAGTAAAGAGGGTCTAAACTCACTTAAATGAAATAAGACATCCCCCTAGTAGCACAACGTTGTGACTTAAGTGGGAGTCAAGGTGGGACCCAACACCACGTGGAGGAGGGGCCCTATGTACACTCTAGAAGTTTCTCCAAGCTTCTGCACAGATAAGGATGAGGATGTGGAGGAGAGAGAGAGGCTACATTGGGTTTTGGAGGGAAACCAACATAAAGGGATGGAGAGCAGTTCTCATTTTGAGGCATGCTTAGTTCTTGGATTATTGATTATTGAGTGGTTGTTGTCTTTCTTTGCTTTCTTGTTGTTGCTTGTCCCTGTTTCTTGTTTCGTGCAGAGTGTCTCCGTGCGGAGATCTCACCCTTAGCCCCGGGGGACTTCGAGTGCCTGCTCGGGCAAGGTTATTTTCTTAGCATCATCCTCCAGGATAGCGTTATTGCTGCAGCAGCGTAATACTGTGTTGTAGGGTGTTGCCGTGGTGACTTTACGACACCACCTCCTTCTCTTGTTTTTCAGAGGGAGAGTCTCTCTTTCCTTTGGAGGATCAGATTGGGAGATATTGGAGCTGATTTGCAGATCTTGGCATCAGGCCAACAGTTATTCTAACCCTACTGCGCAGTCCCTCTCAGTTACTGCGTTACTTTCATGGTGTATCTACAGTGAGGGTTTGCCGGTTGATTTGAGGGGAAGATCTCAAGTGTAAGGATCAGCCTTCCACTTTGGAGATCTATTGGAGGAGGTCTATTTCAGTTGCTCATCATCTTCAGCCTTTTCTGTTTGGTTTCAGTTTGGAGTTGCAGAAGTTGCCCAGCAACTCCGGCATTTTTGTCGTATTGTGCATTTTAGCCAATCCCTTGGAGGATTGAGATATTTTTGCTTATAAGGGTTAGAGCTTTGCTCCCCTATTGTCTTTGAGCCATCTATTGTCATACCCATGTGTTGACACCATTTTAGAGCAGCATTATATCATATACAGTGTTTTTCTTAGTCTGGGGTTTATGCAGAAATAGCAGTGCTTTTCATGTTTATGTACATGTGTTGTGGAGGCTTGCATTTCTTCTCTTGAGAGGTTGTTTCCTCAATATTTGTACTCTCTCTTTCTGCTATATATATTATTGGCTATATATTCATCTTCTTGTCTCACATCTTCTAGAGAAAACACTGAAAGGGTTTCTGCATCAATCTTTGTCTTGCGGCACTTCTATTTTGAGGGGTTTTTCTATATAAACTGTTGTTTAACCTTGCTGAAAGCCTATGCCTTGTTATCAAACTCATTCTCTGATTATTCATAGTGATTTTTATCTCATACCTTCATAAAATACGCTGCCCTTGCTTCAGCAAATTTCTGCATACTCAAAGTCTTGGGAAATCAGAGTTTTTCTTCACTAGTCGGGAAGGAGGAACTGTTTAACATAGCAAAACGCCTTTTTTTGAGTTGAAATTCGACATGGAAGTCCCTCTTGACCTATTCTAACATATTCCAGAACCTTGACCCATCATTTTACGCAGATTTCCTTATTCACTCATTTTAGGGCCAAAATCCTCACTTTTCCCCACCTTTTTGCCCTTAAAAGCTGAGTAAAGGTTGTTGTTGCTATTTATTTTGGTTGTTGAACATTTTCAGAGATATTATATGATAGTTGAAGCCCTCATACCTGAGGAATGCGTTTTCTGGCATGATCTGCTGAAAATTCCCTTCTGGGATATTACATGATGACTCACCTTCATCAGATGAGGAAGCTAGATGAAGAAAGCACTAACTGGAGCATCAATGAGAGGCATCTAAGGCTAGCTATATGTGGATCATGGTAGGGCTGCTAGTTGGCAAGCTAAAACATCAAGAGAAAAATTGTCTCCCAGGGGTCACCCACATGGGCAGGTAACAATCTCATAGTTGCAAATTTCTTAGATCGTGGCATCTAACTTGAGCAATGACATTTGCATTGCAGTTAGAAAGTGATCCACCTGGTGAGTTCTTGTATTTGACAAGGCCTACAATCTGTGAGAATACATATTCTTTGCACATTTTTCTTTTGACTTTAAAAGAAAAAAAGTAAAAAAAGATAAATAAATAAAGATATCACCCAGTAAAACTCAAGAAATATTGTTTATGTATATGCTATGATTACACCCACAATACTGAAAAGCATCCACTAGCACAAAGATGTAATATATCCCCTTGTGAGGGAAAACAGGAAGCGAAATCAACAGAAATGAGTGGACAAGTTCTCGTTGGCATTATACCTATGCTTCACACCAAGATAGTCCTCATAGATAATAGGCTTCCTCAGGTTCAAAATCATGCCTGGTAAAGATGCCACAGTTTTGCTTGATCCAATCCGTTCAACAGCAGGCAAGTCAACATAAAGAACATTGGTGTTGGCTGGATATTGTGCCTGCATTCTAGATGATGCAGAAAACAAACATTATTAGAAGCATGTTGTATAACTCATCTATGGTACAAATTATGAAATAGATTATTCCCAATCATTCATTCAAATGGTAAAACACCATTAAAGGTAGAAAATGTCTTGCCTTTGATACTAAAATCTCATCATTTTACTATAATTTTCTTCATTCCATTAGATCATTGTCACTTCTTTATTTTCTTAACACCATTCCCCCAAAAGGCCAAAAGAAATGAAACAAAGTTCCAACCCAGCAAACAAGGAATTATTTCACACAAACTTCACAACAGAAGCAAATCCTCAGTAGGCTTTGTAGCCAATAATCAATATAGTTTCCATAAAGAGCAACTAGTCATTCAACTAGCTCATTAAGATGCTGCATTTTCATGTTTTCCCATGCAACCCGAACACATAAGAAGACTTGAGAAAGATATATGCATGTTCATGTCGATGCACTCCATGAAGGCATATTTGACTGAATCATGAAAGGCATAACATTTTTTAACAAACAAACATTATCATATTCATCACTTTCCAACACAAATATATTTCTTATTCATAAAATGAATTTACAGAGGTCTTGAAGGTTATATCCCAGATAAGAGTTAACCAACAAAAATATGGGATAAGCATAAGTTAACCTTCAAAACAGAGTTTCAGGTATCTTTAATACAGTAAAACACCAGTAGAGAAATGTCTTGCCTTTGTTACTAAGAACTTATCATTTTACCACAATTTCCTTCATTCCACTAGATCATTGTCAATTCATTATTTTTCTTAACACTGTCCTACCAAAAGGCCAAAAGAAATGAAAAAAAGGTTCAGACCCAGCAAACCATAAATTATTTCACACAAACATCAAAACAGAAGCAAATGCTCAGCAGGCTTTGTAGCCAATAAACACTATAGTTTCCATAAAGAGCAGGTAGTCATTCGACGCTGCGTATTCATGTTTTTCTATGCAGCCTGAACCCATAAAGCAGACTTGAGAAAGATATATGCATGTTCATATTGACACACTACATAAAAAATATATTCTACTGAATCCTGCAAGGCATAACATTTTTTAACAAATAAGAATTAACATAATCATCACCTTCCAACCGACAAATAGATTTTTTATTTATAAAAATGATTTTACAGAAGTCTTGAAGGTTATAGCCCAGGTCAGTGTTAAGTTGCTAACTAACAAAAATATTGAAGAAGCATAATTTAACCTTCAAAACAGAGTTTTAGGTATCTTTAATACAAAATTGGGTATTTTGATTTAAGTTGGAGTATTAAACAGCACTTTAAAAATCTTGGCATGCCTTAGTGTGAGGTTTTCCAATCCCATCAAAACAGTCAAAGTAAATATCAGATTATAAAGTTCAAATAGATATTAATTGTGAAAATTCCTTGAAATGCAGTGATTGGAATTAATTCCCCTAACTGATTATCAGTTTAATAATTTTCTGATTAATATCGAATTGATGACAATGCAATTTCGTCACAAAATAAAATAAACACTGCGGAAATTAAAATGTTGGAAACTGAGAAATGCTAGCACACATGCACATAAAAATTGACACACTTATTTTTGGACAAATGTCCCCGGAAAAAACCAATCTGGGAAAACCGGTGCAGCAGCTGAGAGTTTTAATATTATGCAGCAATGAGAAATTCTAAGTACAACTGGATGCCCAAAATTGGCGATCCTCTACAAGATAAACTGGCCACAAAAAATTAGTGAGACAAATTATGTCTCACCCGACACTGATCCAACTCTGAAACTGCACCAATTGGGCTCCACGAAACCCTTGCATCAGCCTTTGCACCAATGTTGTGCAGTCCCTCACACGCTTGGCCTGGAAGCTGCTCTGATCAAGCCATTTAGTCCAATTAGCCTCTGAGAATGACTCACTGGAAATTCTCCTTCCGGCCTCTAACAACTGAATAGACCCTCTGTTTGGCCAAATCAAACTCTGCTTCTAAAGCCTCTCCCCAATCCCTGTGCAGCCTCACTGAGGAAACTCGGTCGTCTTGTAACTAACTCTCCAGAACTTGAAAATTTCCTGAGGACTCATTGTCTCTGCCACTCTCTATCTCTACGTCCCCTCTCTGGCTTGAACTCTTCCAGTAGAATAGTGCTCTCTGGAAAATCGAACTGCCCAAGGAAGTGTATTTCTCCATCTACCCATCAACCTCTTCTTATAATCTGCAGTTGGGACTCCAACGGCCAAGATTAAAACTTAATCGATGGTTGAGATCATCTCCAAGTCGATCCATGTGACTTTCTAGAGAATTCTCACCTTTCTCAATTAATTACTAATAATTAATCGATTTCCCTATGTTAGACGTAGGCATTTTTTAATTATCGATCAATTAATTTAATTGAGTCTTCTCTAGGTGGAATTTCCAAAAATGATTTATGGGTTTTGGAGAACTCCTGTATTTTAGCCTCTCCACAAGGTCTTGAGACTAGAACACCATCTGATGCTACAAAAATTAACATTAATCATAGGCATAAATAAAGTCACTAGGTTTTTAAGTTGTTTTATGTTAGTATGCGTTATCTCGCTTTAGTTTGTTTTTTGGTCTATCCCACATTGATAAATTGGATTGACTCAACTAATCTGTAACTCTGTATAGAAATCATCTTTCTTATTATGAATGCAATCTTGGATTTTTTGTGTTCGTGCTATCATTATATGGTATCAAAGTCGGACATTCTCAAAGTTGTTAATTTAAACTCTTATCAGCTCTGGTTGTTGGAAAGTGTAACTAGGTTCGGTCTTCATAATGACTTGTAATTATGAATTTATGTAATGAAGAAGACAAAGATAATAAAACGTATTTTGTAATACTTGCATCATGGGTTACATGAGCAAGGAGTTTTTATTATAGGTCAGACTTCTTCTTGGTGTCTTTAGGGGTTTGTCATCTTGTTATAAATAGGTAATTTAGAGTCATGTATATGAACTTTGAGTGTTGTTACACTTGTAAAGGACAATTATTGATGTAAACAGTATGCCTCAAGACCTTGTCAAAGGGCTCTTTGAAGTCGGCCTAGAAGATGCTGGAAGATCTCCTTGTACAAGTCGGCTCACACTCCTATGATCATGTTGGCCTAAGTGATGGAAGACAGCCACTATAAATAAAGGTCTGCGACCTCATTATCTCTCAAGCAATTCGGGCGCGTTCTATGATAAAGTGTGACCTAAGGGACTGTCTTGGTGCGAAGTATAAGGGCGAATCTACGAAGAAGAAAGAAGGGTTAAATACCTCTGATCTTGGGCATACTATACCAAACATATGCTAGAAGACCGAGACATGTTCCAGCAAGGGAGAAGTCTGACCTCAGTGCGTATTAAAGGACTGAAGTTTCGTGCGAAGAGAAGTGTCAAGTCATCAAAGAAAAGTATCATTACAGTGAAGTGAAAGGGTTCTCTTATATTATGTCTTGAGTATGCCACATCTATGTATAAGGTCTACAATATGGTGCGAGATAAAGGACTGTAAACAAGAGCAGAGAATAGGGTAGATCGAGGGCTACCTTAGCAAAGGTTGAATCGGTCTAGAGGACAAAGTAAGACAGGCCGAGGAACAGTGAAAGGGTGACCGAAGAAAGGAATCAAAGGCTAGGGACCGGGCTTCCATAGGGATGGTGCAGAATAGTGCAAAAAAGAGAAGATCAACATAAGAAGCCTAGTGGAGCTGTGACAAGGTTTTGGAGGCATACTGAAGTCAAGGGTCTATGTCATGGTCATGGTACTCGTCAATTGAAGATATATAAGAAGAATTACTTTCGGGTTTTCCTCTCCAAGAGGGAGAGGTTTTGGCCCTCGCTTGAAGAGCCTAAATACTGTGTCTCTTGTGTTTTGATAATTGACTTGATGAAAGACATAATACGTTGACGAACATAAGATCTAAGTAAAGAAGCATAACAAGTTCACAAGTAATTATCATGAAAGAGAAATTGAATTAAACGCCCTATTTTCTCAACATGGTATCAGAGCTAAAGAGTTGAAGACAAGTAAGGGTAGTTTAGCAAGAAGACACAAGGAAGTCAATAAGGATCAGTTTTCTAGAAGGTGTCAAAGTAAAGGTCAGCGATCTACAGATCTAAGAAGATCTTCATTCATTCTAAAGAGGCAACTTGTAGAAATTGGAAAGTCATCTCAAGAAGATCAAGGACCTTTCTCAAAGGATCTATACATCAAGATCTAGTCAACATCACTAAGAACACAGTGTAGAACCCAACCACCATCAACAACTATTTGGTGTTGAAATCAAATCAACATTGTTGGAATCATCATCAAGCCATCCTTGATTATCATCATCATCAAGGATTCAAGACGATCTAGCTCTCTTCACATCTCTTGAAGAAGCCAATCTAAGAGGAAGATCTTGCTGCTATCTACATCATCATCAAAAAGGAAGTTGGTAGAAGAAGAAAAACATCTACTCAAGTAAGTATCTTTACGACTTCATCTAAATCTGTCAAAATATCTTTTTACAAAGAAAGCAACAAACTGGTTGGGGTTTCAAACTTTCTTGCATGGAAGAAAAGGACAGATCTGAATCTTATTGAGAATGAAGTCATGAACTATATCAAAAGGTCAGCAACTAGACCTTCAAAAGAAGTTACTCAGGCACATGCCAAATTCATGAATGGAGACATAAGAGCCCAAAGGATTCTTATAGAATCCATAAAGGACTCTCTCATCCCCTATGTATCAAAACTAGAATCCTCCAAAGAAATATATGACAAATTGGTGGAGTTGTTCTAAGTGGGTACTGTAGGGGAAGTAATATCTCTGAGATAAGAACTATTCAAGTTGAAGTTGTCAAGAGAGGAAGGAATCACTTCATATTTTATGAAGATTTCTGAAATACGAGATCAAATACAAGAATTGGGAGAAGTAATGTCTGATAGAAAAATGTCTATAGTGGTACTGAATTCTCTACCAAAAGAATGGGGAATCTTCACTTCAAGTATATATGGGAAGAAAGAAGCAACACGATTCCAGGATCTATGGTCTCTATGGAAGATAGAAGAGATGATGTTAAAAGCTAAAATTGATATAGGATCAAATGAAGAAAATCAAGCATATGTTACCATGTGAAGAAGAAAGGGAAGATTTGGTAAGTTTGGTCCTCATAAGACAAGAAGAAACTTGGATAAGATACGATGCTATGGATATAATGAACTTGGGCACTATAACAAGGATTCCCAAATCTAATGACAACATGAGGAAAAAGGAGGAAGCCAATGTCGCCGGAGAAATGGAAGAGCCATATTCAAAGAAAGCTAAGAAAGAAGAAGTGAACTATCTCTATTACGATTGATACCATCTTCCTCTTTAAGAGGTATCTGTCGGTTGTAAAATAGTATAGTAGGAAGCATTGTATATTAGACAGATACATCACTTTAGAATTGGCATCATGATGGAAGCATCAAAGTAGGAGTACTAGTCATGGGAGGATACCTGATAAAATTTATGTCACATCTATGCTACGAGATCAAAGTGACTCCTGGGAAACTATTAATTTTAGATAGCCATGGTATGTTCTATCATCTATGCTTAATGCAGTTTACGTCAATCTTTGTTATAGGCCCAATTCAAAGTAGCAATCACATAAACATGAAAGTAAATGTTGATAGAACATAATAATAGATCGACAGAAGACAAGCCAATATAATAAATCAGAATTTTTAATTCTTCTTGTCCAATAAATGTAGAGAGAAATGTTTGTTACAGCAGTCAACAGGATGCCCTAGCCAGCAAAGACTTTTGTTGGTCAAACCAGCTCTTCCAACCTCCAAGAGGTTCAATCAAACTCGGTCAAACTCTGCCTTTCTTTAGTGTCACACACAGCCCTCAAAACTAGTCAACGCAAGTCAATTCCCTGTGGTCAAAGACGATCAACGTTGCAGTCAACTGTGGTAAACGATGTCAAAGTCAATGGATTTCCTCGATTTTTGTGCCCTCTAATGCGGCCTTCCAAAATCAGAATTTTTGGGTAGAAAACACAATCAAAGCATGAGGGTTGACCCAAAGTCAACGCTAGCTAACGTTGTCCAGAAAGCCCTAAAACAGTCTGAAAACTTCAGCAGCCTGTTTCACATGTGGGAGAGAGAGAGAAGCCTCCAAAGGTTGTACGAACCAATCATAAGAGGAAGAATGTGTGTGATGAGATGATGATGAACTGAGCATCATCTCTCTCCAATTTATATCCATCAATGAGGGTATGTGACACATCTTTTGGGGCTTGTGAGCCTACATTACAAATCTGGCCGACATTGACAATTTCCAGATGTGTGGAAAATAAAATCAAAATATAAGTTCTACTCATCCAAACAAGATGATCTTTAGATCAATCTTGCCTCTCCGAAAGAGGAATCCAACAAAACGGTCATCATCATCATATGAGCAATCCAACATGGAGTTTGGACCTAGTTGCCCAAAATTAACAGAAACTCACTGAAAACAACATTTATGTAAGGCAGTCGTTTAGATCAAGGGTCATCATACAATAATCAATATGGAAACAGGTATTGCCACTTTTCTAATGGAATATTCTGTGGATTCACTAATTAGGAAGAAACCAAAAGGTTTCATCGAGAATTCTAACTTGCAGAATTTTGGGATTAGAAAATGATGACATATTGATGAAGCGGGTCAAGAGAATGAAACTCTTTCGTTCTAAGTTGCAGGATGACTCAAAAGGAAAGAAAAATGAGGTACATGTATATTTATGTTGACATTGGATGTTATATAGGTCATATGGTTACAGGTAGAAGAAGTATGACCAAGGGAAATTAGAAAGTAGAAACTCTTTCGATGCACACGTTGTCAATAGACATGATCCACACGAGATGAAATCATCATAATGCCCTCATATGGAATATGAGGTGATTGTACATTATCAAGAAGCTGCACATTGGAAGCTCCTGGGAATACAATAAAATTGTGTGGAGAAATAAAGGAAGAGATCATGAGAAGTGCAACCATGATAAAAAGCAATCAACATCCAAGGAAGCCAAGAAGACTTGACTAGAAAATATCCTGGGAAGATATGTACAATCTGATAAAAGTCTGGAAAAGATGGAGACCCTTGACAATACATATCTTTAGGAGATGTGTCAACTTGTACGAAGGATGGCGATGCCTACGAGAAGGATGTCATGGTGAAAGATCATCATTAAGGTAACTTTTGATTTAAATATTCATAATTATGATATCTGATGAGCTCATGCAGGGTTGCCAAAGGGAAGTATATGCCTTCCACAGGTTGATAACCATATGGCAGGTTGAAAGATCCTTGGAAGAAATATGGTTTGAAGAAAAAGCAACATGACATGAAGCTAGACCAAATGAGAAGATTAATGGATCACTTTCTGAAGAATGAAGACATGACTCGTGGATGAAAGTGATGGATGATCTGTGCCCTATGAAGAGATCCCAAAGATGAAGAATCCTCAACAACAAGAAATTCATGACATTGGAGGAAGGATTTCTTCATGAGCAGTTGGGTGTTTTCATCATTGTTGTTGCAGGTCCCTGATTAAGAGGGACCCTGGTAATAAGTTTCTTACTTGGAAGAAACTTGGTAATTCCTAAGCCGAGAGGGAGCTTAGGTACATTCCTTGTATAGGAATGAGTACATTCCTTGTATAGGAATGAGTACATTCCTTTGTGGAATATGTCCTCCCTAGTTGAGAGGGAGAGATAGACACGTCATTCTAGTCTTCACTTGGGAAGATAGAATGGATGATTGGGTATTCATCTGGCATCCGATACTCTTTTGGGATGTATTAGGGCATCCAAGGAAAGAGTAGTCGTCGAAGGACGAGCTTTCTTTGAGGACTAGGAATTCAAAAGTTACAACAGTCCAAAAGCTCATACTCGGTGAACACCCAAGTAGAGTATGTACCTTGGAGACAATGATGATGGTATCTATAATCATTGGTCTCGCCAACATTGTAGCTCATGGTCTCGTGGAGAGATGGAGTTGTTAGTCAAGGCCTTGCACTGTGACAATGTTGGTTAATATGATGCTATAACAGATGGATTACCAATTGAATTCTTCTTATGAGATTCTTCATATTGAAAGTGACGATGCACCATTATGAATACCTCCCTAGTTAAGAGGGAGTGTTGGAAAGTGTAACTAGGTTTGAGCTTCATAATGACTTGTAATTATGAATTTATGTAATGAAGAAGACAAAGATAATAAAATGTATTTTGTAATACTTGCATCATGAGTTTCATGAGCAAGGAGTTTTTATTATAGGTCAAAGACTTCTTCTTGATGTCTTTAGGGGTTTGTCATGTTGTCATAAATATGTAATTTAGAGTCATGCATATGAAGTGTTGTTACACTTGTAAAGGACTAACAATTATTGATGTAAAAAGTATGCCTCAAGACCTTGTCAAAGTGCTCTTTGAAGTCGGCCTAGAAGATGCTAGAAGATCTCCTTGTACAAGTCGGCTCACACTCCTATGATCATGTCGGCATAAGTGATGGAAGACAACCACTATAAATAAAGGTCTGTGGCCACATTATCTCTCAGGTAATATGGCCAAGTTCTGCGACAAAGTCCAAGCTCAGGGTCTGTCTTGGTGCGAAGTATTAGGGCTAATCTACGAAGAAGAAAGAACGGTTAAATACCTCAGATCTTGGGCATACTATACCTCACATATGCTAGAAGACCGAGACCTGTTACAGCAAGGGAGAAGTCTAAAATCAGTGTGTATTAAAGGACTGAAGTTTGTTGTGAAGAGAAGTGTCAAGTCAACGAAGAAAAGTCTCATTACAGGGAAGTGAAAGGGTTCTCTTATATTCTGTCTTCAGTATGCCAAATATCTGTATAAGGTCTGCAATATAGTGCGAGATAAAGGACTATAAACAAGAGCAGAGAATAGCATAGACTGACGGCTACCTTAGCAAAGGGTGAATCTGTCTAGAGGACAAAGTAAGACAGGTCGAGGAACAATGATTGGGTGACTGAAGAAAGGAATCAAAGTCTAGGGACCGAGCTTCCTTAGGGTTGGTGCAGAATAGTGCAAAAAAGAGAAGATCAACATAAGAAGCCTAGTGGAGCAGTGACAAGGTCTTCGAGGCATACTAAAGTAAAGGGTCTATGTCATGGTCATGGTACTCGTCAATTGAAGATATATAAGAAGAATTACTTTCGAGTTTTCCTCTCCAAGAGGGAGAGGTTTTGGCCCTCGCTTGAAGAGCCTAAATACTGTGTCTCTTGTGTTTTGATAATTGACTTGATGAAAGACATAATACGTTGACGAACATAAGATCTAAGTAAAGAAGCATAACAAGTTCACAAGTAATTATCATGAAAGAGAAATTGAATTAAACGCCCTATTTTCTCAACATGGTATCAGAGCTAAAGAGTTGAAGACAAGTAAGGGTAGTTTAGCAAGAAGACACAAGGAAGTCAATAAGGATCAGTTTTCTAGAAGGTGTCAAAGTAAAGGTCAGCGATCTACAGATCTAAGAAGATCTTCATTCATTCTAAAGAGGCAACTTGTAGAAATTGGAAAGTCATCTCAAGAAGATCAAGGACCTTTCTCAAAGGATCTATACATCAAGATCTAGTCAACATCACTAAGAACACAGTGTAGAACCCAACCACCATCAACAACTATTTGGTGTTGAAATCAAATCAACATCGTTGGAATTATCATCAAGCCATCCTTGATTATCATCATCATCAAGGATTCAAGATGATCTAGCTCTCTTCACATCTCTTGAAGAAGCCAATCTAAGAGGAAGATCCTGCTGCTATCTACATCACCATCAACAAGGAAGTTAGTAGAAGAAGAAAAACATCTACTCAAGTAAGTATCTTTATGACTTCATCTAAATCTGTCAAAATGTCTTTTTACAAAGAAAGCAACAAACTCGTTGGGGTTTCAACTTTATTGCATGGAAAAAAAGGATAGATCTAAATCGTATTAAGAATGAAGTCATGAACTATATCAAAAGGTCAGCAACTAGACCTTCAAAAGAAGTTACTCAGGCACATGCCAAATTCATGAATGGAGACATAAGAGCTCAAAGGATTCTTATAGAATCCATAAAGGACTCTCTCATCCCTTATTTATCAAAATTAGAATCCTCAAAAGAAATATATGACAAATTGGTGGAGTTGTTCTCAATGGGTACTGTAGGGGAAGTAATATCTCTGAGACAAGAACTATTCAAGTTGAAGTTGTCAAGAGAGGAAGGAATCACTTCATATTTTATGAAGATTTCTGAAATACGAGATCAACTGCAAGAATTGGGAGAAGTAATGTCTGATAGAAAAATGTCTATAGTGGTACTGAATTCTCTACCGAAAGAATGGGGAATCTGCACTTCAAGTATATATGGGAAGAAAGAAGCAACACGATTCCAGGATCTATGGTCTCTATGCGAGATAGAAGAGACGATGTTAAAAGCTAAAATTGATATAGGATCAAATGAAGAAAATCAAGCCTATGTTGCCATGTCAAGAAGAAAGGGAAGATTTGGTAAGTTTGGTCCTCATAAGAAAAGAAGAAACTTGGATAAGATACGATGCTATGGATAGAATGAACTTGGGCACTATAACAAGGATTCCCAAATCTAATGAGGACAAGAGGAAAAAGGAAGAAGCCCATGTTGTCGGAGAAATGGAAGAACCAGATTCAAAGAAACCTAAGAAAGAATAAGTGAACAATCTCTATTACGATTGATACCATCTTCCTCTTTAAGAGGTATCCGTCGGTTGTAAAAGAGTATGGTAGGAAGCATTGTATATTAGATAGATACATCACTTTAGAATTGGCATCATGATGGAAGCATCAAAGTAGGAGTACTGGTCATGGGAGGATGTCTGAAAACATTTATGTGACATCTATGCTATGAGATCAAAGTGACTCCTGGTAAGCTGTTAATTTTAGATAACCATGGTATGTTCTATGCTTAATGAAGTTTACTTCAATCTTTCTTATAGGCCCAATTCAAATTAGCAACCGCATAAACATGAAAGTAAATGCTGATAGAACATAATAATAGATCGACAAAAGACAAGCCAATATAATAAATCGGAATTTGTAATTCTTCTTGTATAGCAAATGTAGAGAGAAATATTTTTACAACAATCAACAGGATGCCCTATCCAGCAAAGACTGTTTTTGGTCAAACCAGCTCTTCCAACCTCCCGGAGGTTCAGTCAAACTCGATCAAACTCTGCCTTTCTTCAGTGTCACACAGCCCACAAAACAGCCCTCAAAATTAGTCAACGCAAGTCAATTTCCTGTGGTCAAAGACGATCAACGTTGTTGTCAACTGCGATCAACAATGCGGTCAAGCTTAACGGATTTCCTCGATTTTTCTGCCCTCTAATGCGGCCTTCCAAAATCAGAATTTATGGGCAGAAAACACAGTCAAAGCATGAGGATTGACCCAAAGTCAACGTTGGTCAACGTTGTCGAGAAAGCCCTAAAACTATTTGAAAACTTCGGCAGGCTGTTTCACACGTGTGAGAGAGAAAGAAGCCTCCAAAGCTTGTACGAACCAATCATAAGAGGAAGAATGTGTGTGATGAGATGATGATGAAATGAGCATCATCTCTCTCCAATTTATATCCATCAATGAGGGTGTGTGACACATCTTTTGGGGCTTGTGAGCCTACATTACAAATCTGGCCGACCTTGACAATTTCCACATGTGTGGAAAATAAAATCAAAATATAAGTTCTGCTCATCCAAACAAGATGATCTTTAGATCAATCTTGCCTCTCCGAAAGAGGAATCCAACAAAATTGTCATCATCATCATATGAGCAATGCAACATGGAGTTTGGACCTAGATGCCCAAAACTAACAAAAACTCACTGAAAACAACATTTATGTAAGGCAGTCATCTAGATCAAGGGTCATCATACAATAATCAATATGGAAACAGGTATTGACACTTTTCTAATGGAATCTTCTATGGATTCACTAGTTAGAAAGAAACCAAAAGGTATCATCAAGAAATCTAACTTGCAGAATTTTGGGATTAGAATATGATGACATATTGATGAAGCGGGTCAAGAGAATGAAACTCTTTCGTTCCAAGGAAACCTATTGTAGGATGACTCAAAAGGAAATAAAAATGAGGTACATGTATATTTATGCTAACATTCGATGTTATATAGGTCATATGGTTGCAGGTAGAAAAAGTATGACCAAGGGAAAGTAGAAAGTAGAAACTCTTTCGATGCACAGGCTGTCAATAGACATGATCCACACCAGATGAAATCATCATAATGGCCTCATATGGAATATGAAGTGATTGTACATTATCAAGGAGTTGCACATTGGAAGCTCTTGGGAAAACGATAAAATTGTGCGGAGAAATAAAGGAAAAGATCGTGAGAAGTGCAACCATGATAAAAAGCAATCAACATCAAAGGAAGCCAAGAAGACTTGACTAGAAAATCTCCTGGGAAGATATGTACAATCTGATAAAAGTCTGGAAAAGATGGAGACCCTTGACAATACATATCTTTAGGAGATGTGTCAACCTATACGAAGGATGGCGATGCCTACAAGAAGGATGCCATGGTGAAAGATCATCATTAAGGTAACTTTTGATTTAAATATTCATATTTATGATATCTGATGAGCTCATGCAGGGTTGACAAAGGGAAGTATATGCCTTCCACAGGTTGATAACCATATGGCAGGTTGAAAGATCTTTGGAAGCAATATGGTTTGAAGAAAAAGCAGCATGACACAAAGCTAGACCAAATGAGAAGGTTAATGGATCACTTTCTGACAGAATGTAGACATGACTCGTGGATGAAAGAGATGGATGATTTGTGCCCTATGAAGAGATCCCAAAGATGAAGACTCCTCAACAACCAGAAATTCATGCATTGAAGGAAGGATTTCTTCATGAGCAGTTGGGTGTTTTCATCATTGTTGTTGCAGGTCCCTGATTAACAGAGAGTCTGGTAATAAGTTTCTTACTTGGAAGAAACTTGGTAATTCCTAAGTCAAGAGGGAGCTTAGGTACATTCCTTGTATAGGAATGAGTACATTCCTTTGTGGAATATGTCCTCCCTAGTTGAAAGGGAGAGATAGACACATCATTCTGGTCTTTACTTGGGAAGACAGAATGGATGATTGGGTAATCATCTAGCATCTGATACTCTTTTGGGATGTATTAGGGCATCCAAGGAAAGAGTATTCGTGGAAGGACGAGCATTCTTTGAGGACTGGGAATCCAACAGTAACAATATTCCAAAAGGTCATACTCGGTGAACACCCGGGTAGAGTATGTACCTTAGAGACAATGATGATGGTGTCTATAATCATTGATCTCGCTAGGATTGTAGCTTATGGTCTCGTGGAGAGATGGAGTTGTTAGTCAAGGCCTTGCACTGTGATAATGTTGGTTAATATGATGCTATAACAGATGGATTACCAATCGAATTCTTCTTATGAGATTCTTCAGATTGAAAGTGACCATGTGCCATTATGAATACCTCCCTACTTAAGAGGGAGTGTTGGAAAGTGTAGCTAGGTTTGGTCTTCATAATGACTTGTAATTATGAATTTATGTAATGAAGAAGACAAAGATAATAAAATGTATTTTGTAATACTTGCATCATGGGTTTCATGAGCAAGGAGTTTTTAATATAGGTCAAAGACTTCTTCTTGATGTCTTTAGGGGTTTTTCATCTTGTCATAAATATGTAATTTAGAGTCATGCATATGAACTTATGAAGTGTTGTTACACTTGTAAAGGACAATAACAATACTTGATGTAAAAACTATGCCTAACACCTTGTCGAAGTGCTCTTTGGAGTCGGCCTAGAAGACGCTGGAAGATCTCCTTGTAGAAGTCAGCTCACACTCTTATGATCATGTCGGCATAACTGATGGAAGACAACCACTATAAATAAAGGTTTTTGGCCACATTATCTCTCAAGTAATTTGGACAAGTTCTGCGATAAAGTGCGAGCTAAGGGTCTGTCTTAATGCGAAGTATTAGAGCTAGTCTACGAAGAAGAAAGAATGGTTAAATACCTCAGATCTTGGGCATACTATACCCCACATATGCTAGAAGACCGAGACATGTTCCAGCAAGGGAGAAGTCTAACCTCGGTGCGTATTAAGGGACTGAAATTTGTTGCGAAGAGAAGTGTCAAGTCAGCAAAGAAAAGTCTCATTACAGCAAAGTGAAAGGGTTCTCTTATACTCTGTCTTGAGTATGCCACATCTTTGTATAAGTTCTACAATATAGTGAAAGATAAAGGACTGTAAACAAGAGCAGAGAATAGGGTAGACTAACGGCTACCTTAGCAAAGGGTGAATCTATCTAGAGGACAAAGTAAGACATGTCGAGGAATAGTGATTGGATGACCAAAGAAAGGAATCAAAGGCTGGGGACCAAGCTTCCTTAGGGTTGGTGCAGAATAGTGCAGAAAAAAGAAGATCAACATAAGAAGCCTAGTGGAGCAATGACAAGGTCTTTGAAGCATACTGAAGTCAAGGGTCTATGTCATGGTCATGGTACTCGTCAATTGAAGATATATAAGAAGAATTACTTTCGGGTTTTCCTCTCCAAGAGGGAGAGGTTTTGGTCCTTGCTTGAAGAGCCTAAATTCTGTGTCTCTTTTGTTTTGATAATTGACTTGATGAAAGACATAATAAGTTAACAAAGATAAGATCTAAGTAGAGAAGCAAAACAAGTTCACAAGTAATTATCATGAAAGAGAAATTGAATTAAACGCCATATTTTCTCAACATGGTATCAGAGCTAAAGAGTTGAAGACAAGTAAGGGTAGTTTAGCAAGAAGACACAAGGATCAAAGCTTCAAGGAAGTCAACAAGGATCAGTTTTATAGAAGGCATCAAAGTAAAGGTCAGAGATCTACGGATCTAAGAATATCTTCATTCATTCTAAAGAGGGAACTTGTAAAAATTGGAAAGTCATCTCAAGAAGATCAAGGACCTTTCTCAAAGGATCTACATCAAGATCTAGTAAACATCATTAAGGACACAGTGTAGAAGCCAACCACCATCAACAACTATTTGGTGTTGAATCAAATCAACATTGTTGGAATCATCATCAAGCCATCCTTGATTATCATCATCATCAAAGATTCAAGATGATCTAGCTCTCTTCACATCTCTTGAGGAAGCCAATCTAAGAGGAAGATCCTGCTGCTATCTACATCATCATCAACAAGGAAGTGGGTAGAAGAAGAAAAACATCTACTCAAGTAAGTATCTTTATGACTTCATCTAAATCTGTCAAAATGTATTTTTACAAAGAACGCAACAAACTCGTTAGGGTTTCAAACTTTCTTGCATGGAAGGAAAGGACAGATCTAAATCTTATTGAGAATGAAGTCATGAACTATATCAAAAGGTCAGCAACTAGACCTTCAAAAGAAGTTACTCAAGCACATGCCAAATTCATGAATGGAGACATAAGAGCCCAAAGGATTCTTATAGAATCCATAAAGGACTCTCTCATCCCCTATGTATCAAAACTAGAATCCTCAAAAGAAATATATGACAAATTGGTGGAGTTGTTCTCAATGGGTACTGCAAGGGAAGTAATATCTCTGAGACAAAAACTATTCAAGTTGAAGTTCTCAAGAGAGGAAGGAATCACTTCATATTTTATGAAGATTTCTGAAATACGAGATCAACTGCGGGAATTGGGAGAAGTAATGTCTGATAGAAAAATGTCTACAGTGGTACTGAATGCTCTACCGGAAGAATGGGGAATCTTCACTTCATGTATCGATGGAAGAACCAGATTCAAAGAAACCTAAGAAAGAATAACCAAAAGACCTCACATATGCTAGAAGACCGAGACATGTTCCAGCAAGGTAGAAGTCTAACCTCAATGTGTATTAAAGGACTGAAGTTTGTTGCAAAGATAAGTGTCAAGTCAGCGAAGAAAAGTCTCATTACAACGAAGTGAAAGGGTTTACTTATATTTTGTCTTGAGTATGCCACATCTCTGTATAAGGTCTGCAATATAGTGCGAGATAAAGGACTGTAAACAAGAGCAGAAAATAGGGTAGATTGACGACTACCTTAGCAAAGGTTGAATCTGTCTAGAGGAATAGTGATTGGTTGACCGAAGAAAGGAATCAAAGGCTAGGGACCGAGCTTCCCTAGGGTTGGTGCAGAATAGTGCAGAAAAGAGAAGATCAGCATAAGAAGTCTAGTGGAGGAGTGACAAGGTCTTGGAGGCATACTGAAGTCAAGGGTCTATGTCATGGTCATGGTACTCGTCAATTGAAGATATATAAGAACAATTACTTTCGGGTTTTCCTCTCCAAAAGGGAGAGGTTCTAGCCCTCGCTTGAAGAGCCTAAATTTTGTGTCTCTTGTGTTTTGATAATTGACATGATGATAGACATAATAAGTTAATGAAGATAAGATCTAAGTAAAGAAGCATAACAAGTTCACAAGTAATTATCATGAAAGAGAAATTGAATTAAATGCCCTATTTTCTCAACCCTGGTTTAATTTCACTCAACAATTTAACAATAACCAGAAAAATATTTTACCAAATAAATTTTGGAGTTGTTGAAAACTAAATACACTGATAATTAACAAGTAAATTTGCAGTGGAAATAAGTGAAAAATCAATGACCGGTAGAGCAGAAAAAATCCACCCACCTGTTGTGACATGCAACCCTCGTGCATACCTCACATGTCACATGCAAGCTCTTAATGAGGCAAAAGAAGATCTCCCTAGCTAGGACACCAAGCTAGAAGACCTTCTGCAACTACAGAATTCAACACTCCTTCCTAGCCAAGAAGGGATTCTTCACCACCCCTAGCTTGTCACTGTAAAACTCAAACTTCCTCTTCACTGGAGACTTCATAAGAATATTTGCAGCTTGTTCCCTTGTGGATATGTATCGCAATCTCACAGCACCTCTCTAGACCATGTCTCTAAACGAGTGGTACCTGATCCCTATGTGCTTGGACATATCATGACACATTGAATTTTTCAAAAGCTTGATGCAACTTTGGTTATCACTGTGTATCACAGTCCCTCCCATCTCAAGATCAAATAAACCCATGAGCATTTTGCGAAGCCAGATGGCCTCACAACCAAAGCTGCTAAGAGGCGGGTTCGAGAGCGACAATTTTTAGAAGCTTCCAAGTTTGGAGCATTTTTGGGAGCATTTTTTACATAATATATATTTTTTATATATTTTGGCGCATATATGTCAACAAAATCATGTAGAATGATGAAATAGTTATAAAGAGCATAAAAGCATGAATTAAACCATATAACATCAATCATCTAGTAGTTATAATTTTCATCAACCACATGTCCACAAGTTACAACATCTCGATTTTCATCAACCTTAAAGTTTCAAAGTTTCAAAATTCAATATATAACATTTGTCATTACTAAAGTTCTACTTGTACACATTACCAAACTATAACAAAAAATATCAAACATGAAATGAAGCATTTCACAAAGCATCATATTCATAATTCATCACCAATGAGTTATAATTGTCAAATTCAAACTTCAAACTTAAATTGTCATATATTGTATACAAAAAACACCATGATAAATATGATAGAGTCAATAGTTATAAAAAGTACTAAGCAGTAAAAACTAGAAAAGACAAGTAAATCTATTATCTACTAAAATTTCTTCTTGCCACGAGAAACTTCTAATTTCTTTTCACATGATCTATGAACAATGGGAGTCTCCTCTCCCATAGTCTGACTTTGCAATGGTCGTGAACCATGTCTAGAACCAAGCTTCTTGTCTGGTTTTCATTGAGGCAATTTCTTTTCACATTGTAGATGAAGCTATATGTGCTCCAACACCTCTCCGTGGAAGAAGTATTAACCACCTATGAAAGCACTTTAACTACCAATTTCTCCATTCAGTGGGGTCCAATCTATCTCTATTATCGATTGCATGCAAAGACCAAACGTTCCAGTTTGACTACAAAAAAAAATCGCTAAAGGTTGCAAAGAACCAAACATTCTAGGCGAGGAAGCAATTTTTTTTTAAGGGAGCGCACTCCTAAAAAATGCTCTCAAACGGTACATAGAGCAGCCTCAAGGTTTTGACGTGCATGGGAAGGAGTCTCACATTTGCAGGTTGAAGAAGACCTTGTAAGAACTCAAATAAGCTCCAAGACATTGGTATGCTTGAAATGATAGTTATGTGACAAGACTTGGATTTACCAAGAGTGATGTTGATCTAAACCTCTATTTCAAGGATGTGAATAATGCACCTATGATTTTATTGCTATATGTTGAATATTTGTTTCTAACAAGTGTTGATCCTTTCATCATTCAGTGTAAGAGGTAGATGGCCTCTTAGTTTGACATGAAAGATCTTGGATTGATGCATTATTATTTGGGACTAGAAGTATGGCAGAAGCCTAGCGAAATCTTCCTTGGTCAAGGAAAGTATGTTATTGGGATCCTTCAGAAGTTTGGCATGATGGATTGTAAAACCATGGCAACTCAAATAGAGACAAAATTGAAGAAGTTGAGAGACTCTAAGTCCGACTTGGTAGATCCATCCATGTACTGGTGGCTGATTGGCTAGCTGTTTTATTTGGTTCATACCAAGCCAAACATTTGTTTTACAGTAAACATGATGAGCCAGTTCCAAGTGGAACCGAGACATAAGCATTAGATTGCAGCAAAGCACATTTTGAGACATACGTGGTACTGTAAATTATAGCTTGAGATATGTCTCAAACAGTGATATACAGTTGCAAGGATATACAAATTTTGACTATGAAGGGAGTGCAGATGACAGGAAGAGTACTTCAATTGTATGCTTCAATTTGGGCTCCGCTATGATATCTTGGAAGAGCATGAAGTAGAAATAAATCGCACTTAGCACTGCAGAATCAGAGTATATTGCAGCCAATGAAGCTTGTACTAAAGCAGTGTGGCTTCAGAAGTTGTTTGTAGGATTGTTCAACCAAGAGCTAGAACCGACAATGATATATTGTGACAATCAAAGTTTTGTGAAGCTTTCAAGGAATCATGTGTTTCATGATAGATCGAAGCACATTGAAATCAAGTACCACTACATCCGTGACATGGTGTAGAAGAGAGCAGTAAGGCTCGAGTACATCTTTACTGATGAGCATACAATTGATATTTTGACGAAGCGTCTGTCAAGAGGGAAGTTCATATACTTTAGGGACAAGCTTGGGTTTATGGAATTTGTCCCTCTCGTTGAGAGGGAGTGTTGATATGATAGCATCATTGACAGTCATTCTCCCTGTGTCAAATATGTTGATCAGTTGGGGAGAATGGTCCACTAGAGGACAGTTGTTCTCCTTGTGTCAAAGATGTTGACCAATTGGGGAGATTAGGCCTAGAAGCCCAGGATCACTCAGCCGAGTGCATAGCTTTCAGTGTCTGTCAAGAGGGAAGTTCAGATACTTCAGGGACAAGCTTGGGATTTTGGAGTTTGTCCCTCTCGTTGAGAGGGAGTGTTGATATGATAGCATCATGGACAATCATTCTCGTTGTGTCAAATATGTTGACCAGTTGGGGAGAATGGTCCAGTAGAGGACAGTTGTTCTCCTTATGTCAAAGATGTTGACCAATTGGGGAGAATAGTCCTAGAAGGACAAGATCACTTAGCTGAGTGCATAGCTTTCAGCATCAAGCTCAGTCTCTCCAATTGGATGAGGAGCTCATTTAGCATCGGGCCTAGTTGCTCAAGTAGAGTGTGGCCTTTGAAGTTTCACCACGAGTCAAAGAGATTGACCAAGATAGTGAACCAAGACTAGTCTAGGTCAGGAGTACCAACCAAGATTATGGGTCAGTAGTACCAACCAAAGTTATGATGACTAGTTGATGCTAAATGTTATGCCACGTGTCAGGAGTACCGACCAAGATTATGGGTCGGTGGTACCGACTAGTTGTGGCAACTAGTTGATGTTGATGTCAGGGATACTAACTAGATGATGTTGTTGATTTACATTATGTCAGAGATGATGATTTGTTATAACCTTTTCATAGAGAAATTTTTCAACTTGAGAACATTTAAGAAAGTCATTATGAATACCTCCCTAATTAAGAGGGAGTGTCAAATTTTGTAACTATGGTCGGTCTTCATAATGTATATTTTGGCCCTTAATGTATTTACATTGATTATTGTAAAGCATGTTCTCCATACTAGAGTCAAAAGAAAAATATATTGACTCATGTCCATTTGGTCTTTTTAAAAGAAGAAAATTTGAATTTTTGAATTGAAATTTTGCCACCAAAGTTAGTCAAGTCGGCCTCCCTAAAAGTCAATTCAGCCCAGACATAATACACGCATTTGACCCAGCTAAACACTATATAAAGACAGTTTGACCTCCTCCACAATGCAATAACCTCTCTCAAGTAAGAATATTTTGGGCATCTAAGTGAAGGACAATAAGGACAAGGAGGACGAAAAAGGAGGAAAAAATCATATCTTTCTCTCTTTGTCTAGCTCGCACGTGTGAAAGGACTCTCTCTCCAGTTCGCATATTTTTCTAGGCAGTTGCAATTGCAAGGCCATTATTTTATGGGA
This sequence comes from Pinus albicaulis, assembly GCA_034641835.2. Lineage (NCBI taxonomy): Eukaryota > Viridiplantae > Streptophyta > Pinopsida > Pinales > Pinaceae > Pinus > Pinus albicaulis. Next base: position 348,029,346 of record CM076573.1, on the reverse strand, counting down.
AAATTGCTAGGTTGAAATTCTGGGTTTCTAGGCATTTACTAGGAGACAGAAATTCAGCCTAGCGCAAATCATAAGGCAGAGTAGTTGGATCAAATTGGAGGCTTGACTTTGAGGGTGTTAACCAAGTTTGACCATAGATTTATTGAAGGTCAGTTTGAACTAGCTGTTGACTAGAGTTCTAGGTGTGACACTTGTTGAAAAGAAGAATTTCTCTATTGAAAAGGTTGTTGGGCTTTTCCCTTAATGGGTACCCCAAGGTAAATCTTGTGTCTCTTTATGCATTGTGTTTCTACTGTTTTATATGTTGAATTTCTAAAGTATAATTGCTTCACGATATATTGGAAAAATTAAAAGATCAAAATTATTAGAAGTAATTATCAATTTTCAAAAATATTGTGCTTGTATCTATTGCACTTGAAAAATCAACACTTCTGCTATTACTACTCCCTTTGAACTGAAAGCTCTTCCTGTCATCTCGCACAATATTGGATGTCCTAACAGTCCATGCAATCCTCCCTCCCGAATATTAATGACTTCTTATTGAGCCTTGCTCAAGCCCAAGAATCTGATCATCAGTGAAAAGAGCAAAAAAAATTCTCGCAGTCTATTCCCTCTTTCTGTGAGAACCCTCTTATCACAAACTTCTTGATGTTGCCAATTGTTGCATGAATCATTAATGTACTTGTTGTTGCTCAAATTGTACACAGAATTGCAAAAACACTTAGGGCGAGGGTTGTCACTCTGATCCCTGCCCACTTCGTTTAAGTTATCTCCTAAACACAGGCTAAGGGGGGTAGTCCCTATGGATGAGATGATGAACAACTTGTTGGGAATCAACAAGTCAAGGAGACACAACTGAATAGCCTAGCAACTTGGTTGAGATTAAGCAGCAAGTATGATTATCAAGCACGATTTGATTAGATTCCTTAAGATTATAAGTTAGAGACCAGTGCCCTTTAAAAATTAATTACTTGCACAATATGAATTAAATTCTATGTCACCGAATGAACAGTTGTTGCGGTATGCAAATTCTATCCTAGATGAAATGCAGGACCTAAATCTATGTGAGATGCAACCTCTTGGTAAATTTTAATTAGATGCCCTATCTATGTGAATCCTTCTTCTCAGTTATTCTGGAACAAGTCTCGAACGCAAGTTGTAGAGAGAAGCCCAAAGAAAGGAGGCTATGGCCTCATTAATGATACCTCCCGTGGGGTTCTAACCACCTAGGTGTCTTCATTCCTACAATGGATTGTGCACAAGAGAACTGCAAGGTCACCTATGTTAACTACAAATGAGGACCTAGAGTCCTCAAATTGTTTGATGAAGGTGGTGCTATCTTCTTACAACCAAGCTTATGCTTGGAGGTGAATTTTAGAGATGAAATTCGAACTTAGAATGAAAATGAAAGATGTGAGTGATTGCTTCAATAAGATTATCAAATGTGTTAAGTACTTCAACAAGACTAAATCACTTGAAATCAAAATGCTTGCAATGATATTCAACACAAGATGACAAGAGGAATTAAATGTAGTACTTAGAATAATTAACAATTATCCTAGGGAAATAATAGCAATTCCAATTTCTTCAAGAGCTTGTCAATGTGTCAACAAGATCTCATTCCATTCTTCTTATGGTAATGTGATTTAACAATTAGGCACAAGAAAAAATCATATAGCACTTATCACTTAGATCATAAGTCAATGAAGCACATTAGATGATCTCAAACACAATATTGGCAAGCTCAATAAGAGATTGCTAACAATGATTTTTTTTAATAAAACTAATGCAACTACAAAAATGAGATGCCAAGAATGACAATGCAAGAGTACAAATGCAAGGGTTAGTATGCCAAAGAGAGTAGCTAAGATACGCTATGCTAAGTGCAATGATAATGCAAAGAAGCAATATGCAAAATACAACTAGCACTTTAACAAATTTGAAATGAGAGAGATCGTTTAATGCCAATGCAATATTTTGCAATGATGCAAGAAGAAATGCAATGGAAGGCTACTGTTAAGACACAAATGCAACTTAGGATATTCAAATGCTCCTCTTGCACTATATCACTGTTATAGGTCAGCCCACAAATTGCATAATAGCAGTCCCAAAATCCACTCGAAAACAATTACTATTTCAATGTGAAAAATTTGAACAATTAATGCGTGACTTTTAGGCTTATGGAGCTTATTAGATTTATGTCCTAAGAACGAACTTCAAATCTGATCAGACCTCTTTTACAAATATTTCAATTCAATATTTCAATCACAAATGAGGGAAAACGGTGATGAATTTACTCTTTGTTAATTTAGTGAATTACCTTGAGGATCTTGAAATTGTTTAGATTAGATTTAGGGCTTCTTCTTAATGATTGATATTAATTCTTGTGTCACTTGTGCCACTGTTTTAACACTTCAGATCTGATGTACACTCTAACATTGAAAATAGAGGGATGGAGATGCAAACCCTTAGTAGACTATGCCAAGCTTGGGGATTACCCAAGAGAGAGAGCACTCATCCAATGCCTGCACTCACAAGAGGTTAGCTCAAAACACAATGAGCAGACTTCTTAGACCAATGCAACCACAAATTGTTAGCCCAAATAAATATGCAAATAATGGATCAGACTTGTGTGAAAATTCCATAAATCTCTGGAATCCTATTGCAGCGGTTGGAAGATATTCACTTAATTGTTAATTTTAACTTAACAATCTATTTGCAGTTTACTACGGCAAATACTGAATATATCACACTCCAACCTACACAAATAAACTGCAGAAAAAATACAAGTGTGAAAACAAAACTGAACAAGAATAGATCACGCACACATTTGACACGGTTATTTTTGGATCAATGTCCCCGGAAAAACCCAATGTGGGAAAATCGGTGCAGCGCCTGAGGGTTTATATATTATGCAGTAAATATTTCTGAGTACAAGTCTATGATTGACACATCCGTCAATCATGTAGAGAAACTGAAAGAAGAGATCTTCTTAGACAAACCTCACTCCTCCATGGGAACCCGACACTGATCAGCACCCAAACTAGATTGCCTTGCGCTGCCTCTACGTCACAACAACCGCTGCCCTTTGTCTTTGCGCTGGTCTCTCTACTGGCTGGAAATTGAGGCCTTCTGGCTTCCGGAAAATATCTCCGGGATCTGGCACTGTCCCAACGTTGTCTCCTCAACAAGAAAACCACTTCCCTTCAGCCTCTGCACAGCTACTGTGGCTCTCTCTATCTCTGCAGCTATGCACTCTTCAGCTCAGGAATCCTTCCAACCGGAATTACTGCCCCTCTCTGCAAAAGATCTCTGTGAAAATTTCTAGATCTAAACAGATCTAATGAATCCTACTGCAACCATCTGAATTACTTCATCTATTATGTAATTTACTTTACACAATAATTTCTGAATACATTCATGAAATACTGAAGCAATCACTGAAGCAGCCTACACTACAATAATTATGATTCTGAAACAAGGAAATCATTCACACATATGACACCTTTATTTCAGACGAAGTCCCTAGAAAAACCAATGCAGGAAAACTGGTGCAACAGATCTGAGGGCTTTATTATTAAGCAATAGCAATGTCTGAATACATCTCTGAATACCCCTAGGGTAATTTAGTTACAGAGAGAAATATTGGCAGAATAATTTGTGAGATTTACCTCACTCAATCACCGAGTTTCCGGCTGATCCGGATGAAGAAAAACCTGCCCTGGAGAAGGCTCCGCGCAGTCTCAAGCTCCAGCGCTGCAACTTGCAGCCTCTGCGTCACCCCCTTCCAGGCTCAACGTTCAACACCAGCCAAGTCATCTTGCCTCCTTCGACCCTAAGGAACAGCTTCCCAGTGCCACTTTTTGGATCCCGGCCTCTGAAACTGATCCACCAACAAAATTCTGAAAACCCTTCCTTTGCCTCTGTGCTGCCTCTGCGTGACCTACGCAGTCACTACGTCAGCCCTCTTCCTTCATGCTGGCTTCGGCTTGATCACTTCTGCCTCTGTCTGACTGATGCTCCACCGGCTAAGAAAATCTCTTCCTATCTGATGTTATCTCTGCCCCTCACTTCTTAGATCTCTAGCTCGAATTTCTCAGCAAACCACACCCCAGAAATTTCGATCTTAGATCAATTTAGTGTCTTGGTGTATTTTCCAAATGACCCTCAAGCCTTCCTTTATAGTCTTCACGTTGACATATCAATGGCCCAGATTAGATATCTAATCAACGGCTAAGATCATAACATGACTTGATCCATGTCCTCTACAAGATTCACAATCTATTTTATTTAATATCCTTAAATTATTTAATTTCCCTAAGTTTAGACTTAGGGTCCCCATTAAATAATTAATTTTTTCAATAAAACAAAATCTGAGTGGAATTTCCACAAACGCTTTTTGGGTTCTTTGGAATACAAGTGTCTAAGCCTCTACACCAAATTTGAGACTTAGAGCACTTTCTGATGCTACAAAAATCAACAATCTCTCGATCGAATTTTCTCTCTGAGCACTCTAAAGAAATCGATCTCTGATCTCATCCAAATGTATTTTCCAAATGACCCTTCAAGCCATTCTTATAGTCTTCTCGTTGAAACTTCAATGGTCCAAATTAGATCTCTAATCAACGGCTAAGATTAATTTTGACTTGATCTGTCGTTTCTACAACATTCACACCCATATTCTATTAATTCACTTTAATTATTTTATTTTACTAAGTTTAGACTTAGTGTCCATTTTGTTAGCCATCTATAAAAAAATTTCATATAAAATTATGGCTAATTGAATTTTTCAGTCTTCAAGAAACAAATTTGGTGCAAATCTGTGAGTTCTTGAAGCCACAACAGTTTTCCCTATCCAAAAAGATCATTTTCATTAATATTTTCATTATGAAGATCTTTCAAGAAACCCTATTGGTTCAAAAGAACACTGCTTCAAAGCCTTTTTCCCATTATTTCACCCTCACAATTCCCTCCAAATTTCCTCCATTTCACACCTTTTTTATTTTTCCTAACAATCATTCATTCCTCTAAAAAATCCCTTTCCTTTCTCCATTTACCCTTCATTCCCCCTTAAAAAGCTACCAAATCCCCTTTAAACCATTTATTCTCCTTTATTTGGTTTAAATTAGGCCTTTTTAGCTTTACTGAAAACATCAAAATGGCCTTAAAACCTTCATTTTTGGCCTAAAGACAGCCTTTTTTACATATGGGCCTTAAGCGTTGTTCGGCTTAAGCCCTTAGCTCTTTTTCCTCCATGTGACCCAGGCCCGTGACCGAGCGCTAAAGCCTTTGGCCCTTATTCATTTCTGCTCCCGGTCACTTATTCCTCCACAAGACCTTTTTTCCGTTCCTTTACTAAACCCCTTTTTCCTTTGTTAATCCTTCGTCCCGACTTTTTCCCCCGATCAACTCTCCACCGTCGATCTTGAAGATCTGACGGCCATCGGGGCTCCACCTTTTCCTCCTCCTCCATCCACCATCTCCTCCTGAAAAACGATCCTGGCCATTGATCATTTCCGATCCAACGGCCCGCACTCAACCCAATCAATCAACCCCGCCAATTAACCCCTTCTACTACAAGACAAAAATAGGCTTACGTCAGCCCAGCCCCACCATCTCATCCCGCCATGCTACTTTTATCCCTCCGCGTTCATTCTCAACCGTAGATCTGCAGCTCCCAAATCTAACGGCCCTGATCCCTTTTCGCGTTCATTTCACCCCTCCTCCTCCAACCTTAGTCACCAGGTTCGGCGAACATCAAGAATAAAATTCGAAATTCGGTGAATTTAAACCGAATCCGAACATGTTCGATTTTGTTCGGCGAACACTAAGCCGAACAAAACGCTGAACCCGAACAAGAACAGAAAGCCGAACAAATTCGTTTTTTTTAATGAAATTCGGTTTAAAATTGATTTTGTTCGTTACAACCCCAATCACTGTAATGAATTTCCTTAATGAGCCTGGAGGTGGCGGTTTCCACTTGTTGAACTGTATTGTAGATTGGCCAAATGGAGGGTGCCATCCTCTGTTGTCGGACGCCCATCAGCCACAACATATCCTACATGTAATGACCGAGATCTTCACCCGCCGTGGGGTTCAATTTTTACTTGTTATCATCGATCTCCTTTTTAAAATTTTGTGAATTTTATTCTTATTATTTTTTCCCTTGGAATGATTGCTATTTTCGATGGGTGTTTTTCTATTTTGTCCTGAAACTGGGATTTTTCCTCTTTATTTTACAATTGGTTGTCTCCATTGCTTTCGTGCAACTGTGTTCTTTTTGGGTAGTTTTTAATTTCTAAATGATTTTAATTTTCCATATTTCTCAATCCAATTTTGTCTTTTCTTCATTTAATTTGTTTTTCATTTGAGTCTCAATTTTTCTTGTTCCAGTTCCAGTGATGTTTGATTTTTGTTTTGATGTTATTTTATATTTTTTTGTTTGTTTAGAAACTAATTTATCTTTTTCCTCCATAAATTAAAGGTTTTTATTTTGACCTTGAAATGTTTATTTTCAGGCCTGTATAATTCAAGCCGGTTTCTTCAAGTGGATGACACCAGAGTTTATTTAACGTCCCTAGCTATCACTGTCTTGATTACAACAACAGTCACCATTTTAATTGTGTTATTCATGCTTATTATTACATTATCTATACTATATTCTAAAACTACCAAACTACTTTAAAGTTTATATATTTTGAATACTTTTTTATCAGATTGTTTTCAATATATGAAATTTGATATGGCCCATGGTTTTGTTGAATTTGATATTCTTATAGTGCTACTAGCCTACTGCTAATTTCTATGATGAATTTCTCACCTTGTTTACTATGTATGGAAGACTGAAGTTGGTTATTTATTGGAAATTTGGCACTCACTTTCATGGTTTATATGGGGAAATAATGTAAATGTTTGAGCAATAATCCTATCAGTTATGTGTTTGCAATGTGCATTATGCACTTTGAAAATTGACATGCTTATTTATTTATGTGCATCATATTTATCTTTCAACATGCTTAAAATTGTTAGTTATATATATTTATATATATATATATATATATATATATATATATATATATATATATATTTTAAAATTTCTATATGTCGAATTTTATGCCGAACTTTATCCGCAAAATTTTTGGTGCCGAAATTTATTCGAATTTCAACATCGCCGAACTCAAACACAAACACGAACCTGGTGACTTAGCCCCCAACATGCAACTCGAGCGCGAAATGGGTGGTTTCTCAAAGCCACGTGTCGAGCGTTGACGCATATCGCGTTCGATTTGCGGAAAACCACTTACCACTCTCCCTCCGCGCGAATACCACCTCTGGTATTCTCCAAAACTGTCGTTCCTGATTATGCGCCATTCATCACATTTTAATCCCATATTCACAAGTTTCGTCCATGGAACCTCCTCTCACATGCATTTTCGCCTCCGCACAGCTCCTCCGCCTCCGCCGAAACCCTCTGGAAGTAGTTTTATCCTAAATTGCAGGTTTTATTTAATAGTTGTTGACTATGCAGGTTCAATGGCGGTTCTAAGGTATCTGAACCAAAGTAACAAAAATCGCGATTTTATCGCGCGATTTTTTCAAGCGGCCGATTTAATCGGCGATTTTTTGAAAAAATCGCGATTATTTTGGTAAAAATCGTGGGCCCATCAAATAGAAACCCTATAAGTTCAAAAATCGATTTTTTTTTTTGTCATTTTTGCAGCCCTCTCATTTTCCTGACACACCCTGTTGGCAGTTCATGGTAATGTTAAATTCTTAAAGTAAAAGGATGAAAATGAAAAATAAAGGAAATATCACTTTTACTTTAAGAATTTAAGGATGAAAAATAAAGGAAATATCACTTTTACTTAAATTTTTAACATTACCATGAAATGACTCAGGATGTTTAAGAGTGGTTTCGACCTCATTGGATTTCATATGGAGAAACTAGAATTTTAGATTTCACTCAAAATTCAGCAGACTTAATGGTTTTCAAGGTTTCATGGTTTGGGGATTTGCATTGTTTCCATTTGATTCTATTATGTGTAAGGATATGAGATTGGCATTTGATCAAGAGTATGAAGTCCTTTAAGAACCTTGATGTTGGTGGCATTGATTGTTGAACTTTGTTGATGTTGGTGGTATTGATTGTTGAACTCCCCTACTGTGGCCTTAACAAGAATGTACCCTTCACTCAAAGGAAAAAAACTGGTTAGGCATGTTAATCTTTTTCTACCGCATTTTAAGGTTGAGCAATCCAAGTCTGAAGACTTTGAGCTAGATGATGTTTATGTATCTCTTGTTGATGATCCCATTTCTAGTAGCGATGAATCAATGATGAGTTTCATGAGGAGGAGGAGGAGGAGCAACAATAGGAGGAGGAGGTGACACCACCTACCCCTGCTACCGGTAGAGGACGTGGTCTACCTCCTTTAGCTCGTAGTGCTTCAGGATCTGGAGCACAACAGAGTCCATTGCCAGCCCCGCCAACTTCTTCATCTAGAGGGAAAGCTGTTACATTTTCTCGCAAGAGGGGCAGAGGAAATCATTAGTATAGGTTATTTGGTGCATTCCTTTGTATATAACATTATGACTCATGATATGAGATACATTATTATATTTTTTGTTGATATTTTGAGGTTGAGTTGAGACTCGGGACTTAGTATTCAGGACAGGATTCAGTTTTATGTGTGATGTAGCACTAGACATGATATTACACATCTTATATATTAGTTTTTTTTTTCATATTTATGTGTCAATGCATTTATTTTATGTTGTAGATGCTTTAGATATTAAAAAAATTGAAAAAAAATGAATATTTTTGTATGTGCCGATTTTTTCCCGATTTTTACGATTTTTTCCCGATTTTTACGATTTTTTCCGATTTTTTCCCCTCGGCGATTTTTTCCCGATCGCGATTTTTGTTACTTTGATCTGAACCTTCCCACAGTCCATAAAAGGGACGGGGTCGAAGGTGACGACCTTCTGCGGCTCAAACCAATGTAGAAAAGGGATAAGAAAGGGTTTATTCCACGTTTAAGGCGATGTGTCATGAGCATTGACTATTCATTCAAACCCTCCAACGCAGCAACCAAGGACACCTGTACATCAAGAAATACAGCAAACAATGAAAATTAAAGGAGTGCAGAGACTAAAGATAACCAAATAAAGGTTCGAAGCAATCATCAAAGGAGATAAAGAAAACACAAAAGATTATGAAGGCGAAAGTAAAATCAAGCCTAAAGCTATATCAAGGCCTAATCAGAGTTTAAAGAGCATAATCAGACAGATTAGCAGAAAGATGGCTTCGAATAACAAATCACCGAAGCCTTTACTTCTCCAAAAGATCAAAATGCCACCTACCAACTTATTGACCTCAAAAAACATACAAATTGAATGCACAGTCAGAGATATTTTCAAAGACAGCTCAGAAAGTAATTGCCAGCTACCAAAAGCCTCAAAATTCAACAAAAGTGACTGAAGTAGATGAAAGTTAATGTAAAAATCAATTAACAAAGTTAAGATATTAGATATCTTGTCCATTAGGCCTCCCAAAGGTCGAAAAGCATTTACTCTGTATTAATTGAATAAATTAGACCTTCCTTTCACTCCACCTCCTCAATTTACCTATATATATCATATGAGCAGCCCAGTATTGTTGTTGGTTGGATACTTGTTGAATGTAAATAGTTGTTGAAGCTACTAAAGCTCTGTTGAGTAATCGAAGAAAGATAGGCTGAGAAGAGAAGTTTGAAGTTGTAAAGACCTACTGGACTTCAAGATTGTAACTGGTTTGAACATCAAATATACAAGCTGATTTATGGGATCCTAGTCTAGGTCAATGGTGATGTTTTTCTTACTGTAATTGTTGTTTTTCCTCATGTTTTTCATATTGTCCATTTTCTCTGATAAAGAACAACAAATTTAGATTAGGATTTACTGTAAAAGCTACCCTAATTCTCACTGATAAGCTTTATTTTTATGTTTTCTTCTGACTGTGTTTCAATGGTGATTCAATAGAGTATAACCAGTGAAGTGTTGGTGAGCCCATGTTTCCTGAGTACAACTTGATATATTGTCTTTGAAAGTTCTTGAAAAGTCTGCTAAGTAAAGTTGAACTAGAGAAGTCTATGGTTAGCCCTGTCCTCTAGTTTATCTCCAACAGTTGCTTTGAAAAGATCCCTTAAGAGTATGCCGAAAGCAAGATAGGTTCAAAGTCCTTAATTGATCTTACGCTACTTTTTATGTTTATCTTTAATGTTTTCTACTTTCTGAAAGTAATCTGTTAGATTGCTGGATTGTTGTCTGAAAAGTGTACTTTAGTAAGAGTATTGTCCAAAGAAATCTATGGTTTGCCTTGTCCTTTGGCTTGCTTCAAAACAGTTACTTTGAAAGACTTTTCTTGTTTTAGTGAAGTTAGAATGCTTAATTGATTTTAGCTTTGCTTCTTTCCCAACACTTTTAACATTCCATATCACTAATCAATCTAAAGAGATCCTTTGATATAGATGACTTGCCCCATGGACCACTCTTGAAACTTGTTGTGCAATTAAATCCTTTTGTGACTCCATAGCCCAATGGATTGATACTATCTCTTACATATCCTATCAGCTGAACCATTCTTTCAACTTACTCACATCTTTACCCTTCAAAGGACTTCCTTTATTTTGACGATATCCTACCCAACCAAAAACAAACAAATCCCTTGAGCTTCATAACTAGCCTAATATCATATCATGAGCCTATAAGCATATCATTCTAAAAACACTTATATAGAAAGATCCCTCTCTGAATCCAGGAAGGTTGGATCCTAGGATTCCAAAGTGGTTCTGATGTAGGCCCTGCAGCGTTTGTTCTTGCCAATCTTGCAAACTACGGGAGCCTAACATAGTGTCGACCATACTGGGGAATGAATTGAGTAATAGATAATTTCACAACTCAACGAACCCTATTCCTAAATGAATCAAGTGTCACCAAGACTGGTTATTATTGATTGTTGATGGTGAACAACAACCAAACCTTGAAAACAAGTAAAAATCCTTCACCTGGCGACTCCATTGGTATTCAGTAGGCCTGTTGATTTCCCTTGGTTTTCCAAAGACTCCACTGGGAAACTTTCATCATAACATCATACCAACTCAGTTAAGAACACTTTGAGGATTAAGTTTTCTTTCAAAAAAGATTAGTTTGCCTTTTAAAGATTGTCATACTTGGCTGAACTTTTCTCATCATTGGGTCTAAAAACACAACATAGTGGCTTCTAAAAGAATTCATACTAGAGCCTATCCTGACCCAAATCCTCCTGAGATAGTTGATAATCCAGAAAGTATCCTTAGGAAATCTCTTAAATCCAAGACTTCAATTATTGTCAGACCAATTCATAGAGCTAATTCTGTCCCTGAAAATCTTACAGCTTTGCAAGATACTCAAGTTAACTTACCTTTCATAAGAAACATATCCAGAACTAAGTCACTTAATGGTATAGATCAGAGAGACTTTGAGCCTCCACTTTCACCCCAACCTAGTGGTGATCATACTGATAGCAAAGAAACCACCCCACCTGATCTACATTTCATTCATAATTTTGGTTTCTCTCATCCTAAATTTGCTCAACAGTACTTAGCTGGTCCAAGCACTTCTGTTATCCATACACCCACTGTTCAAACTACTCCATTCCACCCTCCTCCTCCTTTCATAAACCCTCCACTTGTAAACCCCCCATTTATCCCACAACTTCCTATCATGGCAACATGGTATGCTCCTCTAGTCCTTCCTTTACCTTTAGTCAATTTGCCACAGGACTATCAGTCCAAGATTCCATTATATGATGCTAGTAGTTCTACTACTGCTCAACTACATGTGGACAAAATGAATGACTACTTTGACAGAAATGAGATAGATGATGAAACCATTAAGCTTAGATTGTTTGCTCAAAGTTTAGGGGGAGAAGCAAGAAAATGGTTCAAAAACTTAACCCCTAATAGTATTAATGACCTCCAAGCTTTCCATCAATTATTTTTAAACAAATGGGAGGTCAAGAAGAATGAGAACATTAAAAGGAATGTTGGAGAAAGAGTTCAAGAGTACTGCACTAGATTTAATAGTGTGTACAATGCCCTACCCATCCATATGAAACCTCCACAAGGCCTAGCTCTAATGAAATTCCCTGATGGATTTGATCCTGAAATGGCCTACCAACTTAGAGAAAGGGAACCCCTCACATTAGAAGATATGCAAAGAGGGGCAATAAGTGTTGAGGCAAATTTGATTGCCAAAAAAGCTAGAATGAAGACTAAGAAGAGGGTATCATATAGGGATGAAGTTGCACCTTCCACATCTGACTCAAAACTGGACAATGTAGTCAAAACTATGGAAAGGATGATGGATAGGATGAACATATATGAGAGAGCTCAATCTAGAGAAAACCAAACAATTCATCAAAACAGAAACCAATCTCAAAACCAAAATCAGAACTTTAGGAGAAATCAACCTCAAAACAGACAAAGAGATTTTGATCAACAGATCAAACCTCCTTTTCAAGAGAATTATGTTAATGAGGATGGAGAAACAATTGAACAAACAGAGGGTGATAACATAAACATGTTGGAAGTAAGCAATGAAGATTCTGATTTCCTCCATAAAAGGAAACAAGGTCTGTATACACCCTATGATGATAGAAGACTAGAAACTGAATACTATGACCAAGACTTTGAAAATGCCATCATAAGAGCGCTCAAACAATATGACCTAAGAAGTAAAAAGAACCCAGAAACTCCCAAAAAGAAAACCTCTGATAATTCTGCCTAAAACAGCCCTGTAAATACTTCCAAAAAGACAACAGAAAACCATAACATAGGGGCTGAAAGTTCTGATCCAAACAAGGGAAAAATACCCGAATCAATGAAAAACAGAGTGGTGACCCTAGCAGCACTAGCATTTCAGCTAATGCTCCTGAAAAGACCATTTTGACTACTGTAAATAGTAGAAATCAGCACGTTGATTTTGCTGATGAATCAGTGACTAAGAAGGTTGAATCAAATATTTTGAAAAATCAGATTCCCTTTAGCCTAGAGAATGAAATTGCTAAAATCAAAATCTTTGTCCCACTCACTGAGTTAATCACTCAAAATGTATATAGATGTCAAGTTTTGAAAGCTTTGAACATAGAAGATATTCATGATACTGTTAACTTGAATGATGATACACCAAAGCTTCTATTCGGTCCTAAGATTGAAGGAAAATTTCAAGAATGAACTACCCCTCCATTCTACATCAGTTTGAACATCCATGATAATATTTTGCACAATGCCATGTTTGATTCAGGAGCATCACATAATCTCATGTCAAAAGTAATAATGGAAAGATTAGGCCTTGAGGTAACCAGACTTTACAAAGATTTATATTCCTTTGATTCAAGCAGGGTAAAATGCCTAGGCCTAATAAAAGATCTATGTGTTAACTTAGCCCAAATTCCAGCCAAAAGCCTAGTGATGGACATTGTAGTGGCTGATATACCCCCCAAATATGGCATGCTCCTTTCAAGATCATAGGGTGCTAAGTTGCAAGGTACTATGTAGATGGATATGACTTATGCCACCATCCATGTCTTTAGTCAACCTAGAAGACTTTATAGGGAAACACACATGAAGTACATGGTGAGTAACCAAGAAAAACCAGAAAACTCTCCTCTTTATTCCATACACACTGACCTTGACTCATTCATTCTTTACAATGATGAGATTCCTAATGAGCAAGAATTAGTAAATGAAACATCAACCAATATAGTGGCCACTCCACATCCAAACATAGTGGCAGCCATAGAGGGAAAGGAGAGAAAGGAAAAATCATTAGATTAGTTTGCAAACTCAGAAATTCACAGCAAACAAATTGAAGGTCTTGAGGTCCAAAACAGTCATAAATATAGTGCAGATCATGATAATCAAAGAATAAGCCCTCAATACAGTGAAAATCTTGAGGAACAAATCAAAGAAAAACATAGTGCAGGCCCTTACACAAAAGTTAGTGGTGAACAAGAAAAAGAGGACAGAAATGAAATTAATGATAAATTTGAAGACAATCCTCTTTGGAGTATGAGTTTTGATGGGTCTTGCTCTAAAACTGGTGCAGGAGCAGGCATATGGGTGCACAAAACTGAAAACAATCATGCTGAAGGTCATTCTTATAGATTAAACTTCCAATCCACAAATAACATAGCAAAGTATGAAGCTTTCCTTTTAGGCCTGCATTTATTGAAAAAATCAGGGGCCAAGAGGATAACAGTTCATGGAAATTCAGAATTGATAATTAAGCAAGTAAATGGGGAATATACTGCTAAACATTCCAGACTTAGAGCCTATAGAGATGATGCCATGGACTTGTTAAAAACATTTGCTGAATTCCAACTTACCTTTGTTCTGAGGAACCAAAACATTCTTGCCAATGGATTAGCCTTTGCTACTAGTACTTGTCTAAGACCTTATGAAAGCAAACAATACACCATCTAAGTAAAATATAGACCAGTTGTCCTGGATAATGAAAAACACTGGCAAGTGTTTGAAGAAGATAAACAAATGAAGACTTCCTATAGTCCAAAAATGAATTTGAAATACCAAACTCCGATTCAGAATATGAACAACACTATCCTATAGAGGAAAAAACACTTTCTGAAGAAGAAAAATCTCCTGAGATCGCTGAAATAAATTTGTTAACTAATAGACCCAAACATACAACAAAAAATAGCACAGATTTAGAAAAAAAAGACTTAGAAGTGCTGCAATCTAAAAATCAAAGCTTGCCAAAAGGACTGGTCCATTAGAAGAATTGTTTGACTTGAATGATGTTGCCAAAAAGCCAAAACTGGAAGCTATTGAAGCTGAAATAGAAGAATGTAACATAGGCAGTGAACAGAAACCCAAAATGATCAAACTGTCCAAGACACTGCAAACTCACATTAAACTGAAATACATTGAGCTGTTTAGAGAATTTTCTGATGTATTTGCATGGAGCTATGAAGACTTAAAATCATATGATACAGACATAATTCAGCATAAGATACCCCTCAAAGAAAACCAGAAACCATATAGACAAAAATTGCGTAGAATCAACCCTGTTCAATTACCTCTGGTAGAAAAAGAAACTAGAAAAATGTATGATGCTGGAATTATTGTCCCTGTTAGCTACTCAGACTGGGTGCCTAATCTTGTATCAGTTAGGAAGAAAGCAGGAGAGATAAGGCTTTGCATTGACTTTAGAAACTTAAACAAAGCCTCATTAAAGGACAACTATCCTTTGCCCAAAATGGATCATATCTTACAGAGGGTAGTTGGTTCTAGAAGAATTTCTTTGCTAGATGGCTTCTCAGGTTACAATCAGATATTGGTACACCCTGATGATCAACTTAAAACAGTCTTCACTACTCCCTAGGACACTTTCATGTACGTAAAAATGTCTTTTGGTTTAATGAATGCTGGTGCCACATTCCAGAGAGCCATGGATATTGCATTCTCAGAAGAAATAGGTTACTTCATAGTGATTTACTTAGATGACATCACTGTATATTCAAAAACAGATGAAGAACACCTGATACACTTGAGAAAGGTCTTTGAGACATGCAGAAAATATAGGTTATCTTTAAATCCAAAGAAAACATTGTTTGGTCTCCAAGAAGGTAAACTTCTTGGACATATCATATATGAAGAAGAAATAAGGATAGACCTAAAGAGGATCGATGGTATATTGCAAATCAACCATCCTAGAAACATCAAGGAACTTCAATCTTTCATTGGAAAGATTAATTTCTTGAGAAGTTTCATACCCAATCTAGTTGAACTCTTTGGAAACATGACAAAAGAGAAGAACGAGTTAAATAGACCTTAGAAACAAAGAAATCATTTGAACTGGTAAAACAAGCACTTACCAAAACACCAGTTCTTATCAGTCCTGATTTTACAAAAGATTTCTTCATATTTTTATTTGCATCAGAACACACAGTAGTTGTTGTCCTATTACAGAAAAACTTGAAGGGACAAGAACAGCCAATTGCATTTTTCAGTAAGGCATTAAGAGATGCACCTCTGAAGTACAATATCATGGAAAAACAAGCCTTTGCCTTAGTCAAAGCCTTAAAAGACTTCAGAATTTACATTTTACATTCCCACATTATAGCATTTGTGCCTCATTCAGTTGTAAAAGACATATTGACCCAAGATCCAGATGGCAAAAGTGGAAAGTGGATTGCTGTAATTTTAGAATATGACTTAGAAATCAAGCCCACTAAGCTCATAAAAGGTCAAGGATTAGCAAAACTTATGACTGAATCCAACTTTCAAACTCTTGATATAAACATGTTTAATGCATTAGATGAACAGGAGGAGTTGACAACTCCAATTATTGAAGATTATTTTCTGAATTCATCTTGGTATGTTGATATTTTGTATGTCTTGCTCAATCTCAATGCACCTCCCGGTTCGTCTAAAACAAAGACAAGATTCTTAAAGTTGAAAACTGTAAATTAATGCATTTTGAATAAATGTTTATCTTGGAAAAATGCTAGTGAATTATTGCTTAAATGTTTGCCTGAAAATGATGCAGACAAATCAAGCACGAATTTCATGAAGAAGAATGTGGAGGCCACCTCTACTGGAAGTCAACTGCTAACAAAATCCTTAGAGCTAGTTACTACTGACCCACCCTCTTTCAAGATATCCACAAGATGATTATTACTTGTCACAAATGCCAAATCTTTGAAGGCAAAAGAAAGTTGCTTCCCTTACCTCTGCAACCAATAACTGTTGAAGCTCCTTTTCAGCAGTGGGGTCTAGACTTCATTGGGGAAATCCATCCTGCCTCATCTGCCCAACACAAATGGATCCTCACAATAACAGACTATTTTACCAAATGGATAAAAGCCATCGCCTTTAGGAATGCCACAGACTCAGTTATCATTTCATTCCTTGAAAACCATATACTATCTAGATTTGGTTGTCCTAGAAAGATCATAACTGACAATGCTGCTGCATTTAGGTATAAAAAGATGGTGGAATTCTGTCATAAATATCAGATTATATTGAGTCATTCTACAGCTTATTACCCTCAAGGTAATGGGTTGGTAGAATCCTCAAATAAAAGTTTGGTGAACATAATCAAGAAGTTGTTGGAAGAAAAAAAAATCATGGCACAACAAGCTAATACATGCATTATGGGCAGACAGATTGACAATTAAAAAATCAATTGGGATGTCTCCTTACCAGCTAGTTTATGGAACAGATGCAATATCTCCAACCAGGGAGTGTCAGTCATGAAGTTGATCCAAGAAGTACAGTCTAAAGATGATGATATGACAATAAGAATACACCAGACTATACATCTACAACAAACCAGGGAAGAAGTATACATCAGAGTACAGCAACTACAAGAAAACATCAAGAAATTGTTTGACAAAATAACCAAGGCAAGTGACTTTAAAATTGGTGACAAAGTATTGAAATGGGATTCAAGGAGAGAAGATAAGGGCAAACATGGAAAGTTTGATAATTTATGGCAAGGCCCTTATATTATTCAATCTGTTATTGGAAATAATGCATTGTTTCTGCAAGAATTGGATGGAGCTGAATATTTTGGAGGTCCTGTCAATGGCAGGATGCTCAAACATTATTTCTGTTAACTGATATTTTCTGTTCAAAGCTTTTTGTTCATTGTATATAACACTGTTTTTTAATTTAAAAAAAGAAAAAGAAAAATACAAAAACAATAGAAAAAGAGAAAAGAGGACAGATATAAAATAAGAAAGGTACAGCCCCATACCAAAAAAAAAAAAAAAATCTGAAAGTGTGCAAGCCTAAATGCCATTACTTGAAAGAGCACTGCTATTTAGTCATATAGCCTAATCATAACCAGATAGATTTCAATTTACTACTGATAGGTTAGTAAAGAAAATTTGCCACACCACGTAATCTTGGCTTATCAATAGAATAGATTAGGATAGAAAGAAATGGTTCTAATCAGACCAAAACTTGAGCCAAAGATAGAGGAAAATGGTTCTAACATGCTCAAAATCTGAACCAAGAAAGAAAAAGGATGACTCTAAATAGATCAAAATCTGAGTCATAAGAAGAAAGAAGGATGTTCATAATTTTCAGATCTTAAGCCTTCACAATTTTGTTTTAAATTTCTGTAAATTTCAATCTATGTGCAGCTTGTTTTTATGCCATAGTCTTACAGCAAATCAGACAGTTTAATCCTAGTTTGTCTGTGTTTAAATTTCTGTTTTATAATGTAGAGAATGCAGATCTATCAGACAGTTTAATCCTGACAGATAGTAGATTATGTAGAGAATTGTTGAGTTCAACTGTCTAATCTGAACTCATGGAAGTTATAAGGGTAGATTTAGATTAGTTTTTCCTGTTTTCGAAAGAATAAAATGTTGATGTTAAAGGTTTGCAAGTCCAAGTGCACCTTATGAAGAAAAAATGTTAGGAAGGTAGGTTGTGTAGGTAGTTGTCTGAGAAGAAATTGATTTGTTATGATGTAATGCTGATCATCTCTTCAAGCAGCGTGATCAAAGAAGAAAAGGTTGTCAAAATGGAAAGCACAGGTCTACATTCCAGATATTTATCTCTGAGGTTCTTAACACCTCCAAGGAGCTGCCCTCCCCATGTGGAGCCAATATTAGCCATCTATAAAATTTTGTTATATAAAATGATGGCTAATTGAATTTTTCAGTCTTCAAGAAACAAATTTGGTGCAAATCTGTGACTTCTTGAAGCCACAATTGTTTTTCCTATCCAAAAAGATCCTTTTCATTAATATTCTCATTATGAAGATCTTTCAAGAAACATTGCTGATTCAAAAGAACACTCCTTCAAAGCCTTTTTCCCATTATTTCACCCTCACAATTCCCTCCAAATTTCCTCCATTTCACCCCTTTTTTATTTTTCCTAACAGTCATTCATTCCTCTAAAAAATCCCTTTCCTCTCTCTATTTACCCTTCATTCCCCCTTAAAAAGCTACCAAATCCCCTTTAAACCATTTATTCTCCTTTATTTGGTTTAAATTAGGCTTTTTTAGCTTTACCGAAAACATCAAAATGGCCTTAAAACCTTCATTTTTGGCCTAAAGACAGCTCTTTTTTACATATGGGCCTTAAGCGCTATTCGGCTTAAGCCCTTAGCTCCTTTTCCTCCATGTGACCCAGGCCTGTGACCAAGCGCTAAAGCCTTTGGCCCTTCTTCATTTCCGCTCCCGGTCACTTATTCTTCCACAAGACCTTTTTTTCCGTTCCTTTACTAAACCCCTTTTTCCTTTGTTAATCCTCCGTCCCGACTTTTTCCCCCAATCAACTCTCCACCGTCGATCTTGAAGATCTGACGGCCATCGGGGCTCCATCTTTTCCTCCTCCTCCATCCACCATCTCCTCCCGAAAAAATATCCTGGCCATTGATCATTTCCGATCCAACGGCCCGCACTAAACCCGATCAATTAACCCCGCCAATTAACCCCTTCCACTACGCGACAAAAATAGGCTTATGTCAGCCTGGCCCCACCACCTCATCCCGCCATGCTACTTTTATCCCTCCGCGTTCATTCTCAATCGTAGATCTGCAGCTCCCAGATCTAACGGCCCTAATCCTTTTTCGCATTCATTTCACCCCTCCTCCCCCAACATGCAACTCGAGCGCGTAATGGGTGGTTTCTTGAAGCCACGTGTTGAGTGTTGATGCATATCGCGTTCAATTTGCGGAAAACCGCTTACCACTCTCCCTCCGCGCAAATACCACCTCTGGTATTCTCCAAAACCGTCGTTCCTGATTATGTGCCATTCATCACAATTTAATCCCATTTTCACAGGTTTCGTCCATGGAACCTCCTCTCACATGCATTTTTGCCTCCGCACAACTCCTCCACCTCCGCCAAAACCCTCTGAAAGCAGTTTTATCCTAAATTGCAGGTTTTATTTAATAGTTGTTGACTATGCAGGTTCAATGGCGGTTCTAAGGCATCTGAACCTTCCCACAGTCCATAAAAGGGACGGGGTCGAAGGTGACGACCTTCTGCGGCTCAAATCAATGTAGAAAAGGGATAAGAAAGGGTTTATCCACGTTTAAGGCAATGTGTCATGAGCATTGACTATTCATTCAAACCCTCTAGCGCAGCAACCAAGGACACCTGTACATCAAGAAATACAGCAAACAATGAAAATTAAAGGAGTGCAGAGACTAAAGATAAGCAAATAAAGGTTCGAAGCAATCATCAAAGGAGATAAAGAAAACACAAAAGATTATGAAGGCGAGAGTAAAATCAGGCCTAAAGCTATATCAAAGGCCTAATCAGAATTTAAAGAGCATAATCAAATAGATCAGCAGAAAGAGGGCTTCGAATAACAAATCACCGAAGCCTTTACTTCTCCAAAAGATCAAAATGCCACCTACCAACTTATTTACCTCAAAAAACATACAAATTGAATGCACGGTCAAAGATATTTTCAAAGACAGCTCAGAAAGTAATTGCCAGTTACCAAAAGCCTCAAAAGTCAACAAAAGTGATTGAAGTAGATGAAAGTTAATGTAAAAATCAATTAACAGAGTTAAAACATTAGATATCTTCTCCATTAGGCCTCCCAAAGGTCGAGAAGCATTTACTCTGTATTAATTGAATAAGTTAGACCTTCCTTTCACTCCACCTCCTCAATTTACCTATATATATCATATGAAGAGCCCAGTATTGTTGTTGGTTGGATACTTGTTGAATGTAAATAGTTGTTGAAGCTACTAAAGCTCTGTTGAGTAATCGAAGAAAGATAAGCTAAGAAGAGAAGTTTGAAGCTGTAAAGACCTACTGGACTTGAAAATTGTAACTGGTTTGAACATCAAATATACAAGCTGATTTATGGGATCCTGGTCTAGGTCAATGGTGATGTTTTTCTTACTGTAATTGTTGTTTTTTCTCATGTTTTTCATACTATCCATTTTCTCTAATAAAGAACAGCAAATTTAGATTAGGATTTACTGTAAAAGGTACCCTAATTCTCATTGATAAGCTTTATTTTTATGTTTTCTTCTGACTGTGTTTCAATGGTGATTCAATAGAGTATAACCAGTGAAGTGTTGGTGAGCCCATGTTTTCTGAGTACAACTTGAGATATTGTCTTTGAAAGTTCTTGAAAAGTCTGCTAAGTAAAGTTGAACTAGAGAAGTCTATGGTTAGCCCTGTCCTCTAGTTTATCTCCAACAGTTGCTTTGAAAAGATCCCTTAAGAGTATGCCGAAAGCAGGATAAGTTCAAAGTCCTTACTTGATCTTAGGCTACTTTTTATGTTTATCTTTAATGTTTTCTACTTTCTGAAGGTAATCTGTTAGATTGTTGGATTGTTGTCTGAAAAGTGTGTTTTAGTAAGAGTATTGTCCAAAGAAGTCTATGGTTTGCCCTATCCTTTGGCTTACTTCAAAACAGTTACTTTGAAAGGCTTTTCTTGTTTTAGTGAAGTTAGAATGCTAAATTGATTTTAGCTTTGCTTCTTTCACAACACTTTTAACGTTCCATATCACTAATCAATCTAAAGAGATCCTTTGATATAGATGACTTGCCCCATGGACCACTCTTGAAACTTGTTGTGCAATTAAATCCTTTTGGGACTCCATAGCCCAATGGATTGATATTGTCTCTTACCTATCCTATCAACTGAACCATTCTTTCAACTTACATCTTTACCCTTCAAAGGACTTCCTTTATTTTGATGATATCCTACCCAACCAAAAACAAACAAATCCCTTGAGATTCATAACTAGCCTAATATCATATCATTAGCCTATATGCATATCATTCTAATAACACTTATATAGAGAGATCCCTCTCTGAATCCAGGAAGGCTAGATCCTAGGATTCCAAAGTAGTTATGATGTAGGCCCTGCAGTGTTTGTTCTTGCCAATCTTGCAAACTACGGGAGCCTAACACCTTTAAAAATAAGTAATTATTTTAATAGAATACAATTCGGGTGGAATTTCACTGAACGATTTTTGGGTTATCTGGAATACATGTGTTTAACCCTTCCTGCAAATTTTGAGACCTAGAGCATATCCGATGCTAACCCAAAATCAACACTCCCTCTTAGCGAAGAATGTGCTCTAGCAATACACCCTCTGAGCACTGCTCTGACCCTGTAGCATCTCCCTTTGTGCTGTTGATGTCTGACACTGCTGCCCATCAAATCTGGACAAACGCTGCATCTATACTGCTGCTGATACTGCCACTGTCGACACTGCATTTGTACTGCAACTCCCTCTGAATTCTGCATCTGTGTTGTTGCTGAGCCAATTGTTACTGCACTGCAACACAGTTACTTTCTGCAACTGAAAAACATCCAAAATTGGACAAGTATGATGTGTCAAAATTTCAATCCAGAAATATATTTCTACAATGATAGATTTATTTCTCCTACTTATGTCTTCTATAAGTTATTTACAGAATTCTTTCAGTAAATTTCGAAATAAATACTACTGCAGCATTCACTAAAGTATATGCATATAAATGAACAGTAAGAAACATAAGCATAAGAAACAATCACATGAACACACTTATTTTAGGACAATTGTCCCCGGAAAAACCCAATGTGGGAAAACCGATCCGACAGATGAGGTTTTATGTATTATTCTTCAGCAATGAATTCTTTACAAGGAATATACTGGTTGATTCATTTAGAAAACACCTAAGACAAATTTCACGGATCCTTCCGAATATTTTCTGACACCCGAAAGACCGTCTGTCTCGCTTTGCGTCTCTCTGCATGCTTCTCTGCGCAGTCCCTGCGCTGGACTATGTCACTCTGCGTGGGTACACTGCACCGCAGCTCTGCGATGCCTTTTGTGGCCCTCTGTGTCCCTCTCTCCTCGTTCTTAGTCACTGTTGACTCCCTCTTCTCCTTATGCCTCTCCAACTCTCGCTCTGAGATCGAATTCTCTTCCTTCAGAATCGATTTCTTTCAGGTTACTGAGTGTGTGCCTAGCTTTCTTTCCAAATGACCCTCAAGACTTCTTTTATAATCTTCTCATTGATGAATCAACGGCCCAAATTAGAAATCTAATCAATGGCTAAGATTAAAACTTGACTCGATCTTCATTCTCTAGAAGATTCACTCTGTCTTATTAATACCCATTAATTATTTAGTTTCCCTAAGTTTAGACTCAGGGTCTCCATTAAAATAATTAATTATTTTAATAAAACATGAATCGAGTGGAATTTCCAGAAATGGTTTCTGGGTTCTTTGGAATACCGATGTCCAAGCCTCTTCACAAATTTTTAGACTTGGGACACTTTCCGATGCTACAAAAATCAACACTCCCTCTTAGCAAGGAAAGTGTTCTAGCAATATGCCTGTTGCATGTTGCTCTGCTTCAAAGTGTCCTCTACGCTGCTAATCTCTGGTTGTTGCCCCTCATTTGTTGCGTTGTTGCTCTCTGTACCGTTGCCCATGACACTGCCATTGCCACTGCCTCATCTGTACTGCAACTCCCTCTAAACCCTGATCCTATCCATTCTTGCTACTGAAATGGATCCTTGATCATCCCCATCTTCTCTCTGAAATAGACAAACTTTGTCTTCCCCAGAGCCTTCGTGAGAATATCTGCCACTTGTTCTCGTGTTGGAGTGTACTGCAATTGTACAGCTCCTCGTTGCACACAATATCTGATGAAGTGAAACCTGATGTCAATGTGCTTCGACCGATCATGAAACACAGGATTTTCAGAGAGCTTGATGCAACTCTGATCATCACATGGAATGTTGGTTGCTTCCATCTTTTCCTTCAGTGAGTTCACAAGCAGTTTCTGAAACCATATGCCCTCACACAAAGTCGTGCTAGCTGCCAAATATTCTATCTCTGCTAAGATCAACACCATGGATTTATGTTTCCTACTGCACTAGGAGGTCACTCCTGATCCAATACTGAAACAGTACCTAATGGTACTTTTCCGATCTACTAGACTCCCAACTCAATCTGCGTCAGTGAACCCACTCAACCTGATGTCATTGCCACGGGTGTATTTCAGTCCAAGCTCGATTGTTCCTTGAAGATATCTGAGAACGTGTTTGGCTGCTACCCAATGAGCCCTCCTTGGTTCCACCATGAAGTGACTAAGGGTATTGACAGCGTAACAGATGTCTATCCTAGTGTTGACCAGATACATCAGAGATCCTATGAGCTGCCTATACAATGTAGGATCAGCCTCATCATCTTCGGACGGGTCGATTTTCTTCCAGTGGTGATCATTGGAGTAATCATGGGTCTACAGTCCTCCATCTGAAATCTTTTCAAAATTCTTGTAGTATACCTTCCTTGACCAAGGAAGATCTCCCCCTTCTGCTGCCAAACTTCCAACCCCAGAAAATAATGCATCAGCCCTAGATCCCTCATGTCCAATTCTACAGCTAAATTCTCCTTGCAGTCCTTGATGAGCCTCGATGACTATGTCAGAAATAGATTATCTACATATAGAACCAGTATCTGAGGCTCACTCCCTACCCTTAGATAGTAGAGATTGGGATCTGCGTCACTCTTGACAAACCCCATCTTCTGCAAGTAGCTTTCAATTCCACCATACCAAGCTCTAGGGGCTTGCTTTAGTCCATACAAGGCTTTCTTAAGCCTGCACATAAGTCTTCTACTCATGCGTCTCGAAGCCCTCTGGTTGTTCAATGCATACTTCCTCTTCTATCACCCCATTCAAGAACGCAGTCTTGACGTCCATCTAGTGAATCTCCCATCCCATCTGCGCAGCAAGGGATATCATAAATCTAATGGAAGTATATCGATCTACCAGAGCAAAGGTCTCTTCATAATCTGTCCCTTCCTTCTAAGCATACCCCTTAGCCACAAACCTGGCTTTAAATTTCTCGATGCTGCCATCTGCAGCATATTTTGATCTTGTAGATCCACTTTGAACCTACAACTCATCTGTCTTGAGGTCTAGTAACCACTTCCCAGACATCATTCATCATGATGGAACTGTATTCTTCCACCATCGCATCTACTCATACCTGGTGATGAGTTGCTTCCCGAAAACTAGAAGGTTCCCCAACCTGTTCTACCAAGGCTTGGTATCTTTTAGGTTGCCTGTGTTGCCTCTTCCCATTTCCAGGGGCTTCGACAAAGTCCTCTACGTCCCTCAGAATTTGTCGTAGTTCCTTGCCTGTTCTACCACTGGTAGTGGGTGGATCTACCTGCTCTCCTTTCTGTAAGTCCTCAGGAGAAGTATGTTGGAAATAATGAGAGGGGGGGTGAATCAGTATTCCTTTCAATTAGAGCATTAGTTAATCTTCAATTATTATCAGTGTTTGTACAATGATAGCAGTAAACAAAAGGAACACAAATGCACAATTTTTAAGGTGGAAACCCAATCCGGGACAAAAACGACCTAATGCTTTTCTAATAATTCTTTCATATTGAACTCCAATTGAAAATAAAGCTCCAACTTCCTAGAATCTAGAAAAGCATTCTTCTCCAGCTCCCACTGGATGGACGCTCCAACGCCTGAGATTCTTTAGTAGTCAATTGAATGGATGCCCCAACACCCAATGAGCTACAACTCACCCTAGCACCACCCTACCACCCTATAGAAGAATAAAAGAGGAATGGACTCCCGTACCAGGGAAAATGGTCCACTTTACAATGATATAGAATGATGTAGAAGAAGAAGACACACTAGACCATAACCCCAACTATGACACAACCACCTAATGATGATCCTAGACCTCCCGACACTGCCTCTTCAACACTTGGCAGATAGACACTAGAAAAAATTTTACAATAATGTATTTACAATGACTTAGTACAATGATACCTTTACAGTGACTGTATGCAGTGCTGCTCACTTGAAGACTTCATGTGATGAATTTCTTGCTGTTGTTTTGCACCTTGGTTGTTGCTCTTGTCATGCTACCCTCTGTTGCACCTTGCTTTGCTTTGTTGCCCTAGAAAGTCTGGTCCTTTGTAGCCCTTGACAACACATGATCTAGCTTTTTCTTGCCTTCTAGGAGCTTGATATTGAATCTGGTGTATCTCTGTTATTTCAGATCCCCAATATGTGATTTTCGGTCCTGTAGTAGTCCTCTGAGTCTTCTTTCCAATGCCACAGGTCTGACCCAATTTGGATTCTTCAAGAGAGATTTATGCCCAATCTCTCACAATGCCCTAATTATGGATTGTTTCAGTAGAGCGAACTTGTACAGCATGCCACATGTCACTGTTTCTTCATTCAGCTCTACAATTAATAGAGCAAAAACTATAGTCCGTGCACTATCTGCCATTTTTTACAGAATTCAAATCCGATACTCAGAGAGAGAGTTATGACGATTTTCCCAATGTCACTTCTTTGAGATGAATTTCAGGAGCCTGCAAAAACACTGACTTCCACAGATCATATCTCCGAAAATATTGCACTCCTTCGCCTCAAAAAAATTTCAGCTTCTGAACCTTCGTAGAAAAAAAGTTAGAGTGAAAATTCCATGATGACCTATTTCAAATGGCGAAATCCCTTGCATAAGGAGGATATGAGGATCACAATTTATATAAATGCTTAGGTTGAGAGGGGCTTCAGCAAGTGAACGTGGGAGCGATTTTAGGAGCTTAAAAAATATTAATTATGATTTTTCAATGACCCATGCACAACCCCATGGGGTTTTAGCCCACTAATTGGGGTACAAACTTCAAACATGAATATCTCTCAAATCGTGAAGAATTACGTGGCGTGCCATATATCAACGGAAACATCTCGACAAGTAGAAACCATCAAAAACATTATTGACCCAGAATATAGTAGTTTGGTAGGTCAAAATTCCCATGCAATATTGGGGGAGCCCCTGATATTGCTTGGGTTGACATCAATGACAACCGCTAATCAACAATCTCCCCCTTTGGCATTGATGGCAACACAAGTACTCCCCTTGCGATCATGACACCTCTTCCTACAACATTCCATCCCCCTTTGACATCAATGGCAAAAGGTAACTCCCCCTGACACACAACCATCCTGCGGACCTGTACACACATCCACTCCCCCTTTATATTCTAAATAAGGAAAATCTAATGAGAACTTGGGAGAATCCCAAGCTTTTGGCGAAGATATTCCAATGCTTCACGAGTACTCACATGAGAATCAACGCTTCTTGCCCAATCTGCATCTGTAAAGGCATGAATAATGAAATTGTTACCCTTGGGATACCACAAGCCATATTCTGTTGTTCCCTTTAGATATTGAAGAATTCTTTTCATGGCAATAATATGTAATTCTTTTGGTGCTGCTTGGAATCTTGCTACTTGTCCAACTGCTTGCATAACATCTGGTCAGGAGGCCATTACATATAGAAGACTACCAATCATAGATTTGTACAACCTTTGATCCACATCCTTAGATGAGTCGTCTATGCTCAATTTGCAACCTGTTACCATCGGAGTAAGGATGGGTTTGCAATCTTCCGTTTTGAATTTCTTGAGCATTTCCTTGATCTGCTTGGCTTGACATATAAATATTCCTTTCTCTTGCTGAGATATTTGAAGCCCTAAGAAGTATGTCAGCTCACCAAGTAAAGACATCTTGAAATCACTTTGCATCTTTGTAGCAAACTTCTTACATAGTCGATCATCATTGCTACCAAATATTATATCATCCTCTTTAGCTATTAGACGTGCTTTAGTTGCTTCATCCAGAACATATATATCATTTGGAGCTCGACTTGCTGTAGCCTCAATTTCACCATACCTACCTTTCATGATTTCACATTTTGTGGAGTTGAATAGTATTGTGTGTCCTTGATCACACATTTGTCCAACACTGAGCAAATTGTGATTCATATTTTCAACCAATAGAACATTCTTGGCTAGAGCATCTTTGCTTCCGAGAGTGACGGTACCTGATCCTATAACATTTGAAGATCCATCATTTCCAAAGGACACGGTTCCATCCTTCTTCTCTTTCAGAGATACAAATTTCTTTCTATTTCTAGTCATATGCGTTGAGCAACCGCTATCAACATACCACACATCTTGGTTGTTTTGAGCCTTGAGAGCGAGAGCACAATTATCAGTCTTCTTCTTCTTCCATGTTCGTTCGTTCTGTGGCTTCGAAGATTCTTCTGGAGGATTTTCAAGTCTGCCGTCTCTGGCTATGTGTCCAAAGTTTCGACATTTGTAACATTCAATATTATTTCTTAAATGTTCAAATCTATTGATGTTTCGCTGAGCCCTTGGAGGTTCATATTTGACAGATCTCCTAGAATTGTATTCGTTCCTGGGGTACGTGCGACATTTTACAGCTTTATGACCAAATTTTCCACATGAATAACAGTAGCCATAAAAAATATGTTGGTACCTGGATGGAAATCTTCGTCGAGGAATTGTCTTCCAAGGTTGTTCGTGCGAATCTTGTCCAATGAAGTCTACATGCATGTCAGATCTCATAGGTTCATTGTATTTTGTTGTAGAAGGTCCTACTTCTTCTTCTTTGTAACCGATGTCAGTTTTGTCATTGTAAGATCGTTGATTGTTGATGAGTTCTTCCAATGCCCTTGAGTTGTTGGCATAGTTTTGGATAGTTTTTCCTTTCCTCACTTCCTTACACAGCGAGACTACTTCGGCTTCTAATTCTTCCCTTTCTTGGTTGCTTTCTTCCAACTTCTTTTGAAGTAACTCTTCAATTCATTTGTGTTCTTCAACTTCAAATTTGAGACCTTGAACTTGTTCTTCAAGAGTATTGGAACGGATCTTCTCTGCCTTGAGCTCTTTTATAAGCTTGATTGCTTCCTTAGAAAATTCTTCTATGGTCAACTCTTCTTCTTCATTGTTTGATACCTCTTGTTTATTGTGCTTGGCCATAAACAATACTCTCTCATTGACTTCTTCTTCGCTATTACTGTCTTCATTGGATGATGAGCTATCTTCTTTAGAGAGAAAGTTCCTTTTGGATCCTTTCCTTATTTCTTGCTTGTTGAATTTCTTAAAGCCTTTCTTTCCTTTTGAGTTGCCATCACTTCTGTTCGGACATTTTGCTACGAAATGCCCAACCTCACCACAGCCGAAACATATCAATGGAAGTTTACCTTTGAATTTTCCCTTACCGATTTTTAGTTTTCTCGTAAAGTAAGCATATTCTTCATCTGAAAGACCTTCTCCATCATCTCCCTTTTCTTCACACTTGCAAGTGCATGTATTTTCAATTGAAGGTTGTTTGTCCTTATTGGTTTTCTTAGATGCAACAACATCAAGTCTCATTTCATATGCATGAGAACTCCATGTAATTCCTCTTTGTTGAGTTTGTCCAGATCTGCACTGTATTCTAAGACTAATACCAGTGAAACACCACTCATATAAAACCCGCGGGTCTTCGCGGGTTATATAGTGAGCCGGGTCACTCGCATAGAACCCGTGCTCTCTACCCTTACCCGCGCAAACTCGCATTAAACCCGCCTACTCGCATAAGACCCGCGGGTTTCTCATAGCACCCGTATCGGACCCCTATAAGACCCGTCCCACAACAAAAAGCATTTTTTTTGGATTTTTCTCAATTTTTTCTATTTTTTTTGGAAATGAGGTGGAGGAAAAGGGAATTTGGAGGGAAGGAAATGTTTTATAAGCACCTCTCTCCCTTTCGGAGTAGCAGCACTAGTGAAGTGAGCACTGGCGGAGTAGCAGCACATAGTAATAGCAAGGCAGAGTCACAGCACAGGCGGACTTTCAGCACAGGCAGAGTCACAGCACAGGCCGAGTTTCAGCACAGGCAGAGTCACAGCACAGGCGGAGTTTCAGCACAGGCGGAGTTTCAGCACAGGCGGAGTCACAACACAGGCAGACTAGTAGCACTGGCAAAGTCACAGCACTGGCGGAGTAGCAGCACACTGTAACAGCAAGTTCGAGTCACAGCACTGGCGAAGTAGCAGCACACTGTCCAAGTAGGCTTCATGTAGGCTTCATGATCTTTGTTTCATTGCTTTGCAACTAGTTGCTTGCATGTATTTTTTTTTTTAATTTTATCTAATCAATTCAATTTTATTTTATTTTTGTTCACTTACAATTTGCAAATTTTTTTGGCCTTGTAGCTGAGTTTCTCAGCCACACAACAGCCCTATGTGGCTGAGAAACTCAGCCACAAGGGCCTGCGGATTGCCTCCTCAGCGCGCAAGCCCTGTGGCTGAGTTTCTCAGCCACACAGGGTCGTTGTGTGGCTGAGAAACTCAGCCACAAGGCCTACGGTCTGCCTCCTGAGCCTGCAGGCCCTGTGGCTGAGTTTCTTAGCCACACAGCGGCCCTGTGTGGCTGAGAAACTCAGCCACAGGGCCAAAAAAATTGTAAATTAAAAAAAAATTAATAACCAAAAAACCAAAAAAAAAATTAAAAAATATGAATTAGATTTTAAAAATTTAATTTTTTCTTCCAGATTTCGTCACCATGCCACCAAAGGGGTATAGAAAGTCTCATGATCCGGCTTGGCCACATGGTCAACGAATCATTGCCGGTAATGACCACCATGTGAAGTGCAATTATTGCAATTCCACAATGCATGCAGAAATAAACAGGCTAAAATACCACCTAGATAGAATTCCTGGGAATGGTGTGGAATGTTGTCAAAATTGCCCTGACGAAGTCACTACTGAAATGGCAGCTACTTTGGAAGCCATTAAAGAAGAAACTTCTAAGAGGGCAAGAAGGAAAGATGAAATTGTTGGGATAGGTAGATCTTCATCTCAGAGTGAAACACAGATTGAAAGTTCAGGTATTGGTAACTCCTCTTCAAGTGTTGGAGCAAACAGGAGTATAACCTCTTCTTTCTTCACTCCTCGTACAACTCCAGGATCTCAACCAACCTTGGATAGTTTTAATGAAAAGAAGAGGAAGGAGGCAGATATGGCAGTGAGGAGGTTTTGGTACCATAACAGTCTTTCATTCAACTATGCAAAGTCATATTTTTATCAGCCCATGGTGAATGCCATTGCAAGTGTTGGCCCTGGATACAAAGCCCCATCTTATAATGCACTTAGGGGAAAGAGCTAGATGAGGAGTTGGAGTGTGTCAAGGAACAATTGGAGAGCATTAAAAGCTCATGGAAAATTACAGGTTGTACAATTATGTCTGATGGGTGGACAGATCAGAGGGGTAGAACAATAATAAATTTTGTTGTAGCTTGCCCTAAAGGAACCATGTTCCTAAAATCCATTGATGCATCTGCAAATGTAAAAGATGCACATTTGATTGTTACATTGTTGGCTGATGTGGTGGAGGAAGTTGGGGTTGCAAATGTTGTCCAAGTAATCATGGACAATGCAGCGAATTATGTAGCAGCTGGAAGGTTGCTTTGTGCCAAATATCCCACGATTTTTTGGACTCCATGCGCTGCCCATTGCATAGACCTGATACTAGAGGATATTGGGAAGTTGGAGTGGGTGTAGGATGTTGTGCAAGAATGCAAGCAAATTACCAAGTATATTTATAATCATGCTTGGGTGTTGAACCTTATGAGGGAATTCACATAGGGTGAGCTTAGTCGCCCAGCTGTCACACGGTTTGCTACAAACTTTCTTTCCCTCCAAAGCCCTTTGTATGAGTACCAAGCTTTGCGAAGAATGTTTTGTAGTCAACAATGGGTATTTTAGAAAGATAGCACAAAACCAGAAGCATTGTCTGTGAAAGCATCTGTCTTTGGTGATAGTTTGTGGGACAAAGTCACTGAGGTTGTCAGCTTCACTGAGCCCCTTGTGAAAGTCTTGAGATTGATGGATGGAGAGAAACCTCCAATGGGATATATTTATGAGGGCATGGATAGGGCCAAAGAAGCCATCAAGACTTTCTATAAGGGAGATGAATCTAAATATCTCCCTATATGGCAAATTATTGATCCCAGGTGGGACAGGCAACTACATTCATCATTGCATGCAACAGGAGCATATCTCAATCTGAGCTTATTCTATAATGAGGGGTCTAACATTCAAAGAGATCCCGAGGTGATGACAGGTGTCATGATATGCATTGAGAAGATGTTCCCGGATGCAGAGATTCAAGACAAAATCAACCTACACCGAGATATGTACAAGGAAGCATCTGGCATGTTTGGATTCAGCTCAAGCCAACGTCTCAAGGACAAGAAAATGCCTTGTAAGTGCAAATTGTTAGAACTTAGCTTGTAATTTTATTAGTTCTCTTTTATATGTTTGGCATTGCAAACTGATAATCTTTGTTGTTATTTTTTTACAGCTCATTGGTGGATAGATTGTGGCTCTGAGGCACTGCAATTACAAGAATTCGCCATCAGAGTTTTGAGTCAACCCTGTAGTGCTTCTTCTTGTGAGCGCAATTGGTTAGTTTTTGAGCACATCCACAGCAAAAAGAGAAGCAAGTTGGAGCATGAGAGGTTGGAGAAGTTGGTTTTCATCTACTACAACCTTCGAATGCTCACAAAACAAGTGCAACCAAAGGATACAGATCCAATTTTATTGGATACTATTGATTTACAGTCTGATTGGGTTGTAGAGGAGGAGCCCCCTGATTTTAGTTGGTTTGATGAAGAGACTGAGGATCTCTCTAGTTTGCCATCTCAAATGGAGACTCCCAATACACTTGCCTCACAGTTGCTTCAGCCTTTCGATGCTACCATGAGCTCCACGAGGGCTTATTATAGGCGTGGTCGTCCATGAGTGATGAGACTCAAGATTGTTATGAGACAATCATTTATCATTTATGACATATGTATTTGAATTTTGAACTGGATGACATTTTTTATTTTAATTATGGAATCATGATTCCTTTTCTTATTCAGTATCTAAATGTTTTGCTTACAAAAATCTAATATGTTATGTTGTACTTTTATAGATATAAGATGTTGTTATGAATTATTGCATATATTGTGGTTTTTATAACTTATAAGGACTTGAATTATCATTAGTTTCTTTTTCTGCTTAAAATTTACCATATTTTTTATTTTATTTTTCATTTTGACGAGTCTCATACGAGTTTTATATGGGTCGTTCCCGAGTCTTATATAAGTCAACGAGTCAATGGTCGGACGAGTCTTATACGAGTAAGAGTCGTGCAACATTGACTAATACCTTTGGGTTGAATCTCCTTGGTAACGTTCTAAGAATCTTTCGTATAATAGTCTTCTCGTCAACTAGCTCTCCCAATCCTTCCAGAGTATTGGTTATTTCATCAACGTATTGGAAGTATGCAGCAATGTTGCAATCTTCTTTCATTCTGAGTTGCTCAAATTTTGCTCTATAGATTTGAAGCTTTGCTTCTTTGACATTTGAGCACCTGCATATATATTCTCAACCTTGTCCCATACATTTTTGGCGGTTTTGCAACCCAACACCTTATGATAAGCAAATTCAATAAGTCCACTAATAATAATATTCTTTGCTTTTGCATCCTTTACCAAATTCTTCTTACCTTGTTCATCCGCGGTTGATGTAAATCCATTTTGAGTAGTGTCCCATACTTCGTAACCTTGCGCCAAGAGATAGACCTCCATTCTTCCTTTCCAGAGTGCATAATTATTTTCATTGAATAGAAGTACACCATTCTTGGTATGCTCCATGACCTCCTTCCAGTTGTTAAACTGCTATTGAAGGAACCAAGCTCTGAAACCAATTGTTGGAAACACTGAGAGGGGGGGTGAATCAGTATTCCTTTCAATTAGAGCATTAGTTAATCTTCAATTATTATCAGTGTTTGTACAATGATAGCAGTAAACAAAAGGAACACAAATACACACAGTTTTTAAGGTGGAAACCCACTCCAGGACAAAAACCACCTAATGCTTTTCTAGTAATTCTTTCATATTCAACTCCAATTGAAAATAAAGCTCCAACTTCCTAGAATCTAGAAAAGTATTCTTCGCCAGCTCCCACTGGATGGACGCTCCAATGCCCGAGATTCTTCAGTAATCAACTGAACGGATGCCCCAACACCCAATGAGCTACAAGTCACCCTAGTACCACCCTACCACCCTATAGAAGAATAAAAGAAGAATGGACTCCCGTACCAAGGAAAATGGTCCACTTTACAATGATACAGAATGATGTAGAAGAAGAAGACACACTAGACCATAACCCCAACTATGACACAACCACCTAATGATGATCCTAGACCTCCCGACACTGCCTCTTCAACACTTGGCAGATAGACACTAGAACAATTTTTACAATAATGTATTTACAATGACTTAGTACAATGATACCTTTACAGTGACTGTATGCAGTGCTGCCCACTTGAAGACTTCATGTGATGAATTTCTTGCTGTTGTTTTTGCCGCTCTTGTAATGCTACCACTGTTGCACCTTGCTTTGCTTTGCTGCCCTAGAAAGTCTGGTCCTTTGCAGCCCTTGACAACACATGATCTAGCTTTTTCTTGCCTTCTAGGAGCTCGGTATTGAATCTAGTGTATCTTTGTTATTTCAGATCCCCAATATGTGATTTTCAGTCCTGTAGTAGTCCTCTGAGTCTTCTTCCCAATGCCACAGGTCTGACCCAATTTGGATTCTTCAAGGGAGAGTTATGCCCAATCTCTCACAATGCCCTAATTATGGACTGTTTCAGTAAAGCGAACTTGTACGGCGTGCCACGTGTCATTGTTTCTTCATTCGGCTCTGCAATTGATAAAGCGAAAACTATAGTCTGTGCACTATCTGCCACTTTTTACAGAATTCAAATCCGATACTCAGAGAGAGAGTTATGACGATTTTCCCAAGGTCACTTCCTTGAGATGAATTTCAGGAGCCTGCAAAAACACTGACTTCCACAAATCATATCTCCGAAAATATTGCGCACCTTGATCTGATCTGAAATTTTTACAGGAGCTTCCTCAGGATTTCGGCTTCGCCTCATAAAAATTTCAGCTTCTGAACCTTCGTAGAAAAAAAGTTAGAGCGAAAATTCCATGATGACCTATTTTAGATGGCGAAATCCCTTGCATAAGGAGGATATGAGGATCACAATTTATATAAATGATTAGGTTGAGAGAGGCTTCAACAAGTGAACATGGGAGGGATTTTAGGAACTTAAAAAATATTAATTATGACTTTTCAATGACCCATGCCACAACCCCATGGGGTTTTAGCCCACTAACTGGGGGTACAAACTTCAAACATGAATATCTCTCAAACCGTGAAGAATTACATGGCGTGCCATATATCAATGGAAACATCTCGACAAGTAGAAACCATCAAAAGAATTATTGACCCAGAATATAGTAGTTTGGTAGGTCAAAATTCCCATGCAATATTGGGTTAGCCCCTGGTGCTGCTTAGGTTGACATCGATGACAACTGTTGATCAACAAAGTATCCCTTGGATCCCCATGACTTGGAGAGGCACTCATATTACCCTCCACAGGTCGTTGTGGTTGGACCAGCGAATCCTCCTCAGACTGCGTAGCAGCAGGCATCTCCCAGGATTTCCTGAAGGCCCTCTCCTCCATGAATTTCACATCCCTCTGCACTACAACTTTCCTGCTCTCTGGAATGTAAATGCGGTAAGCCTTTGCATTTTCGCTATATCCTACCAGATGTCCTTTTTCCGCAGTCATATCCAACTTATTCCTCTTTTCATCAAGCACATGACAATATGTCGCACTACCAAAGATCCTAAACTGGCTCACTTTAGGCTTGCTGCCAGTGAAGACACTTTCAGGGGTGATCTTCCCTAATGCATTGCGAGGAATCTTGTTCTAAACGTCAGTTGTATTACAAAAGCTTCAGCACACAAAAATTTGGGCATGTCTTGATCATAAAGCATTGCCCTTGCAGCCTCGACAATAGTTCTATTCTTTCTTTCTGCCACACCATTATGTTCCGGATTATACAGAGCGGTCCACTCTCTTCCGATGCCTTCCCTTGCGCAGAACCCTGTGAAGTCTTTATCAATGTACTCTCCACCATTGTCTGATCGCAACACCTTGATCCGCTTTCCTGTCAAATTTTCTACTAGATCTTTAAACTCTTTGAAACAACTAAAGACTTCGTCCTTGGTCTTCAGAAAGTAGATCCAGGTCTTCCTAGAATGGTCATCAATAAAGGTGACAAATATTCGACACCACTAAGAGCTCTAGTGGACATTGGTCCGCAGATATCTGAGTGTATTAAGCCCAACACACTCTTAGCCCTATTGCTGCTTCTATGATACGTTGCCTTGGCATACTTTCCCAATACGCACCCTCTGCAGACATCGTCTCGCTTGGTGCTCAGTTCTAGAACTCCCGTGACAGTTTTCTTGAGAATATTTAACGCTCCATGATGCAAATGCCCCATTCTCCTGTGCCATAGTTCATTCAAGTCCTTCTCATCAGTGCTTCCTATCAATGCCATTTGGGATTCGAGCTGTAACTTATATAGTTTATTGCTCCTGACTCTGATTTGTGCTTTCTTCTTCCAACTTGGGTGTTTGACATATACTTTATTGCCAATGAAGTAGACATCATAGCCTTTGTTTTGAAGTTGCGACACCGAGAGTAAGTTCATCCCCAAACCAAGCGCATGCAACACTTTAGTGGCCCGAAGCTTATTTCCAGCTTCCGATTGAAACACTATGGTACCTCTTCCAATAGGGGTACATTTTGCTTTATTACCCATGGTGATTTTAAAGTTCATCTGCTCTTCTTGGTAGTTTGAGAAACATCCCTGCATTCCCGTCATATGAGCAGAAGCCCCACTGTCAATGTACCAGACTTCAGGAGAAGCAGTACTTGACACAAGCAAATTCTTCTTTCAATCTGGATGCCAGAACAGAAACATCGTGATCCATATGTTCTTTCATGCTTTCCTTCTTTTCTAGAGAACTGCGCGAACCCTTTTGAGTTGCCGCAGCAATGTCAGATTTACGTTCACTAGTCAGTTCTCTACTCCTGTTACTCATCTCTTCTTCTGATACCATGTGAAAATTTCAATCCAGAAATATATTTCTGCAGTGATAGATTTATTTCTCCTACTTATGTCTTCGATAAGTTATTTTCAAAATTATTTCAGTAAATTTCGAAATAAATACTACTGCAACATTCACTAAAGTATATGCAAAGAAAGGAACAGTAAGAAACATAAGCATAAGAAACAATCACATGTACACATTATTTTTGGACAATTGTCCCCAGAAAAACTCAATGTGGGAAAATCGTTGTAGCAGATGAGGGTTTATGTATTATTCTTCAGCAATGAATTCTTTACAAGGAATATACTGGTAGATTCATTTAGAAAACACCTGAAACAAATTTCTCGGATCCTTCCGAAGATTTTATGACACCCGGAAGACCCTTTGTCTCCCTCTGCGTCTCTCTATGTGCTTCTCTGCACTGGACTCCGTCACTCTGCGTTGCAGCTCTGCGCTACCTTTTGTGGCCCTCTGCATGGGTACACTGCGCTGCAGCTCTGCGCTACCTTCTGTGGCCCTCTGCATCCCTCTCTCCTCGTTCTCAGTCACTGCTGACTCCCTCTTCTCCTTCTGCCTCTGCAACTCTCCCTCTGAAATCGAATTCTATTCCTTCAGAATCGATCTCCTTCAGGTTATTGAGTGTGTGCCTGGCTTGCTTTCCAAATGACCCTCAAGCCTTCTTTTATAATCTTCTCATTGGTGAATCAACGACCCGGATTAGAAGTCTAATCAATGGCTAAGATTAAAACTTGACTTGATCTTCGTTCTCTAGAAGATTCACACTCTGTCTTATTAATACCCATTAATTATTTAATTTCCCTAAGTTTAGACTTAGGGTCTCTATTAAAATAATTAATTATTTAAATAAAACATGAACCGAGTGGAATTTCCACAAACAGTTTCTGGGATCTTTGGAATACTGATGTCCAAGCCTCCTCACAAATTTTGAGACTTGGAACACTTTTCGATGCTACAAAAATCAACATGATGCATCTCGATGATGAAGATCTGACTGTTGCTAGCCTCTGCACTATCCCTCTGAAGCTACGGCACTATTACTGAGTTATGCATTGTTCCTTCCTGCACTACTGCCAACTCTGCTCTACGTTGCTAACTACTGCACTGTCACTTACTCCTTTGCACCAACTGGCACCTGTCCATCCTGCTACTTTTGATTTTGGATCCCTTAGCAAGGTGATGATCCGAGAGGTGGACTCCTCAAGGATCCTTCCCATCTTGTAGATCTCTAGGTCTACAACTCCAAATCACCCCACCTCCCTCCTAGAGGTATATGGGAAATCATCGCAAATTACTCCTCCTCTATCTTTATTGCTTTGGCCTGAGGATCATGTTTCTCATCCTTGTCCTTCTTTCTGAGAAGACACTGTGTGGCATAATGTCCCATCTCGCCACACTGGAAGCATTTGATCTTTGACAGATCCTTCTTCCTCTTGCACTGTGTAACAACCCACACCCTAAGTTCCTACTTCCTAATATTTGACTAATAGTTTAAATATAATATACAAACATAAAGAAAACAAACTTTAAAGAATAATTAGAAAAATTTATTAAAGATTCAAAGCACCATGATTAAATCCATTCGAATTTGAATTTCATCTCATTAATACAACCATATCCTCTGATACCATGTGTAGGGTCTATGTTCATCTTGTAAAACAAAACACTTATCTGATTCCTAACAGTTAAGCAGAATTTAATTTTGAAAGAGAATTTAAACATGATTCTAAGTTAATTCTAAGTAAAATCACAGTAACCAGCAAATGCTAAAACACAGTGACTAGCTGATGCTGAAACACGATACTAGCTTATGCTGAAACATAATAACTAACTGATGCTAAGAGGAAGAATACCTGGAAACGGTGAGATCCAAACCAGAATACCTGGACCCGTGATCCTCCTTTCCAGCTGATCGGACAGATTACAGAACACAAAATGTTCCTCCCAGCCAATTTAGAATTTAATTCTAAATTGGGGTTTAGGATTAAATTCTAAATTGGCTGGGAGGAACATTTTGTGTTCTGTAATCTGTCCGATCAGCTGGAGAGGAGGATCACGGGTCCAGGTATTCTGGTTTGGATCTCACCGTTTCCAGGTATTCTTCCTCTTAGCATCAGTTAGTTATTATGTTTCAGCATAAGCTAGTATCGTGTTTCAGCATCAGCTAGTCACTGTGTTTTAGCATTTGCTGGTTACTGTGATTTTACTTAGAATTAACTTAGAATCATGTTTAAATTCTCTTTCAAAATTAAATTATGCTTAACTGTTAGGAATCAGATAAGTGTTTTGTTTAGGAATCAGATAAGTGTTTTGTTTTACAAGATGAACATAGACCCTACACGTCTCTCTTATATACGAGTAGAAGTAATAGAAGATAGACCCTACACGCTGCTCTTGTTGCCCCTTAGATGCAAGGGTTGCATTCTCCTCTTCTTCCTTCTTGATCTTCGAACCACTGTTGTTGTTGCCCTCAAGTAGACACTTGAGTAAGTCCCTCCTCATCTCTTCTTGCTGAAGAGCTGCCCACATTAACTCCCAGTTCGACAAATTCTCTCTGCCCAGGATGCTCTGGACAAAGACTTGATAGTATTCGGACACTGAGTTGAGGGCCAATCTGACCATCTTTATGGCCTTAGGAACTGATCCCACAGCTTCCAACTGATCTCGGTTTTCTTGAAGTCTAGATAGGAATGGATCAATGCGCTCTCCCTTCTGCATCCTGGTGGTCCGCATCTTCTTCTCCAGAAACATCTTCCGCTGCTCGGAAGATCCCTCATACAGCGTAGCCAACGCTTCCCACATCTCCCTGGTTGTCCCTTTGCTGGTAATGTTAGACACAATG
The DNA here is from genome assembly GCA_034641835.2 of Pinus albicaulis. Classification (NCBI taxonomy): domain Eukaryota; kingdom Viridiplantae; phylum Streptophyta; class Pinopsida; order Pinales; family Pinaceae; genus Pinus; species Pinus albicaulis. The sequence goes on along the minus strand of CM076573.1, from coordinate 347,989,600 downwards.
TGATCCTTCCCTCCGTAGAGGATCAGTCTTTTGGCCTTTGCCATATTCTTCTTGAAGGCCCTTAATGGTGTTGCATCCACCAGTTCAGCCTAAGCACAATCGATAAAGTGCTTGAGGCCATGCTCATCTAGAAGGAAGGAAATCCTTGCCTTCCAGAATACGCAGTTGGAGGCTCCCTCCAACAGGTCCGGGTCACGCAATCCACTGCTGGCCATCTCACCCAACTACTATCGATTTGCTGCTCTCACCCTCTGCGCAGCTGGCTTTACACACTCCCTGTTGGAGCAAACCACAAAATATGCTGCTACTACATGGGAAATTTGAGTTTCTTGGGCAAGAAACTCTCGAAGGTCAGAAATCCCCAAAAGCTGTCTCAACTGCTCTTCCTGATGCTTCTACACCAGCAATCACTGTTGCGCAGCCAACTGCATCCCTCCAGTTGTTGATCTGCGTAGATCTGTTGCGCTGCTCCCTCTACTCAGACAAACAGCTATATGGAACAACCCTACCTCTCTGTCGGCTCACTCAGACAGAGATTTTCCTGCTAGTCTAGCTCTCCTGGTTGGACTGCGCAATCAACTGGGTGATCGATCTGTTGCTTATGCAGCTCTTTGATCCCAGCTTCACCAATGTTGAAACTGCTGGATCTGTTCTTATGTTCCTCTTGCACTCAGCTTAAACAACCTCTGATACCGTGTGAAATTTTCGTAAATCTCTGGAATCCTATTGTAGCAACTAGAAGGTATTCACCCAATCGTTAATTTTAACTTAACAATTTATTTGCAGTTTACTACAGCAAATACTGAATACATCACACTGCAACCTACACAAATAAATTGCGGAAGAAATAAAAGTGTGGAAACAAAATTGAACAAGAATAGATCACATACATTTGACACAGTGATTTTTGGACCAATGTCCTGTTGATTTGGGGTAGCATAGGATGTGCTCTATGTCTCAAATTTTGTGGAGAAGCTTAGAAACATGTATTCTAGATAACCCAAAAATCATTTGGTGAAATTCTACCTGGATTGTATTCTATTAAAATAATTAATTATTTTTAAAGGGACCCTAAGTCTAAACTAGGAAAATAAAATAATTAAAGTGAATTAATAGAATATGGGTGTGAATGTTCTAGAAAAGGCGGATCAAGTCAAAAGATAATCTTAGCCATTGATTAGAGATCTAATCTGGGTCGTTGAAGTCTCAACGAGAAAACTATAAGAATGGCTTGAAGGGTCATTTGGAAAATACATCGAGACGGAGAAAGAATCCAGAGATTGAAATTCTTTAGTGAGCAATGCTCAGGGAGATTATCAATCGAGAGGATTCTCACAGAGAGGGGTAGAGATAATTTCCATAAGGAAGAATTCCAGATCTGGAGAGTGCATAGAGAGAAGGCAACAAGAGCCACAGGCAGCTAAGCGGAGCCAATGACGCAGAGATTACGCTGGGAATGCGCAGAGCTGCAGAGGGAGTTTTTTTTTTTGTTGAGGAGACAACAGAGGGTCAGTGCTAGTTCCCAGAGGATATTTTCGGAGGGCAGAAGATTCCAATTTCCTGCCAGCGGTGAGTGCCAGTGCAGAGACAGAGAATAGCTACAGTTGTGATGCAAAGACTGCGTGGGTGATGCAGACACTGCATAGAGGCAACGCATAGCAACTTGTGTCAGGTGCAAGTCAGTACCAAAATCCCATGGTAGAGTGAGATTTGTCTCATAGGACTTTGTTTGTCATATTTCTCTATATGATTTGTCAAAATCGACAATCATAAATTTGTACTTAGAAAAATTATTGCACAATATTCAAACCCTCAGTTGTTGCACCGGCTTTCCCACATTTGGTTTTTCCAGGGACAATTGTCCAAAAATAACGGTGTTCATGTGTGTATACTTGTGCTAGTATTTTTTCTTGTACTTGTTGATTGTGAAGATTGCAGTGTATTTCATTTCAATATTTATCACAGCATATGTTAAATAATTTGTTCAGTTAAACAAATAAAAGAAATTTAATCAGTTGCTGCAGTAGGATTTCGACTAGCAGAATTTTCACATGGTATCAGAACTGACAAATCCAGAAGGCGATACTTAATGGAAGAGGGAGGAGACTGTGTAGGTAGTGAACCAGTTTCCCCAGAGTACTGCGCAACAGGCTCAGCATAAGGCTTCAGAAGGGATGCAGTTTTTTTTTGAAGGGAAAATAGCACAGATAAGTAGGGAAGACTTAGATATCTTATCTTCTAGATTAGAAGAAGATTGTGCATGTTTGTCAAGTTCAGCATCTGCAGGTATTTGGTACATTGATAGCAGGGCCTCATCTCATATGATTGGAGTACGAGAATATTTCTCGAAGTATGAGGAAGAGCAGATGGACTTCCAGATCACTATGGGGAAAAGAACAAAATGCACTCCAGCAGGGAGAGGCACCATAATGTTTCAGACGGAAGCAAGAACCAGCATCAAAGCCACGAATGTGTTGTATGTGCCAGGGCTAGGGATGAATCTAATTTCATTGTCCCAGTTGTAGGACAAGGGATATGATGTATACTTCATTGGGAAGAAGGCATACGTTAAGCATCCAACCTGGAACAAGAAAAGGCTCGAGTCTCCAATGGCACTGATAGGCAGCAATCTTGATGGCAAGAGAAACTTTAATTAACTATGGCACAGGAGAATGGGACATCTGCACCATGGAGCACTAAGGATGCTCAGAGAGACTGTTACTGGTGTACCAGTGCTCAGTACGAAGCATGATGACGTATGCAGAGGGTACTAGGGAAGTACACTAAGGCAACCTTTCCAAGAAGTGATAACTGAGCAGAAGGCGCATTAGGATTGTTACACTCAGACATTTGTGGCTCAATGTCCACTAGAGCTCTCAATGGTGGCGAATACTTTGTCACCTTTACTGATGATTACTCCAGGAAGACCTGGATTTACTTCCTAAAGACCAAAGATGAGGTCTTTCATCGGTTCAGAGAGTTTAAAGCTCTCGTGGAGAACATGACAGGGAAGAAAATAAATGTATTGCACTCAAATAACTGTGGAGAATATACAGATAGAGACTTCACAGGTTTCTGCACAAAGGAGGGCATCAAGATAGAGTGGACAGCTCCATACAATCCACAGCGGAATGGCGTAGTAGAGCGGAAGAACAAGACTATAGTAAGGGCAGCAAAAGCCATGTTATATGACCCTATAACTACCAAGATTCTTATGGGCAAAGGCATGTAACACAGTTGTATATATCCAGAATAGAACTCCTCATAGAGCAATGGGGAAGAAAATGCCTGAAGGAGTTTTCACAGGGAAGAAACCAGAAGTAGGACACCTCCGGATATTTGGAAGACTGGAATATTGCCACGTACCATATGAGAAGAGAAGTAAACTTGATGAGACTGCAGAAAAAAGGTACCTCGTAAGATATAGCGAGACCTCAAAAGCTTACAGAATCTACATTCCTAGCAGCAAGAAAATTGTAATGAGACGAGACGCTAAGTTTATGGAAGATAGAGGCTTCCAGAAATCTTGTGAGATGGAAGCAGAGGATCAGGCAATAGAAGTTCCCTAAGTCCAACAGCAGCAGGGGCAGCAAGAAGGACAGGAAAGAGGACAGACACCAAGATCTAGTACAGTAACTAGTACTAGCATTTCCACAAGAGAGGAAGAATCTGGTAGTTCTCAACAGATGCAACTGCAGGACCAAGAGGAGGAATTGAGAGAGTCTGCTACCAGTAGTGGTCAAACCAATAGGGAGGCACGGCAGACACTGAGGGACGCAGAGGAGTTCATTGGAGCTCCTAAAACCGAGGAGAGGCAGCGTAGACAACCTGACAGGTACCAGGCATTGGTAGCGCAGGTAGAAGAACCCTCCAGTTTTCAGGAAGTCGTTCAGCACCGAGTATGGGTGGATGCCATGGTAGAAGAGTACGCGTCTATCATGACGAATAATGTATGAGAAGTTGTACCTAGACCAGAGAATAGATCAGTTGTAGAATCAAGATGGATCTACAAGATCAAGTACACTGCAGATTGTAGCATGGAAAAGTACAAGGCAAGGTTCGTGGCAAAGGGGTATGCACAGAAAGAAGGAATTGACTATGAAGAGACTTTCACCCCAGTAGCCAGATACACCTCCATCAGCTCTTTTGTATCCCTGGCAGCTCAAATGGGATGGGAGATTCACCAAATGGATGTCAAGACAGCGTTCTTAAATGGGGTGATATAAGAGGAGGTCTACATAGAACAACCTGAGGGCTTCGAAACCCATGAGAAGAAATCTCATGTATGCAAACTGAAGAAAGCCTTATATGGGCTCAAGCAGGCACCCAGAGCATGGTATGGTCAGATTGATAGCTACTTGCAGCAGTTGGAATTTGTCAAGAGTGATGCAGATCCCAATCTCTACTATTTATTGGTAGAGGATGAACCTCTAGTTCTGGTACTATATGTAGATGACATGTTCCTTACGGGATCATCTAGGCTCATAAAGGATTGCAAGAAAAATTTGGAAGCAAAATTCAACATGAAGGATTTGGGGTTGATGCATTATTTTCTAGGATTGGAGGTATAGCAGAAGAATGGAGAAATCTTCCTAGGGCAAGGGAGATATGCCATGGAAATTCTGAAGAGGTTTAGGATGCAGGATTGTCGGTCCATGGCGATTCCCATGATCACCAACTGGAAGAAGATAGATGCATCAGGAGACAAGGAAGTGGACCCCACCTTGTACAGACAGCTCATTGGGTCACTCAAGTATCTGGTCAATACCAAGTCAGACATTTGTTTTGCTGTCAACACCCTTAATCAGTTCATGGTGGAACCGAAAAGGGTACATTGGGCAGCAGCAAGGCACATTCTCAAATATGTGCAAGGAACAGTCGGATATGGATTGAAATACACCCGAGGATATGTGAGATTGAGCGGGTTCACAAATGCAGATTGGGCAGGAAATTCAGCAGACCGAAAAAGTACCTCTAGGTACTGTTTCAGCATTGGATCTGGAATGATCTCCTGGCGCAGCAGGAAACAGAAGTCGATAGCATTGAGCTCAGCCAAAGCAGAATATATGGCAGCCAACACAGCAACATGCGAAGCCATATGGATTAGAAAGCTTCTTGTGAGATTGTTTAGTTAGAGGATGGAGCCGACTAGTGTTTACTGTGACAATCAGAGTTGTATCAAGCTCTATGAGAATCCAATATTTCATGATCGGTCCAACTCCAAACACATAGACATCAGATGCCATTTTATCAGAGACTGTGTTCAGCGTGGGGCAGTACAACTGCAGTACATTCCCACAGGAGATCAAGTAGCAGATGTACTCACAAAGGCTCTAAGAAGAGCGAAGTTCGTTCAGTTCAGGGAGCAGATGGCTATGGTTGAGAACCCATTTCAGTAGCAAATGGGGTGTTAGTAGCAGCAGATTAGAGGGAGTTGCAGTGCAGTGGCAGTTGGCAGTAGTATGCAGTTTCAGCAGCAGTACAGATGCATCGTTTGCGCAGAGTTGATGGGCAGCAGAGTCAAAAATCAGCAGTGCAGAGGGAGATGCTTCAAGGTCAGAGCAGTGTGCAGCAGGGCATATTGTTAGAGCACATTCCCCACTAAGAGGGAGTGTTGATTTGGGGTAGCATCGGATGTGCTCTAAGTCTCAAATTTTGTGGAGAGGCTTAGACACATGTATTCCAGATAACCCAAAAATCGTTTAGTGAAATTCCATTGGATTGTATTCTATTAAAATAATTAATTATTTTTAAAGGGCCCTAAGTCTAAACTTAGGAAAATAAAACAATTAAAGTGAATTAATAGAATATGGGTGTGAATGTTCTAGAAAAGGTGAATCAAATCAAAAGTTAATCTTAGCCATTGATTAAAGATATAATCTTGGTCATTGAAGTATCAACGAGAAGACTATAAGAATGGCTTGAAGAGTCATTCGGAAAATACATCGAGAAGGAGAAAGAATCCAGAGATCGAAATTCTTTAGTGAGTAATGCTCGAGGAGAAGATCAATCAAGAGGATTCTCACAGAGAGGGGTAGAGATAATTTCCAGAAGGAAGAATTCCAGATCTGGAGAGTGCATAGAGAGAAGGCAACAGGAGCCACAGGCAGCTGCACATAACCAATGACGCAGAGATTACGCTGGGACTACACAGAGCTGCAGAGGGAGTTTCATTTTCTGCCGAGGAGATAGCAGAGGGTCAGTGCCATTTCCCAGAGGATATTTTTGGAGGGCTGAAGATTCCAGTTTCCAGCCAGCAATGAGTGTCAATGCAGAGACAAAAAGCAGCTACAGTTGTGACGTAGAGACTGCGTGGGTGACACAGTCACTGCGCAGAGGCAACGCAGAGCAGCTTGTGTCAGATGCAGGTAAGTGTCGGAATCCCGAGGTAGAGTAAGATTTGTCTCACAAGACTTTGTTTGTCAGATTTCTATATATGATTTGTCAAAATCGACAATCATAAATTTGTACTCAGAAAAATTATTGCATAATACTCAAACCCTCAGCTGCTGCATCGATTTTCCCACATTGGGTTTTTCCAGGGACAATAGTCCAAAAATAATGGTGTACTTGTTTATTGTGAAGACTACAGTGTATTTCAATTCGATATTTATCACAACATATGTTAAATAATTTGTTCAATTAGACAAATAGAAGAAATTTAATCAGTTGTTGCAGTAGGATTCCGAACAGCAGAATTTTCACGTCCTCGAAAAAACTCAATGTGGGAAAACTAGTACAGCACCTGAGGGTTTATATATTATGTAGTAAATATTTTTGAGTACAAGTCTATGATTGACACATCTGTCAAATGATGCAGAGAAACTAACAGAAGAGATCTTGTGAGACAAACCTCACTCCTCCACGGGAACCCGGCACTAATCAACACCTAAACTGGATTGCCCTGTGCTACCTCTGTGCAGTGACTGCGTCACTCTGCGCAGTCTCTGCATCACAACAACAGCTTCCCTCTGTCTCTACAGTCTCTGCTGGCTGGAAACTAAGGCCTTCTAGCCTCCGGAAAATCTCTCCGGGATCTGGTAATGACCCAACGCTGTCTCCTCAGCATGAAAACGACTTCCCTTAAGCCTCTACACAGTGACTGCGTAAGCACTTCATCACTGGCTCTGCGCTGCTACTATGGCTCTCTCTGTCTCTGCAGCTATGCACTCTCCGGCTCAAGAATCCTTCCAACCGGAATTACTGGTCCTCTCTGCAAAAGATCTCTCGATCGAATTTTCTCTCTGAGCACTACTCACTAAAGAAATCGATCTCTGATCTCAGCCAAATGTATTTTCCAAATGACCCTTCAAGCCATTCTTATAGTCTTCTCGTTGAAACTTCAACGGCCCATATTAGATCTCTAATCAATGGCTAAGATTAACTTTTGACTTGATCCGCCTTTTTTAGAACATTCACACGCATATTCTATTCATTCACTTTAATTATTTTATTTTCCTAAGTTTAGACTTAGAGTCCCTTTAAAAATAATTAATTATTTTAATAGAATACAATCCGGGTGGAATTTCACCGAATGATTTCTGGGTTATCTGGAATACATGTGTCTAAGCCTCCCTGCAAATTTTGAGACTTAGAGCACATCCGATGCTACCCCAAAAACAACTTGTACAACACTAGACAACAAGACTAGCTCTTGGAAATTTTGATATCTTGGCCTTGTAACCGTTCAAAAAGACCTGCAACACCGATGAATCAGCCATAAAACAAATATGTATGATGGATATATCCCTCCAAAGGTTGCGACTAGGGTTAGGAAGCCCAATGAGGCTTGCAGCCTAATAGGAAAGAGGCTCTAGGCCTCACGGCTAGGGATAGATGGCCTTAGATGGTTGAGGTATGATGAGATCAGCCCTCTAATGCTTCTCCCAAGTGAATTACGGCCTGTAAACACAAAAGTTAGCCACAAAAATAATTCTACTTCAAGTCCTAATGACTCAGAAAATTCACAATGGAAAATTAACAATGAAAAGTCACTTGAAAAACCTTGAGATCAATACTTTTAGGCCTGCAATCAAAGAAGGATCAGGGAAAAAAAATTTGAGCAAGTGTAGCACCCCAAAACCCCTACAGCCTAGTCTCCAAGTCCTAGTTAGGCCTGCAGCTAAGGTAAAATGGCCCTAGAAGGGTTGCAGCCAAGGCCTAGAGGCCTCAAATCCCTGCGGCTAGCGCTAATTAGCCCTTAAAACCCTACAGTTTCCTCAAACAATCACAAAAACAATCTTTAGAGCCCAAATCAACAACGAAAACTCACAAGAGACACCTGGAACAAGCTTCAAATGGTAGCAAATGACAAGAAAACCATGAATTTTCAATGAAAAATCCCTCCTAAGGCTAGCGGCCTCCTCATCTAAACTAGGCATTGAAGCTTGGAGAGTTGGGTATGCTAGCTCTAGGCCGATAACATTGAACGACCGTGATCTTTTGCTTGGACAACTCCTTCTTAGGCCTCTATACCTAGAAACCCTAGTTATCTAGGCCAGGAGAGGACTAAGGCTCTTCACAATCAAATTATCCTTGAAATCCTTGAGCCTTCACACCTGCAAGATAAATAAATAGAGCCCAAGACACAAGATCTAGAAATTTCTATAATAAAACCCCAAAACTATTATTTACAAATGAGAAAATTAATATACAAGGGTTAGAATAAATTACAAATTATTTACAATAATCTACAAGAAAATATTAGCTCTAATTCCCGAATAATTCATTTATAGCCCAAGTACATTTTGAAAATAAATGATAGAAATAGTTTGTATTCTAATGTACCAATCCAAACCCTCCACAATAAATCTTTAGAAAAGCTCAGAGTTCAAACAAGATGTTATCACCGTAAAGTCCATGTACTTGAGTCACACCCAAGGGTTGAATGTTTGAAAATATCTACACATAAGATAGATTATCAGGGCTCGATTCACACAAGAAGTCTAGATATCTAGAGATAACTGCTAGATCTGCTAGGTTCAATGTGCTTACTCTAACCCAGTACCTAAAGCAAGATACTTGTGCTAATAGATAATCCAACAACTAGCAATGGAACAATAATCTTCAATTAAAACAATTAGAGCATAAAAATAAATTCACCACATACCATGAATCATCAAGCGAGAATACACCTTGAATTGAAACCCCAAATATTTTTTTTATTAATGCAAAAGTTCCAACAAAGATTAGCTCAATACAAAAGATTTTCAACATTGTTGAAGTTACAATGAGGAGCTTGAGAGCTACGTTATATAGAAAAAATGAGAGGGAATAACCCCTCCAAGTGGAAATAATGGCTAGTTGCATCAATCCATGGCTTGATCCTCGAAGAAAATTTTCAATCCCTTGATTAACTGGCACAAATCTCCAAAAAAATAACTTTCTTTGTTCAATGTGTTGGAGGGGTCAAACATTGACTTTTGAACCATGGAGGACCTCCAAAAAATAGAATTTTTGTTACTTGTGCAAAATAATTATCTCCTTGTCCGAAAAACTTGATTTGCTAGAGAAAATAATCTTCTAGGTCCAAAGAATTTTTGGATTGGGTCCTTTTGCCTTGGAAATGAGACCTTTGATTTTTGACTTGAATTAATTTCCTTAGAAAATGGCCTCGAAAACAAATTTGATGAATTTTCCACTTGGAGGGTAATGAATTTTCCCTTCATTTTATTTTTTGGATGATTTATGGCTAATATTAATTTATTTTTTCTAGAAATTAAAATTAAAAAGCCTCAAGAGGGGATTAATAAATTTTCCACCCTCCAAGTGTATCTAAAAAAAAAATGGTAATGGTGTTCTAATTATAAGGAACCTTTCACCAAAAATATTTCTAAAACACTTTTACATCAAAATATTACAAATTCCTCCGGATGCGGATGTGGTGGAGCATTAAAGAGCCCCGGGCCCCTGCGCAGCTCCCAACGAAGCTTGCGTGCTATGCCCACATGGCCCCGCGTATTGCACCTGAAGGCGTTATTAATATGCCTCGGGTCGACCAGTTTTGCAGTTATTGCACCTTGGCTCTGCGGTATATGGCGGTTGTTTGGTTGATAGCACTCACTATGAACGGCGAACAGGATGGAGAAGGCCATGGGAGAGCTCTGACTCCCCTGCGCAATGTTTGCCCGCTTGGTTATGCCAATTCAAGCTATAAAACGCAAACTGGGCGTCGATGTTGCATTCTAGCCTGCTTGGAGACGACACCGGGACTCCACTTCAGCAACAGCCCCTTCTGCAGCGTCTCCGCTTCGTCTGGGGCCTCTGTTGAGTTTCTCGCAGGTACTTTGCTTCCTTTCAGTTTCAATTTGCATTCTCATGGTCGTTGTCCTTCCGCTAACTGGACTTCTAGCTCTTCTGTCGAGTTGACTGGCTTGCACCACCCTGGTGGTCTTCCCATCGCTCTCAACACTCCAGACCCCTCCTTTGGCCACCCACGCTTGCGCCACCTTCTGCTCACCATGCCTCGCCTCAGGCAACGGATGCGCTGTCGGCGTGGGGTTAGTCGGGGTCAAGCCTCTGTCATTCCTCCCTCGCCCTCTTCTGAATTGAGCTCCTCTTCTGAAGGTGATGAACCCACTCCTCCGCCTACTTCGCGCAGAGGAAGAGGCAAAGGAGCTGAGATTTCGCGCAGTGTAGGCAGGGGACGTGGGCGCGCGCGTGTTTCTGGTGGCGTTTCTAGTCAGCTCTCTCCTTCTGTTCCTTCAGAGCCACCCTGTCAGTCCACCCCTCCCGACCTTCCCGCTCCTCCTAGTCAGCCCTTCCCTCCTGGCGCTTCTGCCCCTCCCAGTCAGCTCAACCCTCCGGGCAAAGGGCATTTGGGGTCCACCATCAGGCAAACCACCCAGAACGTTGAGTTCCGCTTCCACTGCACCTCCGTCGACTCCATTATCACTGCTTTCATCACTGTCTCCCTTCGTGAAGAAATCCCTCATCCTGCTCCTCCCTCCGCTCCCCGTGCCCACTGCTCCAACCCCCCTCTTCAAATTGGGCCGCTTTCTGAAACTGGGAACCAGGACATGAAGATTGATAGTCAAGCGGGCATGGCAGACAGCAGCGACGATGATGATTATGGATGCAGAGTTGAGGAAGAGCCGATGTCTTCTGAGCATGATGGTTGAATCTCCTTGCTCAATTCCTGTTGGAGCTTTTGTGTTTTACTGTTTCAGTTGCCAGCTTGTTTGGCAGATAGATGTTTTTAGTTTTTATGTCACTGTTTATGTGTTTTGTATAAACTCATGGCCGGTTTCCCTTTCATGGGCGGCTCAGACACTTATGCTTAAAGGGTCGGTTTCCCGCCATGGGCGATCCAGGAATCTCAAGAACAGTTTGTTGATCAACCCCAGCTGTCTGGCTTTCACAGCAGCAGCTGTGGCAGTTTTGTATTAGTATTTTTATAGTTAATAGAATTAGTCTCACTTAGAAAAAAAATAAAATATTACAAATTCAACCCTTAGAAGGGGAAATACAAACAAACTCAGACTCTTAAGGCTCAACCAAATTTTGCGACAAGACACATGATCTAGTATGAGAAAAAATAAATAGACTCTATAACACTAGGACTCACCTAAGACCTCGTCAATGAGCTTCACCCTGAATTTGGGGTATATTTAGGAGAAAAACTCTGCCAATTATCCATGTTTACAAACACAAATAATTTGGTGAGGTTAAAAAACTCCCTAGAGTGAAACCCTTTGAGAAGAATCATAGGCTTACCTAGGTGTTGTTACATGGCTTGATATTCATACTAGAATCATTTTTGCAATATAAAAGCAGAATTTGGGATTACAATGATGACATTGACTGAAAAAAAAAATTGTTTGTTGCTTTACACCTTGCTTCTTGGATTGTTGACATGTACATGGTCAACAATACCCATTCTTTCCCTCCATTCATGAGGTCATGGAAGAAAAATCATAACCAAGCAAAAAATTATAAAGAGAAGAGGTTGACTAAGGAATAAAAATAATAATAATCAAGGGAGAAAAATATGAAGTACTTATCTCTTGATTGAGAGAGAAACTCTCAAGTGTTGTAGGGGATTCTTGCCTCCTTGCAGAAATCATTGAAATCCATTTGCAATTTTTATCAAGCTTGAAATGCTCACCCTCATCCTCAGCATTAAGTGCTAATGCATGCAACTTTCTTCTTGCATGACTTGTAAGGGCTAGGATTTATTCATCCTGCGGATTAGCAAGCCATTTATCGATTTATCTAGTAACACCAAAGGCTCAACAGCATGCTAGTATCAACACCAAGTCTACCCTTGGATCTCCCACTTGCATTCAAGTCTTGCTTTAGGGTTTACAACCCCTAAGTCTTCCAACTCTTGTCTTAGGCTATCCTTTGCCTTGTAACCAGCGTGCATTACCAGTTCTGCTACACAATAGTCCTTGTTATGCTATCAGTTTTGATCTAATACTTTGACAGGGTAAATGACACTTAATCCAACAATTGGTCATAGTTTTGCTTTTGAATTGTAACTAGACATAAAAACATACATAACCAATAGATTGCAATCATGATAACTTCCATGACCCTGCATATGTATGTCCATGTTGGTCAACCTTGCCATCAATTATGCTCACTATCCATTTATTTATTTTTCAATTGTGTAATCTTGCCATTGCTTGGGTGATGCCTAAAATAACTATTATTCTAATTCAATATATTATAACTCTTTCAGCTTTTAAACACAAAGGGTTGGCTCTCGGTTCACAAGCGATGCAACTTGGTATGCAAGATTGGCGTGTGTTAATACTTTGAATGACAACAAACTTTTGTGGCCTACATGATTCGATGTGCCAGGCTTACCACTAATTCGAATCAATAGATTTGTTGTTTGGGTACCATATCACCTGTGCTAGCCAACCATCTAACAAACAAAATACAAACTAACCACCCGAGCTCTTAGAATGGTGATCATAACCTATTTTGTATTTGGATTACAAACTTTCAACACCGCCAAATTTGGACCGAACCAATCTCCGCATACCATGCATTCATATGCAATCATTACAATGTGGTGGTTAATCTCAACAATCCATTACAAAACAGTGTCACCTCAACCATGTTTGCAACGCACACAAACGAATCAAGGTCGTGAACAAAACTAATGAAACAAGACAAAACCATAATCGATGGGCCCAACCAGACTTCCACTAGAACCAAAGTATGATATTGAACTTTTGTCAGGTTTAATAGAAATTATAGTCAAGCGAAGTATTGTCAATGAACAAGCCTTGCATTTTTGCTTGCGTGTCTACCCAACTACCAATCACATAATAAAGATCTATCTATGCATGACCAGTTATATGTATGCATTTTATTGAGTCACAACGAATAACGAAGCATTGTGTTAGCACAGGTGTCCCAATCAAGCGGCAGCAACCCTGGGGCCTGCTGATTGTAAATGTCACAACCAATTCAATGTGCCAATGCACCAATTAGGTCTCTATCTCGCATTGCACCGATGCACAACACTGATTATCTTAAGAGGAAACTAAGTCAACATGATCTCAATCCATACATCGCAGAGGCTTAAACTCGTCGCATCACTCTTAAAACTGCTAGATCAATCAACATGTAGCGCACAGCATCTAGGATCATACCAGCGCAGATAACACTACAGGATAGAAATCCTCAACGCACAGGTGTATATTAATCAGCCTCTCATCACATATTGTCTTCGTGAATGATTCAATGCATAGATATATTCATTTAGGGTCTAATCGTACTGGCGTAGAAGTGAATATAGTGGGATCTAATTGCATTAACTATGTTGTGTCTAACCTCTCCATTACATGGATCATTGCACTAATTCAAAGCCCGGAGCAGTTATTTCCTTCATCGCCCCCCTTTGGAGGAACACTCCTTGCGTATCAGATCAGAGGCATCCCAAAACAAGGGAACATTCAATGCTTGGACAAATATCTATGCGACCTCATCTTACATTATTATATCATGAGCCCTTCTTGTAACGGATTAGAGCCAAAAATATATTACATTGCATCTTATCAATTCGTGGTCCACATAGGTCGCACATGTCGAATGCACCATCGTGACCACCAAGAAGTGCATCCAAGTTTCTCTAGTCGGATCACATTGCTTTCTATAGCAACATACTCCGCTAAAACATTGTTCATGTAGCTACTCATGAATTTTATGAGTTTCAACTTGACAACTGTTTTTTCAGGACACTGACAAAGATGGAAAATGATCAAAATTTCTAGAAATTATATGCCAAATAGCTCCCAAAGAATAACAGTGATTATTGGTTTAAAAGTACAACGATTCAAAGAAAGGGTGTGAATTGGGGGCTAAACATCTGGGAAACAATCCCACTGCCTCGACCAAAGGCTCCAACACAAACAACGCATCAATTCGCGGGTAACTAGCACATGATCGCTCAACAGCCATATTTAACACCTCTTAGCCTGTTTGGGCATATAATCTGAAGCCCTCGACCCTCCTCTTCCTTTGTTCAAAATAGATCCCACACAAACCTCAAACTAGGGTAAACCAAACCTTCCATCCACAAAACTCGACCCTCCAGTCTTTCTTCCTTGTTGCAGTTATCGTTCTATTGTTCTCTTAACACAGCTCTGAATCCATGTTGATTTTTCTACAATATGAACAGTAGAAACCAATCTTCTAATCTAATAATGACTACCAAATGACGTTCAAATAGTTTATCTAATGTTGCTAATATCATTGAGCAATCATACACATAATATTTCAACAGTAAATAAGAAAAAACAATAAGGACAATAAAGAAGCAGCCATGCACAATAGAGACAACAAATTTTCCCTCGAAAACAAAACTTGCGAGAAAACCTAGCAACTCTTCTTCTAGGAGAAATTATTCTTCAGCAAGGTTTACAATTCAAAATTTTCTAGAAATATGTGCCAAAAACCATGTCCAAACCAGTCCTGCAGGGGAGCTCCCCCCCGCCCCCTCACTCCTAACTTCGAAGCACGCTTTCAACGGAAGTGCTCAGGAAGTGACCCTAGGAGCACGCTCTCGAATTGCTCCTGTTTGGGAGTGATTTATGGGAGCACACTGTTGCAAAAAAAAATCACTCCCTAGCTTTTCTTTGCCAAAAAATAAAAATAAATAAAAAATAAAAAAACCTTGTAAAGTGTGCAACAAAGCTAGTGAGAAGGAAAATGGTTGGAACAACAAATTTTACATGCTCCCATTGTAAAACAAACTATACTAATTCATATACTTGTGTAAGAAAGCATCTCTACAAGATTATGCAATGTGATGAAAATAAGACTAAGAGTCAAAACTTGTGATCAAGTGCTAGCAAAAGATAGGAATAGATACAGAATAATACCCAGCCGCAATACAATCCCCACATATAAATGGAGGGTTGCCTTCTAGGGGAAAAAAACCCTAAATTAACAAAAATTCTATTGTCAAATCTTCTGCCTAATGAACGGTTCAGGTTGATTACAAAATTACAATATTTTACAAGGCAATTTTCTCAAAAATTTCCTTACGCCAAGGGGATCAAAAGCTATTGTCGCCCCCCAAACCCCCCTGCAACACTAGTCAAGTGCCCCCCCCCAACCCCCCAACACCTCCCTGTAAGGGACTAGGATCTAAATGACCGAAATAAGACCTCCGAATCAAGAAGATAATCAGGCTCCACACTCAACATGATGAGAACCGAGATGTTGTAACCTGTGGACCTCTAGTTGATGAAGATTATAACTACTAGATGATTGATGTTATATGGTTTAATCCATGCTTTTATGTTTTTTACAACTAATTCATTATCTACATGCTTTTGATGACATATATGCATCAAAGTATATAAAAATATATATTATATAAAATACGCTCCCAAATCGTTGTCGACCCGAAAGCTTCTAAAAATTGGCGCTTCCTGCTCCTGCTTCCAAGCAGCCTTGGTCCAGACTTCAGTCACTTAATCATTTTTATGCTCCCACGTGTGGCTAATATAGAAGAGATATGATTATGAGTGAGTGATCAAATGAAGTGTCAAATCATCTAGATTCTATATATACAAGTTGAATGGGTGCATTTACCCAAAGGTACACACCCTTTCATGGTGGGGCCAACTTGTCCATTTTGAGCCTATGCGAAACCCAAAAATAAAATTTATTTTATTTTAATTTCCATAATTTTTCTAGGCGTGTTACCACAAAATTTAGCAGGCCCTAAGGACGGAAAGCCTATAGGACAAAAAGCTAGACTAGGAGATAACAATAGGACAAAGGCCCACTACCACCTCAGCCAATACCCGCTACTCTTTACAGACTTTCATCGATGGGAGGAGTCCGATAGAACGATAATCACCTTCTGATAGATATTCTACGGTTTATGGTGCTAGGTGATGAGGTAAGACTTCTCAAGGGAATCTTTATATGATAATATGACACTTCCAAAGGTGCTTCGCTCCCTCTAAAAGACCTATAAGGAACTTGCACAAGATCTAGGGTTTCGTGAATTATCGTGGACAAAGGTAATCTCGAGACCAAGGCAAGGAGGAGAAAGGGTTTCTTATGATTCATTTCACCAAGTACTAGCTCGTACAACCCTCAAATAATTCCCCAAGTCAAGGAAATACAAGCTAGGGTTTCCCTCTTAGGCACACCTAGGGCAAGAGATTTTATGAATGAAAACCTAAGGTATGCTTTTGTTAGATTCAGTAGCATCAGATAGGTGTTCTAGTCTCAGTTTGTGTCAAAAAAGCTAAGGAACACGGGATCTCTGAAACCCATAAAAGGTTTCGTGTGATAAGCTTGTGAAACACCTTAACTAAAGTAATTAACCATCATTTAAATTTTTGCCAAGTCTAACATAGGAAAATTGGTCAATTAATAGGAGTTAATTAAGGAAAGACGAGAATGTCCTAGAGACTCACACAGATTGAGTTTAAGATGATCTTAGCCATTGATGGGGATCTGATCATGGTCGTTGAAGCTCTAGCGAGAGATTATAAGAGCAAATAGATGGCATAGAGATAGAAACACTAGAGACAGAGGGGGTAAGTTCCTTGGCAGATAGCAAAGATTGAGCAGGAAGAACAGCTCGAGCTAGAGAAGGATAGCATTAGTGATTGAGAGAGCAGCAGTAGATATTTCCAGTGGAGTTTTCAGTGCCGGAGAGTCGGCAGAAGGGAGGTTGCATTATTCCTCAGTAAGGTAGCGCAAAGGCTTCAGAGGGCCAGTTCGATTCAACCAGAGAGGAGTTCAATTCAGTAGCTGGTGGCTGGAATTTTCATCAAAAGGCCAAGCAAGTCAGCTCTAGAGGCTGAGTTACGTAGAGAGAGATTCCAGGCAGTGTAAAGAGGGCATGCACAAGTATTGCGTAGAGGTTGCATAGGGGCATTTCTTGTAGCCCAGACAAAGCCAGTTTCTGGAGCCGAATCAGTTGTGGAGTGACATAATTTTTCTCACAAATATTTTAGCCAGATTATCTCTAGAGGATTGCCAATTTGGCATCCAAATTATTGTACTCAGATTTTACTACTGCATAATAATAAAATAAGCCCTCATATGTTGCACTGGTTTTCCCTTCGGGGTTTTTCCGAGGACGTCGAAAAACATTGGTGTCGATTTTATTATGCCATTATTTTCTTGGCTTCTAGTTTATTTTCAGCAACATATTTTATTTTTGTGAAGAATTGCGATGTGATTTATTTGTTAGTTGTCGTGTAACAAATAAACTACTAATCAGTTAGAAGAATAAATTCCAGTGGCTGCAATTTAAGGAATTTTCACATGGTACCAGAGCATTGAAGATCAGATCAGAGGCTCAATAGCAAGAAGGAGAAATTGTTTAGGTTCAGAGGGAGTTCTGCGCAAGAATTTCTTAGATCTGCGCAGACCACTAGAAAGTGAAAATTGCAGAGGCAGAAGGTTTGATTTCCAAATCTAGGTTGGAGGAAAATTCGATCAACCTAAAAAGCAAAATTTGCAGGAAGTGGATTTGTTAGATAGAGGGTTCCGGTGAGCAAATCAGTCAATTCGCTGAGCAGATTTGGGCTCAAAAGTTTTGTAGCAGGGTTTTTAGCTACAGGTTTTTGCAAGGACAAGAAGAGAAAAGCACAAAAATTATACCCATGATGTCTTCAATAGATTTCTTGGATTTCTCTAGTATTGTCGCCAAGAGATTTAACCTCCAGGAGGCTATGAATTTATCTTCCATATTGGAGGATGAATTCGCTCAGATAGATTGCCTCTCTAGCTCAATTTCACAGGGTGTCTAGTATATAGACAGTGGAGCGTCAGCTCATATGACAGGGGGTTAGAGAATATTTCTCCATCTATAAAGAGGAGCAAATGGACTTCCAAATTAATATGGGAAACAAAAGTTAATGTACTCCAGTTGGAGTAGTACTATCAAGATTCAAAGGGAGTCAAGAGCAAGCACCAGTGTTACAGATGTGTTGCATGTGCCTGACTTGTGTATGAACCTTATTTCAAGGTCCCAGCGTCAAGAGAAGGGATAGATGTCCACTTTGTAGGGAAGAAGGTGTTCATTAAACACTGAAAATGTAAGAAGGTGAAGAAGATTGGAGCTCATAGCAACAGATTGTACAAGTGGCAGCTCAATTCTCCAAAGGCACTAGTTAGCAGCAACAGCGGTAATAGTAGTAACAAAAGGAGAGACCTGAATGAGTTATCACACAGGAGGATGGGTCATTTACATCATGAAGCACTTAGGATGCTCATAGAGACAATGTCAGGTGTTCCAAAATTAAGCATGGAACACGATAAGCGTACTTGGGAAGTATGTTAAGGCAACATTCCCAAGAAGTGACAGTAGATTAGATGCTGTGTTACAGCTTATACACACAGACATTTGTGGCCCTATGCCCACTAGAACTCTCAAAGGGTACGAGTATTTCGTTACTTTCATCGATGACCATTCCAAGAAAACCTGGATCTATTTCTTGAAGAGCAAAGATGAAGTCTTCAGTCGCTTCAGGGAGTTTAAAGCTCTAGTAGAGAATGCGACAGGAAAGAAGATCAAGGTATTTCGCTCAAATAACAGAGGAGAGTACACAAATAGTGACTTCATGGACTTTTGTGTGAAGGAGAGCATCAAGAGAGAGTGGACAGCTCCATACAATCCACAACAGAATGGGGTAGCGAAGCAAAAGAATAGGTCTATAGTTGGGGCTACAAAGGCAATGTTATATGACCAAGACTTGCCCAAGTTTCAATGGGCAGAGGCGTGTAACAACGTTGCGTATATACAGAACAAAGTTCCTCATAGGGCATTGGTGAAGATAACAGCAAAAGAAGTCTTCTCCGGAAAGAAGCCAAAAGTCACTTCAAAATGTCTGACAACATAGCTTACTTCCATGTCCCAGATGAAAAACACACTAAGTTGGATTAGACTATAGAGAAGGGGTTCTTCGTTGGGTATAGTGAATCCTCAGAGGCATACAGGATCTACATTCCTAGTAGCAAGAAGATTATTGTGAGACGGGACGTAAATTTCATGGAGGACAGAGCCTTCAGGAGATCTCGCGAGTTGCTAATAGATGATCAGAATGAGTCAACAGAAGCTCCATTGGTCCAGCAGTAAGGGCAGCCACAAGGACTGTCACAAGGATCTAGTACAGTCACTAGTACCAGCACAACCTCAAGTGCAAGAGATCCTATGAGTTCGCAACGGACAGAGCAACAGAGACAGGATGAGGAGTTGGTCGTTCCTCCCACCACTAGTGGACATACCAGCAGAGAAGTTCGTCAAACGTTGAGGGATACGAAGTGTGAAAATTCCTACACCCGGAATCCTACTGCGAATTCTCCTATCTATAAATTCCTTTAAAAAAATTATTTACGATTTTCTACTGTAAATAGCGAAATCTCACACTTAGCCATCACAAATTAAATGCGGAAAAATAAAGTGCAAAAACAAGATCTGAACAAGAGTAAATCATATACACATGTGACACCATTGTTTTTGGACTAATGTCCCCAGAAAATCCCAATGCGGGAAAATCGGTGCAGCAGCCGAGGGTTTATATATTATGCAGTATTTTTTCTGAATACAAATTGGATGCCTTGTTTGCTATCCTCAGAGAGAATCTAACTTACAAAAAGCTTGTGATATTACCTCACACACTGACATTGGAAGCCCAACCGGCCAAAACCCCAGATTGGCAAGCCCTCCATTGCCTCTGCGTAGTCTTTGCATCACTCTTCGTGGCTTCTACGTGCTAGATCTTCTATTGGCTAGATCTGACACCCTGGCCCCTTCCAATCTCACACCCCAGCTCTTCGGCACTAGATCTGACTGATCCTCAACTGAATCACGAACTTCCTCTGGGCTATTGTGTTGCCTCTGCGTAGCTGCTACGCTGCCTCTCTGCGTACTGCTCTTTGTCTTCTCTGCTGTGTATTCTCTGGCTCGAGAAAATCTCCAACTAGCAATTATCTCTGCCCCCTCTCTGCGAGAATCTTCTCGATCGATCTTCTCCCTGAGCACTTCTCACTAAAGAATTTCGATCTCTAGACTCTTCAATGTAATTTCCAAATGATCCATCAAGTCCTTGTAATCTTCTCGTTGAGACTTCAACGGCCGATATTAAATCGTTAATCAATGGCTAAGATTAATTTTTGACTTGATCTTTGTCTTCTCTAGAAGATTCACATTTTTTTTTATTAATACCCTTTAATTATTTTATTTTCCTAAGTTTAGACTTAGGGTCCCTTTAAAAATAATTAATTTTTTTAATAAAACACACTCTAAGTGGAATTTTCAAAAACGAATTTTGGATTCTTTGGAATACATGTGTCTAAGCCTCCCTGCAAATTTTGAGATAGCACATCCGATGTTACCCAAATCAACACGGAGGAGTTCGTAGGAGCTCCTAGGATGAACAAGAGAGAACACAGATAGCCAAACAAGTACCAAGCATTGGTGGTAGAGGTGGTAGAACCTTCCAGCTGTCAGGAGGCCGCACAGCATCAGGTGTGGATAGATGCCAAGATGGAAGATTATAGCTCTATCATGAAATGATGTTTGGGAGGTAGCGTCGAGACCTGTGGATAGATCAGTTGTGGGCTCTCAATGGATCTATAAGATCAAGCACGTTGTAGATGGCAGCATGGAGAAGTGCAAGGCTAGGTTCGTGGCAAAGAGGTACACGCAGAAGGAAGGAATAGACTATGAGGAGACCTTTGCCCCAATTTCCAGATATAATTTCATCTGGTCAGTGATATCTCTAACAGCGTAAAGGGGATGGCAGATTCACCAGATGGACGTCAAGACAACATTCTTGAACTTGATGTGATAGAGGAGGAGATGTACATTGAACAGCCTGAGGGCTTCCAAACCGAACATATGAGAGGCACTCATGTGTGCGGGTGAAGAGATTCCATGGAGATAGTGGTCGGATTGAGAGCTACTTCTTTGAAGATGGGATTCGTCGGAGTGTAATATCCCCAGAAGGGAAATAACCAATATCGCAATGCCCGAACGGATATAGAATTGCAATCTTTGAACCAGATCACTGAATAATGACACATAGAATTCCAGAAAACTGAGCCATTTTATTAATCTGAAAGTACATAGAGAGGAGTACAAGAAAATCAGAGTAGTGCACCTATCCTTGCCCTAGGCAAGTAGAGACCCTCTCAATCAGAATAATAGCTGCAACAAGGACAGCGTAATGAACTGAAGATCTGGAAAATGGCTGATCTCAAGCTGCAAACCCTCACCAAAAGAAAACGCTGTCTCTGCTAGTGACAGCGCAGAAATAAGTGAGGCACAACTCACCAAAACCTCCTGACAGATAGATCAGCTGCTGAATGCTAAGAAAAACGCTGTTGAGCCCTCTCACACAAGCCTGCTCCTCAGATCAGCGTCCTACCTAGTGGATCTGCCTCCTGAATGCTCAGATCTGATAGATCTGAGGCCTCCAATCAGATCTGCGTCCTATCCCTCCTGATCTGCGTCCTCCTATATCAGATCTGCTACCAAACCTTCAGATCTATGCTGGATCTGACAATATCTCTTCAGATCTGCAGCCTCTAAGGCTGGATCTGATGTTATCTCTTCAGATCTGGGCTAGATTTGCCAATATCTCCTCAGATCTGCAATCTCCCAAGCTGGATCTAGTGCTATACCTTCAGATCTGCAACATACAAAACTAGATCTGCAAATATCTGCTCAGATCTACCCTCTCCAAGGTTGGATCTATCAATATGCCTTCAGATCTGCAACCCTCTCTTCAGAACTGGACAGCGTCCTCACTCCCAGGCTGATCATCGTCCTTCCTCCTCCTGGACAGCGTTTTCTCTGCTCAGATCTGGACTGCGTCCTCCCTGGGACAGCGTCCTCACCCTCCTGAATTGATCAGCGTCCTCTCTCCTGATGAGACGGCGTCCTTCCTTCTCTTGGCTATGCCTTTGACCTACAAGGGAGCTTCTCCCTCTCAGTTGCACGAGAATCTGCTTTGCTACTCTGCCTCTTGGCCCGAAAGATGCTCCGAACAAACCTTACTAGGGCGGGCACTCGAAGTCCCCGAAGCTAAGGGTGAAACCAGAAATAACCTTACCAGGGCAGGCACTCGAAGTCCCCCGAGGCTAAGGGTGAGATCTCCGACCGGAGACACTCGTGCACTAAACAGTGCTGCAGACCGACTAAACAACCGGCGTGCTGAAGCAGACATAAGTCTAGCTCTCAATAATAATATCAAATCATGAATGAATCCAAATGAAGTGAGAACCTCTCCTTTTATAATGCCAAACTCCCTCCAAAATTTAACTCTCCTTTGACCTGCGCAGTTTACCTTGGGTCAGCCTGATGCCTCCCCCATCATACCCATGTGGACCCCCAAGGCCCCCTCTCTAAGTTACAACGTCAATCTACTAGGAAAAGAACACTTTATTATAAAGTGAGGTGACTAAAGTGAGGTGACCCCTCTTATTTCTCACTTTATTTATTATTTCTAGCTAAAGCGGCAAAAATAAAGCAAAAATGCAATATTCCAATTAGCAAAGCTAGTGGAATACACATCAGTGATGCAAATCCCAACCTAAACTATCTGATGGTAGAGGGTGAGCCACTCAATAGTGTTGTATGTGAATGAATTAATTTTTACAGGGTCATGAGTGTTCATAGAAGACTACAAGAGGAACCTGGCAGCAGAGTTTGACATGAAGGATTTGGGACTGATGCATTACTTCATAGGCCTGCAAGTATGGCAGAAGGACAGGGAGATCTTCCTTGGTCAAGGGAGATATAATACAAAGATTCTGAAAAGGTTGAGGATGCAAGACTATAGGCCTATGTACACGCTTATGATTACAAACTAGAGGAGGATAGATGCATCAGAGGACGAGGACGTGGACCCAACCTTGTATAGAAAGCTCATTGTGTCGCTCATGTATCTAGTTAATACTAAACCAAATATTTGCTTCGCGGCCAACACTCTCAGTGGTTTCATGGTGGGACCTAAGAGAGTGCATTGGACAGGAGCGAGGCACATTCTGAGGTATTTGCATTGCACGGTTGAGTATGGGTTGAGGTATACAAGAGGTGATGGTACCAAATTATGTGGTTTCACAGATGCAAATTGGGAAAGCACTTCAGTAGATCGAAAAAGCACATCAGGGTGTTGCTTTAGCATTGGATCAGGGGTTGTATCTTGGTGTAGCAAGAAGCAGGTCCATGGCACTGAGTTATGCAGAAGCAAAGTACATGGAAGCTAGCATGGCTACATGCGACGTTGTATGGCTTTGGAAGCTGCTAGTGAGCTTGCTCAATCAGAAGATGGAGGCGACCAAATCTACTGTGATAATCAAAGTCACATCAAGCTCTCTAAAACTCAAGTGTTTCATGATATGTCGAAACATATAGATATATGATACCACTTCATTAGAGATTGTGTGCAGCGTGGAGCAATCTAGCTACTACATGTTCCCACAAAGCAACGAGTTGCATATATACTCACGAAAGCTCTACGGAGAGCTAAGTTCGTCTATTTTAGAGAACACATGGGTATAGTGGAGAACCCTTTCCAGTAGCAGGGACAGTAGATAATCTCTCACTTGCAGTCGTTGCAACAAAAGCAGCATGAGATCGGATGCAGCGCAAGCAGTATTGGCAGCAATGTAAGGTAGCACAGTGCAGTGTCAAGCAGCAGCGCAGAAGCAGAGTGGTTAAGCTACAGGGTTAGAAGATGACTCGGAGTATGTGCAGTGGCTTGGTGGATAGTGACAAGGTGTTACATATGTCAAACATCAGCGGTGTGGAGATGTTATGAGAGAACACCTTCCTCACAAAGAGGGAGTGTTAGATTTTGCAGCATCCGACCGGTGTTCTAGTCTCGATTTGTGTCAAAGAGGCTAAAGAACACAAGATCTCCAAAACCCAGGAAAGGTTTCGCGAGTTAAAATTGTGAAACGCCTTAACTAAATTAATTAACCATCATTTAAATTTTTCCTAAGTCTAGCTTAGGAAAATTGGTTAATTAATAGGAATTAATTAAGGAAAGTCGAGAATGCTCTAGAGACTCACATGGATCGAGTCTAAGATGTCTTAGTCGTTGATTGAGATCTAATCATGGCCATTGAAGCTCCAACGAGAGATTATAAGAGCAAATTGATGGGATGGAGATAAAAACACTAAAGACACAAAGGGAGCGAGTTCCTTGGCAAATCAAGCTATTCAATAGCAGAGATTGAGCAAGAAAAAGAGTTTGAGCCAAAGGAGAGCATCAGCGATTGAAGGAGCAGCAATAGAGATTTTTGGTGGGGTTTCAAGAGTCGGAGAGTCAGTAGAAGGGAGGTTGTATTATTCCTCAGAGAGGCTGCACAGGGACTACACAGAGACTTCAGAGCACCAGTTCGATTCAATCAAGGAGGAGGTCGATTCAGTAGTTGGTGGCCGGAATTTTCATCAGAAGGCCAAGTGAGTCGTTTCTAGAAGCGAAGTTAGGAAGAGAGACAGATTCCAAGCAATTCCAGAGGCAATGAGAAGAGGATTTGCACAAGCATTGCATAGAGGCTGCGCAACGGCATTTCTTGTAGCCCAGACTGAGCCAGTTTCTGGAGTTGGATCAGTTGTGGAGTGAGACAATTTGTCTCACAAATATTTTGGTCAGATTATCTCTGAAGGATTCTTAGTTTCAAATCCATATAATTGTACTCAGATTTTATAGTTGCATAATAATAAAATAAATCCTCATTTGTTGCATCAGTTTTCCCTTCGGGGTTTTTCCAGTTAAGTTAGTCCAAAAACATTGGTGTCGATTTTATTGTGTGTGTGCATTATTTCCTCAACTTCCAGTTTATTTTCCGCAGTGTATTTTATTTTTGTGAAGAATTGCAGTGTGATTTATTCATTGTTTGTCGTATAACAAATAAACTGCTAATCAATTAGAAGAATAAATTCCAGTTGCTGCAATTTAAGGAATTTTCACAGCTTACCAAACTTTGAGGTCTTGTAGATAAGACCCTAGGCTTCGTGTATGTGCTCCCGGAATCCACCAATTCTTCCTCTAATGCAATTTTCTCTGTGCCCTAGCCTAGCCATCCTATTCAAGGGGACCAAAATTTAGAACAAGAAAATTCTGGAGAAGATTTGAAGATGATCACCAACGGCTTGAACCAATGCCTTTTCCTTTCGGCATATGGAGTCCTAGATGCTTTAGATTCGCCAAAATTGTCCTTAAGGTGGTCAACAATTGATGCCCTAGGTACCAACTCTTAACAATTACCCACTCAAGAATTATGGAGTTTCATGGCGAAAAACAATATTTCACCACTAGGAACATTCATCACATGTCATACTACGAGTAACATATGCAATTGCCAACCAAATAGCTTTCAAAAATATATTTTCAACAATTAGGGCACAATGTAGCATTAATCTAGTTGCAACAATTCCATACATTAGACATTATTCGAAGAAAAGCTTCAACAAAAAGCACTTACAAGATTACAATATGATATATCTATCCACAATTCAAGGGATAGCTCCAAAGAGATCAAGATTTCTGCTCCAAATATCGAAATGCATCAAAGATCATCCAGTAGCCAATCCAAGAACAAGTGTGAATTTGCCAAGAAGGCCTAAATTCCCAAGTGTTATGATGATCCAATACAAATGAAGTTATGCTCTATATATATATATGAGTCCCACTAGGTCAAATTATGCCTATGAGCCCCGAAACATTATAAAATTGGGCAAGATACATCCCATGGTCACAAGCTGACCAAGTAGCTTTTACAAAATATGAATTAGCCATCCAAATGCTAGCTAAAATGATGACATCATGTTGATCTAGGGTCGTTGGAAGGCCATGTTGAGACCTCTTTGTGCCAAAATGTGTGAGAGGGCTCCACAAATCTCGAACTAGGGGATGGCCCCTAACTCTTCATGCAAATCATTATGTGGGGCCCCAATTTGTGTTTGGGGCACAAAACTAGTCTCATGAGTCTCTTGAGGATATAATAGCTTGTAATGCTCCAATATTGAGGTCTCTAATGATGGTGGTTGCCCTCCCATGTCTCAAGGGATGATAAAAACCTCCTCTAGTCCTTGGATCAACTCCCACATCACATGGTGCATGCTAGGCCAGTCGGGGCATAGTAGTCCAAGTGCATCATCTCATGAGTAGTGTGTGGCAACGAGCAAACTGCTAAGGGTGTTGAAGTCGCCCATGGCATGAAATGATGTTTTGCACGTGATGGGAGTCCCATGGCTCTCAACGCTTCACCTGGGGGTGTCAATATGATCCTTTGGTGGACATGGGCCCCAATTAAGTTGCCCAGCCCATGATGAAACCACCTGCCAATTACATATAATGTAAAATGTTGCATCCTTACCATCAGGTACAATAATTTATCAGTGCATCTAAGTGAACTAAGCTTGTTAATCAAGGGCAAATTGAGACATCATATTAGGCTTCCCTTCCAGATTTGGGGCTTTAATAGTGTTACCTCCCTAGGTAAGAGTGGTTAATAAAGAACCCTATTAGGTGTTCCCATCCCCTAAGGGGAACACCTAGGAAACAAGGTGATGGCCATGATAAGGTGTAGAGCTCATGTTTGGATTTTTCCCATGTGCTAATTAATGTCCCGACCATCTTTTGCATTTTATAATATTATTTTTCTTTTTGTTTCTTGCTTGTGGCCATGATATGCTTTTAATGTTCTTTTGGTTGCATCAACCTCTGGGGCAACATTTCCAGGCCTGACCCAGATATTGTGGACAAGGGAAGGGAGAGTGTCAGTGCCTTGTGGACCCAATGGTCATGTGGACCTAGAGAAGGAAAATGATGAAATAGGGCTTGTAATATGTGAAGGTGAGTGAAAAATGTGGAATGGGAAAATGGGACCACGCTACCAAAATCAAGGTTTCCCAAGTAGTACCCTTCTTGAAACCATAGATCAATAGGGAAGATCCCATAGGACTAGGATTGATGATTAACCCTCCATTTAAGGTGAGGGAACAAAACCATGGTCAAAGCCCTTTATTCTTCCAAGTCACCCAGTAAGCCATGCCCAAGATACCCAAGAAAAACAAGCATAAACACTCGATTGCACAATGAAAAACATACCTTTTGGGTTGGATTGCCCACCTTCAAACATATGCTCCTGACAAATGGGCGAGGGGACATATGACTGATACAGGGAGCAGATCAAATGGAACATGTATCGACTTCACTAGTGGTTGTCAGGGGATGTTGGTTGTCGTCTGAAGAGATAACTAGGATAAAATTGCTCCTATGGGGTCACCTACTTTTGGTGGGTAACAAGGCAGGCTTAGGAGGCCTCTTGGCATGCAGGAATACATCCCGATGATACACAAAAAATCATCACCTGCAATGGGTTGACTTGTGGGCTCTAGGGAGTACTCATTGAAGCAAAGCTTTGGTAAGAACCCCTTGCAACTTTCCTTAACCCAACGAGGATAAGGGTAGAAGAGGAAACACACCTTAGTTAGATTTACTTTAGTGCAATCACACATCTCAAATTGCGCACTCATACAAATCACCACATATTCGTCAATTTAATAAATTTAAATCAAAGTGAAATCTAACTCAACCAAAATGTACCAAGCACATTCCACAACATTTTTTACAGCATTCAGTACTTAGTTATTTTTCATTGCCACATTTACTTTCAAGAAACATTTACTTTTGGCACTTTCATTTCCAAGTATAAGCATTTTACTTTCAAGCATAATCTCTCACTTTGAGCATTTACTTTCACGAGCTCACTTTACTTAGAATCGGTCTTTATTTGTTACATCATTTTCCTCCAAGTATTTCATTGATATTGTCATTGTTATAATCTCTCACTTTGAGCATTTACTTTCACAAGCTCACTTTACTTAGAACTGGTCTTTATTTGTTACATCATTTTCCTCCAAGTATTTCATTGATATTGTCATTGTTATATATCTTGCTTGTGGATGGTCATTTGTACTTGTGAAGTTTATTTACATGCTTTAAAGTAATATGTTGTAATTTATATTTTGATGGTTGAATGTGTTTTGGGTAATTCAATTAACACTTAGATAAATAATTTCCATTTACTAAAGCTTAGTTGTCTCACAAGGTTCACCCCCCTGGCTTCACTAGGAGTTAGACTAGACAGACGAGTTGAGAATTGAGTGGTTGCTGCTCAACTCGAGACTTGCCCCTAAGGCCACACCAAATGGATTAAAGATTTTTTCCGTGTTATCCCAAGTGTGGATTGGGTGGCAACAGTGGTAATCAATTGAAAATAGTACCACATGCTTACAAGCACATTATTGAGTCCCTAAATATCACTAATATGAATTTCAAAACTGAAGTTTGATAAGTTATGCTATACACTCTTATGGCAAGACAAATGGAAGAAACGGTTCAGTAGCAGCAATGAGACAGAGGATTCAAAGTAGGTCTTTTCATCCAATGTCAGGGGAAAAGGAAAATGCACAAAGAGGAAACATTAATATAATGGTGAAGACACAAATTATTACTCCTCACGTCAGCAAGGGTACATACAGCTCTTTGCATCATTTTTCACCACCATTCTAAGCCTAAGGTCACAAATCAAAAGTTGTGTAATGACCATTGTGAGCCTCTATATGAGGTATCCTAGTCCTTGCGTCTTGTTGTTTGTATCTTGTGGTTTCAATCGGACCATGGGCAATCCCTTGAAGTTCATCTTTGGCTTTTTTTTGTATAGGATAGAGGACCTTGGGTGGGCTTACATGAGGACACATGGTTCTATGGGAGCCTGCTTTTGTAGGGGTGATCACTGATGTATAGGCTAGTCCAAGCCTGCATCAAGGACCAAGGTGCACCTATGTCTTACTACAAGGTTACAAGTCTATAGGTGGCCTTAGCTTTTGGTGTAGTATCTCAAACAGTCTTGATGCATGGCAATCTCATATTGATAACTTTTACAATTCCTGAGGAATTTCCAAATGCAAAGTGGTCCTATAAGTCAAAAGTTCAACTTGGTCTCAGTTTGTTCAGCTTGATGAGAGGGTTGCATGCCATGTACAAATTTCCAAAACAGTGAAGGCAATAGCGAAGTTACAGCTAGTCAAATGTGGTCAAAGTTCAAACATGTCATACAAGTTCCAAGTCGCAAAACAAGGTGAGTGTTGGCAATTTCATACATGTGTTATGTTAAAACTTAAAACTAATCTATAGGATGAGAGAACCAAAACTCAAGTCTCAAAATCCTCAGATTCCTCATGGCATCAAAGAAACCGCGTAGTGGATTGATGAAGCAAAGAGTGATCGGTCGGGAAGCTCATAAGCGAAGAGGAAAATTTCACTCCTTAGAGGGAGCAGCAGGCCGAAATTTTCAGAGGCAGTGCAGTTCATTGACAGGCAAGCCGAGTTGTTGAGGCAGCAGTTCAATTTTCAGTTGCAGGTTGGCAAAAAATTCAAATAGCCCGGGATAGTGATTCCAGTAGTAAGAGGGAGCAGCTACAGCGCAAATATATGCTGAGCAGATTCCTTGGTTAGACGCAAAGGGTTTTGCAACAGATGAACCAGTGTCGGGTGGAAGAGAAAAGCACACACAACAGAGGGAAAATTTCCAGTTGCAGATTCGCAGAAATAGCTATAGAGTCGCGCATTCCAGAAGGAAATGTGAGTAGTAGAGCAGCAACCAGGCAGAGGTTAAGAGGGAGTTTTCGACTTGATCACAGATGGCCACTACAGGGCTAAGAGATCAGGATAGGTTGGATAGATCATCCAACTACGTCATCTGTAAGGCTAGGATGTCCTTCCTTCTAGATGAACATGGCCTGAAATCCTACGTTAATAATGTAGTGGTAGTTCCTCAGGATGCAAGTCAGCTAAAGGAATATAGGAAAAGGATGGTGTAGGAGAAGCGGCTGATCCTGGATGGAGTTTGGGACCATATTGTTTCACATATAGCGGCCAAGGGAACGGCCAAAGAGATGTGGGATGCTCTCTCCATGTTATAACAAGGAACTTCTGAGCACCGGAAGATGTTCCTAAAGGAGAAGTTGAGATGCATCCGAATGCAAAAAGGGGGAGGCATAGATCCCTTCCTTACCAGCTGTCAATTGTTGGGGCAGTGCCTCAACCCACGGAGCTAGTGCGATTGGCACTCAACAGTGTCTCACAGGAGTGGCAGGTATTCGTCCAAAGTAGCTTGGGCAGAGATACCTTGCCAAGGTGGGACAGGATTTGGGCAGATTTATAGCAGAAGGAGTTAAGACGAGCTCTGTTAAAGAGCTCCATCAGTGGAAATAGTAACAGCGGATCGAAGGTGGTGAAGGAGGAGGAGAATGTGGCCCTCGCATCTAAGGGTCCCAATCAGGGGCAGGGGGTGCAGAAGAAGAAGGACCTATCAAAGGTCGAGTGCTTCAGGTGTGGCGAGTTTGGCCACTATATTACCTAGTGTCCTCTCAGAAAGAAGGAAAAGTAGGAGAAGCAGGACCAGTAGGCATCTTCAAGAGAGATCGACAGGTTGTCCTCCAAGTTGGAGGAAGACTTCGCTATGATTGGCCATATACCTCCTGGAGTGAGGTGAGGTGATTTGGAGTTGTAGCCCCTGAAAACTACAGATGGGCAAGATCCTTGAGGAGTCCACCTCATGGATCAGTACCTAGCTACTGGGGGCCCAAAGTATTAGGTAGCAGGATGGATCAGTGGCAGTAGATGCAGTCAGATACCAAAGTGACAGTTGCAGAGACTAGTAGTAGTCAAATTCTGGGGAGTGCAGTGCAGAGTTGGCAGCAGTGCAGGTGGCACAGTGCAAAGTCAGGAGCAACGTAGAGTCCTCAGTGGACAGTGCAGTAGCTAGTAGCAGTCAGGGACTCGGGAGACAGATGCATCATACTGATCATAGATGATTCAGTATTTTGGATGTTTTTCAGTTGTAGATGTTGCAGTAGCAGTAGCAATAGAGTTGCAGTGCAGATGCAGTGTTGCCAGCAATACAGCAGGGTCAACAGCAGCACATATGCAATGTATATAAGAGTTGCGCAATAGTTGGTGGGCAACAGCAACTATACATCAGCATCGTGACAGGAGATGATGCAGAGACAGGGTGTTGTGACGGGGTGTGCAGCACTATAACACATTCCTCGCTAAGAGGGAGTGTTAGTTTTTGTAGCATCGAATGTGTTCTAGCCACGAAATTTGGTGGAGAGGGTAGAATACATGAGATCTCCAAAACCTAGAAATCGTTTCTGAAAATTCCACTTAAAAGTGTCTCAATTATATTATTAACCGATTTTTAAATATTTCCTAAGTCTAAACTTAGGGAATATGGTCAATTAATCAGTAATAATTGAGATAAGGTGGGAATAGTTTAGAAACTCACACGGATCAATCCAAAGATGATCCTAGCCATCGATTATGTTTTAATCTTAGTCGTTGGTGCTCCAACAATGGATTATAAGAGGAGACCGATGTGGTGATGGAGAATACACTTGAGCAATTCGATTTCCTTGGCAGATTGATTTCTAGAGTAACAACAGTCAGTTGTCGGAGAGATCCAAAGATTGAAGCATTGAGTGAGGGGCAGGGACAGTGATCCGAAGGAAGTTTCTCACAAAGAGGCAACAGCAAGAGGGTCGAGTTATTCCCAGTACGGAAGCGCAGAGGACTGTGCAGTTGCTTCAGAGAGAGCAGTTTGATTTGTTGGAAAGAAATTTGTTCTAAGTTCCAGAAGCCGAGCAAAGGTTCCAGAGGGTCGGAGAGAAAATTTCCTCAGCAGCAAAAGAAAAAACGACTTCATCAAAGATTGGTTGGAGGCTTGACGTAATAGAGACTGCTGTAGAGGATTCAGGAGGTCGAGTTTTCTTAAGGCGGGTTGTGCCAGGATTGCTTTTGGAGAAGGGTAATCCCCTTCAATAATTTTCCCATACTTTTCTTGTTGTGGATTGCCAGTTTCAGGCATCCAGATTGTACTCAGATTTTCACTGTTGTATAATAATAAAAACCCTCATTGTTGCAACGGTTTTCCCAAGTTGAGTTTTTCCGGGGACATTTGTCCAAAAATAATTGTGCCATATTTTTTGTGTGCGCTAACTTTTCTCAGATTCCAGCGCTATTTATTTATCACATAATTTTATTTGTAAAGGTTGCAGTGTGTTTATTTCAATATTTGTTGTGGCAGATAAATTGCTCAAAAAATTAACAATTAAAAGAAATAATGTCAGTTGTTGCAATAGGATTTCAATAGTGAAATTTTCACACTTAGTGGGAAAACTAAATTGTTGTAATGTAATTTTTTATACTCAAGATGTCGAACCTCCATCAGTGGGTCACGTGGCTATGGTACCTTGCCCTAAAGTCTTTCCTACTTTGCGGCCACCATTCTCACACACACCTATGAATTGATGTGCTAACTTGGGACATTCAGTTCTCCTTGGGGGCTGGAAACACCTAATAGAGTCAATCCATCTAACCATTGTTAACATAGGGATGTTTTACAGAACTTTATCTAGTTAAACATTTAAAGGATAGTTTTTTGTGAAGTATTACTATGCCCCTAGCATTAGGTATGGTCCACTCTAATGCATTATGGTTATTGTCCCTAATGATTGGTGATTTCACTTGCTTTTGAATAAGGTTTTGTTAGGTGGTATTATCATAGCAGCAAAGGCCTTTGGAGACATGATTATCCTCCTCTTAGCAGTATTCCAGAAATCATTTCACACATTCCAAAGAGCCAATATGACCTTGTTGATGCAACGTTGCCCACCTAGAGCAAAGCATTAAGCTACTTAATGATTCCACATGGTACTTGACTCTAAGAGGTACCCCCAGATGCTAAAAATTTGATTCCATGAAGCTTAGAGTTATGAAGATATTGATGATGTGCCCAGTTGGACCCAAGATGTCCCCAGGTTGGCCTTGACACCTATTTGATGGGCATTGATTGTTCTGAAGCCCAGATGATGATGGTTATCTTTGAGATGACAAGGGAGGGCTTACGCATCGCTTTTTGACCCCAAAGCTTGAGTAGATTAGTGCCACGTCACCCTTCTTTCCCTTTAGAGGGTGAAATAGGGCACTATGGTGATGACATCTTGGTATGGAGGCTCTTTGGAGGTATGCCCATGATCCTAGAGCTACTTCTTGCAGTATGGAGTACTCATTAGCCCATTTGACACTTGCTTATGGCATTTAGATCTCCTACGGAGAATGATGTCATAGTGGAGGAGGTTTTCTACCCATACGTGTGGGAATTTTTGGCATATTTTGTTATGTTTTTTATTAGTTCTAAGGCTGTCTTATAACCTCACTCTTGTGGAACACAAAGTAAACTTGTAATTAGGGCTTTGACTTGTATTTTCATAAATGAGTGAGTTAGGTCTCATATAATTAGAGACTCCCCCACATTTCATTTCATCATCACACATTCACTTCTCTTCTAAGAGTGTGAATTAGTCATTTTCGCTACATTGGGCAAGATGTGATTTTCTATGGTGCAAACTTCTTATGGAGATGACCTCTTGCATGGAGATGTTTTTCTGAGACTGGAAGAAGTGCTTATTTGGAGGATTTTGTAATTTTATTGTTTTATCTTTGATATTTTGCATATTGTTTGTATGAAGTGGATTTTATATTTATGCCATGGATAAATGCTTAACTTATGTTGAAATCTTGCTCCATTATTGCATGCAAAATTGTTCTCTTGGAAGCCTATAAAGAAAATCTAATAGTGCATTC
The DNA here is from genome assembly GCA_034641835.2 of Pinus albicaulis. Classification (NCBI taxonomy): domain Eukaryota; kingdom Viridiplantae; phylum Streptophyta; class Pinopsida; order Pinales; family Pinaceae; genus Pinus; species Pinus albicaulis. Next base: position 347,955,434 of record CM076573.1, on the reverse strand, counting down.
CTTATATTTAATTTCTCCCCTCACAGGAAAAATAGTTAGGGTTTTGAAAGTGGATGCCCTAGCCATCCCCATCTTACTCTACCAAAGTCTCTTCCAATTTTGCCCCAGTGGACTCCATTAATTCCTTGTAGGATAAGGAACTTATCATTCCATTGATCATCCATAAACTTTATTGATTTTCCTTCTCTTTTCCTTGCTCCTAGAAATCTAGGGTTGGTTGCTAGGGTTTTTTAGGGTGATTTTCTGCATAAAAGTGAATTTGTGTTGGTTGGTTGTGGCTCATTATTTGGGAATTGCATCTATAAAACATATAAAGGGAAAATCGAGCATAGTGCATGGTCAATGCCTCTTATTTAGGGACGATCTCATACTTGTTTGTTGTTATGAAGACATTGCAGCCAAAAAAATCAAACTCCTAGCCCTAATCCTAGTGTCTATTGGAAGGCCCTTGCTCCTCTTTATTAATTATCATTAGAAGGCCTTTTCATTGGGTTGATATATGACATTGTGCACCTTATTATTGCATATCAATCAAACCCTAACTAACAGCAGCACTATTTTTGGTCTAGACATAGAGTATTTGAACCTTGGTATAGAATATCTAGGCCTCTCTAGGCTTTGCCAATACTCTAGGTTTTATTATAGACCTCTTTCCATCACATTGAGCCATAGCATTAGAATATCCTTTGGGTAATCTAGGGAAACCTCCCTTGTGGTCCAATACCACTAAAGAGCAAGAGAGAGGTTGAGGTGACAATAACAACCCTTTCTCTTGTTGCCATAAGGTTTGGCCCCACCTAGTAAGGCTTTGCAATAGACCTGCTAGATTTTGCGGCAACATATCCTTCAGAGTTTTTGCTCTAGTACCATGTTAGTTTTTGAACCCAACAACCTGGAAATTAATTCCTAGCAGATTTATCACAAATCTACTGAATAAAAGCACAATTGGATTCTTAACATAAACAAAAAATTATTCAGCAGAAGCGCATCAACCAATCTCACACATGCACACACAAATTTCTGCCCAATCAACAACTCCTCATTTATTAATCAAAATCTGTTTGGGCTCCCTTACCGGGAAGATGGGCCAAATTGAGGAAAATACATACACAAATTTGAATTTGATCCAACTGATCAAGCCCTAGACTTGGTTGATTTGGATATCCTTGCTGACCCCTTTGCACCTTCCTTGAACCCAGCACACTTGAGTAGAAGTCCTTCTCTACCCACCACTAAGATGCCTCTCTCAATGCCTTATGCCCCTGTGTCATGTCTTTTCCCTTGGCCTAGCCCTTCCTTTATAAGCTTGAGTTATAACCAAATCCACAACAATGATCACCAATGTGATTGATGACTAAGATTAGATCTCGCCTCACTTGAGGTTGATGATTGAGATTCATCTAATTTACTAATGCAAATAATCATTGCATCAGATTAGATTAAACTCGCTTTTCTCTTATAAAAGTAATTTGCTAAGGTTCAACAGCTATTAGAAAACTTATTGCACACCCAGACACTTAGTGCTATGCAAAAGTAGTTGCCCAAGCTACAAACATCTACATTGGCAATATATTCATTGATATGATTTGCTATATTGGTTTTATCACCAAACTCTGAAACAGACCCACGGTTCACCCAGATTACTCGCGAAATAGAAGTACGCTCGGCGGCTAAGCGAACGATTCAAATGCGGACGGAATCAAACTCGCGTTGTAGGGATTTGACTCGTAATCCAACGATTTTGACTTCATGGCGAGCGATTATTAGATTATTAGGTGCTCGGCCATTGGGATTTTCAACTTTTCCGCCATGAGGTTTTTCTGTTTATTAAAGCGAGTACATTCTGTTTTGTTATTCATTTTGTATTTGAACCGCCTTTACCCAGCGTGCGCCATCGGCGTAAGGCCGCCATCGACGTAGATTCGGAGTTAAGTTTTAGCTGCTAACATGCCGGCCACTCCTTTATCTTGATGTCGGTCTGCCAGTAGACATGGCCCTGCACCCTTCGAACTCCTAATTGCTGTGCCGCCGCCATTCAAAGCTCACGAGTCACAACTTACGATTTCAAACTTCACACATTGTTCGGGTCCCGGGAGTCCAGAACTGTAAGTGTCCAGACTCCACTCAGCACTGTCGATTGAAAGTTTTTAAAACTCGATTTAACAATAATTTTGTTTTTTTTTAAAATTTTTTTAGTTTATCCGATATCGGATATCAAATTTAACTAACAAAACAAAACAACGACTTCCCCAAAATTGTTTCTTCCGAATGGTTGTCATGATTATCCTGATGATTGACATAAGTCAAATCGCTTTGCTTGTTCTGTGTAAGTTCTGTGCAAGTCCGATCGACGAAAGGACCTTTTGCATCATCTGCGGTTTTCCCTGACAGATCTTGCACTGTTGCATTCATTAAAAAATACATACAAAATCAGTCAAGGCGTTTGTAAAAGAAACCAATGCCATACATCTTGCCTTGGCTAGCTGTTTTCCAAGGCCGAATTCCAAATTAGTACTGCCATTTACGCCTGTTATATTTGTTTCAGAGGCATTCTGAATTCGCAGAAACTCGAAAGCTACATAGTAGTCAATGTTACATAGTGTCCACTGTCACTTGCAAGAATAAAACTCGTAAACTAATATCTAAATTTTATAAATTTAAATATAAATTGAATTCTGTGTATTTCAGATTTCTGTCTTGAAATCAGAAATGCACCATTTCTCACTCTGAGTCAGTGAGTCCAATAATCAATTGTTTCAAATTTCAATGGTAAACTGTAATTTAAGTACTAAAATTGTTTCATTTTTCCATGTACAAAGGTTGTTTAATTTTTATTTTTTTTGTCTTCTTATTTTGCAGGAAGTTAGGTACCACAACAATGCCGAGGGAGAAGGATTTTGCTTGGGCTTATTGTGACAAGATTCCCGAAAGCGCCAAGCTCCTTTGCAAATTTTGCAAAGCAGAATGTAGTGGAGGCATCTATAGATTCAAGTACCACATTGCACAGATACCTGGGCATGATATAGGTCTCTGCAATAAGGTTGACGATAATGTCAAACACCAAGCAGTCTTGGCCCTTGACATGTTGACGCAGCATAATGCTAAGAGAGCAAAGCAAAAACAAGAAATAGGAACTCTTGGAGTTGAAGTTTCTTCTTCCAATACCCCCTTTTCATCTCCTTCTGTTGAGTCCTCAATGCCATTCCCAAGTTTCTCACACATGCCTCCAAGTCCAAGTCAAAGTCAAACTCAAGCCCAGAGGAATCCTCCTGCATTCAACATTGGAGGTGGAAACATTAACACTTTTTTTGCTCCCCGCACAAAACCTGGTTCCCAACCTACCTTGGATGGCACTGGTTGGAAAAAAGATATCCATAGACAGGCAAGGAAAGCCATTGCTAACTTTTGGTACTATTCTGACATACCTTTCCATTGTGCCAGAAGTCCTTATTGGCAAGCTATGATTGATGCAGTCGCTGTTGCAGGTCCAGGATTCAAAGCCCCTACATCAGAGAGCCTTAGGACAGATTTATTGTTAGAGAGTGTTGAAGATGTCATGCTTGTGCTAGCTGAGTTTCGTTCATCATGGGTAGAGACGGGGTGCACCATCATGAGTGATGGATGGACTGATCAGAGGAATAGAACTTTAATAAATTTCCTTGTATCTTGTCCAGCAGGCACAATGTTTCTCAAATCAGTGGACGCCTCAGAAAAGGTTAAGATTGCCCAACTTATTTGTGAAATGATGGAGGAAGTCGTTCAAGAAGTGGGAGAAGAACATGTTGTACAAATTGTCACCGACAATGCAGCTAATTATATGGCCGCTGGTAGACTTTTTGAGATTAGGCACCCCACTATTTTTTGGACCTCTTGTGTTGCCCATTGCTTAGATTTAATGCTTGAGGACATTGGTAAGCTTCATTGGATACATGAGGTTGTGGAGAAGGCAAAATCCATAACCAAATACTTGTACAACCACACTATTGTCCTAAACACCATGAGAAAATACACTGAAGGTAAAGAAATTGTTCGACCTGCAGTGACTAGATTTGCAACAAATTTCATATCTTTGCAATCTGTGGTTGAGCAAAAGATAAATCTGAAGAGGATGTTCTTGGGACCTGAGTGGATGGCATCTAAACATTCCAAGACCCTTGAAGGCATTGAAATTGTTGCACTTGTGTTTAATGACGGTTTTTGGAAAGATGCTGAAGAGATTATTGTTGTGACAGAGTCCCTTGTCAAAGTTCTCAGGTACTTCAAGTCTTTTAACTTTTTTCATTTTTAAAATTTCATTTCAAGCTTCTTTTTATTTTCAAAGTTTCATATTTCATTAATTTTGAAAGCTAACTTTCAGGATGGTTGATGGTGACAAACCCGCTATGGGTTACATTTATGAGGCGATGGATCTCGCAAAGGAGGCCATCAAAAGAAGATATGGGGATGACGAGGCAAAGTATTTGCCTCTTTGGGATATTATTGATGCACGTTGGGATAGGCAATTGCATTCCCTCTTACATGCTGCTGGGTACTTCTTAAACCCACAGTATTTTTATGATAAGAGCAAATTTAATGAAGATGGAGAGGTTGGCAGAGGACTTATGACATGCATTGAAAGGTGCTCCCCTGATCCAGAAATTCAAAGCCGTGTCTTTTCCCAACTACAGGATTATAGGACGCCAGCCAAATTATTTGCCTATACCAGTGCTATACGAGAAAAGACTAGGATGCTGCCAGGTACCCTGAAGGCTTCATCAATTCATTAAATTTGATTAAAATTTATTTTGTATGTTAAATGTTTTATTAAATTTTGTTTTCTTTTAAGTTTTTATTATTTAGTACTTACTACTCACAAACACTTGGCATTTGTTAGGTCTTTGGTGGCAAAATTTTGGTAGTGATACCCCAGATTTGAAAAGATTTGCCATTCGAATCTTAAACCAATCATGTAGTGCTTCAGGTTGTGAGCGCAACTGGAGCATGTTTGAAAAAATACATTCTAAGAAGCGCAATCGATTGACACAAAAGCGCTTAAATGACCTTGTATTTGTCCATTATAATCTACGACTTCGCAACAAGCAAATACAAGGTGAGAGCATGAATTTGAAGTTTTCATAATTTGATTTGCACTTTAAAATTTAAACTTTAAAGTTCAAACTTTAATTTACATTTCAATGTCTCACGATAATGACAGGTTTGGATTATTCAGCAATCGACCTTGAGGAGATAGATCTGCAAAGTACAAATGCATCAGATTGGGTCCAAATAGAGGAGGAGCCTCCTCTTTTAAGTCTACATGACTTGGAGAACTTAGAGAGTCAAGCAAGTGAAGGAGTGGGAGGAATTGCTTCTAGTTCTCACTCTTAGAGTCTTAGACTCTCAGTTATTGATTTTTTACTAATTTGCTTGGCAGTATTTTCAATTTTGTAAACTTTTAGAAGCATACGCTTCTGGTTCTATGTAGTCACTGGTTAGGACTCGGTACTTCGGATCATGTTTGGACTCATAACATATATGAGATACTTATTCATTCATGATATTTTGGACATCTATTGATATTATGCATTGTTTGGACATGGCTTTATTGAATATCAATGAAAAATATTTGTTTTAATTCAATTTATGTGTATATCTTTATTTATTGAATTTGCCGATTTTTTCCCGATTTTTTCCCGATCCGATTCAAACTCTTCGCTCTTTTGCCTCGCCGATTTATTGCCGATTCGATGCAGTAACATTGTTTATCGTTTATCACATCTTCAACCACATTTCAAGTTCTATTCATCACCTAGACTCCATAGCCCAAGGACAAGGCACTTGGTCTTGCTTGGCTTCTCCTTTTATATCTAAAATCCAAAAAAGCATTTTCATTCACCAAATCTGGATTTTCAAATCAGTATTACAAGGATTGATTTGTAGTCTTATTAGGGCTTCACTGGCCTAAAGTGAGGAGGACAATTACCGAGGTGAGAATCAGTGATGTCCTCAAATTGCCTGATGATTGGACTTATCTTTTGAAGTGCATGTTTTAGAGGTTAACATTTATAAATTTCCTTGACTCCCTAGTAAAAACATTGATTACAATATTTCCATCTAGTTGGTCTCCCTTGCCTAAATATTTAAGACTACCTGTGGTAACCAATATTCTCCTAAGAGATAGCCTCCAGGGGGGCAGTTCAATTGGTAATGACCATGTTATGAAGTATGTGATCCAGGGTTCAAATCCCCCTGATTAGCCTGTGAGCCATGTGTGGGGGTGTGTTTGGTTCACCTAAGGGTTATAGTGGTAGCAGTCAGAATCAACCCCATGTCACGCAAATATGAGCCTAGCCCAGTTGTCGATTCCTCTAGTAAAATAAAAATAAAAAAGAGAACATATTCACCTAAGAGATGGTGTTGCCACAAAACTGTTCTGTTATTTCCATCAAAATGAATAACTATGGAACCTTTTTTTATTTGGTTACCTTGATATTATTAGCAATTCTTAATCATTTTTAAATTTTAAACATGTATAATTGCTGATGTTGGATGATTGTGTTTCAAGATAGAAACTCAGAGTCAATGATGAATTATTAATGCTAACAGTGTTGACTTAGTAGACTTGAAGACCAAATCAGTGGTATCACTTTAACAGCTTGATTAAAATGACTTGATCACTTCAAAATGAAACCAATATGCTAATTTAAAAAGGGCCTTTAAAATATCGAATATACAAGGAAGGAAAAAGTTGAACAACAGAATGAAAGGTACCTTCCAGGCAAAATGGGAGCATCTGCAATACCCAATTTGTCAAACTCCGTATACTCAATGCAGGTTATACCATATTCCCAATATCCATAAGCTGTACTACGTTCCACTAAGACATTCACCCCCTCTGTTGCACCCACATTACGCTGACATGAAGCAAAACCAAGTTTCTGCATGGCAAGAAATACAGAAGAAAAATTACTGCCTAAAGAAACCAGTTAACAATAAATACCATCAGCATTAAATACACAAAACAGTTAAAGTCAACAATTTACTATTGGCATTTGTTGGTTGAGTGTTGATAGTGAGAGTCATAGAGATTGGAGATGTAAAAAGTGAAACAAAATCAAACAATTCAGAATATTAAAAACAGCAAAGAGAGAACATAAAAATAATTGTAAAATAAGTTATTTGTCAAATCATACACAAGGAAATAAATAAAACAACCCCAAACCCACTAAACTGGGAAAGTGTTGAGATTTGTGTATTTGGGGTAGCAACAGTTGTGCTCTAGCTCCCAAATTTTGTGGAGGGACTAGAGTACACTTGATCTACAAGACCCAGAAATGGATTTGAGAAATTTCAGTTGGTGTTCAAGTCATTCAAACAATTAATTATTTTTAATGGATTTCCTCAGTCTAACTTAGAAAAATAAAATAATTGAAGTGAATTAATTAACACGTGCTGAAATTGTCTTAAGTCACGTGGATCAAGCAGTCCTTTAATCTCAGCCGTTGATGGATGATTTAATCTCGGCCGTTGAAGGGTTCAACGAAAAAGTATAAGAGAAAGGCTTGAGGGTCAGTTGAACACACACATTTTAGTAGAACTAAGGAATAGATCTAGAATTCTAGGGCGGGTTTGCTAAGAATTTCAGGAGGAATTTCCTGCAGCGAGGGGTAGTATTGGCCAAGGGAATGATCTGATTCCAGGGCCAAGAAACAGCAAGAGGCAAGAGGAGCAGCACAAGGCCAGCGCAGAGAGGCTTCAGAGCCACACAGAGTAGCAGGGGCAACGCAGAGGGAGCTAGGGCCACACAGGGCTGCCACTGGCCTAGCAAAGGCAGCATAGACCCTCTAGGGGTGACGCAGGCCCTCCTCGGGCCACACAAAGGCTGACGCAGGCCCTCTAGGACAACGTTGGGGCTTCAAAAGTAGCGTTAAGGGTTTCTAGGGTCAGATCCAGGCTAAGTCCTGTAAATCCCATTTGAGGGTGTGGATCAATCAGATATTTGGCACTAGATCTTCAGGTTAGCTGCAGATTTGATATCTTTTATTCTTTGTCGGGTTTTCCAAGCTTGGAACCCAGATTTGTTGTACTCAGAACTACTTAATAATAAACCCACATATGTGCTGAACTGGTTTTCCTGCTTTGGGTTTTTCTGGGGACTTATGTCCAAAAATCCATGTGTCACTTTGCTGCATGAGTGAATTATTCAGTAAATGATCTGCATGTGTAGGCTATAGTTGTGTTTATTTTCGGTATTTTCTGAATCTAATTTCTGGAAATAACTTGTATTAATTAAATCAAGTAGGAGGAAATAGACCAATACACTGCAATAGAATTTTCACATGGTATCAGAGCGGCAGATCAAGCTGAATCTCCAGCAATCAGCTGAAGAAATATTTTTTGTGCAGGGTGGCAGAAGAAGCAGCAGATTCAGAAAGGGCATCTTGACAGCAAGGGAAAGCAGATCTAGGAGATAGCGTTGAAGCTGCAGAAGGCCTCTAAGCTTACGCAGACCCTTCCTAGGGCAACGTAAGGACTGCATCACCCAGTCTGGGGCTACGCAGTCCAATTCTGAGCAATGTTGGGACTGCGCTGGGCCAGCCAGGAGGACGTTGTCCAGTCACTTCTCTTGTTTCAAAAAATTTTGCCAAGATCCGGAAGCAGTGCTTCAGATCTTCAACAGTGTTAGTGGGGTAGAGATTCTGCAGGTGCATAATTGTGCCTAGCTAAGGCAACAAAGGCGGGAGGAAGACAGTTATTCAGCAGATCTGAGCCAAACAGATCTGAGATTCGATCAAGAGGATTGGAGGATACTGTTCGTTTGAGTTTTGGTGGAATATTTCCAGGAGGGAAGTCAGTTTTCAGCAGAAGCAACTACAAGGGGGTTTCTAGTCACCAAGAAACCCAGATCCAGAGGGAGAAGTACTGTTTCTTTCAGATCTGAGCAAAGATGGCTCAATATGGACTGAGGGATCAAGATAGATTGGATGGCCTATCTAATTATGTCATCTGGAAAGCCAGAATCCTCTCAGTTTTAGATAAGTATGGTCTCAAAGATCATGTAGAGAAGACACTTGTTGTACCAACCAATGCAAATCCACTCAAGAAGTATGAAGAAAATCAAGCGTGGACGAAGCATTTGATCATAGACGGAGTCAAGGACCACGTGATTCCTCATATTGCTAGTAAGAATACAGCACATGACATGTGGTCAGCTTTGGAGGTGATGTACCAAGGAAGCTCTGTGCAAAGAATAATGCTTCTTGAGAATCAAATGCGGATGTTCCAAATGATGAAGGGTGAAGAGATAGATCCATTTCTCTTCAGACTTCAAGCTATCCGTGACCAGCTGATTGGCATGGGTGCTAATCTAGATGAAGGGCTCCTAGTGAGGACGCCCTGAATGTTGTCTCTGAGGAATGGGAAACGTTCGTCCAGAGCATTCTGGGAAGGGCAGCGTTACCATCATGGGTAGATATGTGGGCTATTCTCCGCCAAGAGGTGATCCGAAAGCGAATCAGCCAGAGTGAAGAAAGAAGAGGAGGAGGATGCAGCCCTTGCATCAAAGGAAAAGAAGCAAGGGAAGAAGAAGAAGGACCTCTCCAAGGTCCGGTGCTTTAATTGTGGTGATATTGGTCATTTCACCAACAGTTGTCCTAAGAAGAAGGACAAAGGAGCTTCTGATTCCAAGGCTGCAACAGCAAATGACGATGGCTCTGATGATGATGCAGCCATGAGTGCTCATGCACTTGAGAGAAGAGGTGGGGTGACATGGATATCTAGAGTATCCATATTCTATGTTGGGATCCTTGAGTCAGCCCTACTCTTGGATCACATACGAGCTACAGGAGCCTTAAGACAGTAGCAGGATGAGTTGGGAGATGGTTGCAAATGACCACACTGAAGAGCAAGAGGGAGCTGAAGAGATGAAGAGTGAGCAGCGTGATGCAGAGGCAGCAGCAGCGCAGAGAGGCTGATGGGACTTCAGCGACGCAGAGAAGCTAGGCTCATGCAGTGAAGTGTTGCAGCATGACAGTGTCTCCAGGGGGCAGCGTGATTCACTAGAGTACACTTGATCTACAAGACCCAGAAATGGATTTGACAAATTTCAGTTGGTGTTCAAGTTATTCAAATAATTAATTATTTTTAATGGATTTCCTAAGTCTAACTTAGGAAAATAAAACAACTAAAGTGAATTAATTAACACATGTGCTGAAATTGTCTTAAGTCACATGGATCAAGCATTCTTTTAATCTCAACCGTTGATGGATGATTTAATCTCGGCCATTGAAGGGTTCAACGAAAAAGTATAAGAGAAAGGCTTGAGGGTCAGTTGAATACACACATTTTGGTAGAACTAAGGAATAGATCTAGAATTCTTGGGCAGGTTTGCTAAAAATTTCCAGAGGAATTTCCTGCAGTGAGGGGTAGTATTGGCCAAGGGAATGATCTAATTCTAGGGCCAAGAAACAGCAAGAGGCAAGACAAGCAGCACAAGGACAGCGCAGAGAGGCTTCAGAGCCACGTAGAGCAGCAGGGGCAGCGCAGAGGCAGCTAAGGCCATGCAGGGCTAACGCTGGCCTAGCAAAGGCAGCACAGGGGTAGCGTAGACCCTCCAAGGGTGACGCAGGCCCTCCTAGGGCCACGCAAATGCTAACGCAGGCCCTCTAGGGAAACGCTAGGGCTTCAGAAGCAGTGCTGAGGGTTTCTAGGGTCAGATCCGGGATGAGTCCTGTAAATCCCGTTTGAGGGTGTGGATCAGTCAGATATTTGGCACTAGATCTTCAGGTTAGCTGCAGCCTGCAGATTTGATATATTTTATTCTCTATCGGGTTTTCCAAGCTTGGAACCCAGATTTGTTGTACTTGGAACTACTTAATAATAAACCCTCATATCTACTGAACCAGTTTTCCCGCTTTGGGTTTTTCATCCATGTGTCACTTTGTTGCATGAGTGAATTATTCAGTAAATGATTTGCATGTGTAGGCTGTAGTTGTGTTTATTTTCGGTATTTTCTGAATCTAATTTCTGGAAATAAATTGTATTAATTAAATCAAGTAGGAGGAAATAGACCAATACACTGCAGTAGAATTTTCACAGAAAGTAGGACTAGCAAATAGCTGAAAGTAATAAACAGAATGACTTCATAAGAATGTAATATGAAAGCAATTCAATGATCTGCAGAAGTTTAATTAAAATGAGATAATGGCTTCAACAAACTCAATAAAACAGAATTGTTAGAGGAACCTAGCCAACCAGTTATGACAATGAATGTGACAGATACAAAATTGCAGTTACAGCAACAGTCAAAGAAGTGAGGGCTATGACAATATAAAACCACATGTCAAATCAGCAAGCTATAACTATATAAAACCACATGCTGAATCAGTTGTCTCAAGGATTACTTGAACACGGGTCAGTAGAAAATACAAGTCTCTCTGGTACTATCATTTCTTCCACTGATGAAGCTAGTTTCGTCTAGGGCAATGCACACAGTAGTGGAAGAACCACTGCTCAGTAGCTACATTGCTGCTGAGACAACTGAATAAGGCTGAAATAAAGAGTGGAGTGTATCCAGAAAAGGAATATTAGCCCTCAAATACCAGTGAATCTCAACCCATTTTCTATCCTTGTATAAAAAAATACCAGAACCTTGCTGCTGAAACGTGAGAAATCAAAAGATGGGTATTTCCTTGCCCTTATGAACAACACTGAAGTTAAACTATAATATATATTAACCCTTTGGCTGGAAGACAAAGTACAACCTTTCCATGATGAAGACCTATTCCAGCCAATGCAAGAAGAGTCACATCTGTAGCAGCAACTGGATTACTGCAGATTTAATGACAAAGACATCGGAAAATTAGACAAACCAACCAGCAATATCTTTTACATAAAAAACTCTAGAATCTAAATCATCAATAGCAAGTTAATGCAAATAATGCCAAAAGGTAATAGAATCAAAGCATTACATATTATCTTATTGATTACAGGTCTTTACCTGATTTGTCGAACAGTTGCAGCTTTGCGACCATGACTATAAAACCAATCAAAAATGCCTTTATCTCTAGCAAGCTTCCATATAACACCATGGCCTCCTGGTTTAAGTACAAGTTTAAAAGGCTCACTTGTCACCCAATGCCCATCTTCTGCACCAACAGTTGGTACCAATGGCTGGAAGCAAGAGTTACATAGCAGTTAACAAGATTCCAAGGACTATAAGCACTGGGCATGCCAAACACACTAGGAAGGTCTACATATGATTGAGAGAAAACCTGTTCAAAAAGCTTAAAATTCTTCCTTCCTCGCCCAAACCATTTATGTCTTTCACAGAGTGCTGTGATCTGTTTGTGGTTGTCTTTTGCTGCACTTGTCATGATCGCCAAAGGGGTGACAATCTGTCTTCCATATATTTTGTAGTAAAGAAATTCCCTAGCCTGCAAAGGCAATAAGTCCCTGTAACTCTATTCACTATTCTTCTACTCCTCCGTCTCCAAAGAAAAACATCATATTTATGCTTGTAAAGATATGTGCAATGGTGCAAATTTACTTTGATCTTTGAAATCTTATTTTGCATGATTAAGGTAAGGTAGATTCGCCACATAATTTTCAGTAAAACCTTGCTATCATGTAATAAAAGCCAAAAGGTGGTTCTTAGTAACCCTATTTTGCATCTCATATAAAGAATTGATCATAAAAAATGCACACACTCAGAGAATATGGAGAGGACTCACTACTCTCCAAGTGAAGATAAAGATGTAACATCAGCATCGTGTGTATCTTGTTGCAGCCACTTACCATGCCTGAATGGAAGGGGGAAGAAATGCCTATGAATTTCAGCAATGGATCACCAAATTCAGTAAGGAGGAATGATTCTATCTTTGTGATGGTAGACAAGCTGACAAAAATGGCTCACTTTTTCCATTGAAGCCCACCCATGGGGCAACAGGTGTAGCTTAGGTTTTTATCGAGGAGAGAGTGAGATTGCCTGAAGTGCTGAAGTTTGATGTGTCAGACAAATGCTACAATAACATCGAATATTTCAAACAGCCTGTTTAGTGGACTAGGTACATGATTGAACTTTAGCACAGCCTATCATCTGGAAGCCAATGGCCAAACTGAAAGGATGAAGAGGTATTGGAGGACATGCCAAGGATATATGTGCTGAGTTGACCCTACAGTTGGGAAGAATTCCTCCCATTAGTGGAATCTGCATGTAATAATGGTTTTCAATGATCATCAGCTGCCAAAGAATCAAGATGTGTCCTTTTGAGGCTACGTATGGAAAAAAATTATGATTTGTCTACTAGTTGGTAGAGTTTAGAAGTCAGGATGACATAAGAAAGTGAAGTTTTACAATGAATGGAAGGCATTGTTAAGAAGGTTTAACAAAGTTTAAAGGCAACACAGCACAGGTAGAAGAATTATGCCAACAAAAAGAGGTTAGAAAAGAAATTTGAAGTTGCTGAGATTCTGTGAGAAAACATTTCTGAGGGTGCAACCCAAGAGAAGGCCATTGAAGTTTGGAAAGTGGAAACAATTAGCCCCAAGATAATGTGGACCAATTTAGGTTTTCGAGCATATTGGACCTATGGCTTACAGATATGCACTACCTCCTCATTTTGATATACATAGGGTATTTCATGTTTCTTTGCTTAAGCGGTATATGTTTGATCCTTGTTGTCACAAAATCTAGCATGCCTAGTGCAAAGCCTCACTGGGCGGGACTAGACCTTATCGTAACAAAAGAAAGGGTTGCAACTGTCACCATGGCTACCTTTCTCCTGCTCTTGAGAGGCTTTCCTATATCACCTAATGTTGAGTTTTCTTGAGTGATGGAGTAGCATCGGATATGCTCTAGCTCCCAAATTTTGTGGAGGGATTAGAGTACATGAGATCTCCAAGACCCAAAAAGGGATTTGGGAAATTTCATCTGGTTTGGGAGATAATTAATTAATTAATAATTTTAATTATGGACCCTAGGTCTAACTTAGGAAAATTAAATTATTAAAGGTAATTAATTAAAACATGTGATGAAATTATCTTAAGTCACACGGATCAAGCTTTATTTTAATCTTAGCCCCTGATTCAAGATATGATCATGGTCGTTGGTTTCCCAATGATAAAAATATAAAGGAAAGGCTTGGGGCCATTTGGAGAAGACACATGAAGGCAGAGCACTGATACTATGCTGAAGTTCTAGGGCAGAGTTTGCTAAGAACTTTCAGAAGTGTTTCAGCTGCAGAGAGGGGTAGTTTAGGCAAAGGGGATGGTCTGAACCCAGTGCCTAGAATCAGCAAGAGGCAGAGAGCAGCTTGCAGAGGTAGCACAGAGAAGCAGAGGCAACAGCAGCAGATAGGGCAGCAGTTGCGCAGTGCAAAGGCAGCTTCAGCTACGCAGGTGCTATGTAGTCCCTCCTAGGACAGTGTTGGGCAGTAGGAGACCCATCTGGGTTACACAGAGACCCTCAGGGGCAGCGTAGGGTCTGCATCACCCATTCTGGGGTTACGCAGCCCTCTCCAAGCCAGCATAGAGGCACGTAGTGGCTGAAGAGACTGACGCAGGGGCTTCAGGGGCAGCATTGGGGTTTCTAGGGCCAGAATTTGGCTGAGTCTTGTAAATCTCGTTTGAGGGTGTGGATCAGTCAACATTTTGGCTTCAGAACAGTAGGTTAGCTGCAGATCTATATTTTTCTCTGTCGGGTTAACCAATGTGGTGCCCAGACTTTTTGTATTCAGAAAACTACTTAATAATAAACACCCTCCAGCAACCAGAAGACCGGTTTTCCCGCACTGGGTTTTTCCGGGGACTATTGTCCTCAAAATCTTGTGTCACTTTGTCTATTGTGCATGTACTTTTATGTTTTAGATCTGAATTGGTGAAAGTTTGTTATGTGTTTACTTCAATGTTAATCTGAAGATTTCAGCATTAATAACTTGCTTAACTAGGAGAAGTATAACCAGATCTAACAGTAGATTTTTGCATAAGTAACATTCAGAAATTTTCACACCTAAAGGGTATTCTAATGATATGAGTCAAGGTGATGGATAAGAAGTCTATAACATGGTAGAGTACTGGCAAAGCCTAGAGAGGCCTAGATGCTTTATACCAAGGTTCAAATACTCTATGCCTAGACCAAAGACAAGGCTGCTATGAGTTACTGTTTGATTGATATACAACAATAAGGTACAAATGTCATATTGCAACCCAATTGAAAAGTCTTCCAATGATAATCAACAAAGAGGAACTAAGGCCTTCCAATACATATTAGGATTAGGGCTAGGAAGAGTATTTCTATGGATGAAATGTATGCATGAACAGCAAACAAGTGTGACACCGGCCCTAAACAAGAGGAATTGCATTATGCTAGATTTTGCCTTTATATGTTTTATAAATGAAATTCCTAACTCATGATCCACAAAAGACTGACACAAATTCATTTTTATGCAAAAAATTGACCTAAAAACCCTAGCGGCTAAACCTAGATGTCTAGGAACTGTCAGTTGATGTAGCTCAAACAGGTGTTCTAGCCTCAAGTGGTGTCAATGAGGCTAGGAACACAAGCGGAAAATATCTCCAAGCCCAAGTTATTCTTTTGAAGGTAAAGGTCTTAATTAAATTAATTAATCAGTTTAAAATTATTTTCCTAAGTTTTAACTTAGGGAAATAAAGTGATTAATTAGTAATATTTAAGGCATGGTAGATTTTCCTCTAGAGACTTCTAGTAAAGTTTCTAAGTAATCTTAGCCATTGATTAGATCATTTCAAATCTAGATCTTGGTCATTGAATTCTCAAAGAGAGATTATAGAGGAAATTGATGGGCAGTCTTGGAGATCAATTCATTGCAATTAAGAGGGCACAGTGATAGTGTGGGTTTTGACACTAATGAGGATTTCAAAAGTTCTTGAAGCATTAAATATTTCTGGAATTTTATTTCATCAGTATTCTTCCAGTTTCAGAGGTCCGAAGGAGGAATTCCCCCAGAGTTATTTTGAAGGCAGGGAAGTAGAGATTGTCGGGATGAGGTCGTACAAGTCGCCAATTTAGCAGATTGAGATTTCCAGTTGCACAGCGAATTGCGGGAAATTAGTGTGATTGCAAGAAAAGGCGTATTGCAGGAATTCGTAGTGTGAATTGCAAGAGAGGTCGTGTTAGGTTGCAAAGGGAGGTCGTAAGTCTTCTAGTGGTCAAATCGATGTGCGGAGGTGAAGAGATATTTTGTCAGAGCTTTGTTGTGGTTTGGAAAGCAGTTGTAATATTTATCAATTGCATAATTTGTTGAGGATTAATAGTAAAACACTCGGATCTGAAGAATTGATCTTCCCTTCGGGATTTTTTCAGAGACATTTTTGTTGAAAATTGTAGAGAGTGGAATCTCTTCTCTAGCTCATGCCTTAGCCAGAAAGACCATGAGTTGTCTTTCTTTGACCATGGAGCGGGTTCATGGAGATGGTGAGCTTATTTCCAATTTACGTAAATAACTTCACGATTTCATGCATAATGTTGGAGCATCAGTTACGTGGTCCCTTCTTCAATTTCACTACGAGATGGAGTGGCAGTCCGAGTTTAGACAGGACGAGTTGGAAACTTCAGTCTTTGATTGAAGGAAGTATGAGTTATAACTCCAGTGATGATTAGAGAGAGAACCAGTTCCACTTAGTTAACTAGTCAATCACAACTCAAGTTCTAAATTTGTAACTCGCCTAATTTAGCATGGTTTGAATCTATAAAAGAAGGATGAAGGCACAAAGTTTATTCATTGTTGAATGTATGAGTTTGTGTGAGAGCTCTTTGCTTGTGGTGTGCGTAGCCTTGAGGAGCAAGAACACACTGGTTTATTGAGCATATTTTCTCTAGGATTTAGGAGTCGCATCATAAATAATAGAAGACTAAGTGCGCACATAAATAGGAGCTATTTGTGTTACAAAATTGGAGATTTTGTGCACAAGGAAATAGGGCCTAGTACGCTGGGAAATATGGTTGCTAGTGCGTGTTACCACTCAAATTAGCAAGCATCTTAGGAGGGGATCCTAAGGGAAACTACTAGGTCAAGGGCAACAATGGAGTGATAGCCCACTGTCACCTCAGTTAAGGCTCCCTGCTCTTTACGGACTTTCACCGATGGGGGGAGACCCGGTAGAAGGGGGGAATCACAAGATAATTAGGTCAATAAGACGATAAGGAGTGATTCCTATGCCTATTCACAAGAGAGACTCAATTAAATGGGTTGCATGCTTTGGAAGGAGGGTGATGGGCTCTCTAGGAAGGGCCAAGAGGACCCTTAGGGCTAGGTTTGAGAGTATGCTTTGTCAAGATGGTTCCCAGACCTAGAGATCTATTAAATTTGGAGCATGTTCTTACTTAGTTACTTCACTAAACACATTAGCCCATAATCCATTTTGATTCCATTAATCACATAGCTCATTATCATATAGGCAGTAACTGAAGAAAGAACATAGACGATAGAAGCAAAAGGAAAACCAAGACAGGATAAGACAAGTGTTAATTTTGTAGATGTTCTATGCTTGATGCAACTTTACTTTTATTACAGCAATCACACAAATGGTTAAGTAAAATGTTGATAGAACATATCAGTGGATCTTATAGAAGACAAACCAGAAACAGAAAAATGTGATGGTGCGTTACGGCGGCCAACAGGATGCTTCAACCAGCAAAGTCTCCTTGATCAGCCAACCCAGAATGTGTCACAACAATCCTCCAATCAGCTACCGAGTCAACCCAAGTCAACTCCACAAAAGTCAACGATGTCCAGAAAAGTCAACGCAGGGCAGCAAGCTAAAAGTCAACGCAGCAACAGTTCGGTCAACCCTTTGACCTCGATCTCTGTGCCAAAGTGTACGGCCTCTTGAAATCGAACTCTCCAACAATTTTCAGCCCTTTCGGACCATGCGTTGACCAAAGTCAACGCTGGTCAAACTACCTTCAAAACCCTAGCTGCAGAAATTCGTCCTTCCTCTTGGCCGTACAGATTTCGTCCTTCTTCTTCACACGTGTGGGCTGAACTTGTCCTCTAATGAGCTCGTACTAAATCAGATGAGAGAAGAAGATGTGTGTTGAGTTGTTGTGAAATGCTCTCCAACTTTGCCTGTATTTATATCCATCATTGGGGTGTGTGACACATCCGCTGGGGGTGTGAAACCTTAAGGCCGACCTGCACATATAATTTATTATAAATAATAAATTATATGTGTCGTGCGTACATCCATAAATACTCAAAGTGAGATGTAGCAGAGAGAGCAGATACAAGAATATACTCATTTCTTTTATCAACAGCATTAGACTCCTCATACCTGGTGTTCCTAGACCTTTTAGAAGGTTGATTGTTTCCACCAAAGTGAGCCTTCCTCTTTCCTTTGATTTGTCGTTTCTTCGATTCCCATTCCTTCGATTGTTGTTGTTATCATCACTATTGGGAGAATCCTTCTTGAAGGGGCATTCTCTAGCATAGTGACCAGGCCTATGGCAAGTGAAACACTTACCCTTCTTTTCTTGAGTCCTTGTTCTTCCTTTGTCCTTAGGACCACCAGAGTTCTTCTTTCGAGAATGAGCACCATAGGCAACATTTCTGTCATTTTCGAATTCCTTCATCCTTGTTTCTTCTTGCATACATCTAGACAGAAGCTCGTCAAAGTTAGGAATGGTATTGTTATTGAGAATGGTAGTAGTGAATACTTGCCATTCATATGGGAGTCCTCCAAGTGCGGTGAGAACCATCTCATGATCGGCTATTGTCTCCCCAATAGCCAGCAGATTGTTCCTTGTTTCGGTCAATTTCAGAAAGTAAGCTTGAACAGACTCATCCCGGCCCTTCTTCATATTCTTCAACTTATTCTTGAGGAATAGCACTTGGTTCACATTGTTTACTTTGAACATAAGGATCAATTTATCATACATCTCCTTGGATATGCCTAGCTCAGATATGTAGGCAACCAGACTTTTATGTATGGATTCCCGGATCATCAGCTTTGCTTTGATCTCCCCCTTTTTATACTTGTTTTTAGCAGCAGCGGTAGCATTGGATGGAGGTTCTTGAATCTTACCCAGTACATGATCCAAGAGATCATGGTCTTCCAATTTGAGATCTAATATCATCTTCCAGGCATGTAAGTCATCCCTTCCAGTCAGCTTGTCATTCTCCTTGAATTCAAAACTTGTGGAACCCATATTCTTTGATGGTGATTGCTAGAGATAGGGCTTGTCTTCACCTCAGCTCCGATACCATGTTAATTTTGTAGATGTTCTATGCTTGATGCAACTTTACTTTTATTACAGCAATCACACAAATGGTTAAGTAAAATGCTGATAGAACATATCAGTGGATCTTATAGAAGACAAACCAGAAACAGAAAAATGTGATGGTGCGTTACGGCGGTCAACAGGATGCTTCAACCAACAAAGTCTCCTTGATCAGCCAACCCAGAATGTGTCACAACAATCCTCCAATCAGCTACCGAGTCAACCCAAGTCAACTCCAGAAAAGTCAACGCTGTCCAGAAAAGTCAACGCAGGGCAGCAAGCTAAAAGTCAACGCAGCAACAGTTCGGTCAACCCTTTGACCTCGATTTCTGTGCCAAAGTGTACGACCTCTTGAAATCGAACTCCAACAATTTTCAGCCCTTTCGGACCATGTGTTGACCAAAGTCAACACTGGTCAAACTACCTTCAAAACCCTAGCTGCAGAAATTCGTCCTTCCTCTTGGCCGTACAGATTTCGTCCTTCTTCTTCACACGTGTGGGCTGAACTTGTCCTCCAATGAGCTCGTACTAAATCAAATGAGAGAAGAAGATGTGTGTTGAGTTGTTGTGAAATGCTCTCCAACTTTGCCTGTATTTATATCCATCACTGGGGTGTGTGACACATCTGCTGGGGGTGTAAAACCTTAAGGCCGACCTGCACATATAATTTATTATAAATAATAAATTCAAAATAAATGTTCTGCTCATCGGATTAAGATATATTTTATATGGATTTTACACCTCTCCGAAAGAGGAATCCAACAAAAATATTAGCCACTTAATCTGAGCATCACAACATGGAGTTTGGACCTAGTTGTCCAAATTTAACAACAAGGATATGGTTGAAGCCAAGGAAAAACCCCAAGATGGGAAAACCCCTTATCAATTCTTCTTATCATTAATATCAAATGTTCAGCACAGAGAGAGAATACAATAATTCAGAGTCAAAATGACTTGCAAATGTGAAGGTTTAATACCACTACCCTTAGACAAAAGGATGGTTCAAACAAGGCTGCAAATCTGGTATTCTGTGTAGGCTCCAAGGACTGGTGTCTTCTCTGCAATTCTGGTAGGACTGACTAGGGCATAAAACATAGTATGCTACCACCCCATTCACATCCTTTTAAGACCTTCTATGACTGCGAATTACCTTCAAACAGTCCCTTCAAATACTTGAAGCCCTTAAGCCTACTTCTAGGCTTCAAGATCCATTATACAGCCTCATGATCAAACATAACTGACTGTGGATTTCAACTTGTTGGTTCTCAGCCTCCAAGACAAAGTTCTTAAGACCTGCGACCTGCCTGTAGGTGACCCAAACAAGTGCAGTGGGCTGCTACGAGAAAGACAACACCACAAACAATCCCAAACTGTCATCAAAACAACCCTCAGCAGGTGCATCTTCTATCTGCTCAAACTCGAACCTATGATGAAAATAAAAATGCCCAAAAACACATCACAAAAGTGCCCAGACCAATCTCGTCCTCCATCCCATGGAACTCGGCCCTAAAATGAAGACAACATGTTTTCATCTCTCTCGTTGGAGATCTCCTGTAGAAATTTCTTAATCTTATACTTTATGCAGAAATTATCACTGTTAATCCAGTTATGCTCCTCCTACTTATGCAAGTTATTAACTGAATAAATTCAAGTTAAAATCGAAGCAAAATACATAACAAATCTCTACCAATCCAAATCTAGAATAAGCACATGCACACATTGACAACATGACATAGTTATTTATGGACAAATAGTCCCCAGAAAAACCCAATGCGGGAAAACTGGTCTCTGGCTGCTGGAGGGTTTTATTATTAAAAATATTTCTGAATACACAAATCTGGGTTCCAAATCTGGAAAACCCGATAGAGATAACACTAGATCTAGATCAGGTGAACTCTAGTCCCTCCACAAAGTTTGGGAGCTAGAGCACAACTGATGCTACCCCAAGTACAAAAAATCTCAACACTCCCTCTGAGCATCAAGGGTGTGCTCTAGCAATACATCACACTATGCATTACATGATTTTAAGTATTGGTTCTGTGTTGTTGAAGCTTTGGCCTGCTGTCACTCAACTCTGCACTGTTGCTGCCATTCTGTACTGCTACCCATGACTCTGCCACTGCCACTACAACCCCTGTACTGCAGCTCCCTCTCAATATGTTGCATCTGTGCAACTCATAGCACTGCCACTGTTGATCTGTTTCACTGCAACTTCAGTTGTTGAGAGAAACAACTGAATCTCCTGCCTAATCTTTGACAAACAAGTCTGCTGAGCTGCATCCTCATCACTGAAGCTTCATAGGCTACAAAGCTGTGCTGGCATCTAAAGAACGATGCACAGCTACAGCTCTGCCTGCGTAATCAGACTCCCTCTGCACTACTGAAGTCACATCAACTCCTTGAGCTGAAATCTATCACGTTGTTGTTGCACTGCATTGTCCCTCTGAAGCTCTCTGCACTGCACTACTGAAGTCACATCAGCCTCTGCGCTACTACTGCTTCTACACTGCTACTACTTTGCTCTGCACTGCTCCTCCAAGTCTTCAGATCTGTCTCTGCTTCTGCTTCATCCGTGATCTATGCACCCGCTGCTCCACTTGTCCCGCTACTGTCTTAAGGCTACCGTAGCTCACTTGTGATCCAAGAGATGAGCTGCTCAAGGATCCCGCCTTCTCTTCCATGTAGCTCCTCTACATGTCCATGTCACCCCACCTCTGTGGTTCATGAGCACTCATGGCTGCGTCATCTTCTGACCCATCATCTGCCACAGCTGCCTTGGAAGAGGATGCTTCCTTGTCCCTTTTCTTCTCCGGACAATGGCTGGCAAAATGTTCCATTTCGCCACACTGGAAGCACTTGATCTTAGAAAGATCCGTCTTCTTCTTCTTTAGCTGCTTCTTCGATGCCAAGGCTACATCTTCCTCATCTTCCTTCTTTACTTTGCTCAAAGCAAGGCTGTGTTGCCTCTTGGTGAATCTGCGTAGTTCTTCTTGCCGCAGGATTGACCACAAGTTGTCCCAATCTAGGAGGTCTGCTCTGCCCAAGATACTTTGGACAAAGGTTTCCCACTCATCCGTGACTGCATTGAGGTCAGTCCTGACTATCACTACATCATCTACGATTGCACCCGTTGCAGCCAGTTGATCCCTAATTGCCTGTAGTCTGAAGAGGAAGTGTTCCATGTCTTCTCCCTTGGTCATCATGAATGACCTCATTTGGGTCTCCAACAGCATTTTCCTTTGGACTGATTTTCCCTCATACATGGAAGTCAAGGCCTTCCACATTTTGTTAGATGTCTTCTTCTCAGCTATGTGTGGTACAATATGGTCCTTGATACTGTCCATTATCAGCCACTTGGCATGCCCAGCAGCTTCCCTATGCTTCCGTAGGAGATTCGCATATGTCGGTGTGGCCAGAGTCTGTTCTGGATGGTCTCTTAGATTGTACGCCTCAAGTACAATCAGGATCCTTTCTTTCCAAACCGAAAAGTTTGAGAGGCCCTCTAACCTATCTTGATCACGCAGTCCATGAGGAGCCATCTGCTCAGAATGTGTCGGAACTTCTTTTTCTCTTTGCTACAGAAATGGATCTAAGGCCCTTGGTGAAACAGGTGCCTTCTGCTCCCTCTGACACTTGATTTCCCTCCTTAGAAATCTACCAAATCAACTATGATTCAGCTTCTTCTCTGATCCTTTGATCAAACTCTAAGTTTCCTTTGGCAAGAAACTTTCTGAGAAGTTGATCTCCTCCCAATCTTTGTCACTTGTGCTAAGGCTAAAAATCTAAAATCTGCAGAGTTTTAACCCCACCAGCTCTTCTGAATTTCTGCAACTTTTCTGCAGACTTTTCTGGATCTAACAGATTCATATCTGAATTGCACTGGCTGGCTTCAGACCCAACCAGCGTTGTTTCTGCGCTGCCTCTGCGCAGTAATTACGTGGGCTTGCTAGGACACAGCGCTGGACAGCGTCACCCTTCCTTCTACGTGAATCTACTCCTGAAAATTGCATTGTCCCTTCAAATCTGCTTCTCTGTTGCTTTTCCCGCTGCTTTCTGCAGCTAGATCCTTCAGATTCTCCTACTGGTGACCCTTCGAAATCTGCAATTGCTCTGGGACCATGTAGAAATTTCTGAATCTTATAATTTATGCAGAAATTATTACTATTAATCCGATTATGCTCCTCCTACTTATGCAAGTTATTAACTAAATAAATTCAAGTTAAAATCGAAGCAAAACACACAACAGATCTCTACCAATCCAGATCTAGAATAACCACATGTACACATTGACAAAGTGACACAGTTATTTCTGGACAAATAGTCCCCGGAAAAACCCAATGCGGGAAAACTGGTATCTGGCTGCTGGAGGGTTTTATTATTAAGAAAATTTCTGAATACACAAATTTGGGTTCCAGATCTGGAAAACCCGACAGAGATAACACTAGATCTACAACTCTCTAGCTGATCTAGGGCCAAAATAATGACTGATCCACACCCTCAAACGGGATTTACAGAACTCAACCAAGATTAGGGCCTAGAAACCCTAGCGCTGCCCCTGAAATGCACTGCGTCAGCCCCTGAAGCCCCTCAAAGCATCTGCGTCAGCCTGGGATGGCCTCCAAACCCTCAGCGTTGCTCCGGAAGGGACTGTGGTACCCCAGAATGGGTGACGCAATCACTATGCTGCCCTTGCTGCTGCTGCTGCCTTTCTCTGCGTTGTGCTTGAGTTGATCTCTTCTCTGCCTCTTGTGTATTCTAGACCCTGGGATCAGATCATCCCCTTGGTCTAAATTCCCTTCTCTGCAGCTGAAACACTTCTAAGTATTCTTAGCAACCCTGCCCTAGAATCTCAACTTAGCTTCAGTGCTCTGCCTCTGTGTGTCTTTACAAATGACCCCAAGCCTTTCCTTTATACTTTTCTCGTTGACAAATCAACGGCCATGATCAAATCGTGAATCAATGGCTAAGATTAAAAGAAAGATTGATCCGTGTGACTTAAGACAATTTCATCACATGTTTAATTAAATTCACTTTAATTATTTTATTTTCCTAAGTTTTAACTTAGGAAATACATTAAAATAATTAAGTAATTTAATATATCCAAACCAGATGAAATTTCCCAAATCCATTTCTAGGTCTTGTAGATCAGGTGAACTCTAGTCCCTCCACAAAGTTTGGGAGCTAGAGCACAACTGATGCTACCCCAAGTACACAAAATCTCAACATCTCCTTCTTCAGCGGCTACTTCAAAAGAGAAGAATGATGAATCGATGAGCCAAAGATAGATTCTTTATATCCTTCTAGGGTAGGCCGACTTGATTAGTTGAGGAGGGAAATTCAAATTTTCAATTTTCAATTTTTCCCGCCTAAATAAGGTCATGCCTTATGAAATTTCATTTGAGTGAATGAATACTTTTCCTTATCCAAATTTAGTGATCTTTGGGTCGATTTGGACCTCTCGAAAAGAGGAATCCAATGCTGCAATTATCTTCGCCATAAGAGTCGTCCAAAGTGGAATTTGGCCCTAGTTGCCAATTTTAACACTCCCTCTCAACTAGGGAGAATTCCACTTGCCAATTCATCTATCATGAACCATCTCTGAATCTCATCTCTGCTCTGCTCTACTGAACACTAATATGAGTAATAAAGAAGAATCGATCGAGTGTGAGTCACAAGACCTTACCACTCTCCACTGACAAAAGTTAGCCCACAAAACCAAAGAGTGAACTCCAATCGAACTTGAACCCAAGGGATCAAGTTAATGCATCCTAGACATAGGGAGTATGGCAGTACATGATGCGTCCATCGGTAGAGCTATGGTCCCTATCCACTTTTTCCAACTCATTAGCCAGATGAGAGGTACTTCCCATGTGTCTCGGACTACATGGATAGGATAATGCAAGAACATTAGCAGGGAAAGAATATATCACATCCTGCTCATAATCATATGTAGGGAAAGGAGAAACCACATCCTACAAACACACATCACAACCACATGTAGGGAAAGGATGAAACACATCCTACAAACACACATCACAACCACATGTAGGGAAAGGATGAACCACCTCCTACAGGCATGCAAAACACCGAGTAGGGAAAGGACGAACCACGTCCTACACGCATGCAAACCAACAACAGTAGAAAGGATCCTACACGTGGGGAAAGGATGAACCACAACCCATCGACATGTCAACCACAGATTGCAGGGAATAAGCATCCTACAGGTGGGGAAAGGATGAACCACATGTTGATTTTTGGTAGCATCGAATGTGCTCTAAGTCTCAAACTTTGTGGATAGGCTTCAGCATCAAATGCATCATATTGAACACTAAGTTAGTTTTGGATGTTTTTCTATTGCATCGTGCAACAGAGTTGCAATGCAGTAGCAGTTGGCAACAGTACGCAGGGTCAACAAAAACATAGATGTAGTAGCGCAGTAGTTGGTGGACAGCAGTGTCAAACATCAGCAACGCAGAGGGAGATGTTACAAAATCAATGTAGTGCTTCAGCAGGATGCATTAATAGAGCACATTCCTCGCTAAGAGGGAGTGTTTATTTCTGGTAGCATCGGATGTGCTCTAAGTCTGAAATTTTGCAAGGAGGCTTAGACACATGTATTCCAAAATACCCAGAAAGTGTTTTGGGAAATTCCACCCGAATGGGGCTTTATTAAAATAATTAATTATTTTTAATGGGAGCCTAAGTATAAACTTAGGGAATTAAAATAATTAAAGTATATTAATAGAACTGGGTGCAAATCTTCTAGAAAAAGACGGAGATCAAGTCAATATGATCAAGCCGTTGATTATGTTTTAATTTGGGTTGTTGATTATCCAACGAGAAGATTAGAAGAAGGACTTTGATGGGCATTTGGAAAACACACCGAGCAAGTTTAGAGATCCATTTCTCAAGTGAGCAGCGTAGAGCAACTGAAGAGATCATCGACTTGATTCGATTGCAGTGAGGGGCAGTGATAGTTCTAGTTGGAAGATATTTTCCTCAGTCGGAAATACATTGCAAAGAAGGCAGAGAAGAGGACGCAGAAGAGGCAGCATAGGGGCTACGCTGAGCAGCGCAGAGCCACGCAAAAGCAGCGTTGAAGCCTTGAGGAGATCCGAAGTTTTGTTGTTGATCAGCCAGATCCAGTGTCAGACTGTCGGGTGGTGAGACCGGAGGGGCAGAAGATCAACATCCAGCCAACAGAATGACCAGCAGAAGGAGGTGACACAGTCCCCAGCTAGAGTGACGCAGATCTGCGGAGAGGCAGCGTGGGGTTGTCCAGTTCAATGTTGGGTCAATACTGGATCTCCAGTGTTAGTGTGAGGTAATCCTCACCAGTTCTCTGTCAGTCAGATTCTCTGTGGATAGCCAGATTTGGGCATCCAATTGTATTCAGAAACTTCTGCTTAATAATACAAACCCTCAGCTGCTTCACCGATTTTCCCGCATTTGGGTTTTTCCGGGGACTTAGTCCAAAAATAACGGTGTCATGTGTGTTTAGTTTTCTTCTTGCTCAGATCTTGTTTCCACGTTTATTTTCCGCAGTTTATTTATGTAGTGAAGGTTGCAATGTATTTGCTTAAGTATTTACTTGTAGAACACAGTAAATAACTTGTATAATTTTATGAAGTAGGAGAAGTAATATCAAATTGTTGCAATAGGATTCCGGTGTAGGAATTTTCACAGTGATCTCATGTCCACCTAAGCTTCCACTTAAGTTAATCCACTAGACATTCAAAGCACTGCAGGTAGGGCTTAAGGCTCTTTATCAAGCCTCTACAATTCATGGTTTTGTTACGGCAAGGTCTAGGTCTGCATATACACAAAAACATGCTTGTTATAACTGTATTATTCCTCAGGATGACAGCGGCCAGGGTAGAGGGCCTAAACTAGTCCTTTATACCTTCAAAACAGACTTCTCAAGTTGTTGTAGAAGCAACTCATCTCTGTAGAGCAGAATGACACCCCATTTACTTGTGTTGTCTCTTGAGATGACCGTGGTTAGGGCAGGAGGTCCCTTCTAGGCCTCTCGGCCCTCTCAAATCTTCTTCCTCATACTACTTGTTGATTTTTGGGTAGCATCGGATGTGCTCTAGCTCCGAAACTTTGTGGAGAGGCTAGAACACATGAGATCTCCAATACCCAGAAAATGTTTGGAGAAATTCCACCCGGTGCTTAAATTATTCAAATAATTAATTATTTTAATGGGGACCCTAAGTCTAAACTTAGGGAAATTGAATAATTAAAGTGAATTAATTTAACATGTGGGTGAGAATGTTCTAAGTGACGAAGATCAAGTTTTTTTAGTCTTAACCGTCAATTAGAGATTATATCACGACCGTTGATTCGCCAACTGGAAAAGTATTAAAGGAAGGCTTGTGGTCAGTTGGAAAACACACATAGAGTAGCAGCACTTGAGCTAAGTCGAAATTTTGGGGCACGGTTTGCTGAAAATTTTGAAGTGAGCTTATAGTGCAGTGAGGGGCAGTTCGGCAGCAGGATTTTTCATCCAAGGTTGAGAATACAATAGCAGAGAGGCAGATCAGCACTAGAAAGGCAACACAGGCCCAGAAGGGGTGACGCAGAGCTAGCAGGGCTCACGCAGAGGGACGCAGAGCCAAGAGGGCTCACGCAGAGGGACACAGAGCCAAAGAGGGTGACACAGTCACTCAGAGAGTTGCGTTGGGGTTTCTATGGGCAGATCGGGTAGATATCCAACGTTTTGATTTCAAAGCCAAGAAGGATCAAGGAAAGGGTGACACAGCCACCAGGAGAGGTGATGCAATCCAACTTGTTGTATCGCTCAGCAACACTTAGAGACTACGCAGACACCTGTGGGGTTTCTGCATCCAGTTGTTGGATCAACCATAATATCTATCTTCGGATAGAGGTACTTCTGTTGAGGATTTTTATCTGTTGGGTAAGCCATATTGGCACCCTAGTTTGTATTCAGAAATATGCTTAATAATAAAACCCTCAAGAGTTGTTGCACCGGTTTTCCCGCATTGGGTTTTTTCGGGGACATTTGTCCGAAAAATTATGTCCTTTGTCTGCATGATTGCTTATTCTTCAGTGCTTGATTTGTATAATTGTGTAGGCTGCAGTGCATTTACTTCGATGTTTTCATGATTACTTCAAAAAATAACTTGTTAAGTTAAATAAACAAGTAGCAGAAGTAAATCAGATTTACTGCAGTAGGATTTATGTTTAGAGGATTCATAAATTTTCACATGGTATCAGAGCATTTGCAGATCAGGAAGAGTTGAAGCCATAAACAGAAGACCGAAGAAAATTTGTTGTAGGAAGGTAGTTGTCCCAAGTGACAGCGCAGATCTAGAGAGAGGCAAGGAAGGGTGATGCAATCACCTATGGAGCTCACGCAGAGCCTGCATCAGCCAAGAGAGGTGACGTTGTAGCTGCAGTTGTGGCAGCGCGGTGTTTGCTGGGCCAACGTAGGGGTTTCAAGCCATCTGTCTTTCCGGTTGTCGTGGCTGAAACTGCAGATGGTTTTTCTTCAATAGTTGCTGGTGGGGCATTGTTTATGTTGGTGCAGTACAGTGTCTAACGGGGCGTGGAAAAGTAATGGGAAGCAGTTCCTCAGCAGACTTCTTGCCAAGGAGTCTAGATCCAGTGTTGATCAGCAGCAAAGTGTGATCGGAGAGGGTTGATTCGACATTAATTGGCGGAGGATTTCGGGGAGGGAGTGACGCAGGAGCAGCCTGTGCTGCGTAGAGGCTCTAACAGGGACGCATAGCTGACGCAGTGCTGGGAGAGGCAGCGCTGGGGTTTCCAGTGGGCCAGAAAGGGCTCGTATTGAACATTTCTAGGTGTGAAGCCTCAGCTGAATCAGCCATATTTTCTGTCTACGAGAGATAGAGGTACATCTGTCGTGATTTCTCTGTTGGGAAAACCACTACTGGTGCCCTTGATTGTATTCAGATATTCTACATAATAATAAAACCCTCTAAGAGTTGTTGCACCAATTTTCCCGCATTGGGTTTTTGCAGGAACATTGTCCAAAAAATATTGTGTCCTTTGTCATGTATGCTTTATTCTTCAGTACTTGATATGTATGTATGTGCATATCTATAGTGTGTTTACTTCACTATTTTCTGAATATTTCTGAAAATAATTGGTATAATTAAAAACAAAAGTAGGAGAATTAAACCAAATTTCTGTAGTAGAAATATTTGTTAAGTAGTTTCAAAAATTTTCACACACAGTGCTTTAGAGGATATTTCGTTTTGTGTTGGGGAGAAGCAATGATTCAGTGCCAGAAGCCGGAGAGAGAGTCTGGAGGCCAGGAGGATCCATATTCCAGATCCCGCTCCCGCTTCCAAGTAACCTTGTTCCGGACATTCTGTAATCAGTTAAGCGAGAGAGAAAGTTATTTCCCAAGTTATTGAGGATACGATCTTTTGCATGCGGTAATCAGGTATTTATGAAGGCTGTATAAAGCAACTCATCTTTGTGAAACTGCTAAGTCTGGAATCCTACTGCAGCCAACTGAAATTACTTCATCTACTTGTTATTAAACGAACAAGTTATTTATGGTGTTCTACTGTAAATACTGAAGAAAATTACTACTGCAGCCTTCACTTAATTAATTAAACTTGCCGAAACAAGAAACTGAGCAAAAAGAAAAACATCACACAAGACATCGTTGTTTTTGGACAAACGTCCCTGGAAAAACCCAATGCGGGAAAACCGGTGAAGCAGATATAAGGGTTTTTATTATTAAGCAACAGTTATTTCTGAATACAATCTTTGGATGCCTTGTTAGCTATCCAGTACAGAGAATATCACTCAGCAAAAGAAATTAGTGAGACTACCTCACTCTACACTACAAGTCCCAGCTAATCCGATCGCTGAACCAACGATCTCTTGACACCCTCTTTGCTGCCCCTACGCGAGCCTGCGTCATTGCCTCTAGGAAATAATTAATATTTTGAATAACTTAGGCTCCGGGTGGAATTTCTCCAAACGATTTATGGGTCTTGGAGATCTCATGTGTTCTAGCCCCTCCACAAAGTTTTGAAGCCAGAGCACATCCGATGCTAACCAAAATCTCAACACTCCCTCTTAGCGAGGAATGTGCTCTAGCAACTCTTCACTCCAAAAGTGTTACTTTGATCCATGGCATCGGTCCTCTGCATTGTTGATGCTCAGCCTGCTGCCCCTCATCCACTGCACTGCTGTCTTTTGTACTGCTGCCCATGACTCTGCCACAATCACTGCCTCATCTGTACTGCATCTCGCTAGAAAACTACTCTCTAACAAAGGTCTCTGCCCCTCTCTGCGTGATCACTACGAAATTACTACGCTGCCTCTAGCTCCAGGAATTCGATCTGATTGATCAACTCTCGGTGTGTTTCCAAATGGCCCTCAAGCCTTCCTTAAATAATCTTCTCGTTGACATTCAACGGCCCAGATTAGAAGTTAATCAATGGCTAAGATCATTTTGGCTTGATCCTCGTCTTTTTCTAGAAGTTACACCCACAGTTTAGATTAATACCCATTAATTATTCTAATTTCCTAAGTTTAGACTTAAGGTCTCACTAGAAATAATTAATTTATTAAATAAAATTGTCTTCGAGTGGAATTTCCCAACGCTTTATGGGTTCTTTGGAGTACATGTGCCCAAGCCTCCTTGCAAAATTTGACGCTTAGAGCACATCCGATGCTACCAAAAATCAACACTCCCTCTTAGCAAGGAATGTGCTCTAGCAATGCCTCCCACTGAAGCATCACCCTGACTTCACCACATCGTCCTCTGCGTTGCTGATGTCTGACATGTTGTCCACCAACTACTGCGTTGTTGTTGCAACTGTAATGCTGCTGACACTTCCAATTCTAACACTGCATTCGTACTACAGCTTCCTCTCAAATGTTGCATTTGTGTTGCTGCTAGCACTGCCACTCCTAACATTGCATCTACACTGCAACTCAGTTGTTGAGAGAAGCAAATGAAAAACATCCCAAATCTGAACAAGTGTTCAGTATAGATGCATCTCGATGTTTGAAGATTTGATTGCTGCTAATCCCACGCTGTCCCTCTGAAGCCACTACGTTGTTGTTGCTACTGCGATGTGTCTCTCTGCACTGTTGCAACTGTGCACTGTGTTGCTCAGACTTAATGCTCTAGCTACTACATTTGTCGCTCCAACACTCCTTTGCACCAACTGAAACTCCTCTAGCCTGCTACTCCTGATCTTGGGCTCCCGTAGCAAGGTCGCGATCCAAGAGGTGGGCTCCTCAAGGATCCTACCCAGTTGAAGTTCTTGTCGAACTTACAGTTCAATATCGCCTCATCTCCCTCCTAGAGATGAGTGGGCGCCCATAGCAGACTCATCTTCTTCGTTTTTTGTGGACGGAGCCTTCAGATCGTACTTCTCATCCTTGTCCTTCTTATTGAGAGGACAATGCGTTGCGTAGTGACCAAATTCACCACACTTGAAGAATTTAATCTTCGAGACGTCCTTCTTCCGTCTTCGTTGCTCTTGCTATCCCTTAGATGTAAGGGTTGCATTCTCCTCCTCCTCCTTTGACTTTGCCCCATTGCCACTGCTGCCATCAAGTTTGCACTTGACTAGGTCCCTCCTTAGCTCTTCTTGTTGAAGAGCAGCCCACATTTCCTCGCAGCTAGGCAGTCTTTCTTTGCCCAGAATACTCTGGACGAAGACCTACCATTCCTCTGTGACTGCGTTGAGGGCCAGCCTTACCATTGCGGAAGACTGAGGGGTGGACCCCACGGCTACCAATTGATCATGAGTTTCTTGAAGCCTATAGAGAAACAGATTTATACACTCCCCCTTCTGCATCTGTGTCTGCATCAGTTTATGCTCTAAGTACATCTTCCGTTGCTCGGAAGATCCTTCGTACAATGCTGCTAAGGCTTCCCACATCTACCTAGTTGTTTCCTTGCTAGCTATGTGGGACACTATGTGATCCTTTACTCCATCTAGGAACAACCTCTTAGCCTTCGTCATCTCAGCCTTGTACTTCTTCAGCGGATTTGGATCTGCAGGCACAACTATCGTACTCTCCATGAAAGCCTTGAGATCATATTCATCTAGAAGGCATGTAATTCTCGCCTTCCAGATCACATAGTTGGAGGCTCCTTCCAACCGATCCTGATCTCGAAGCTCGTGAGTTGCCATCTCTGCCACAAAATTCGAACTACTCCTCTTTGCTTCTTACTGCTGCTGCTCAGCCAATAAGAAAACAAACTTCTTGGCAGAAAGTCTACTGAGGAAAAAATTCCCTCACCGTGCTTCTTCTCTTTCTTTTGATGACTTTCTGCCCAACAAAAAATGCCTGCAGAAAACTGCGTCCCACTAGCACTTACTTCAACGCTGAGGCTCTGCACTGCTCCCTCTGGCACGACAAAACTTCAATCTAGAAGCCCTTCCTCTCTGTCGACTCACTCAGAGAGAGACTTTCCTCGAAAATTCAGCCCTTCTGGCCTGGACTGTGCAATCCCTCTGGGGATTTGGACTATTGCCTCCAACAACAATTTGACCTCCTACATGGTGTTGGCTCTGCTCTTCTTGTTTCACCTGCAAAGCTCTAATACCATGTGAAAATTCCAAGTCTGTAATCCTACTGCAGCCAACTGAAATTACTTCATTTACTTGTTATTAAACGAACAAGTTATTTACGGTGTTCTACTATAAATACTGAAGCAAATTACTACTGCAGCCTTCACTTAATTAATTAAATTTTCCGAAACAAGAAATTGGGCAAGTATTTTGGGCATAGCACAACTTCCAAACTGGGAGGACATGTGGGCAATCCTTCTTCGGGAAGAAATTAGGAGAATAACCAAGAGGGGCAGCAGCAGCAGAGCAGCCAAAATCAAGAAAGAGAAAGAGGAAGATGCAGCTCTTGCATCGAAGGGACGGAGGCAACAGCAAGGGAAGAAGAAGAAGGACCTCTCAAAGGTCTGGTGCTTTAGATGAGGCGAATTGGGACACTTCGCCAATACTTGTCCTCAAAAGAAGAAGAGCAAGGAAGATTCAGATTCCAAGGTTGCGGCAGCCAAGGGGGATGATGGCAGTGATGATGATGTGGCCATGAGTGCTCATGTGCCTCGAGCGAAGAGGTGGGGCGACATTGATATGTAGTTCTCTTGAATTGCAGATGAAGGAGCAGGATCCTTAAGGTGCCCAAACTCTTGGATCACATACGAGCTACGGGAGCCCTTAAAGACAGTAGCAGGATGACTGGAGTTAGTTGGTGCAAAGGATCATGGAGGCACTTTGGCAGTGCTAGGACGCTGAAGACTGGAGCAGTGCAAAGGAGAGGCAACAACAGCACAAAGGCAGTGTAGAGCAGCAGACAGCGCAGAGCAGCAGCAGAGGGTGCTTTAGTATCAAGATGCAGCCAAACTGACTTGTCTACCAGTATTTTGGGTGATGTCCTTCAGTTGCTTACTTCTCAGCAACTGAGTTGCAGTGCAACAGTTAGCAGTGGCAGTGTTATGGCCAGCATACTTGTCAAGGACTGACAAGATCCTGGCTTTCCAAATGACAAAGTTAGACACATCGTCCAACCTATCCTGATCTCTCAATCTGTGCGAGGCCATCTCTGCTCAAAAATGTCGAAGCGAAAAGCTCTTCTCCCTTCTACTGTTGCTACTCTCAGCAAGAGACCGGATGTGGGTTTCTTGGCGATAGAAACCATCTAGAGACTACGCTCCCTCTGACTAGTGAATTCCCTCCCGGAAATCCTCCACCAACTCTGCCGAATCAGCCCTCTACGATCACTTCACCAATCGAATCTCAGATTTTTTGGCTAGAAAATCTGCTAAGGAATTGTTTCCCCTTTGTCAGCCCCGCTAGACATTGTTCTACACCGGCAGAAACAATGCCCACCAGCAACTTCAAAGATCAAACTGCACTTCCAACCATGGCAATCGGCAGTGTCACTCCCTCTCGAACTGTGTCACCCTCTTGGGCCTACGTCAGCCTCTGCGTGAGCTTAATAGGCTATGTGTCACCCTTTTGGGCCTGCATCAGCCTCTGCGTTAGCTCTGCGGCACCCGTGCAGGGTCTGTGTTGTCCCTCTAGTGTTGTGTTGCCTTTTTCTAGATCTGTGTAGCTTCAGCCGCCTTCCTGCAGCAAAACACTTCGTCGCTTCGCTGATGGCTTCAACTCCCCCTAATCTGCAATAGCTCTGATACCATGTGAAAATTTCTAAAACTACTTAACAAAAATTTCTACTACAAAAATTTGGTTTACTTCTACTTGTGTTTTTAATTATACAAGTTATTTTTAGAAATATTCAGAAAATAGCTAAGTAAACACATTGCAGATCTACACATAAATACAGATCAAGTACTGAAGAATAAAGCATACATGACAAAGGACACAATATTTTTTGGACAGTGTCCCCGAAAAAACCCAATGCGGGAAAACTAGTGCAGCAGCTCTTAGAGGGTTTTATTATTATGCAGAATATCTTAATACAATCAAGGACACCAGTAGTGGTTTGCCCAACAAAGAAATCGCGGCAGATGTACCTCTATCTCTCGGAGACAAAATATGGTTGATTCAATTGAGGCTTCACACCTTCTGGAAATGTTGAATACGAGCCCTTTCTCGCCCACTGGAAACCCCAGCGCTGCCTCACCCAGCACTGAGTTAGCTCTACGTCCCTGCTAGAGCCTCTGCGCAGCACAGGCTGTTCCTACATCACCTCTTTGGGCTCAACGCTGCCTCTGCGTCACCCTGAAGGGCGTCAGCCTCTGCGTTGCCTCTGCGTGAACCTGCCTAGGTTGTGTCCCTCCTGCTGGGTCTCTACGCTGCCTAGTACTAATCTACCTCTCTGCCTATGTATTCTCGGCCTCGGATCTGAATAATACCTCGCCGATTTTCCCCTCACCAGCACTGCAAGCTTACTCGAAAATTCTCAGCAAACCACACCCCAAAATTTCAACTTAGCTCAAGTGTTACCGCTTTGTGTGTATTCTCCAACTGACCCCAAGCCTTCCTTTAATACTTTTCTCATTGAACATTCAACGGTCGTGATCTAATCTCTAATCGACGGATAAGATTAGAAAAGACTCGATACACGTCACTTAGAACATTCTCACCCACATGTCTAAATTAATTCACTTTAATTATTTAATTTCCCTAAGTTAGATTTAGGGTCTCCATTAAAATAATTAATATTTTGAATAACTTAGGCTCCGGGTGGAATTTCTCCAAACGATTTCTGGGTCTTGGAGATCTCATGCGTTCTAGTCCCTCCACAAAGTTTCGGAACCAGAGCACATCCGATGCTACCCAAAATCTCAACAGTGCATTGCCTCTCTGCAATGCACTTACCAGATCTGGAAAATCTTCCTCCGACCTTACTATCCCTGCCCCTCTCTCACTGCTTCAAGCTCACTAGCTCTCTCTCCGGTAACAAAACACTGCTACTCAGGAAATCAATCTGCCAGTAAATTCGATCTCTGCAAGTGTGTTCTCTAAGCCCCATCGAGTTTCTTCTTATAATCTCTCGTTGAGACATTAACGGCCATGATTAAAACTTAATCGATGGCTAAGATTAACTAGAATTCGATCCATGTCTTTTTCTAGAAGATTCGCACCTGACTTAATTAATACCTTTTAATTAATTATATTTCCTAAGTTTAGACTTAGGAAATATTAAAAATTGATTAATTATTTTAATTAGGTCGTCTCTAGGTAGAATTTCCAAAAACAATTTCTGGGTTTTGGAAAATGTGTGTATTTTAACCTCTCTGCCAAATCTCAAAGCTAGAACACATCTGATGCTACAAAAACTAACATATGTCTTTGTCCTCGTTACATGGAGCTTTGCATGCCTTTGAACCTTATTTGATTTATACACATTTGATTGAGTAGGTTCAACTTTTTAAAGGATAGGCTACGTAGGCTTAATTTGATTAAATTAATTAGGGTTATCTTTATTTAAATTTTTAATTAAATTAATTTATTTTATAATTTTAATTAAATTATATTATTATTTTATTTATTTTAATCAAATATAATTTGTAACTTAATTTATAATTTCTTTTGATTAAGGATTATCATATATATGTATATAAGGGTGGTATTCATGTCAAGTACCTAACTTGATATATTCATTATATTCTGGTGAGATAGGAATATATTTCGATAATCAATTCATTACCCTAACTAATGCAATTCCAGTATTAGCTAATATGTATACTAATGCAATACATGCAGTTAATGCATATGTAGCTATCATATGGATGACCTTAATGGATGTTAATAGTCACATTCTATTGTAATTGTAGGTTGGTCATTACAAAAATGAAATGAAAAAACCACAAAAAAACCTTTGTTAAGTCTATGTTTCATGGGCGAGCGATTTTTTCCTATCGACTTGCAATGTTTTGGCAAGTTTTACGATTTTATCACAATTTTTCATTTTGAAAAAAATCACCAATTTTATCGGCCAATAAAATCACCCTCCCGAAAAAATCACGATGTTCGCAATATTGGTCTTCACCTCTCTCTTAGGCTTATTTTATAATTTCACTAAGCCAATATCCTTAACCCTAATCCCCTAAGTGATCAATGGCTAGGATTAAATCCTAAGCCTCACTTGAGATAAATGGTTGAGTTTATATCTAAGTCACTTAAATAATTTTATTATCTATCCTTGGAACTTTGGCCAAATAATCCACGATAATTAATTGAATTAATTATTGTACTCTTCCTAAGTTCACCTTAAGAAAGAAACCACAAAATCACTTACTCCACCAAGAAAGCACCTAAAGAAGCAATCAACCCCCATAGCATATAAGTCAATCTTTGATGGTTTGTTCTACTTTCAGGTTCGCCGCACTGCTTAAATGAGTCTAAACGCTTTGGCATATTGGCATAGAAACACTCAATTTCCCAATTCAAACCCATGGAAAAAACTAAGACAAGACATCAGACTGCTAAAAAAGACAACATGCCGTTGAAGAGAAAACAGAAATATAAATAGTTCTATAAGCCATGAAAAATGATAATATTAGGCACACAACATGCACTTTGAAAACTGTACATAAATCTGGAGAAAAAGCTAGTTAAGCTGGTGGACTTTACAGTATACATAGGATTTGAGAATATGAAAACTATGGGAAGATGGAAATCAATCCCATCTCCATAGGATTTGAGAATGTGAAAACTGTGGGAAGATGGAAATCAATCCCATCTCCAATTTCCCAAAAAAAACCCTTTAATGGTGATGAGAACAATGGTTTGGCCCTCCTAAGGTCAGTTGTTGTTGATGGTAAATGTTTTCCCTATCATACCCCAACAGTTGCAAAGACAAATGAGTTGAAAAAAAATGGCATTTTAAGAGGGTCAAAATCAGTACAAGCAATTTTTTTCCATCATGGAATGATTTTTAGAGAAAAAAAATCACTATTTTTTCAAGGCAATTTCTCATTTGAGTTTAGCATTGCAAAAAATCAGGATTTTGTCAATTTTTCAGTGAGTTTTTTCATCTACAATTCAAAGTGCTATGATCCCTGAACCACAAGTGAATTCCGGTCTTGAGTAGAAGCATATTGGCTTCTTGGATTTTGGCTTGGGTTCAGTGAGACTTGCAAGTTGTGTGTATTGGCTCTTTTCCACAACTCAAGGAGTACACCTCTAATGTTAGGTGCAAAGTCTGGGAAAAACATCATGCAGACCCATCCTTGTCCCAGATTCTAAAGCTTCTTAAATTCAAGATCCTTGCTTGGTACAAGAAGCGGAAGTGGGCTTCCTCAACTTGTATTAGCGTCATAGGCAAGAGTTTCTAGGTTGTTCTTGTATCATTGCCCTGTTGGATTTGCAATGATATGAAAAAGAAAGACAAAGTAAATGTGCTTGATGTAATTATTCTATAATTGATTTAGTTTTCTTTTTCTTTTTCTTGAAATGCCTATCTCAAGGAAACCCCAGGCACATCTCCTCATTTCAAGGATGGTAGCCTTCGTAAATCAAAATCTTCAGGGCTCAAGGAAATATCAACATTTGTATCATGAAGAGCGCAAACATGTCACCAAAAAGATTTGAAATTGGGTGGAAAGGATAAACCAACCAAGCTAGTCCCAATTGACAATGGTAGCCCTAGCTTGTTTGGTAAATGTATATGTTTAATTATGACAAAAAAGACCTTTTTTAAAGAATAAATCTTAGTATCTTTTACTTTGTTTATGTTTAATGACAGCATATCCCAACTAGCCTATATAATCTAAATAGGCCTTGGGTTGTTACAATTTAGTGAGTAGATTTCTTCAAATACATTTTTCCTTTTACAACACTATTCTAGATTAATCACAGGTATCACCTTAACATTAATTTTGTGTGATCAAATATAAGCCGTTCTTTCCCATGCATAACCAAACTAAGCTTTTCAAAAGTGCCGAATTTAAAGAAATCTCATTTCATGCCAGTTGGAGACAATTAAGCATCTATGGAAAAGTAATACCTGCAAATCTCTAACAAGTCCTTCCAACAAAGTTCGACCACAAAAAGGAAGCATTGCCACAGGAAGACAATGACCTGTTTCTTTGTCAACCAATCCAAGCCTATCTCCAGAACCTCCAAGAGGATAAATTTCTCCCATTGTTGGTAATCCCTAAGAAGAGTAAAACCAAATGTTCTAAGCAGCCATCCTTACAGTCTGATTCATCCACAATTTAATGTTTATGTTCAAAAGTGGTACCAAATTATTTGCATATCCAGTTTCCAAAACATTAAAACTTAGCTAACCTCAATGCCCCAAATTGCAGCTTGAGCCGCATACTCTTTGTCCTTTGAAAGATCTGGGCCACTAGGAACATAAAATTCCTTTATTGAGTCTACACCAGAAAATTCTTGATGGAATTGACCACTTGGAGAGTGCACTTCGCTTTTTGAAGCTAAGATAAGTTCCAGAATTGCAACTTGATACCTGCATCGTGAAAGTTTTACTTATATATAGTCAAATTCATAAAATGAGTTATAATCAACCATAAGCCACATTAGAGCTTACATAGAAGTATGCCCAACTTACCAGGATCTAAAAAACAAAAAGAAATGGTTTTTACTACGACATTAGAACTATATGGATGTCAAAATACATGAGGAAGCACTCCTAACTTATTTCATTTTTTTGTTAAAATAATATACACTGCTATTACTTATACCAAAGTTTCTTCGGACGCTATCCTCAAAACACCCTTTCTATGAATTAGTTAGGACCTTTCAAAGGGCCAAGTCTTCAGAAAGTAAATTCTCTCTATTGCCCTTAGCACTTGGGTTACCTTCACATCTTACGCCAATTGGTTTAAATTAGTTAGGATTCTAGCAAGATTTTAATAGCTCCGGTTGCTTTTGAAATTATTAAGTTCCAAACGCCCAAATCATTAAAAGTGATTTGTCCTCATCACAATTAGACTTTAGTACATAGCCTGCACAAAAATATGAAATCCATGTGCATCACTGACTAATTGACATGTGACCATATTAATATTATGATGTTGGCTTTACAAGTTAGGTGGTGAAGCCACCCCAACAAACTTAGTGTGCTGCATAATGTGTATTACAAAATGTTTTAATGAAAGGGAAGCATATGTATTGTGGACAACCTACCCTACGCTCTTGTAGATGTTACTTGTTGCAGTATCATTAATATATGACATTTATTAATCTCTTCAATCGTTTTTGCTTATTATCGTCTAATATATGAACCCATATGAAATTCTACATTATATCAAAACAGAGACATGTCATAGAGCATGGGAAGATATCTTGCATGGAACAGTTGAGTATGGATTGAGCTATATCCAGGGAGATGGAGTGAAGCTAGTGGGTTATACGGGTGCTGATTGGGCAGACAGCACAGCTGACAGGAAAAGTACTTCAGATTGCTATTTCAGCTTGGGATCTGGAGTTGTTTCTTGGTTCGAAGTCAGTTGCACTGAGTTTTGCTGAGGCTGAGTACATGGTAGCCAACTTGGCATTGTGTGAGGCCATTTGACTTCGGAAATTACTCATGGAGTTGTTTGACCAAGAGTTGGAATCAATCGTAATACATTGTGACAATCAGAGATGCATCAAGCTCTTGGAAAATCTAGTGTTTCATAACAAGTCGAAACACATAGATATCAGGTATCACTTCAGTCGAGATTGTGTGCAGAAGGGGATAGTGAAGCTATAGTATGTACCTATAGATGAGCAGGTGGCAGACATCCTCATGAAGGCTTTGATGAAAGGCAAGTTCATCTTCTTCAAAGATAAGCTAAGGGTGATGCAGAACACTTTCCTCACTAAGAGGGAGAGTTGAATTTTGGTAGCTCGAACAAGTGATTCTACATAGGCTCAGTGTCAAGCATGCAAAAGATGCCCGACAAAATTTCATAGAAAAGTGACTTTTAATTTTTCTTGAGCACATTAATTAATTAATGTTAAACATCTTGAGATCTTCAATTACAAGGAAATCATGAATTACGAGGATGATTTCATTAATCATGAAGTTGACTTCATGAATCATGAGGCAAAGGAAAAACTACAGTGTTCCAGGGGGACGCGTCCGCCAGGGTGGGGGATGTGCCCCGATGCTCCCCCACGTCCCGAGGACGGGGAAACATTTCCCCCACATCCCCTTTTTGGGGAAACTCGGGGAAACTCCGGGGGGACGTTTTTTGGGCAACAAAACGCGACTCCCTTGAAGGGGGACGGGGGGACGCTAGGGGGATACAAGGGGGACGGGGGGACGCAGGGGGGATGCATATCCATCCCCCCATTTTTTTGCCTAATAATTTTT
The DNA here is from genome assembly GCA_034641835.2 of Pinus albicaulis. Taxonomy (NCBI): domain Eukaryota; kingdom Viridiplantae; phylum Streptophyta; class Pinopsida; order Pinales; family Pinaceae; genus Pinus; species Pinus albicaulis. The sequence continues at coordinate 347,914,417 of CM076573.1, read as the reverse complement.
ATAAAACATCAAAAATTTAAACATATGACAAATTAAAAAAAAACAACAACAAAAATAGAAAAAATTAAACTATATTAAAACATCAAACTTGTTAAAACTTAAAAATTAAATTAAATTATATTAAAATTTAAATAAAATTTTAAAAAATGAAATTATATTAAACCTATATCGTATAAGTTTATGTGCATTGCATAATTTGAATTTCAATTGTCAAACAATGAATTTATTAATTTAATTTAAATGTACCTTGCATCATGCCAAATGATGATTCCTGAATTTAGATGGAACATTGCATAATGTCAAATGACGGATTCAATTTAGTATTTTACTTTCAGAATCTAGATTTATAAATTTAAATTATAATGCAAAAATGTCAAATGAAAATTCATAAATGAATCAATGATAATAGTCTAATATGCAATGATGATCATATTTATTCTTTAGATGTACAATGAATAATTATTTAAATTTTCTATTTAGTTATTTTTAATTAAATTTTTAATAATTTACAATTTTATAATTTTTATGACTTTGACGTCCCCCCATTTCCCCAAAAATTCATCAAATTTTGGGGTTGCTTATATACGTCCCCCTTGTGCGTATCCCCGCTCCCGTGTTTCCCCGTCCCAGAAACTCGATGGAACATTGAAAAACTATAAAAGTAATTGCTTAAGGAGATCTTGACACGTATTCCAAAGGAACAAGCACTTCAAGGAAGTTGGCACACAAGCCTTGGAGCAACAAGTGAGGAAAAGGAAGCACACAAATCTAGGTAGCAAGGCACACAAACCAAGACAAGTTGCATGTGTGAGAGGGTTACATAGGTATCTACACACAGATATTGAGGGGCATACAATGTGAAAATTCCTAGATCTAACGATCTCAGGAATCCTACTGCAACCAGCTGAATTTACTACTCCTATTTTGTAAATTACATTACATAATTAATTCAGATCTCTTCATGAATTATTGCAGTAAATTATTGAAGCAACCTACACTTAATACTTTATGATTCTGAAACAAGGAAACTGAGCAAAGAATAAGTCACACATAGCGCACCATTATTTTTGGACAAAAGTCCTCGGAAAAACCCAATGTGGGAAAACCGGTGCAACAAATCTGAGGGTTTGTATTATTAAGCAGTAGCAATTTTTGAATACATCGTTGAATACCTCAAGGATTATTCAGTTACAGAGAGAGAAATACTGGCAGAAAGAATGTGAGTTTTACCTCACTCAATCACTGGAAAATCCGGCTGATCCGATCACTGGATGAGGTGCCCCTGGCAAGCTCTGCGCAGTCCCTATGCAGTCCCTCCATCACCCTCTCTAGGCACTGTGTCACCCCAGCTATGGATGGATCTAACTCCCGGAATCACAGATTTCAGCCTCCCGGTCTCACACCCTGGCTCTCGGCTTCTAGAACTGATATGACAGTAAAATATCGAAAACCCTCTCAGCCACTACGCAGCCCTGCGTGGCTCTGCACTAGCTCTGCGTCAGCCTACCTAGCTCTGCGCTGGCTATGTTGGACATCTCTCTGCCTCTCTTTGCTGATGATTCTCTGGCTGAAAATATCTTTATCTCTGGATGCTATTCTGCCCCTCACTGCGCTGGAATCACTCAGATCTGATCTTCGTCTGAGCACTTGCTCCGTCAGAAGAATTCGATCACTGGATTCACTCGGTGTATCTTTCCAAATGACCCTCAAGTCTTCCTTTATAGTCTTCTCGTTGAGATATCAACAGTCGAGATTAGATCTCTAATCAATGGCTAAGATTATAACATGACTTGATCTTCGCTTTTTCTAGATCATTCTAACACTGTTTTATTAATGTCCTTTAATTATTTAATTTCGCTAAGTTAGACTTACGATCCCCATTAAAATAATTAATTTTTACAATAAAACATAATCCGAGTGGAATTTTCAAAAACAGTTTCTAGGTTCCTTGGAATACTAGTGCTTAAGCCTCTCCACAAAATTTGAGACTTAGAGCACTTCCGATGCTACCAAAAATCAACACTCCCTCTTAGCGAGGAAAGTGCTCTAACAATATGCCTATTGCATACTACTTTGACCCTGAAGCATCCTCTGCATTGCTGAAGTCTGACAAGTTGTCCATCAGCCACTACGTTGTTGCTGCAACTGTATTGCTGCCCATGACACTACCACTGTTGCATCCATACTACAGCTCCCTCTCAAGTGTTGCATCTGCTATGCTGCTAACACTAACACTGTTAATACTGCAACTCAGTTGCTAAGAGAAGCAACTGAAATCACCCAAAAACTGAACAAGTGTTCAGTGGATGTACCTCGGTGCTGAAGACTCTGACTGTTGATAGCTACTACGTTGTCCCTCTTGATGCACTGTATTGTTGTTGCTCTGCATTGCTTGCATTGCTACTCTCCTCTACGATGTTGCTGCTCTGCTCTGCGCTGCTACCTACTGCAACTGTCGCTCCATCACTCCTCGGCTCCCACTAAAAACTCCTCCATCCCACTACTACTGATTAAGGGCACCCACAGCAAGGTTGTGATCCAAGAGGTGGGATCCTCAAGGATCCTACCCAACTAAAGTTCAAGATGAACTACAATTCTATGTCGCCCCATTTCTCTCCTAGAGAAGTGTGGGCACTCATGGCAAACTCATCCTGCTCGATCTTTGTGGCTGCAACTTTAGGATCGTGTTTTTCATCCTTGTCCTTTTTCTTCAAAGGACACTGTGATGCAAAGTTGCCCAGCTCGCCACATCGGAAACACTTCACCTTCGAGACATCTCTCTTTTGTCTCTGTTTCCCTTATTGTCCCTTCGATGCGAGCACTGCATTCTCCTCCTTTGGATTCTTCAATCTGCTCCCGTTGTTGTCGTCAAGCTTGCACTTGACTAGATCTCTCCTCAGTTACTCCTCCCGAAGTGTTGCCCACATTTGCTCCCAACTAGGAAGCGTTGCCCTGCCCAAGATACTTTGGACAAAAACTTGCCACTCCTTCATGACTGCGTTTAAGGCTAGCCTCACCATAGTTGTCGTAGTTGGAGTGGATCCTGTGGCTTCCAACTGGTCTCGAATCTCCTGAAGTCTTGTAAGGATTGGAGCAATCTGCTCCCCCTTCTACATCTGGATCATCCAGAGCTTCTACTCCAAGTACATCTTCTGTTGCTCGGAAGTTCCTTCATATAGCAAGGACAAGGCCTCCCATATCTCCCTGGTGGTGTTCTTGCCAGATATATGAGAGACTATGTGATCCTTGACACCATCAAGGATTAGTCTCTTGGCCTTTGCCATATCAGACTTGTACTTCTTGTTTTGATCTGGATCTGTAGGTACAGCAACCACATTGTCCACGAACGCTTTGAGATAATATTCATCTAGAAGGAATTTGATTATTTCTTCCAGATTACGTAGTTGGAGGAACCCTCCAACCGGTCTTGATCTCTCAGTCCGTGAGATGCCATTTCAGCCGAAAACTGTCAAACTGCTCCTCCTCTTCCCCCACTGCGCAGCACTAGGCAGGCTTACACACTCCTTGTGATGCTCAGATCTTGGGAAAATGTTGAATTCCTCGGCAAGGAACTCACTGAAGAAGAATTTCCTGCTATGTGCTCTTCTTCTTCTTCTGACACTTTTCTGCCCAGCAACTGCCTGCAGAAAACTGCATCCCTCTAGCTCCGCGTGAAGGCTTTGTGTTGCTCCCTCTGCCTCAGCAAGATCTCGATGCAGAAGTCTTTCCTCTCTGTCAACTCACTCAGAGAGAGACAACCTCGAAGATTTAGCCCTCCTAGCTAGAACTGCGCAATCCCTTTGGGGATTCGATCTGTTGCTGCAGCAGCAATTCGGCCTTCACTTCAGTGCTAGATCCGCTCTTCCTGTTTCACATCAAATGCTCTGATAGCATGTGAAAATTCCTAGATCTAACAATGTCAGGAATCCTACTGCAACCAGCTGAATTTACTACTCCTATTTTGTAAACTACATTACAGAATTAATTCAGATTTCTTCATGAATTATTGCAGTAAATTACTGAAGCGGCCTACACTTAATACTTTATGATTCTAAAACAAGGAAACTGAGCAAAGAATAAGTCACAAATAGGACATCATTATTTTTGGACGAAAGTCCCCGGAAAAACCCAATGTGGGAAAACCGGTGCAGCATATTTGAGGGTTTGTATTATTAAGCAGTAGCAATTTCTAAATGCATCATTGAATACCTCAAGGGTTATTCAGTTCCAGAGAGAGAAATACTGGCAGAAAGAATGTGAGTTTTACCTCACTCAATCACTGGAAAATCCAGCTGATCTGGTCATTGGATGAGGTGCCCCTAGCAGGCTCTGCGTTGCCCCTAGCAGTCCCTACATCACCCTCTCTGGGCACTGCATCACCCCAGCTATGGATCGATCTGACTCTTGAAATCTCAAATCTCAGCCTCCTGGTCTCACACCCCGGTTCCCAGCTTCTAGAACTGATCTAGCAGTAAATGTGAAAATTTATGAATGTTACTTTATGCATAAATTCCACTGTTAGATCTGGTTATACTTCTCCTACTTAAACAAGTTATTAAAGCTGAAATATTCAAATTAACATCAAAGTAAACACATAATAGACTTTCATCGATTCAGATCTAAAACAGAAATACATGCACACAAACAAAGTGACACACAAGATTTTCTGGACAACTGTCCCCGGAAAAACCCAATGCGGGAAAACCGGTCTTCTGGCTGCTGGAGGGTTAATATTATTAATTAGTTCATGCAGCAAATCTGGGCACCTTACTGGTTAACCCGACAAAGAAAAATAATAGATTTGCAACTAACCTGTTGTTCTGCGACCAAAAACTTGACTGATCCACACCCTCAAACAGGATTTACAAGACTCGGCCAATTTCTGGCCCTAGAAACCCCAGCGCTGCCCCTGAAGCCCCTTCGTCAGCCCTATGAGCCTCTACGTGCCTTTGTGCTGGCATGGAGAGGGTTGCGTAACCCCAGAATGGGTGACACAGACCCTACGCTGCCCTAGAAGGGTCTTTATTGGAGGCTCCCCTGCTAACCAGCGTTGCCCTTTCTGGGCCTGCATAGCACCTGCGTAGATGAAGTTGCTCTCTGCGCTGCGTAACTACTGTTGCTGCCTCTGCTTCTATGCGCTGCCTCTGGTTGCTTCTCTCTGCCTCTTGCTGATTCTTGGCACTGGGATAAGGCCATCCCCTTTGCTAATACTACCCCTCTCTGCAGCTGAAACACTTCTGAAAAAAAATTAGCAAACCCTACCCTAGAATTTCAGCGTAGTCTCAGTGCTTTGCCTCTATGTGTGCGTTCTCCAACTAACCCCAAGCCTTTCCTTTATACTTTTCTCGTTGGGAAACCAATGGCCATGATCTAATCTTGAATCGATGACTAAGATTAAAAGAAAGTTTGATCTGTGTGACTTAAGTCATTTCCATCACATGTTTAAATTAATTACCTTTTATATTTCAATTTTCCTAAGTTAGAATTACGGTCCTTAATTAAAAATATTAATTAATTAATTATCTCCCAAACTAGATGGAATTTCTCAAATCCCTTTCTGGGTCTTGGAGATATCATGTACTCCAGTCCCTCCACAAATTTTGGGAGCTAGAGCACATCCGATGCTACCCCAACACTCAAGAAAACTCAACACTCCCTCTTAGCCAAGAATGTGCTCTAGTACAACTCTGCTTCACCCCAAAGTTCTGCACTAATCTCTGGTGTGGGTCTTTGGGTTGATGCTGGACTTATTGCCCTTCATCACTGCACTGTTGCTACCATTCTGTACTGCTGCCTATGAGGCTACCACCATCACTGCTACATCTGTACTGCAACTCCCTCTCAATCTGCTGCACTGCAACTTCAGTTGCTGAGAGAAACAACTGAAGCTCCTGCCCAATCTTTAACAGACAAGTCAGTTGGGCTGCATCCTCATCACTGAAGCTCCATAAGCAATTGATCTCTGCTGACATCTGGAGACAACTACACAACTACAGCTCTGCACTGCATAAGCAGACCTCCACTGTGCTGTTGAACTCACATCAGCCCCTGCACTGAAATCTCCCACGCTGCTGTTGTGCTACGTTGTCCTCCTAAAGCCTCTATGCTGCTACAGCTCTACTCTGTGCTGCTGAAGTCACAGCAACCCCTACGATGTTGTTGTTGCATCTGCACTGCGCTGCTCCTTTCAGCCTTCAACTCCGCCTTTGCTTCATCCGTGATTCTCTGCACCAACTGCTCCACTTGTCCCGCTATTGTCTTAAGGCTCTCGTAGCTCAGATGTGATCCAAGAGATGAGTTGCTCAAGGATCCTGCCCGCATTTTGTAGCTGCTCTACAGATCCATGTCGCCCCACTTTCGTGGTTCATGAGCACTCATGGGTGCGTCATCTTCTGACCCGTCGTCCGCCACAGCAGCCTTGGAAGTAGAACCTTCCTTGTCCTTCTTCTTCTATGGACAATTGCTAGCGAAATGTCCTAGTTCGCCACACTGGAAACACTTGATCTTGGATAGATCACGCTTCTTCTTCCCTTGTTGCATCTTTGATGCCAAGGCAACATATTCTTCCTCTTCCTTCTTCACTTTACTGGATCTCGTGCTGTACTGCCTCTTAGTGAATCGGCAGAGTTCTTCTTGACGAAGGATTGCCCACATATTGTCCCATTCAGGAAGGTCCGCTCTGCCCAAAACACTTTGGACAAAGGTTTCCCACTCTTTTGTGACCGCATTGAGTGCAGTCCTTACCATCACATCATCCTCCACCTTTGCTCCCATGGTAGACAACTAATCTTTGATCGCCTGTAATCTGAAAAAGGAAGGGCTCTATTTCTTCTCCCTTGGTCATCATGAATGACCGCAATTGATTCTCCAGAAGCATTCTCCTCTGAACGGACTTCCCCTCATATAAGGTTGTTAAGGCTTTTCACATCTCATGAGTCATTTTCTTTTCGACTATGTGTGGAACTATATGATCCTTAGCCCCCATCCATTATGAAACGTTTGGCATGTGCCGCAACTTCCTCATGCTTCTTCAGGAGATCTACAGCGGTCGGCATGGCCAGGACTTTCTCTGCATGGTCCATTAGACCGTATGCCTCCATGACTACCAGGATTCTGGCCTTCCAGACTACAAAGTTGGACAGGTCGTGCAACCTATCCTAATCACGTAGTCCGTGAGGTGCCATCTGCTTAGATCTACTCTGTTGGAACATAACTTCCTCTCCCCGCTTCTCTAATGAAGCTCAGAAATAGGGTCCTTCGCGAAAAAAGACACCCTCTACTCCCTCTGACAACTGATTTCCTCTCTTAAAAATCCGCCAAATCAACGAACACAGCGCTCTTCGATCCTCTAATCGATCTGCAGATTTCTTTGTCTTAAAATTGGACAACTAGGTCCAAACTCCAGGTTCTGATGCTCAAATGAAGATACCAATATTCCTATTGGGTTCCTCTTTCGGAGAGGTTTAAGACCGATCTAAAATTGATCTTAATCTGATGAGCAGAACATTTATTTCGAATTTATTTTTAATAATTTCAAATATGTGCAGGTTGGCCTTAAGGTTTTACACCCCCAGCAAATGTGTCACACACCTCAGTGATTGGTATAAATAGAGTTAACGTTGGAGGACTTTCTCACTCATCTCATCTTCACACAACATCTCCTCTTCTGATTTAGTACAAGCTCCTTAGAGGTAATTTCGGTTCACACGTGGGAAGAAGGACAAATTTGCTACAGCTAGGTTTTGGACAAAATTCACTGCAGCTAGGGTTTCCATGCAAGTTTGACCAACGTTGACTTTGGTCAACGCATGGTCCAAAGAGGCTGAATTTTGGTGGAGACTTCGATCTTGGAAGACCGTACAGATTGGCACAAAAATCGAGGTCAAAAGGTTGACCGAAGACCGAGCTGCGTTGACTTTCTTGCTGTTGTCTTGTGTTGACTTTTCTGGACAGCGTTGACTTTTCTGGGTTGACTTTGAGTTGACCGTGTGGTTGTTTTGAGGGCTGTTGTGACACATGCTGGGTTGTCTGACCAAGGAGTCTTTGCTGGTTGAAGCATCCTATTGACCGTCGTAACACACCATCACTTTTATCTGTTTCTAACTTGTCTTCTATAGATCCTCTGGTCTATCAGCATTTTACTTGATTGTTTATGTGATTGCTGTAGTGAAAAGTAAAGTTGCATCAAGCATAGAACATCTACATAAATTTACACTTTGGCTAGAAACACTCTGAGAAGTTGATCGCCTCCCGCTCTTTGTCAACTAGTGCTTAGGCTAAATTCTGAATCTTCAGAAATTTAACCCCACCAGCAACTTCTAAAGTTCTACGGCACTTTTCCGGCACTTCTGAATTAGCACGTCTTCAAATCTGCATCACCCTAGTTGGCCTCTACTTGAGCAGACAGTCCCAGCGTTGTCTCTGTGCTGCCTCTGCGCAGTAAGTACGCAGGCCTACGTAGGACTGCGTCACTCTGGCCTCTGCGTTGTTCTGCTCCCTTTGTTGCTTTCTGCAGCAAAAATTCTTCAGTCTTCTGCTAGTGATCCTGCTAGATCTGCAATCGCTCTGATACAATGTGAAAATTTCTGAATGTTCCTTTATGCAGAAACTCTATTATTAGATCTAGTTATACTTCTCCTACTTAAACAAGTTATTAATGCTGAAATATTCAAATTAACATCGAAGTAAACACATAACAGACTTTCATCGATTCAAATCTAAAACAGAAATACATGCACATAGACAAAGTGACACACAAGATTTTTTGGACAACTATCCCCGGAAAAACCCAATGCGGGAAAACCGGTCTTCTGGCTGCTGGAGGGTTATTATTATTAAGTAGTTTCTGAATAAAACAAATATAGGCACCTTACTGGTTAACCCGACAGAGAAAAATAATAGATCTGCAGCTAACCTGTTGTCCTGAGACCAAAACGTGACTGATCCACACCCTCAAACGAGATTTACAAGATTCGGCCAATTTCTGGCCCTAGAAACCCCAGCGCTGCCCCTGAAGCCCCTGCGTCAGCCCATGATTTAATCTTGAATCGATGGCTCAAGATTAAAAGAAAGCTTGATCCGTGTGACTTAAGTCATTTCCATCACATGTTTAAATTAATTACCTTTAATATTTTAATTTTCCTAAGTTAGACTTAGGGTCCTTAATTAAAAATATTAATTAATTAATTATCTCCCAAACTGGATGGAATTTCCCAAATCCCTTTCTGGGTCTTGGAGATCTCATGTACTCTAGTCCCTCCACAAATTTTGCGAGCTAGGGCACATCCGATGCTACCCAAACACTCAAGAAAACTCAACAGTAAAATCTCGGAAAACCTCTCAGCCACTGCGCAGCCCTGCGTGGCTCTGCATCAGATTGTTTGGCTTTGTGCTAGCTATGTTGGACGTCTCTCTGCTGATGATTCTCCAGTTGAGAAAATCTCTCTCTGGAAGCTACTCTACCCCTCATTGCGCTAGAGTCACTGAGATCTGATCTTCGTCCGAGCACTTGCTCCGTCAGAAGAATTTGATCACTTGATTCACTCAGTGTATCTTTCCAAATGACCCTCAAGTCTTCCTTTATAGTCTTCTCGTTGAGATATCAATGACCGAGATTAGATCTCTAATCAACGGCTAAGATTATAACATGACTTGATCTTCGCTTTTTCTAGATCATTCTCACTATGTTTTATTAATACCCTTTAATTATTTAATTTCTCTAAGTTAGACTTAAGGTCCCCATTAAAATAATTAATTTTTACAATAAAACATAATCCGAGTGGAATTTTCACAAACGGTTTATGGGTTCTTTGGAATATCAATGCCTAAGCCTCTCCACAAAAATCAATTTGAGACTTAGAGCACTTTGATGCTACCAAAAATCAACATACAGCAGCACGCAGTTCGAGGCACTATCAGCACGCGGATTTTAGCAGTATTGGCATGCAGATCAAAGCAGCAGTTCAGCATGTAAATCTAGGCACCAGTGGCATATAGATGGAGTCAGCAGATTGCTACTTGGCACACAGATCTATCTAGCTCAAATTTCTAGGTGTTGGGACAAGTTTTGTTGCTGTGATAAACTTTTGCTTTTCCTCTGCAAGCTGAAATAAAACAAAACACGAATGTTGATTTTCCCAAGTTGGGTTTCCAGGGTAAAAAGCTATGTCAAAACTTAATGTGCTTGATTTCTGTCTCCACTATGTAGATCTGTTAAAAGCTCAGCAGTATCTGTGCATGCAATCAGATTTGAGTTTTTTGGTAATATTAAAATCTGGGTATAAAAATTTATTGGCACATTAAATTATTTTGGTGGGCTTTGAAAAACTAACACCAACCATATGAAGCCCTTGGATTGACATATGCAGAGGATTGAGGAACATATGGGCCTCCCAACAGACCTTCGAAGCTCTTTTAGCCGTGGCAAGAAGCCAATGGAGTTGGAGATCTCCAACTCATCCCAGTCCTCATGAGTTGTTTCTGTTTCAATGGTTTACTTTTTTTGGTTTTTTTGTTTTGTCGGTATTTTTTTATTTATCTTTTGAACATCTTGTTTTCTTTTGAACATCTTGTTTAGATGATTAAGAGTTGATGGTTTTGCCACTGGCCTGGTTTCCCTAATGGCAGACCAAGAACATATATTTTGTATTACTTTAAATGCTAAATATAAATTTTTACCTTAAAAAAAAAAAATATATATATATATAAACTTTATCTGTAACTGCATATGTAAGAATTATAAGCAGTTGTATTTAAAAAAATAATCTATAAAAAGATTTAGTCTATCCGTGGTTGCATTTATGCATTATACAGGAACGTTTTTGCGTTTGTATCCGTTTTCCATGCTAAAATTGGAAGTCATCACTACATCAAGGATTATAGTTAAGAAGTCATAGGTAGCTCCATTTGAGTTCTTCCTTTCAAGATAAAGTGACGCATTAAAGTTTATAACATGTAGCTCCATTTAAAAATTATATTTTAAAATGATATTCTCTTAGCTGCATCTAAAGATTATACCGGAACATAGTAAAACTAGTCGTTTAAGCAAAATCTGATAAGGAATTAAATCTGTTAAAGATTAGATTAGAACCCGTACCCAACAATTCCTCCAATGCAGTCATAAAACGTTTCCAATTCCTCAAGCATCAGAAGAAGTCTTCCAAAAGAGAGGGAGATTTCATCGTTCCCAGTCTTACTTGGTCCGGCATCACCATTACCCGGTCTTAAATCCAAATACCGCTGGTCTTTAGCAGAATCGCCCGACTTATCCCACTTCTCGATCATGTCGAGCAAAATATAAAAAGCATTCTTGAGAGGACTTGAACTCCGGACCGGTTCCCCTTTCGATTCTAGCCAAGACGGTTCTACAGACAACACATGTTCTTGTCCTATAGCTATGAGGCACTTGAGCAGAAAAATATGACGCTTTCCTAGTCCGTCGAAAGCCAGCGGATGATTGACTCTTCTGTTTCCATCGTGGAAAGACTTCACTCGCTGTTGAAGGTCGAGAACTTCAATTTTGTCGTGGAGAGTCCCCGCGGCGCAGAGGCTGGACCGTAACATCTTTAAATTGTGGATTTCTTCTTCTAAATTCGACGGCGAGCAGGCGGCGTTCTCAGAGGTGAAACCAGTAGGCACCGTCGAGATTGCTTTGACGACTCCGAATATTGCAGAACGTTTTCTAATGCAATAACTTGTGGGGATTCTTCGTTCTAGGGCCGAGCTCCCGCAGTAGAATGTCAGTGCAGGTGGCTTAAAGCCGGTTTCAGCTCCATGAGAGGACTTCTGACGGCCGAACACATTTCCGAGGGCCGGCACGTTGCTGCAAGAAGCCATGGCCAATAAGACCGAATCAAGCAATAATGTCTGTGAGTAATTTTCATAACTAAGAGGCTTGAGAGGATTTAAAAGTATAATAATGAGTGAGCATGGACGAGGGAAATATGCAGGCGAATAACAAGAATATGCCTGCCCAGATTCTTTTTCGAACCATCGTCACCAGCCAATTCTCTGCCAGTTTGCTTTATCCTTCTCCTTGAGATCGGGTGAGTTCAAATGGCATGACCATTCACGACACAACTTCCAGGGTAAAGCAGCTAACTAAAGGTAAGTAGTGGTACTTCCTCGGTTGAGCTATTAAATCTTCACCGTAAATTAAAAGGCAGCTAAAAGTAGGTAGTGGCGCTTATGTGTGTGGGAGTTTATTTATATAATTATATTTTTATTTTAATATGTTTAGTGTGTGTATATTGGAATGAAACACTATTTAATAAATAGAAATTTGATTTTTTTATTATTAAAAAAAATTAGTTAATGGTATTTTTTATTTCATTGACTTTCCATAGTTATTTAACTATTGTCTTTTAATGGTATCAATGTTATATGGTTCGAATTTGAATTTAGGTTCGCAATAATTAGGTTTAGTTTGAATTTTTTTTATGAGATTTGGATAATTCGTTTATATATTTTTTATATGTATAGATATATTAATTTGAAAATGAAATATAGGGTAAAATTGTAAGAAATCAACATTAATAAAAAAAAATGTTATCACAATTATGGAAGCAAAGATAGATTACAAGCTTGAGTTGTGACATGAGTTTATGAGTTTTGATTTATGGACTCGGTGAATGGTCATGAGGTTCGCCAAAATTTGAGGTTGAAGTTTGACGAATTTTGTGACATAACATGGTATCCTAACTATTGGACTTCATTTGTCATTTAACTTATATAGGTAGAATGGTTAGTATATATTAAAAAGTAATTAAAAATAATAGTAGTGATACTTTATTGGTTGGTGGTAGTGTAAGAGATTACATTTATTTGGAAGTCTCTTACACTTATTTGGAAGTTTGACTAATTTATGTGTGAGATAAAACTAAATTTTTAACATATATTAAAAAGTGATAATAGTGATATTTTTTAATATAATAGATGGTTGGTTGTAATTGATTGTGCTTATTTATTTGGTATTTTTTGCATGGATATATTCAAAATTAAATAAATGGCATGAGGACATTATTATTGATATCGAGTTTAAACTTGGTGTGATTTTTTTTGGGGTATTCTTTGACATAAATTAAAAAACAATTGAAGGTGGTGTTGACGTATTTGATTGGTTGATGTTAATGTGCGAGACTGTGTTTATTTTTTTGGCCTTTTCACCTTTACATTAAAACTCATATATGATATAAATTTAAATTTTTAATATATATTAAAAAGTAATTAAAGGTGATCTCAAAAGATCTTAGCTCGAGTGTATTGATGAATAATTCGTTTTCTGAAGTTCAAGTCTTTCGAGACATGGTGTAACTCCCTCATTTGTACCATTTATGAAATAGTTCTCTGGTGTAATAGTGATAATCGATCTTTAGAATTTACCAATCTAATGTGATGTTAGATTAATTTTTTGGACTATATTAAAATGTAATTAAACATAGTGGTCCTTCTTCACATAATGGTTTGCAATCCCCCACGGACATGCATAGTGACAACAAGACAAATCAGGAAGGGCTTGGAGAGGACTATTACAAAGCCCCTCTAGTCACTTTAAGATATCAAGTGTATGCCAAATCTCATTCTCGGCTCGAGTGGGCATTAATCTCCCCAACAAAGAAGTACCCAGATCATTACAAAGTCATGGCGTGGTCTGACAAGGATGTAATGTGGCAAGCGTGTGTGCTAAGCATCAATTTGACTTTCGCGCAGAACTTTCCAGTAGAATCGTCTCTGGGAGTTGCAAGGAGCCTGGGTTTCTATTCAATTTCAAGAGTTATAATGAAAGGGTGTCGATATGACTATAGTAATTGCATCCTCATTGCACCCCTTTGTTGGTCCAATGATGGGTGTAATGTGGTTCTCTCCTTTTTGGGGTCTAGGGATCGCCTTTCACATGTCTTGGGTTACTTTGCCCCCGCCAGAGTTTCTTTGGTTCATGTGGGGCTCAAGCCAGCTAACTCGATTCTCCGCTCAATTTTTCTTCGCTTATACTCTTAAATTGCATAATATATGTGCGCCAAGTGCTCTAAAGAGCTACGTAATCGACATAAGTTCAGGCTTACAAAAGGATTCGTAGAACTTTGACATGTTTGTGGAATTAGAATGGTTAAAGGTAACCTTCATAGTGGCAGTCTCAACTCTTTGTTCCTCTGTGGCACAATAGCGGGGATTTTGCACTCATTCTCAAATTCATCTCAAGTTTTCAAAGACACATGGCTCAGTTGCACAAATCATTCTTTACACGACAAGTGGTGTTTGGTGTTATCGTGGCTTATGACATTCAAGAATTAGGTGGTGGTTTGGACACGGGCTAACTTTGGCACATTGTGCCCACATGGAATCGAAGAATTATGGACCCAATGGAGGCCTCCCTTTTCTAACCTCTTATGGAACTATTGTGCTAGCATGACACAGCGAGAGAAAAAATTAGTGATCGACCTTAATTCGCCTTGCAACAAAGTCAAAGCTGGAGGAGTCGCTAGTGAATAGCTACACGCTAAAAGGAAGGATTGCCCAAATGCAACAAGCTCCAGGTATGTAGCATACCTTTGGGGAAACATATGGCCCATCCAGCTCAACTTTAATAATGATATTTTGAAACATCTCTCAGGGATTCATATTATTTGTGGAAACTCCTTGTAGATTCAAACTGCTAATTGTAATTTACTAAAATAATAGACTTGAATCTACTCTACTCATATGTGGAAACAATTAAATGATTGCAAAATCACGAAGCATACAAGAGAAAGAATTCAATCAACACATTACACAATGATTTCTAGGGGAAATTTGCAGCTAAAAACCCCTGCTATCTAACTATTGCATTAGTCAGAAAATATGAGAAGATTCCAATGCTTTGCTCAAGCCCGAGCAACCTCTACACTATCTTTATCTATCTCACCGCTTCCTAGACAAGCCTTGGACAATACTTAACCAATTTTATGCGTGCCCAAGTCTCTATTTCCTTCCGTTGTTGAATGTGGAATTAGGCCCCTATTTAATAGGAATTTTCCTCCATTGGATTGCGTAATTCATTTATGCTCTTCCTCTGATTACATGCACCATTTGTACACATTGGAATATGCTACAACTGATAGTACACTGCACTTGAACTCCAATCTCAACTGGGTAACTTGCAAATCACACACGCATGAATTATTTATGGTGGATTTATCAATTAATTAGTTGATCATATAGTACACACCCCACAACTTGACCTCCCACTAATTCCTCCAACAATTGGAACTAGTTTAACTGACTTTAACTCAGTTTTACTAAATTAATTAATTACAACTCAAATTAAACTCAACCTAGGCTCCTATAAAGTAGGAACCACTCTACGTGACTCAAGTTAGGTCCTCAACTCAAATTAACTTAGCCAGCTAAGTGAAACTAACTTAGTTAACACATTCTTGTTGTCTTGTGATGTGGAATTACAATTTTCTCCTAATTTAATTCAAGGGAAAATTAAATTAAGAATTTCTTGTTGCCATTTTCAACACTCCCTCTCAACAAGAAAGAGATCCACATCTATCATGATCCAACACCTTTGGAATCTGTTGCATGCAACACCTCTCATTGTTGATGCTATGTAACAACCCTTGGTTAAAACTTCATGTAATAAAAGTTAATAAAGGTAAAATAAGACCACGAGAAAGGGACACTTATTCCAAGTTGAATGTTGGGCAAAATATCCTAGTGGGCATCACTTGTTGTTTTTATGGTTAAAGCAATTTGGAAAAGGCAACGACTAAGGATTTGGAAGGGCAAAAAGGTATTTTGGCACATTATTTATAAAAATAATGGAAATTAGGAGAAAATGAAGGTGAAAGGTCATAGGTTGCATGTGGGAGGAGGCGTTACAGGGTGGTATCGGAGCGGGTTGCACTCTCTTCAGGTTATATCTGATACCACAGGGTGGTATCAGAGTGTGGTTTCACTCTCTTTGGGTAAGTCTGATGCTTTCAAGTTTATGGTTTTCATGCATAGGATCATGGTATACAATTGATGTGCTCATGAATGATGTTTTTGTGATGTTATGTTATTATATGGCTATGTTTATGATTATACATGTACATGCTGATGTGGATTGATCTTGCAGATGAGATAAGCCTCCGCTGAACATCATTGAGGTGTGGATTTGATTTTGGTATCTAGTCGGTTTATCTAAAATGGTATGCTTGTAAGGAGAAGAGAATTCGAGATGACAAGAAAAATGGTTGACTATAGTTCCCATGACACTTCCTAAAAATCAGTTGGGAAATAAGGAGAAGAGTATTCTCCTTGTATTGCAGATACATTGAGAAGCTTGAGGTTAGAGATCAAAAGTTGCAAAGCAAACAATGACAGGTTGGCTGAGGCTCAGGAAAGACTTTAAATGGCTCAGGAGAAGCAGGTAGAGGTTAATGCAACAATCCTTCAGAGCTTGTCAGAATTACAGGAACAAAGACAATTGAGAATTAGTCAAGAGCAGGAAGAGAAAACAAATGGAGCCTATGGTAGCAGATCTCAGTCCGGATAAAGATTGGACAGAGGGGACATAGTCAGAGTCAGATCACTAGATACACCTTAGAGGAGGACTGGTATGTATAGGCATCATTCTAATTCCTCGTCCAGGATACATCACCACAATCATCATTGTCATCATCCTTATAGGAGGAGGGAGTGTTTGCTTGAAGAGTTCAAGAAAGTGAAGTCTCCTACATTTGATGAAGAGACGAAGAATCCAGCAAATTCAGAGGCATGGTTGCTTGGAATGAAGAAATTCTTCATATTACATAAATATTCAGAAAACATGAAAGCAAAGATAGCCACATTTAGTCTAAAAGGGAAAGCAAAAGTCTGGCGGGAATATGTGAAGAATGTCTAGGGAATTCGAGAAGAAGACTTGATTTTGGATGATTTCGAGAGGATCTTCAAGAAGAATTACTTATCGGAGAGGTACTATGATGATAGGGCTAAGGATTTTTATGAGCTACAGATGATGGGTTCTATAACAGATGATGAGTATACTAGCATATTCTTGGAGTTGTTGAGGTATGTTCCATATCTCAAGGAGGAGAAGGCTAAGATTAAAATATTCATCAGTGAATTGCCAACAACATATAGATATCGGATTGAGTTTGATCAACCTAGATCATTAGAAGAATACATACGAAAATTGAAACATTGCTATGAGAATTCAAAGCGCAAAGCTGAGCCTAAGCGTGACTTGAAAAGGAAATGAGAAGGTAAAGGGAAAATAGCCACTGAAGCGGGGAAGACCTCAAGATGCGGATGAGAAAGAAAATGTTGCTCTTTACGAGAAGTTCAGTGCATATGAGAAGGGACATGTGTCGCAACCCAGAGAGAAGGAGACTAGAGGTGACAATAGAGCATTGTTACAGTGTTGGATATGCAACAAAGAGCATTGTAAGAAATATTTTCCATTGTACCAGGGAGGTAGGCCTCATATCTATAGTGTTCAGTAGGTGCATACAGTTGGGGATGTTGGTAATAGTATTCCTCGGATTTATGTGGTTGTGGACAACAGGCAGGTGGATCACCATACATATATCATTGAGATGGATGGTAAGATTTGTGATCAAGGTATTTCTATTTTGATTGATCCTGGATCTACTTTTAGTTATGTTAATCTTGACCTGGCGGATAAATGTGGATTGAGAAAAGAAGTGCATGCAGATTCTTGGTTGGTGCAATTGGTTACAAGTACAAAGAAAAGAGTTCATCATTAGGTAAGAGCTTGCACATTTGAGTTCAATGGTATGCCTGCAACAACACATTTGAATGTACTACTTTTGGGTATGGATTGGTCGTATCTTCGCAGGACCAAAGTGGATTTCTATGACATGGCTATTGAGTGCCTAGTTGATAATGGAGAGAAGAGAATCTTGTAGGGGAAGAAGAAGCCTACATCAGTGAGGATGGTCACAACCATGGAGGCTAAGCGACATAGTTGCAAGAAAGGGTGTGTGATGTTTGAACATAGTTATCGATCAAATGGGAACTATTACCTCAAAACGAGAACTCTAACCTAGAAAAACTCAAAAAACATGAAAAAACAGCCCAAAAATGAAAAGTGTGTCTTCCAGAACGCACTATTTTTTTAGGGTCAAATTTCAACATTTTTTAAAATTATGCTAAAAACCAAATATTTCTTGAAAAAAGGATTTAAAAAACACCCTCGAAACAAAAAGTGTTGATGATTGGATAACATTGCCAATTTGTTGTGTGCAAAAAACAAATTGAAAACAAAAAGTGTTGATGTTGGAATAACGTCACCAAATTTTTTTTGTGCAAAAAGTAGCCCGAAAACGAAAAGTGTTGTTGTTGGAATAATGTCGTCAAATTTTTGTGTGCAAAAAACACCTTGAAAACGAAAAGTGTTAATGTTGGAATAATGTATTTCTCTTTTCGGGGTAAATTGTCAACAATTTTTAATAATGACATTAAAGATAAAATATCATGACTCTAAAAAAGCTTAAAATTTCAACGATAAACATGACATTAAAGATAAAATATCAAAAGTCTTAAAATTGCAACAACTTTTATGCATGGTATTAAAGATAATCTATTATCGTGTCTTTGAAAAACCTTGAAAATCCAAGAATGACATTCAAGATAAAATGTCACATTTATGAACATAAAATTCCAACGATTTGTAGGCATGCTATTAAAGATAAAATATCACTTGTAAAAAAAAAAACAAAAAAAATCAAAATAAAAGAAAAAAGGGAAAATAAAATAAAAAAACACACAATTTAAAGAAAAAAATTAAAAATTAACAAAAAAAAACAACAACAACAACAAAAACCAATATGTATATTTTTTAACAATTAAAAAAAATAAAAATAAAATTTAATATATATATATATATATATATATGAAAAATACATTTTTAAATAAAAAAAATTAACAATATTTTTTGTTTTAATAAAAATAAATAATAAAAAAATTAAATTAAATAAAAAACAAAAACAAATAAATAAATAAATAAATATATATATATATATATATATATATATATATATATATATATATCGCCACCACCTTAGGGGTCGTGTGCCAGCTCTCCACCGCCCGTTGGTCGAGCCCCGCAGCCCTTAGGGTAGCGACGGTGATTCTCGGAATCGACTCAAGGCGGCGATGATTCCTAGAATCGACCCAGGGTGGCGATGATTCTCGGAATCGACCCAGGGCAGCAATGATTCTCAGAATCGACCTAGGCGGCAGTGATTCTCGGAATCGACCCAGGGTGGCGTTGATTCCGGGAATCGACCTAGGGCGGTGGTGATTCCCAGAATCGACCCAGGGCGACGGTGATTCCCGGAATCGACCCAGGGCAGTAATGATTCTTGGAATCAACCATCGCCGACTTAGGGGCCGCAAGGCTCGGCCGACGGGATCTCCGCCGCCCATCGACCGAGCCCCGTGGCCCCAAAGTGGCGGCAATGATTTTTATTTATTTATTTTTTTCTAAATTAAAATTTTGTTTCTATTTATTTTTTTAAATTTTTTTTGTTTTAGTAGTTTTTTAATTAAAAAAATAATAATTATTATTGTTTTTAATTTGAAAATTAAAATCACACATGCAACCTGTTACCTACAAAGCAATCTAGTTGTGGTTGTCAATCCAACTATTCCCTTGTGCTTTCCTTTGCCTTCTTTCTCCAATCGAAGAGAATTATCAAGTGCTCCAAGAATGATCCAAGACTTATCTATGTGTGCAAGAGTGTGATAGAATGAGAGGATGAAAATGAGAGCTCCAAAACTGAACTTAAAAAGGTTGTGAATTGATCCTCAAAAGCCTTTTTATCATTGAGGACACTATTTTCTTTATTTTTCCTTCATTTTTCCTCTAATTTCCCTCTCATGCATATTTGTGTCTGTTCACCTTCCTTTTCTCCTAGTTTCCTTTATTTTCATAAATAAATTCCAATCAATGCCTCTTTTGCTTTGCCAATTTCCATAGCTACTAATTAATCACAAGTGATACCCATCACTATGATTTTCCCAGGATGAACTATGGATGTGAATAGGGTTCGTCAGAAGGCTTCACAGAAGCTGCCAGCGCTTCTCTGTGGCGTTTCCTCCTGGATCGAGGTCTGTTGCCAGACGTACGACGGTTAACGAAACAACTTTCAGCATGGATCTCACCCTCGGATGCATCGCTGGCTTCTTTCAACGGTGTTTTGAGGTTAGGGTTTTTGTGGACAAGCGGTTTCTGCGGTCTTCTGTTAAGAGGGATTGTTGTCGGTCACTATGGGTTTCGAAAGCGTTTCTGTTGAGCTAGAACCCTCCCCGGAGGACCTTCTTACTTGTTGGGGTTTGGAAATCTCGGAAAAAAACCTCGAACAATTCTTTCCTAATCTGATTTCTCTTGATTTGGCTGTTGAAGCAGCGTTGAGTTAGTCCTGTTGGCGAAAATTTTGTTGGCGGGCGTTGTTTCAATAACCCGCATTTTCTCAGCAATAGTCGTCCTCAGACCTCTGAAGATCTCTTCAAAGCAGTGATCAACCTCGATCGACCCCTACCTTGCTCGGCCTCTCAAGTTAATTTCGTTCCTTTTGCTGCTACTGGTGGTTTAGAAGACGTAGTGGGTTGTAGAGGGCTTCAGTTTCTGCAGGGTTCCTTTCTGCCTAGGGTTGACAACCCTACAGGCCTTGCTTTGTTGGATAGACCGCCACAGGAGGGCTGCTGTTTCCAGGAGTGGAGAAGGGTTGTGTAAAATTTGTTTCTAAACGGGCAGCGGAGGATCTAGTGCTAGTAAATCAGGATGAAGGAGGGTTGTCTGGTCTGGTAAATAATGGGGTTCCAGGTCGTGGAGATCAGTCCAGGGTTTCCTCAAATGAGGCAGTCGACCTTCCCGCAAAATCTTCTGCCTCTGAAAATCAAGGTCTTGCGTTGCGTCGTGAAGATGCTTTAGGGGTTGGTGTCCCCCAGAGCTTAACAAAGGATTTTGCGCCTCCGAAATCTATTGAAGAACTAAGGCGGATTTTACTCGAGTCACTTAGAGCCGAGGTACCTCAAATCAATCAGGTAGCAGAGGAGGAGGCTTTCAAGAAAGCTGTGGGATCGAAGTGGAAGAAAGACAAATCTATTAATTCGAAGGAAGCCCGTCCAAAATGTTTGTTAGGTGTGGATATTGGCATTGAGAAGGTCATGGAATTATCTGAGATCATGATTGTTGGCAGAGTAAGGGGCTGGAAATACTCGGCAGACTACATTTCTGATTGGGCTCAATCATCGTGGAAAGAGTCCCCAGGTATGCCTGTTGATATTTCTATTCTTGCTAGAGGATGGTTCAGCATTACGTTTGAAAGCAAAGATCAAGTGGACTAGTTCCTTGAGAGGAATTGGTTCTTTGGGAAGAGACCCATTCTCTTTTGAAGATGGACTCCCCTCTTTGACGCTCAGAAGGAAAAAATGGTTGAATCACCAGTTTGGGTGAAGCTCCCCAGCCTTCCTCTGCAGTTCTGGACCAATTCGGTTTTTGTTTCTATTGGAAACACCCTGGGTACTTTTCTTGAAGCTGACAAGTCTTTCTTACAAACAAGGGACAAGAGTGTGGCTCGTATACTGGTGAGCTTAAACCCAAGAGAAGGTCTCGCAGATGCAATGACACTTTACTATAAGGATATGGAGTTTCTGCAAATGTTAGATTACGAGCACCTTCCCTTCCGGTGCAACAGGTGTCATAAGACTGGTCATTTGGCAAGAGAGTGCCCTCTCGGTCACCAACGTAGACGCAGATAGAGGAAGCAGTACAGGAAGGAGAAAGTCACAGTTTCTGATCAAGATGCGGGTCCTAAGGTAGCAGAGACAGGCCCTATGGTACAGGAGTTTCTTTCTTCCCCGGTGGTGAACGTGGACCAGGCCCCGGAGAATGCTGCTGGCCCTTCGTCCCTTCCCGTAGAGGACCTGGCAGACTCCCTGGTACCCCTTCAAGTTGCTGAACTCGTAGGGGCGTCTCAGGTGGGTATGTCCTCCTCCTCTCCTCTCTTGCATCAGTCTTCTGCTTGTATTCCTTTTTCTGATAGTAATGAGCCTGGTCCCTCCAGGCAGCTTTTGAATGATTTATCTACTTTAAACCTCTCCTTGTCATCTCTGGATAGTGTTATTTTATTCGTTCCTAAACCCTCTGGTCCTCCTTCCTCTTCAGTTATTGTTGCCCCTCAGATCCCCTGCTCTCGGCCTTCTGTTTATGATCCTCTCCCTTATAATCTCAGACCTCGGGCTAACAAGGGAGGGTTTGCCCTGGCTGTGGGAGGTCTTGCCTCAAACCCTGTTGTTATTGGGGCCAGGAAATTGAGAGGTCGGAAATATAACCTCTCTAAAGCCCAATCGAAAGCTGTTGTGGATATTGCTGATGGTAAACATATGTCTCTTACTGGGGTGCTTAAAGCAGAACGGCCACCCCCAGAAGATGTGCCATGATTGTTCTTTCCTTCAATTGCAGAGGCTTAGCTAGTCAGCCTAAAAAGCTAGCCTTCAAAGATCTAGTGCGTTCTCAGAATCCAGACATTATTTTGCTTCAAGAAACTCTGAGCAAGGGGGATGAGGTTGTTAGTATCACTTCTAAACTGCTACCTGACTGTTCCTTTTATGCCCTCGATGCTGTTGGGAGATCCGGAGGTGTTGTCTCAGGTTTTAATCCTAAGAAATTAAACTATGTCTCTTCTTGGGGCTCCTCGAATATGTTGGCCTTGGAAATTTTCTCCAGTGAGCTAAATCTTTCCTTT
The DNA here is from genome assembly GCA_034641835.2 of Pinus albicaulis. Taxonomy (NCBI): domain Eukaryota; kingdom Viridiplantae; phylum Streptophyta; class Pinopsida; order Pinales; family Pinaceae; genus Pinus; species Pinus albicaulis. The sequence continues at coordinate 347,891,678 of CM076573.1, read as the reverse complement.
CTTATCTTAAATATCTACGGGCCATGTGTGGAAAGAAAGCGATTCTGGTCATCTGTCTTTCGCTCCTCCTGGATTTCTCACCTAAATTTAATTATTGGGGGAGACCTGAATTTCTCTCTGGGGGAAGCGAAGTCTTGGGGTGTCTCGGCCAGAGCAAACCCCTTAACTGATTTTTTCAGGAATCACATAGCTCTTTCTCATTTGGTGGATATGCCTCTTCTGAAGCTGAAACCTACTTGGAGAAACAAAAGGATTGGTCAAGACTGGGTGGGAAAGAAGATAGACCTTTTTCTGTTAAGTGAGGTTTTTGTGGATAAATTCATGAACTATCGCCATTGGGTTGGTGAGGGTGGTGTCTCGGACCATTTTCCCATCCTTCTCGAAATTAAAGGTGTTGGCAATAAACCTGGGATGCCCTTCCGTTTTAATCCTGCCTGGCTCAAGGATGATTCGTATAATGATCTTTTTTCAGCAACTTGGGAGAAAGACTCCTTCAACCCTGACTCTTCTAGGAGTGCCTTTGTTTGAAAGAATCTGAAAAAAATGAAAGCAGCCTCAAAAAATTGGGCTGCTCAGAAAAAGGAGAAGGAAGAGGAGGAGCTTAAAAGGGTTAATTCTGAACTTGCTCAGTTGGAATATCCGGAAGGGGGGGGGGGGGGATATGCCTCTCTTGAATCGAGAAATAAAATCAAGGATTTGGAGGCCTCCCGGAGGAACATTCTCCAGCTTAGAGAAGAAAGATGGCGCTTGAAAAGCATAGCGGTTTGGCTTCAAGCGGGTGATGAGAACACCAAATTCTTCCAAAACTTCGCCAAAGGCAGGAAGCTGGCAAACACTATTTAGGAAATTCCCAAAGGTAATGGTGAAAAGGCTTCTTCGTTTGAGGATCTGGCTACCTTGGGTATCAGTTACTTTAAAGATCTTTTTAAAGCCCCGGCTGTAGCGTCTATAGCAGAAGTCATAAGTGTGGCTCAGCTGTTTCCCAGGTTTATTGAGGAGGAAGAGAATGATGCCATCATGGCCCCTGTCTCTAATCAAGAAGTCGAGGACATTCTCAAAGGAATGCAAAGAGACAAAAGCCCAGGCCTGGATGGCTGGACTGTTGAGTTCTTCCTGCATTTTTTTGATGTGCTTGGTGATGAACTTGTAGCTGTTTTTGATGAATCCAGAGTTTCAGGAACTGTCTTTCCTCCCTTCAATTCCACTTTTCTTGCCTTTATTACTAAATCTGACCAGCCAAGTTCTTTTGTTGATTTCCGACCAATCTCTCTCTGCACTTGTGTTTACAAAATCATTGTGAAAGTCATTGCTTCCAGGTTTAAACCTTTCCTCTCCAGCCACATCTCTCCGGAACAGTTCGGTTTTCTAAGTGGTAGACAGATTCATGAAGTTGTAGGTGTTGCTCAAGAATCCCTTCACAGCTTGAAGAGAAGTGGAAGGAAAGGGGCAATTGTCAAAATCGATTTGTCTAAAGCTTATGATAGATTCAGTTGGTTATATTTGAGGCTTTTACTCACTCATATTGGCTTTAGATTTGATTTTGTGAGATGGATCATGAGCTGTGTTTCCTCTTCTGCTATTGCTCTGCTGATTAATGGTGTTGCAACCTCCTTTTTTAATCCTGAACGTGGCCTCAGGCAGGGCTGTCCTCTCTCCCCCTTGCTTTTTCTTCTGGCAGTTGAAGGGTTAAGCCTAATGATTCATAAAGACAAAAGATTGGGCAAAATCAAAGGTATTGAAGTGGCTCAGAATCTCTAGATTACTCATCTACTTTTCGTGGATGACATTCAGCTATTTGTTAATGGAAGCATCGAGGATTGCAGTGCCTTAAAGATTCTGCTGGATCTTTTTCTTAAAGCAACCAGACTCCAAATTAATGATCAAAAATCGACTCTCACTCCCTCTGGCCTTTCTGTTGATGAGATAGGCCGAGTGAGAAGACTCTTGAATTTTGAAGTCCGATCTCTGCAAGAAAATTTTAAATACCTTGGCTTTTATCTCAAACCTGATAACTATAGAATCCGGGACTAGAAATGATTACTAGCTAAAGTGGAAAAAAGGCTAAACCATTGGAGCTTTAGGTGGCTGTCGAGGGCAGGTCGCCTGGTTTTGATCAAGTCAGTCCTGATGGCCATTCCAATTTATTAGGCTAGCCTCTCTTGGGTTCCCAAAGGCATCTTGTCCTCCATTGATAAATTATGCAGGAATTTTCTTTGGACAGGGTCAAAACAGGACAAGGTCAGCCCATGGGTTACATGGGATAAATTAACTCAACCGAAGGAATTGGGAGGCTGGGGAATTAAAAATCTGTCTTCTTTTGCCAAATATTTGGCTGCCAAGCTTGCATGGCGTTTGATCTCTACAGATTCTCTCTAGGCATCGGTCATCAAAAGAAAATATATAGATCAGGGTTCTGTTCTGGATTGGATTCGTTCTCCAGTTAAATCTTCTAAAAATGCCTTTATTGTCTGGAAAGCAGTTGTGGCATCAGTTCAGACAATTGAAAGAGGCTTGGCCTGGCATGTTGGAGATGGTACTCAAGTTTGTTTGGGTTGTGATCCTTGGGTCGGATGCTCAGATAATTTCTCTCTTTCTCCGGCCCTGGTCGAATATTTTAACGAAAGAGGGTACTTCTCTTTGAATCAGGTGGCAGATCCTAGAACAACCACCCTTGTGAAACAGGGTTGGCTCTCAGGTTTTGATTTGCAGCTAGAAGACAAGTGGTTGGAAGAATGGAACCGTTATGTTACAGCCTTAACCTTCACCTCTGTTCGAATCTCAGATTCTTCTGATGAACTGCGCTTGGTACATGCGCAGTCAGGCCTCTATTCTCCTAAATCAGGTTATAAATGGTTAATGGCTCAAGAAGGGTGGGGTGCTCCAAGATGGTGGCACAAATCAATTTGGAAGTTGAAATGCCCAGCTAAGACCAGACTCTTTTTCTGGTGCATCCTCCACAATAAGGTGCCAACTTGGGACTTCATTCAAAAGAGAGGGAAACAGGGGCCGAGCTGGTGTTCCCTCTGCAAATCTGCTGATGAAAACATTCAACACCTTTTTCTTTTTTTCCCTTTCAACTCCAGCCTTTGGGCAGAAACCTTAGGTCTGATTAATATCCCCTTGATATGGCATGGTGACGACTTTTCTTAGGCATGGAATCATTGGTGCAGGAGGCTCCAAATGACAAAGTCAGATCTATTCCTCTTCTTATAGCTTGGGGAACTTGGATTGCCCGCAATAAGGTGATTTTCAATGAGCAATTTTTCCCAATAGCCAGGCTAGCAGCAGAAGGAGCTGCCATCTACGACAGCATTCCTACTCCTTCTGGCTCAGACTCTTCTCGAAATATACAGCCTGAAGTTATAAATGAATCTATTCTGTGGGCTTTTTTTGATGGGTCTTCTGGTGTAAATGGTCTTTGCGGTGCTGGACTTATCATTCATCTTTCTCCTGATAACTCTCTCTGTGCCTCCGTGGGCCTTGGGCAGGGGTCCAATAACTTTGCTGAACTCAAAGCCCTCCATTTTATTCTTTGCTGGTTGATTTCCAAACATATGAGACAGATTCAGATTTTTGGTGATTCTAGGAATGTTGTGAATTGGTTCAATGGGACTCAGCAGTGCAGGAATTATATTTTATTACCTTTGCTTAAGGAGATCCGTCGTCTCAAATGTTTTTTCTCTGAGATATATGTTTGTCACATTTACAGGGAAAGGAACCAGGAAGCAGATCGATTATCTAAAGAAGGTGCTCAGCTTGATTTGGGGTCCTGGACAGTAACTGAGATATTGAATGGGGCTGTTCATGTTAGGGAACAACCATCCTTTGTTTAATTTTCTGCTATTTTAATTTTGCTTTGTATATATTTTCTCTATAAAAAACTCTAAAACTGCTACTTTATTGAGTCCAGAACTGTTTTCCTTTTGTAAGGAGGTTCTGGGCTCCATTTTTGTCTTCACTGATGTACTTCTGGGGGCTGGGATAGTTCCTACTTCCAGCCCTTACATTGAGCTATCTAAGTTATGGGCTTGCTCAGTGCATTCGTATCCTTCTGCTCTCATCTCTGTTTCGGTTTTCCGGGAGATGATGAGCTAAAGGAGATGCACTGACGTTATGTTTGGCTCCTTTTTTGGTTTTTTCTGGCTGCTAAGCATCTTTACAGGTGTTTAAGCAGCTTTGTCTCCATTTCCTTTCGAAAGAAAGGAATGGCTATGTTACCGAAATGCTATGCATATGCTCTGAAACTATCCATATAATAGAAAGTTCGATTTTTTCTTCTTCTTTTTTTTTTTTTTTTTTTCTGTGGAAAAAAAAAATTGAAAATTATATATATATATATATATATATATATATATATATATATATATATATATATATATATGTTTTTTTTATTTTATTTTATTATAAGTTTTCTTTTTAGATTTAATTTAATTTAATATTTTTTTTTTTAAATTTTAATTTTAATTAATTGATTAATTTATTTTTATTTTTAATTTAAAATTTGAATTTTAGTTATTTTTAATTTTAGTATTTTGATTATTTGATTTTTTTTTGGATTTTAATTATTTTTAAATTTATGTATTTAAAAATAAAAATCGCACCCTAGGGGCCGTGTGCCAGCTCTCCGCCACCCGTCGGCCGACCCCGCGGTCCCCAGGGTGACGACAGTGGGCGACGATGGTGATTCTCGGAATTGACTTAAGGCGGTGATGATTCTCGGAATTGACTTAAGGCGGTGATGATTCTCGGAATCGACCCATGGTGGCGATGATTCTCAGAATCGACCTAGGGCGATAGTGATTCTCGGAATCGACCCAGGGCGACAGTGATTCCCGGAATCAACCCAGGGTGGCGGTGATTCTTAGAATCGACCTAAGGCGATAGTGATTCTCGGAATCGACCCAGGGTGGTGGTGATTCCCGGAATCGACCCAGGGTGACGGTGATTCCCGGAATCGACCCAGTGCAGCGGTGATTCCCGGAATCGACCTAGGGCAATGGTGATTACTGGAATCAACCCCCACCGACCTAGGGACCACAAAGCTTGGACGACGGGCGGTGGAGAGCTGCCACCCATCGACCGAGCCCCGCGGCCGCAGGGCGGCGACAATGATTTTTATTTATTTAATTATTTATTTTTAAATTAAAATTTTGTTTTTATTTATTTTTTTAATTTTTTTTGTTTTATTAATTTGTTTAATTAAAAAAAAATTATAATTTTTTTTTTTTAATTATTCATATATATATATATTTTAAAATTTATTTATTTATTTAATTAATTAATTATTTTTTTTTAATTTAAATTCCGAATTTTAGCTATTTTTAATTTTAGTATTTTGATTATTTGATTTTTTTTAAAATTATTTTTAAAATTATTTATTTATTTTTATTTAATTTTATCATTTTCTTTAATTATGGTGTTTATTTTTTTTAACTTAAAAAAAATTGTATTTTTTGTCTTTAAATTGTGAGTTTTTTTTTTTCAAGTTATTTTTGTTTTTGTTTACACTTTTATTGGTTTTTTTCATATTTTCTTTATATTTGATTTTTTTGTCATGTTTATTTGTTTTTTTTTTTTTTACCAATATGAAAATCACTACTCTAAACAAAAAGGATTGATATTATATCAACACTTTTCAAAATTAGCATGAAAATCACTAATATTTTAAAACAAATGTTCATACTTGATAAATAAAAATATTTAAAGTGCTAAAAAAATTACCATTTTTCTAAATCGACATGATATTTAAAAAAATTTAAAATAATAATAATAATAATTTTAAAGTTTCAAAAATATGCTAAAAAAACAGGTTATTCTACATCACCACTTTTCAAAGTCGACATGAAAATCATGACATTAAAAAAAAAAAGTCATAAGAAAATTTAAAGTGCCAAAACTATGCTTAAAAAAAAAGGTGATTCTGCATCACCACTTTTCAAAATTGGGTGTTTTTTTTGCTACCTCAAAAAAACGAGTACCAGGTAATTTTCTCGTTTGATCGATAATTATGTTTTTGCAGTCATATTTCCAATGACAAGGGTAAGGATATTGAGGATGCAAAAATCTTCAAGAGGTACCTTGTATTGCAACAGTTTCAAGATGTGTTTCCAAACAGAGATTCAAAAGTTGCCTCCGCACAAGGAAGTAGACTTTTCTATTGAGTTGGTACCGGGGCAACACCAACATCAAAGGCACCCTACAGGATGAGCACATTAGAATTAATAGATTTGAAATTGCGGCTGAAAGAAATGCTTGATAAGGGATACATTAGGCCAAGTGCATTGCCTTGGGGTGCCCCAGTGTTGTTCGTGAAGAAGAAGGATGGTACTCTTAGATTGTGCATTGATTACATACAATTGAACAAAGTGATGATCATGAACATGTATTCATTGCCAAGGATTGACCGTTTGTTCCATTAGTTGAAGGGAGCAACAATGTTTTCAAAGATAGATATGCGATCAGAATATCATTAGGAACGCATCAAAGAAGAGGACATCTACAAGTCTGCCTTTAGGACCAGGTATGTGCATTATGAGTTTGTTGTAGTTCCATTTAGTTTGACCAATGCTCCAACTACTTTTATGTGTTTGATGAATAGTGTATTGCGTCTTTATTTTGATAAATTTGTTATTGTATTCATTAATGATATCTTGGTATATTCTAACAATGAGGAAAAGCATGTCATACATTTAGCAATAGTGTTGATATTAACATCAATTGCTAAGAATAATAAAATAATATTTACATTAACAAATTAAAATTAGTAATAACAAAAGAAGATCAATATCTACAATAAATAAAATACTTCATTTTCCACTTTAATTTTACATACTTATATTAACAAATTAAAAAGTTATAATAATAATAGAAAAATATAAAAATATTATCCATAAATAAAATACTTCAATTTCCTACTTAATTTTAGATCAATTTTATATAAAGAGATAAAAAAAAATTAATATTAACAAATTAAAAAATAGTCATTAAAAAAATCAATGTTGAAATAAAACACTTCAATTTCCACCTTAAATAAAATAATTGAAAATAAAAACTTATAATTTGACTTATAATTACTTTCTACTTTTTAGTATAAGAAAAAAGTGTAATTTCTTCACTAAAAGTAATATTAATGTTATAGTCCAATATAAAGAGGAAGTGTAATTTATTTTGTATTAGTTGAGGTGTGTTAGTTGCAAATAAAACATTGCAATATCCATGTTAAGTTACATAAATTTATATCAACTTTATATAGAGAAAGATACAATAATTGAAATTATATATATATATATATATATATATATATATTTTTTTTTTTTTCAGTTTGCATTTTAATGGAGATGTGTAATTTGTTCAATTCTTAATATAGTGTTGATATGAGGCATCTAAAAAATATTAATAACAAAAAATTTCAATGTGAAATTATAAACAAAATATTTCAATATGCACTTTAAGTAAATATTTCAACCTTATATAAAATGTGAGATTATATTGACAAGCAAAAATGTCTTACTTTGGAATCATGACCTTATCAAGGCCCCAATTAGGCTTTTATTCATTTGATATAGTCATACTTAGCTGTATGTGGCTACTCCTCGAAATGGTTTTCCTACTCCTAAATACAATCTTATCTAATAATAGAAATAAAACTAACTAATCTACCTCATATTCTATCTAATTATAAAAAAAAAGGGGTTCATATATTACAATTGGGAGTATAAACACTTTAAATGAAAAGATGTTTAGAGAAAGATGTTGAGAGCCAGGCTGAAAAAAGAAATAGAGCCATTCAAACAATCAGAACCTTTAAATGACACAGTAACTCAATGCTAAAATGCCAAGCTACGCCCTTGAATTCAATAAGATCATTGAGATGACAATGGTTACTTACATCTAAATAATTGATTTCAAACTAAAAAGGAAAGCAATCATAATGTACTAACCAACGCTCCATTTGGACCCTTTGCGTTTGCCGTGAGGTCAAAAGTCCAGAAGACACTTCCACCAGACAAATCGAACTTGTTTCTCGTGTACATGATAGCACAAGATAAGCACTATTGTCTGATCTCAACAATGTATCCCTCTAACAAACGACACCTGAAGTCAAGTTATTCATGTCTCCTCCATTCAAATAAAAGCCAGGAGAAAGGATAAACTTTTATAAGTTTTTTCAGTTCGTTTACACGATGAAACTAAGTGGAGTGCCCCTCAGATACTTCCGTTGTCCACACTGAGGTTGCCTTGGTCCCGAGGTGTCTACATCTTACAAACTCCATCGAAAGGAGCTAGAAACACACCAATGAATTTTGTGGATTCCGTAGCAACAACATACAAACTTGACACCAAGTGCTCACAATTTGTAAACATCAATCCCTCTATCGAAAATATCAACGTCCACAGCAAATCCATTCATTGATCAAAGTCACCAAAAGAACATCCCTTCTTCATGATTACAATGTGTTGTAAACCCTTGAACCCACTGACACCATTTTTCATGCTCCGGGGTTCTATCTCACACTTCAATTTCTTCAACTATTGAACCCTGTAAGCATGAAGAAGGAAGCTCTTCAACTATTCGTCCGCTTCTGTTTAGGGTCTTTAGCCTGCTTGCCCAGCATTCATAATTTGTTCCTAGTTTTTGTTGAGGTTTTTGGTACTTTTTGTGATTTTTTTTGTGATCTCCAACAAAAAGAGTATATTGGAGCTAGCTTTAGGTGGAGAGCAAAGGTTCTTATTGCTCAACTAACTCTCATCAACTTCTGTGTGAAACGGAACAATGAAAGAGACCTAAAGAAGCTCAGAGAGAAAGGGTATGTACTTTTTGCACTTATGAGCAGTGGAATCAGAAAAAAAACATTTCATTTTGGAATGTGATGATTTCAGAGACATCAGGGACAATTACCTCAGTATGTTAACATCAATTCCGTGGCATTGTTTTTTCAATGAAAGCACTGTTAGAAAGTTGGATCAGCGGGTCATCAATTTGGAATAAGAAAAGAATTGAATTATAAAAGGCAAAAAAACAAGAAAGCTGGTACCCATAAACTATTTTGATGTATCAACTATGGTTATTTATTGGCTGACCAAGTTTCTAATAATGTTGTTGATGCAACTTCTGTAGTTGGTGATGGTTGTTAATTTGAATTAACCTAATTCCTAATATGGATAGAGATCTGTGTAAATAAATAAAAATTGAAACTTCTCATTTTAATATGCCCAGCCATTTTGACATTTTTCAAAATTATAAGCAAGTTAATCCTCACTTTTTTATTTGATAATTAACTACATTTTAAGACTAAAAAAGAGAGAAAAAAAAGGTAAACAGGTCAATTTTAAAGCCTGTCGGGCAACGTAATTGAAAACCTAATCGTTGACAATGTAATAGCAGAAGCCCATATTCTGATGGCACAGTAAATTTGGTGCATTCTATCACTGCCATCTTCTGCAATCTCATATATTGCCTTTGCGCATTGATTGTATTGTCACAATATATTATGTGCAAGCTGATCGTGACATTATGATTTGATTCTATCTTGTTTGACGAGCTGGTATTTTATTTTGGAGAATGATTCTTCTTATTATGGATTACTTTCTTTATTAACCCGATCATGTAATTGAAATTTCTCCTCTTATCTGTACGTGTTGTTTCTAGAAATCTTTGTTGGCAATTAAGTGGCAAATAACTTAACTCCATCCCATTTTTATTTATTTATTTATTTTTTGGTTATGAATGTTATTTGGCTTTATATCTTTGTGTTTTTATGATATTCTGTTTCAAAATAAAATTTGAAATAAAGGTTACATTTCAATTATTTCAATTTGAAGGGCTAATTTTATCTTAGTTTTTCAACATTAACAAGTTAAAATAAGTTATTATTTTCATATATGTCTTACACGTCATAATTTTTATGGTTCAAGTAGTGCAGACCTTAAACAAAGAATTTTATATACATATTAAAACTCTAGGTACGAGTACATATAGATGACTCTGTTCACATAAAAATCATATGCATAAAATTTAATAAGATTATCTAGCTACATTTTATATATAAATTATACTGAGGGAATTCAATTGGACCATTTACTTATATATATATATATATATTATTTATTTTCTAAAGAAAAAAACTGTAATTTTATTCATAAACAAATTTACATTTTTGCAGATGCCTAGCGGAATTACAAATACACTAGCCAAAGCCTGCAAAAAAAAATGCCTTGTGGTGAAACAAAAAATCTAGAAGGCAACAAAAATAGTTGGCATAAACATTTAACAAAACCTAGGCATATGCCGCCTATATAGCCGAGAAAACCCTAGACCCTGGAAGAAGCACCACAATAACGGGATCAACCATAAGGGAAGAGACAAGAGGCACGAAACCAAGTCAATGCAGCAGGGGAACAACATCGACCCCACTCCCTCAACTCCCATCTCCACGTTAAAGACGACAAGGGCCATTCCAAAAACAACCCACAACACCCAACGACCTACGACGGAGACCCCCAACAGCAACAAAAGCAAGGATACTCCACAAGCCCTGAGGTAGGGCAACAAGGAAGAAAACGAGAACGAGAACGAGAACCCAAAAAATCACCCGGAACGACCACAAAGGGAACCAACGAACGCAACATCCAACAACGCAAGGCAGCAGTGAAGGAGGGCGAAAATGACTCCAACTGACTCCATAGGAGATTAGAGGCAGAAAAATGCTCAAAAAAAAAAAAACAAAAAACAAAAAACAAAAATTGTGACAGCAACACCCTCGAGCACAAGAAAAAACTAATAATAATAAAGAAAACTACTAGGTTAATGACAATAACAGTAATAATAAGAATAATAATTACTATAATAATAATAATGATAATGATAATAATTACTATAAATTATTTGTCTTCCCTTCTAGTAATAGGGTTATTAATCTTTCCAGTTTTTCCTTTGATCGTCCTATTAGTCTTTTGGAGAACGACTGAAATTTTGCCCTAGCTCCTAGAAAAATCCTCGTGTAAGATATTATTTGTGACATAGAATTTGGGATTAGGGATTTGCTTGATGCTACAAAAGATATCATTAGGCAGGAGTGCAGGTGTCCTAAGGAAAGCTAAGCCCCCTAAGAGTTGTAGAAATTTCTGAATCTTTACTCTTTATGCATAAATTATTACTGTTAATCTGGTTCTGCTCCTCCTACTTAGACAAGATATTAACTGAATAAATTCAAGTTAAAATTGAAGCAAAACAGATAACAAGTCTCTACCAATCTAGATCTAGAACAATTTCATGCACACATAGACAAAGTGACACAGTTATTTCTAGACAAACAGTCCCCGAAAAAACCCAATGTGGGAAAACCGGTCTCTGGCTGCTGGAGGGTTTTATTATTAAGAATTTTTCTGAATACACAAATATGGGTTCCAGATTTGAAAAACCCGACAGAGAATATACTATATTTACAACTCACTAGCTAATCTGGGGTCAAAATAATGTCTGACCCACACCCTCAAATGAGATTTACAGAACTCAACCAAGATTAGGGCCTAGAAACCACAGTGCTGCCCCTGAAAGCCTCTGCGTCACCCTCTGAAGCCCTTCAAACCCTCAACGCTGCTCCGGAAGAGACTACGTTACCCCAAACTAGGTGACGCAATCACTATGCTGCCCCTTAGGGTCTCTGCGTAACCCTATGAGGGTTTTCTGCTGAAAATCATGCTGTCCTTTGAGGGAATGCGTTGTCATTTTTGCTGTTGTTGTTCTTCTCTTCTGTGTTGTCCTTGAGCTGATCTCTGCCTCTTGTGGATTCTAGACCACGGGATCAGATCATCCCCTTGGCCTAAATTCCCCTATTTGCAGCTGAAATACTTCTGAGTATTCTTAGCAAACCCTGCCCTAGAATCTCAGCTTAGCTTCAGTGCTCTGCCTATGTGTGTCTTTACAAATGACCCCAAGCCTTTCCTTTATAATTTTATCGTTGACAAATCAATGACCAAGATTAAATCTTTAATCAATGGCTAAGATTAAAAGAAAACTTGATCCATGTGACTTAATACAATTTCATCACATGTTAATTAAATTCACTTTAATTATTTAAGTTCCCTAAGTTTTAAATTAGAAATTACATTAAAATAATTAATTAATTTAATATCTCCTAAACCAGATGAAATTTCCCAAATCAATTTCTGGGTCTTGTAGATCAAGTGTACACTAGTCATTCCTCAAAATTTGGGACCTAGAGCACAACTAATGCTACCCCAAATACAAAAAATCTCAACACTCCCTCTTAACATCAAGGGTGTGCTTTAGTAATACATCACACTATGCATTACATGAATTTGAGTACTGGTTCTATGTTGCTGAAGCTTGGCCTACTTCCACTCAACTCTGCATTGTTGCTACCATTCTCTACTGTTATCTGTGACTCTGCCACTGCCATTGCAACTTATGTACTGCAGCTCCCTCTCAATATGTTGTATCTGTGCTGCTCATAGTGTTGCCACTGTTGATCTGCTGCACTGCAACTTCAGTTGTTAAGAGAAACAACTGAATCTCTTGCCCAATCTTTTACAGACAAGTTAGATGGGCTGCATCCTCATCACTGAAGCTCCATAGACTACAGATCTGTGTTGGCATCTAAAGAACGATGCACAGCTACAGCTCTGCCTGCGTAATCAGACTCCCTCTACACTACTGAATTTACATCAGCCCCTTGTGTTGAAATCTATCATGTTGTTGCTACATTGCGCTATCCCTCTAAAGCCTTCTGTGTTGTTGTAGCTTTGCGCTGCGTAAGCAGCTCTGCTCTACGTTGTTGAAGTCACATCAGCCTCTACGCTGCTATTGCTTCTATGTTGTTGCTGCCTTGCTCTGCGTTGCTTCTTCCAGTCTTCATATCTGCCTCTTCTTGCTTCATCTGTGATCTATGCACCCACTACTCCACTTGTCCTTCTACTGTCTTAAGGCTGTCGTAGCTCGCTTGTGATCCAAGTGATGAGCTGATAAAGGATCCCGCCTCTCTTCATGTAACTCCTCTAAATATCCATGTCACCCCACCTCCGTGGTTCATGACCACTCATGGTTGCATCATCTCCTGACCCATCATCTGTCACAGCTGCTTTGGAAGGATATGCTTCCTTGTCCCTTTTCTTCTTTGGACAATTGCTGGCAAAATTTCCCATTTCACCACACCGTAAGCACTTGATCTTTGAGAGATCCTTCTTCTTCCTTGGCTGCCTCTTTGATTCCAAGGCTGCATCTTCCTCATCTTCCTTCTTCACTTTTCTCAATCCAGAGCTATGGTGCATCTTGGTGAATCTGCGGAGTTCTTCTTGACACAAAATTGACCACAACTTGTCCCAATCTAGGAGGTATGCTCTGCCCAAGATACTTTGGAAAAAGGTTTCTCACTCATCTGTGACTGCATTGAGGGCAGTCCTGACTATCACATCATCATCCACCGTTGCACCCGTTGCAATCAGTTGATCTCTGATTAACTGCAATCTGAAGAGAAAATGCTCTATGTATTCTCCCTTGGTCATCATGAATGACCTCATCTAAGTCTTCAAAAACATCTTTCTTTGGAAAAAATTTCCCTCATATAGGGAATTCAAGGCCTTCCACATCTCGTTAGTTGTCTTCTTCTCAGCTACGTGTGGTACAATATGGTCCTTGATACCATCCATAATCAGCCGCTTGGCATGCTCAACAACTTCCTTATGCTTCCGAAGGAGATCTGGATCTATCGGTGTGGCCAGAGTTTGCTCTGCATGGTCTCTAAGATTGTATGCCTCAAGGACTATCAGGATCCTTGCCTTCCAAACTGAAAAGTTTGAAAGGCCATCCAGCGTATCCTAATCACGCAGTCCATGAGGAGCCCTCTACTCAGAATGTGTTAGAACTTCCTTTTCTCTTTGCTAGAGAAATGGATCTAAGGCCCTTGGTGAAACAAGCACCTTCTGTTCCCTTTGACAACTGATTTCCCTCCTTGTAAATCTACCAAGTCAACTATGATTCATCTTTTTCTTTGATCCTCTGATCAAACTGCAAGTTTCCTTTGGTTGGAAACTCTCTAAGAAGCTGATCTCCTCCTGCTCTTTGTCATTTGTGCTAAGGCTAAAAATTTGAAAACTTCATAATTTTAACCCCACCAGAACCTACTGAATTTCTGCAGGTTTTTTGCAGTCTTTTCCAGATCTGACAGATTCAGATCTTAATCACACTAGCTAGTTTTAGACCAATCTAGTGTTGTTTCTAATCTGCCTCTGTGCATTAATTGCATGGGCTTGCTAGGACACAGTGTTAGACAACTTCACCCTTCCCTCTGCATGAATCTGCCTCTGAAAAATGCACTGTCCCTTTAGATCTGCATTTCTGCTACTTTATGCAGCTAGAACCTTCAATCTCTTCTGATGGTGACCCTCCTAGATCTACAATTGCCCTGAAACCATGTAGAAATTTCAGAATCTTTATTGTTTATGCAGAAATTATTATTGTTAATCTGGTTATGCTCCTCCTACTTGGACAAGTTATTAACTGAATAAATTCAAGTTAAAATCGAAGCAAAACACATAACATATCTCTATCAATCCAGATCTAGAACAAGTTCGTGCACACATAGATAAAGTGACACAGTTGTTTTTGGACAAATAGTCCCTGGAAAAACCCAATGCGGGAAAACCAGTCTCTGGCTGCTGGAGGGTTTTATTATTAAGAATTTTTCTAAATACACAAATATGGGTTCCAGATCTAGAAAACCGTATAGAGAATATACTAGATCTACAGTTCATTGGCTAATCTAGGGCCAAAATAATGATTGATCCACACCCTCAAATGGTATTTACAGAACTCATCCAAGATTAGGGCCTAGAAACCACAGCGCTGCCCCTGAAAGCCTCTGAAGCCCCTCAAACCCTCAGCGTTTCTCCGGAAGAGATTGTGTTACCCCAGACTGGGTGATGCAGTCACTACACTACCCCTTAGGGTCTCTGAGTAACCCTCTGAGGGTTTCCTGCTGAAAATCACATTGTCCTTGGAGGGACTGTGTTGTCCTTGCTGCTGCTCTCCTCTTCTGTGCTATCCTTGAGTTAATCTCTGCCTCTTACGTATTCTAGACCCCGGGATCAGATCATCCCCTTGGCCTAAATTCCCCTCTCTGCAATTGAAACACTTCTAAGTATTCTTAGCAAACCCTGCCCTAGAATCTCAGCTTAGCTTCAGTGCTCTGCCTCTGTGTGTCTTTACAAATGACCCCAAGCCTTTCCTTTATACTTTTTTCGTTGACAAATCAACGACCAAGATTAAATATTTAATCAATGGCTAAGATTAAAACAAATCTCGATCCGTGTGACGTAAGACAATTTCATCAGATGTTTAATTAAATTCACTTTAATTATTTAAGTTCCCTAAGTTTTAACTTAGGAAATACATTAAAATAATTAATTAATTTAATATATCCTAAACAAGATGAAATTTCCCAAATCAATTTCTGGTTCTTGTAGATCAAGTGTACTCTAGTCCTTCCTCAAAATTTGGTACCTAGAGCACAACTGATGCTACCCCAAATACACAAAATCTCAACAAGAGCAACCTTAGCAAACTTGAGTTTGAGGTAGTAAAAACCTTGAACATAACCAGGATATTGTTGTTCTTAAAGCTGACAAAGGAGGTGTTGCGGCCATCTTAAACAAATAATATTACCTTAGGAAGATCTTAGATCACCTTTGCAATAGCGGGAACTATAAGAAACTAAGCAAAAAACCCCTTAAGAAAGTTTCGAGAACCGCTGCTTTAGCCATAAAATCTAGCTACATGTTAGCTCCCTGAGTAAAAATATTACAGAGAGTAACTCTCTCACTCCGAGGATCTATGGTGTACCAAAGATCTATAAGGATGGATACCCCCTGTTAGGGTCCTATAATAATAGGGTTCATAATTTTGAATTGACTATGTTAAAGTCTTGTAATATTGTACATACTTTGCTTTCTACAAATGTTTTCCCATATTAAAAAAATGTAAAGAGGGTAAGTCCTAAAAGAAAAATTAAAGGAATAAAAGAAAAAGATCAAAAAAGGATATAAAGTATGAACCCCACCAAAAAGAGATAAAAATAGATCCTGAAAGTGCTACAAATTCAAATGCCACTACTTTTACCTTACTTTGCAAATAAGATTGCGTGCAGCTTATAAAAAATGCCACACTCCTTGATGATCAAACAGTTTAATCTTGATTCATTAATGCTTTAAATTTCATGTAATAATAGTTAGAGAATAAAGATTTAGCTAAACCATTTAATCTTGGCAGATCAATAGTTAGGTAGAGAATAATAATGAGCTCATTAGTTTAATCTGAGCCATTGGAGGTTATAAGGTTAGAAGTAGATTAGTTTGCTTATAAAAAGAAAAATGAAAGGGTCAGCAAGCTCAAATGCACCCAATAAATGAAGAAAAAATGTTAGGGTAAATGATAGGTAGGTAGATTACTTTCACAAGTAATGGAGAGCATCAATTGGTCATTTTGTATCAGTAATATCCCCCAAAATCCCCTTCCCCTTGCTTAAAACCCCATTACCACTCTTAGAAGGCATTTTCCCTTGTAAAATACCCCTTATTAAATTTAATTAATTAAAAAATTCAAATATAAGATTAATCAAATTTTGAAGAATTGCGGGTTTATAACAATTAAAAATCCAAGGTTGAGTTTCTTTTCTAAGTAGAGATCGTGCCCCATCAAGGCTATCCATGAGAATTACTGAAACACTTCACATTCTCATATCCAAAGGGTAATGGAATAGCAACAATTATTAGATTCCCTTCCTAAAACCCCTTTTCCTAGTTAAAAAACATACTTTCCTTTGAAAAGTAAAACCCCCTTTACTAATTCCCTTTTCCATTTAAAAACATGCAAAAAATCCACTTTATATAGTTTAAATGGTTAAAAGTTTAAAATGAATCGAGCCCCACTGCAAAAAAAAATCCCTTCCCGATATTATTTTTAACTCATCCCTAGTGCATTTTTAACATCTTGCATTCATATTTCATTGACCCACATTATTATATTAAAAACCATGTTTTATACCTTTACCCCATAGTATATTAACTCTCGCATATATATTTCCCTAACCCCCCATTCATTTTAACTCATTAATTTATAAATGTTCCTGGACCCACTTCTAATTAACCCAACCCTGCATATTAACCCACATTTAAATATCCCCGATCCCATATTATATTAAACCCCATTTAATATATATTTAAACCCCTCCACAACATAATCCCAACCCACATCAAATAAACCCTTCACATGATTTATCCTCGGGCCTTGCCTATCAAAACACCCCCCTACTTTTTCATCTGTCCGATCATAATTCATCAGATCCTGCGACCAATGAGAGCTATCACACCCCCGACTGGACGACATTTAACACCATTTGGGGGGTGGGGGTGCGAAATAAGTGGTTTCACACCCCCGCTCCTCTGCTACGTGGCAGCCCCATGTTGTATCGCACTCCTCAACCAAAAACCACCTACCCTCTTTTTGTCATGCGAAAACCGTCAGGCTGCTTTCTGCCCATTACGACGAATACCGCCCTCATTTGAAAGTTCAACTCCGCACCCAATGTTTAAATACTATTGGTTAAAAAACATTAAAGCACGCCCTTTACCTTTATTCACCATTTCTGTTGAGGATTGCGGATAAGAAACCGAAAGATTATTACTGACCTATTTTCAAGCTAAAAACAACCGGTGCCGACCTATTTTGAGACCAAATTAGACCAAAATTCAAGCTTATTTGCTACCAAAACCTGTGAAGATTCATTTTAAAGCTTTATAAATACCGAGAAAGCCTCTGCTGCATCCATAATGCATTCTGCAGACCAAAATAATCTTTTCACAAGTATCCCTAAGTACCTAAGACTAGTACTTAAGCTAAAGAAAGTAATAAATTTCTAAATTGAACAAATTAAAATGGCTTCCCAAGGCATTGTGATTGTTAATCCTCTGCAGCCCCCTGTTATCGATGTTGAACACCCCCCCTTACAGACAAACACTGCAAAATCAATGATACACACACTGATTTCAACCTCTTGGACATCCACTGCTGGAGCCATGATAAATCCATTGACGGGCCTGATGAAATCTACCTTTGGGAATCAAATTTTCCCAAGTACATCTTCCCACAAACCTTCCAGTTCCCAGAGATAATCAGACTATGTCAAATCAATTATTTGCCAAATGGGAGAGCCCTAATAACCCCCAGAAAAGAGATTTTGTTCACCATTACTACAAAATCAGTAAACCAGATGTTGCAAATCCAACCCAAGCCTAATGAAGCCCCTTTGTCAATTGAAATCCTCACTAAATTATATCTGAAGCTTGACTTTCCAAAGAGGTTTCAAATCTTCCAAACCTTCTTTCCTCCATCAGTTGAAACCCCAAAGAGTAACCCTCCTTATTTAGCCTCAATCTTTTCAGAGAGAACCAGATATATTGTCACAATGTTGTCTTGTATATTAGGGTATTTCAAAGATGAGTATCTAGATGCTTCATTCTTAGGTTTTTTGTCTATTTTCTACCCAGAACGACATCCAACTTCCACATTTAACTTTTCTCAGTACTTATCAGATGACATCCATGAGAAATTAGTTAAATTACCTGAGGAAGGAGTGTTTAAATAGTCATCAGTGTTGTTTCATTTATTCCTATACTTCTAATCTGAAAGGTTTACAGTTAGCCTTCAAAAACTGGACACAGAGGGTAACCCCCAATCTGTAGTCTTCTGGACTTCCTTAATCAAGAAAGATTCCACATAATTTACCTATAAGGACTTCATTGATTCATTTATCCATTCAATTGTCAACATGCTAAGCAGTAGCAGTGAACCTAGGATCAGTGAAGAAATAAATAAAGTATTGCAGTTGTCTGAACATAGTAGAACAGGAGACTGGTATTTATACCAGAACCACACTGAAATTAGGGTGTATGGATGTCAACTCACTCCATACAAGTTTCCCAAATACCTCCCAATGAGGTTATTTGCACTAGAATATATCAGGCAGATCCTAAACTCAGATGAGGTTAATTTTCTGTCAGCAAAGAGGGAAACATAGTTTAAGATTAAAAACCAGATTGGTCCTTTCATTTGCAATAAGAAGAATGTTGGTCAACAAGCAAAAAAGTACTTACAAGAATTCAAGTTCAGTAAGAGTTTCAAATGGCATTATGATCCTTTGGGAGTTATCAACAAAATAAGAGTCAAATTTAAATTAACTCCTTTTGTCCATAAGTCTAAACCATATATTGAAAATTACTCCAACCAATCAGAGTGGTTGGAAAATACTTTGCAAGAGGTAGAGAAGCGGGGTGATACTAGTTCCATCTCGCAAACTCCAGCCCCACAAGGCAGGAACTCAAAGAGGCCAAGAGAAGACGGTACATATTCGGCTCAAACCACTATTGAGACTAAATTCAAACTAATGTACAGGAAGAAGCCCAAGCTGAATCCAGTAATTGAGCAAGAAGAAATAGTTGAGACAATTGAAATTATTGATACAGACAAAGGGGTCAAAGATAATGCACCACCTGTAGTTACAGAGGAAAATCATCAGACATCAACCTCTAATACTCATATTATTCAGAAACAACACAGTGTAGAGGTATCTTCATCAAGCAAAAAAGTAAACAAAGAATAGGACATAATGGAGAAGTATAAAGAAATCAAACTGAGAAATGAAGCATTGAAAGCTGTCACCTATGCCCAATATTGGAAACAGACTCCTAGTGACCAAAATAGGTTGCTTTCAACATTTGATTACAAGATTAGGAAGATGCAGATGACCTTCTTGCAGCCAACAGTGAAGGCTCCAAAGTCATCAACAGACTATATGAAAACAACATTTGAAGTTCAAGCCAAAGATCTACATCCAATAGATCAAATTGAGTTCAATAAGCAAGCTGGAGAAATTATTTACTCCATTATTACTAACAAAGTTATGAGTGTTCAAAAGAGTTAACACTGAAAGGGCAACTAGCCCAAGAAAAGCAACAACTATGGGCTAATATCATTAGCTTTGTTAATGATATTTGACCATCTATTCAAGTTATCTATGAACATAAAGATTTGATCAAGGAAGCTAGTGAAGCTATTCAGAAAGTCAAAGAAGAACTTGGAAAGAAACCAGAGGATGCCACTGAGATTATAAAGTTTCTCAATTCCAAGAACAAACAGGAATTAGAATAAATTGGCATAAGTGACAGAACTGAAACAATCTTAGAGGTTAAAGGTAATTTCCAAGAGGAACCTCATGACACAACTTGAAGACATATGTCAAAACATGGAGTTAGCAATAACCAGATTCATGGTCAAATTTGATGTTTTGAGGCAGAAAGGTTTGCCTAATCCTTTGGTGATCAATGACAGATTAATGAAGCATGAAGATTATGACAAGAAGATCAAAGAAGTGGCTAAAGAACAATCCAAAAATTCCTCCATGAAAGTAATTCCCAATAGAAAAGTACTCTATCAAACTTTTGAAAATCTTTTTTTACCTCCAACATGAGGTAAATCATATCTTTGTGAATAAGCCCACTTTTGCAAAATACACAGAAGCTGATGAAATATACAAGAGGATGGTGAATATTAAAATTCCAGATGAAGAAGTCTGCGAGAAATTATGTGATTTACTATGACTGGTAAAAGTAAAAAAGGGTAAGACATAACAATGAGGTAAAAGAGCATTCAGGTTAAAGGTAAAACATAACAGTCAGGTGAAAATAGAGCAGGCAGATAAAGATGAAAGGTAGTGAAAAAAAATGTTTAAAGATAAAGACAAGATAAAGGACACTCAAAAGGCAGCCATCGTGAAAGAAACAGTTAGAGAGATAAAGTAGCAAAATATGAAAGGGAAAACAACAAATCCAAATAAGCAGGGACAACTTGCATTAGTTAAATAGGTGTCTCTATCTTCTTGCATGAAGATATTTTGTATTCCTTGAATAATTCTTAAATCATTTTTAGGATATTTTGTATTAGTTTTTGTATAAATACTTCATAATTCGAAGTATTGAGGGTGGATTCCTGAACATTTCTATAGTTTTAATTGATCATGTTTATGCAATAGACAGGATAAGCAATAAAGACATTGCATTATAGGATTCATGTGTTGAGCCACTTCAGTGAAGTACTTTCAATTGTTTATTGTTATTTTCTTAAGCATTCCATAATCTTGTATGTTTTCTGAATCTAAATGTTATAACGAGAGTTTTATTTCAGAACTTGTTTATATACACTCTATCTTGAACTGTTATTCATTTTAATATTTTCTTCTGATATCTGGATCCGAGGATCCTTAATTGATCTCCCATCCTAATTGACCTCTGTCATTTGCTTCATCATCCAGTTCAAGGAATCCTTAACTTCTCCTTGATCCCGATTGAAACCACTTCACAATCCAACCTAAAAGATATGATTTAGCTCAACTACCTTTCCATGTGAACACTTCCTTTAGAACTTGATTTTGTCCTATTTTCTTGATAAATTTACTCCATATCCCAATGGAATACAGACAGACAACTATCCATCTAAATTAGTAATTCCACCAACAAATTAAGTCAGACCAAATCAATCTCACATAGCTAGCCTAAAACCCATTAAAACAACAAAGTTAAGTCATAAAGAGAGAGCCCTCTCTGAGCATTAGGAAGGCTAGATCTTGATCTCAAAAGTAGGTTGATAGTTACCTCTAATATTTCTTTAAAAAAAAACATAACAACCTGAGGAATTATTGGAGTGATAACATACTGGCGACCATACTGGGGAATTAGTCCTCAGTTTAAAATAAACCTTAAAGCAAATACTTTTATCATCTTTTCACCTTAAGGTTGTTTTAGGGTTGTTAAAACATTTTTCATTAAAAATTAAAATTCTGGCTTGTAGAAGAACAAACTATACTAGGGCTCATCCTGATCCACAACCTGTTGTAATTGTTGATGATCCTGCAAAATTTTAAGAAAACATAAAAAAGTAGAATGTCTAGGAAGTAACAGTCAATTATTCAAATCAAATTCACTTTCGAAAATTTTTTCAAGCTTACAAGATATACAGTTTGATTTATCATTTGAGCACTCTCTATTTAGAACCAAATCTGAAAGTTCAATCTATGATGTTGTAATAGATCCTAACTTTATTCAATTTATTGAAGAAAAGAAGGAAACGATACAACCTGACTCAGATCAACAGGTTATCAATACTCTTGACAAGCTTGATGTTTTAGCTACAAATTTGATTAAAGATATAGATGAAGCCTACTTTCAACAATATTTTGAATTAGCTGCTACCCCTAAGCATTTTTCCATTCCTTCTAAAACTATAAATATAGATTTATATAGTATCACCTCATCTATAATATCCACCCAACTTCACTCCACAGATCCATTCATCCCAAAACTTCCTTTTCAACCTAGATTTTTATTCCCATCTTCTACCATTCCAAGTTCATCTGCAATCACTTCAAGTTCATTACCAAGAAATTCAGGTTAAGGTCCATCTTCAAGTTCAGGTCCATCTTCAAATTTAGGTCCATCTCCAAGTTCAGGTCCATCCGCTAGCACTGCAAATTTACCTCCCAGTCAAGCTAGCATCTTAGCCATGGAAGCCCGATATGCCCCTTTGGTCTTACCAGCTCAATTACATGCCATGCCCCAGGACTACCAAAGTAAAATATTTCAGTTTGATGGTAATACACAGCTCCACAACATATAAGCAAAATGGATTATTACTTTGAATTACATGAAATTGATGAAAGAGGATGTTCAAATGAGATTGCTTGCTCAAACATTAGCAGGAGATGTAAAGAAATGGTTTAAAGCTTTACCTGCTGGTAGTATTGCTGATTTAGCTGCTTTCCATAAAATGTTTATCAATAGATGGGAAAGGAAGAAAAAACATTTACAAATATTATTTGAATATGAAAATATTAGAAGAGCTCCTAATGAACCTATTCAGGATTTTTGTACTAGGTTTAACAATATTTATAATGCAATTCCTGCAAGCATCAAACCTCCACTAGATCTAGCCCTGATCAAATTTCCAGATGGGTTTGACACTGATATGTCATACCAATTGAGAGAAAGGAACCCTGAAACCTTAGAGCAAATGCAAACTAATGTAGTTATTGTAGAAGCTAAATTATTAGTAAAAAGAGCTAGGATGAGAAATGAAAGAAGAGTAACCGTTAAAGAAGAACCATCCACATTAGATACTAGGATAGAAAGTTTAACTAAAAGTATGGAAAGAATAATGGATAGATTAGAAAATATGGAAATAAAACCATAGTGGGATAATCAACAACAAGATCCTCAAATAAGAAACCCAAACTTTAGGAGGAATCCCAATACTGGTAAATCAAGAGAAACAACACCTAATCAATTGATTAGACCACCTTTCTAAGAAAACTATGCAGAGAGTTCCCAACAAAATGATGAAGACCAGGACACCCATATTAACTTAATGGCAATAAATGATGATAATACTATTTTTCTTACCCAATAAGAATATGAATTATACATGCTACAACAATTACAGTTAGAATTTGGGGAGTATTTTGACTATAAACAAGGTTATGAATTTGCCATTAATGAAGTTCAAAAGCAGTATAACCTTAAAAGTAAGAAAAAAGCAGAAGCTCCTAATAAGAAAACAGTTCAAACTCAGACCAAGAAAACAATAGAAGCTCCTGTGTCCAAGGTGTTACAAATTCTCCCTAGAGAAACTCAGAAAAATTCCAGTCCAACTCAAAAAACTTCCCCTCCAAAAATTGCAGCTAGTCCAAAGATTGTAGACATAACACCCACTGATACCCAAACATCTACTGCTGCTAAAACTTCAGCTGATGATGAAACTTCAAATACTGCTAAAACTACAACTTCCACTCAAACTGTTCCAGAAAATAAAATTGAAAATAAAACAGTGGAAACACAAACTGAAATACCAATTGCTGATAAAAAAGATAAGAACACTCGAACTACAATTGGTAAAGAGGAAATCATTCAGATAGGAAAAAATCAAGTCCCATTTAATATCCAAACTGAAATAGCCAAATTGAAAATACCAGTTCCTTTAACGGAGTTGGTGAAAAATGATTTATACAAAGCCCAAATCACTGAAACACTGAACATAAGTGAAGGAGAAGATTTTGTTAATCTGGATGGTGACCAACCAGAATTACTATTTGGTCCCGAGGTAAATCGTAAACATCAATAAGGTGGTGTTCCTTCTTTCTACATTAGCTTGAGCATTCATGACAATATTTTACACAATGCTATGTTAGATTCAGGAGCATCTCACAAATTAATGCCAAAAGATATCATGGAAACATTGAATCTAGATATCACTAGACCATACAAATATATTTTCTCAATTGATTCTAGTAAATTTAAATGTCTTGGCTTGATAAAAGACTTGTGTGTCACTTTAGTCCAATACCCAGCTAAGAGTATTGTCATGGATATAGTAGTTGCTGATATCCCTTTGAATTATGGAATGTTATTATCTCGCTCATGGGGAGAAAAACTGCAGGGATCACTATAGTTAGACATGTCCTATGCTACAATTTCTATATTTGGTCAACCCAAAAATATTTAAAGAGAAAATTTAATGAAATACATGGTCAGTAGTGTAGAAAAACCACAGAATTATCCTATTTATTCTGTACATTCTGATATGGATTCTTTCATCTTATGTAATTCAGACACATGCACAGATAAAAACACAGCATTAAAACAGAAACATAAAGAAATTGACAGTGACAATATATTTCATGAATCTATGTGGCACTTATATTTCGATGGTTCTGTAAACAGACTAGGGGCAGGAGCAGGAGTGTAGATTTATAACTTAGAGAATTATCATTCAGAAGGTCATGCCTTTAGGTTAAACTTTAAATATATAAATAATATGGAAAAATATGAGGAATTAATCTTAGGACTGCAAATTGTAAGAAAACTGGGAGCCAAGAGAGTTTCTATCATGGGAGATTCTGAACTTATCATAAAACAAATTAAAGGAGAGTATCTTGTGAATAATCCTAGACTTAGCCAATATAGAGAAACCATTATAGATTTGATAAATTGTTTTCTTGAAACTAACTTTTCTGTTATTCCTAGAAAAAAAAACATGCAAGCTCATAGTTTGGCTACCTTTGCTAGCACCTGCAGATTACCTTTCCAACCCAATCATCAGTACACTGCAGAGGTCAGACATAGGCCAACCATATCGGACAATTTGAAATATTGGCAGATCTTTTCACATTATTCTCAAATTTACAACTTTATGAACAGTGAAGGAGAATTTCAGAGATGTAATATAAATACTGATTGTACTATAGATGATACAATAAATAGTGATTTAGATGTAAATAATGTAGATATAACTTAACCAACCAAATTTACTAATGTAGAAATACATAAATTAGAAACAATAGAAATAGAAGAATTAACTAATGATGAATTAGAGATTTTGAATCTTAAAGATAACTTTTTGCCTAAGGGATTAGCCCCATTAGAAGATCTTTTTTATTCCAATGATGTAGCTAGAAAACCAAAAATGGAACCCTTAAGATCAGACATAGAAGAATGTAACATAGGAATAGAACAAAAACCCAAGATCATCAAATTATCCAAAGCATTACCTTTAGAAGAAAATTTGAAATACATAAGTCTGTTTAAAGAATTTCAAGCTGTGTTTTCTTGGAGTTATGAAGACCTCAAATCTTATGACACTAGCATCATCCAACACAAAATACCCATCAAAGAAGAACATAAACCCTTTAACCAAAATATTAGGAGAATTAATCCAGTTCTTATGCCTTTGATAGAAAAAGAAGTAAAAAGGATGTATGAAGCACAAATCATAGCACCAATTAGATATTCTGATTGGGTCTCAAACTTAGTTCCCACTAGGAAGAAAACAAGGGAAATCAGACTCTGTGTTGATTTCCGAAATTTAAACAAAGTGTCATCAAAAGACAACTATCTTCTCCCCAAAATGGATCATATTTTACAGAGGGTAGTTGGTTCATCTAGAATTTCTTTACTAGATGGATTCTCTGGATATAATCAAATTCTAGTCCAACCAGAGGATCAAACAAAGGCATCATTTACAACTGCATGGGGTACTTTCATGTATGTGAAAATGCCTTTTGGATTGATGAATGTTGGAGTTACATTCCAAAGAGCTATGGACATAGCTTTTGCCAAAGAAATTCATGATTTTATATTCATTTATCTAGATGATATAACAATATTTTCCAAAATAGATAATGAGCATTTAGATCATTTGAGAAGTGTTTTCGTTAAATGCAAAAAATCTGGTATTTCTTTCAATCCTAAAAAGACATTCTTTGGACTTGAAGAACGTAAAATCTTAGGACACATAATCTCAAAAGAGGGAATTAGGATAGATCCAGCTAGAATAGAGGCAATTTTAAACATTAGTCATCCTAGAAATATCAAAGAATTATAGGCATTCATAGGTAAAATATATTTTCTCAGAAGATTCACTTCTAATTTAGCAGAACTAATCAGAGAATTGAATAACATGTTAAAGAAATATTCAACACTAAAATGGACAGTAGAGGCTAAACAGTCTTTTGAAACAATTAAAGAAGCACTTACTAAAACACCTGTCCTAATAAGTCCTAATTTCAAAAAAAAATTATGATTTTTTCTTTTGCTTCAAAACACACCATTGCAGCAGTCTTGTTGCAAAATAATGATTAGGGTTATGAACAACCCATTGCTTTTTTCAACAAATCCTTAAGAGATGCAACAATAAAGTATAACATTATGGAAAAACAAGCACTTGCTTTAGTGAAAGCTATTAAATATTTTAGAGTGTATATTTTATACTCAAACATAATTGCATATGTTCCAAATTCAGTAGTAAAGGAAATTTTGACTCAGAATGGGCCTGATGGAAAGAGAGGCAAATGGATTTCCACTATATTGGAATAAAGCCTACTAAATTGATTAAAGGCCAAGGTTTAGCCAAACTCATGGCTGAATCTAACTGTAGAGCCTTAGATATAAATTTCATTGGAGCAATAGATGATCAGGAGGAGATGGCCACTCCACAGATCAATGAAGCTTTTTTAGATTCACCCTAGTATGCATATATTATATTTGTTTTACTTAATTTATAAGCTCCTTCTAGTTTATCTAGAAATAAAGGTAGATTCTTAAAATTAAAAGAAATGAAATTTTGTATCATAGATAATGCTTTATTTTGGAAAGATCATGGTGGCATTCTATTAAACTGTTTATTGAAAGATGAAGCTGATAAAGTTATGCAAGAATTTCATGTAGGTGACTATGGAGGACACCTTTATTGGAAGACAATTGCTGATAAAATTTTGAGGGCAAGTTTCTATTGGCCCACTCTTTTTGTAGATGTAAGAAATTATGTGACCTCTTGTCACAAATGCCAGATATTTGACGAGAAAAAGAAACTCCTACTAGTACCCCTCAAACCTATCTCAACTGAAATGCCATTTCAACAATGGGGTCTAGACTTCATTGGTGAAATTCACCCACCCTCCTCAGCCCAACATAAATGGATTTTGACAACAACTAATTATTTTACTAAGTGGATAGAAGCCATCCCTTCTAGACAAGCCACTGACTTTGTCATTATCTCATTCCATGAAAATAATATCCTTTCTAGATTTGGATGCCCACAAAAGCTCATTACTGATAATGAAGCTACCTTCAAATCCAAGAAAATGATTGAATTTTGTAACAAATACCACATCAACCTTGGCCATTCCACTGACTATTACCCTCAAGGTAATGGACTTGCAGAATCTTCAAACAAAATTCTGGTTAATATCATCAATAAACTGTTAGAAGACAACAAAAAGACATGGAACAAGAAGTTGGTTAATTCCTTAAGGGCAGACAGACTAACTACAAAGAAATCCATTGGTACCTCTCCCTACCAATTATTATATGGGATGGATGCTATTTTTCCATCCTCTTTAAGAGTTCTAGTGATGAAAATGATCCAAGAACTGTAGGTTGAACCAAATGATATCCAAAGGAGGATAAATCAGACAATACATTTGCAGCAAACCAGGGAAGAAGTCTATGTAAAATCACAAGTGATCCAAGATAAAATCAAAAATATATTTGATAAGAAAACCAAAGAAAATGATTTTTACATAGGTGATAAAGTACTCAAATGGGATTCCAGAAGAGAATACAAAGGGAAACATGGTAGATTTGATTTTCTTTGGAAAGTCCCATACATCATTTATGGTTACAGAGGTAATAATGCATTTTTCTTAAAGGATTTAGATGGAACAGATTTAAAAAGTGGACCAGTCAATCATAGAATGATGAAGCACTAATTTTCTCCAGATTAACCATTAGTTTACTTTGCTCATTGTAAATAACATTGCAAAGTTTAGATTGGATTGGATGACTATATTTTGAAGTTAAAGCCTGAAGAGAAGGCCCTAAGCTTTAACAGGTATAACATCATATTATTGAATAAAGGAGAACATAGAAAATAGTTCCAAGGCAAGCAAAGTCAAATTTCCAAGGCCACTAATCAATGAGTTCTTGACATTTCACCAAGAAATGCCATCCCCAAGTGGAGCCACTGTTAGGGTCCTATAATAATAGGGTTCATAATTTTGAAAAGACTATGTTAAAGTCTTGTAATATTGTACATACTTTGCTTTCTGCAAATGTTTTCCCATATTAAAAAAATGTAAAGAGGGTAAGTCCTAAAAGAAAAATCAAAGGACTAAAAGAAAAAGATCAAAAAAGAATATAAAGTATGAACCCCACCAAAAAGAGATAAAAATAGATCCTGAAAGTGTTGCAAATTCAAATGCCACTACTTTTACTTTAGTTTGCAAATAAGATTGTGTGCAGCTTGTCAAAAATGCCACAATCCATGATGATCGAACAATTTAATCTTGATTCATTCACGCTTTAAATTTCATGTAATAATAGTTACAGAATAAAGATCTAGCCAAACCATTTAATCTTGGCAGATCAGTAGTTAGGTAGAGAATAATAATGAGCTCATCAGTTTAATCTAAGCCATTAGAAGTTATAAGGTTAGAAGTATATTAGTTTGCTTATAAAAAGAAAAATGAAAGGGTCGGCAAGCTCAAATGCACCCAATAAATGAAGAAAAGATGTTAGGGTAAATGATGGGTAGGTAGATTAATTTCAAAAGTAATGGAGAGCATCAGTTGGTCATTTCGTATCACTAATATCCCCCAAAATCCCCTTCTCCTTGCTTAAAACCCCATTTCCACTCTTAGAAGGCATTTTCCCTTGTAAAATACCCCTTTTCCCTTCCTAAAACCCCTTTTCCTAGTTAAAAAGAATACTTTCCTTTGAAAAGTAAAATCCCCTTTACTATTTCCCTTTTCCATTTAAAAACATGCAAAAAATCCACTTTATATAGTTTAAATGGTTAAAAGTTTAAAATGAATCGAGCCCCACTGCAAAAAAATTCCCTTCCCGATATTATTTTTAACTCATCCCTAGTGCATTTTTAACATCCCCCATTCATATTTCATTAACTAGCATTATTATATTAAAAGCCCTATTTTATACCTTTACCCCATAGTATATTAACTCCCGCATATATATTTTCCTAACCCCCCATTCATTTTAACTCATTAGTTTATATATGTCCTCGGGCCCACTTCTAATTAACCCAACCTTGCATATTAACCCGCATATAAATATCTCTGATCCCATATTATATTAAACCCCATTTAATATATATTTAAACCCCTCCACTACATAATCCCAACCCACATCAAATAAACCCTTCACATGATTCATCTTGAGCCCCGCCTATCAAAACAACCCCCCTATTTTTCCATCCGTGCGATCATAATTCATCAGATCTTGCGACAAATGAGAGCTATCGCACCCCGACTGGCCGAAATTTAACACAATTGGGGGGTTGCGAAATAAGTGGTTTCGTACCCCCGCTCCTCTGCTATGTGGCAGCCCCACATTGTATCGCACTCCCCAACCAAAAACCCCCTACCCGCTTTTTGTCATGCGAAAACCGTCAGGCTGTTTTCTGCCTATTACGACGAATACTGCCCTCATTTGAAAGTTCAACTCCACGCCCAATGTTTAAATACTGTTGGTTAAAAAACATTAAAGCATGCCCTTTACCTTTATTCACCATTTCCATTGAGGATTGTGGAGAAGAAGCCGAAATATTATTACTGATCTATTTTCAAGCTAAAAACAACCGACGCCAACCTATTTTGAGACCAAATTAGACCAGAATTCAAGCTTGTTTGCTACCAGAACTTGTGTAGATTTAGTTTAAAGCTTTATAAAGACCAAGAAAGCCTCTGCTGCATCCAGAACCCATTCTGTAGACTAAAATAATCTTTTCACATGTATTCCTAAGTACCTGAGACGAGTAATTAAGCTAAAGAAAGTAATAAATTGCTATATTGAACAAGTTAAAATGGCTTCCCAGGGCATTGTGACTGTTAATACTCTACAACCCCCTGTTATCGATGTTGAACACACCCCCCTTGTAGACAAAGACTGCAAAATTAGTGATACAATCACTGATTTCAACCTCTTGGACATCCACTGCTAGAGCCATGATAAATCCATTGACTGGGCTGATGATATCTACTTTTGGGAATCAAATTTTCCCAAGTACATCTGCCCACAAACCTTCCAATTCCCAAAGATAATTAGACTATGTCAAATCAGTTATCTGCCAAATGAAAGAGCCCTAGTAACCCCCAGCAAAGATATTTTGTTCACCATTACTGCAGAATCAATAAACCATATGTTGAAAATCCAAACCAAGCCTAATGAAGCCCATTTTTCAATTGAAATCCTGACTAAATAAATCTGAAGCTTGAATTTCCAAAGAGGTTTCAAATATTCCAAACCTTCTTGCCTCCATCAGTTGAAACCCCAAAGTGTAACCCTCCTTATTTAGCCTCAATATTTTCAGAGAGAACCAAACAGATTGTCACAATGTTGTCTTGTATATTAGGGTATTTCACATATGAGTATGTAGATGCTTCAATCTTAGGTTTTCTGTCTATTTTCTGCCCAGGACAACCTCCAACTTCCACATTTAACTTTGCTAAATACTTATCAGATGTCATCCATGAGAAATTAGTTAAATTACCTGAGGAAGGAGTGTTTAAATATTCATCAGTGTTGTTTCATTTATTCCTATACTTCCAAACTGAAAGGTTTGCAGTTAGCCTTCAAAAACTGGACATAGAGGGTAACCCCCAATTTGTAGTCTTCTGGACTTCCTTAATCAGGAAATCTTTCATAGAATTTACGTACAAGGACTTCATTGATTCATTTATTCATTCAGTTTTCAACATGCCAAGCAGTAGCAGTGAACCTAGGATCAGTGAAGAAATAAAGAAAGTAATGTAGTTGTCTGAACATAGTAGAATAGGAGACTAATATTTATACTAGAACCACACTGAAATTAGGGCGTATGTATGTCAACTCACTCCATACAAGTTGCCCAAATAACTCCCAATGAGGTTATTTGCACTAGGATATCTCAGGCATATCCTAAACTCAGATGAGGTTAATTTTCTGTCACCAAAGAAGAAAACTCAGTTTAAGATTAAAAACCAGATTGGTCCTTTCATTTGCAATAAGACGAATGCTGGTCAACAAGCAGAAAAGTACTTACAAGAATTCAAGTTCAGTGGGAGTTTCAAATGGCATTATGATCCTGTGGGAGTTATCAGCAAACTAAGAGTCAAATTTAAATTAACTCCTTTTGTCCATAAGTCTAAACCAGATATTGAAAAGTACTCCAACTAATCAGAGTGGTTGGAAAATACTTTGCAAGAGGCATAAAAGTAGGGTGATACTAGTTCCATCTTGCAAACTCCAACCCCACAAGGCAGGAACTCAAAGAGGCCAAGAGAAGAAGGTTCATATTCAACTCAAACCACTAATAAGACTAAATTCAAACTAATGTATAGGAAGAAGCCCAAGCTGAATCTAGTAATTGGACAAGAAGAAACAGTTGAGACAATTGAAATTATTGGTACAGACACAATGGTCAAATATAATGCACCACCTGTAGTTTCGGAGGAAACTCATTAGCCATCAACCTCTAATACTCAAATTATTCAGAAACAAAAAAGTGTAGAGGTATCTTCATCAAGCAAACCAGTAGATAAAGAACTAGACATAATGGAGAAGTATAAAGAAATCAAACTGAGGAATGAGGCATTGAAAGCTGTCACCTATGCCCAATATTGGAAACAGACTCCTAGTGACCAAAACAGGTTTCTTTCAACATTTGATTACAAGACCGGGAAGATGCAGATGACCTTCTTGTAGCCAACAGTGAAGGCTCCAATGTCATCAACAGACTATAAGAAAAAAACATTTGAAGTTCAAGCCAAAGATCTACATCTAATAGATCAAATTGAGTTCCATAAGGAAGTTGGAGAAATGATTTAGTCCACTATGACTAACAAAGCTATGAGTGTTCAAAAACTTCAAAATTCTCTAGAGAACATTAGAGGACAGTTAAAGCTAGAGAAGGCTTCCTCACAGGCCAAGGACAATAGAATCAAATCACTTGAAGAATTGGTCATGGAGGTTGGATATGATCCAAAGAACATTAAAACAGTTAAGGAACTTATGAAAAAGAAAAATGCAGACATTGCTGCATTGAAAAAGCAGTTGAAATTACCTCCTACTAAACATCTACAAACAAAAGAAGTTTTAGAGAATGAAGGCCAAAAAGATGAAATGATTAATCTCATCACTCAGTTGACAACTCAACTGAAAGAGATGGAGAATGAAATGGATAAATTGGTGCAGGAGAAAAAGGAAAACATGGAAGCAATCCCTATCACTACCATTCCTATAGTTACTACAATAATTCTATCTACTTCATCAACTCCAATGGCAACAACAGTTCCAGTGGCTACAACAGTTTCAACTACATCAGCAACTACACCAACAACAGATTCAACAACATCAGCTCATCCCAGTGATGAGGTAGGTAAATTGATTAAAGCCATGCAGGACATGTCAATACAGAATACATAAATTAATAGACTTAAATATCAAGTAGAAAGTCTAGAAGATGAATTTTTTTTGGCTCAAATCATGTATAAGTCAGAAATCAAAAAACAAATAGATTGAATGAAAGGATACAAAAGCTAGAAAAAGAGTTAACACTGAAAGAGCCACTAGCCCAAGCAAAGTAACAACTATGGGCCAATATCATTAACTCTGTTAATGATATTAAGCCATCTATTCAAGTTATATTTGAACAGAAAGATTTGATCAAGGAATCTAGTGAAGCTATTCAGAAAGTCAAAGAAGAACTTGGAAAGAAACCAAAGGATTCCATTGAGATTATTAAGTTTCTCAATTCCAAGAACAAACAAGGATTAGAAGAAATTGGCATAAGTGACAGAACCGAAACAATCTTAGAGGTTAAAAAGGTAATTTCCAAGAGGAACCTCATGACACAACTTGAAGACAGATGTCAAAACATGGAGTTAGCAATTTAATGAGATTCATGGTCAAATTTGATGTTTTGAGGCAGAAAGGTTTGCCTAGTCCTTTAGTGATAAATGACAGATTAATGAAGCATGAATATTATGACAAGAATATCAAATATGTGGCCAAAGAACAGTCCAAAAATTCCTCCATGAAAGGAATTCCCACTAGAAAAGTAATCTATCAAAATTTTGAAAATCTCTTTTACCTCCAACATGAGGTAAATCATCTCTTTGTGAATAAACCTACTTTTGAAAAATACACAGAGGCTGATGAATCTACATGAGGATGGTGAAGATTGAAATTCCAGATGAAGAAGCCTGAGAGAAATTATGTGATTTACTGTGACTGGTAAAAGTGAAAAAGGGTAAGAAATAACAGTCAGGTAAAAGAGTATTCAGATTAAAGGTCAAATAGAACAGTCAGGTGAAAACAGAGTAGTCAAAGGTAAATAGTAACAGAGCAAGCATATAAAGATGAAAGGTAGTGAAAACAAAGTTTACGATAAAGACAGTCTAAATGACGCTCAAAAGGCAGCCAAAACGAAAGAAATAGTAAGAGAGATAAAGCAGCAAAAGACCAAAGAGAAAACAACAAATCCAAATAAGCAGGGACAACTTGCATTAGTTAAATAGGTGTCTTTGTCTTCTTGCATGAAGATATTTTGTATTCCTTGAATAATTCCTAAATTAGTATTAGGATATTTTGTATTAGTTTTTGTATAAATGCTTCATAATTCGAAGTATTGAGGGTGTATTCATGAACATTTCTATAGTTGTAATTGATCCAAATACCTGAGGGTTTATTGTACCATTCTCAAGTCAACATACATGACAAGCAATAAAGGTATTACATTACATGATTCATGTGTTGAGCCACTTCAGTGAAGTACTTTCAATTGTTTATTGTTATTTTCTTAAGCATTCCAAATCTTGTATGTTTTCTGAATCTAAATGTTATAACATGAGTTTTATTTCAGAACTTGTTTAAATACACTTTGTCTTGAATTGTTATTCATTTTAATGTTTTCTTCTTATATCTGGATCAGAGAATCCTTAATTTTCTCCCATCCCGATTGACCTCTGTCATTTCCTTCATCATCCGGTTCAAGGAATCCTTAACTGCTCCTTGATCCCGATTGAAACCACTTCACCATCCAACCTAAAAGATCTGATTTTGCTCAGCTACCTTGCCCTGCGAACACTTCCTTTAGAACTTGATTCTGTCCTGTTTGCTTGATACATTGACTCCATAGCCTAATGGAATATAGACAGATAGCTGCCCATCTAAATCAGTGATTCCACCAACAAATTAAATCAAAACCAAATCAATATCACATAGCTAGCCTAAAACCAATTAAAACAACAAAGTTGAATCATAAAGAGAGAGCCCTCTCTGAGCATTAGGAAGGCTAGATCCTGATCTCAAAAGTAGGTTGATAGTTACCTCTAATATTTCTTTAAACAAAAACATAAAAACCCTAGGAATTATTCGAGTGATAACACCCCTTTCACCCCATTTTCAAAACCATTAGACGTCCGACTTATCTTCTCACTAAATTTTTAGCCAATAAGCTTAAACCTCTTGTTGACCAGACCGAATCCTTTGTCAAATAATCATACTCTTTTATTAATGAGTCGAAGGGCATAAGAATGGAACCTAATGAGAATCTGGTAAGTTTTGATGTAGTTTCATTATAAACCAGTGTTCCCATTAATGAGGCTATTTATGTCGTCAATCGAGTCACCGATCCAGATACTGCGCATCTGGTTGAGATTTGTCTCACCTCTACTTTATTTAGTTTTGAGGGAGAATTCTTTGAAAAAACCTATGGTGTGGCCATGGGTCCCACGCCCCCCCCCCCCTTGTCCCTTGTTGTTGCTAATATTTTCATGGAATACTTTTAATCCAAGGCCCTTTCCTCAGCTCTCTTCTAGCCTAAAATTTGGAAAAGGTTATAAGATGACACATGTGTCATCTGGCCTCATGGAAAAGAGAAATTGGACCTTTTATTCTATTATCACTCTAGTAATTATCTAAGTTGTGAGATTTTGATTTATATTTGAAAGAACACTAGAGGTAACCACAGGCCAACTTTTAAACTCTAGGATCTAGCCTTCCTAGGGTTCATAGAGGGTTCTCTCTGTAAATTGAACTTTGTTTGATTTATGAAATATTAGGCTAGTTATGATTGTGCAATTTGGTTTTGGTTTGTTTGATTTGTTGGGAAAAATCACTTAATGAGATGGATAGTGGGAAATCCGTTTGTCCATTGGGCTAAGGAGTCAAAAGTCAAGCAGACAGAGCTAGCATCAAGGTAAAAAAGTCAAATGTTTTCAGGGCAAGATAGATAAGCCTTTGAAGATCTTGGAAGATTGTTTGGTGAGGTGATTTGATCGAGATAAGGAGAAATGAAGGGTTCTTTAATTTGGAAAAGAGAAGTAGTAGGCAGAGGTCAAACGAAAGAGGGAATAATTAAGGGTTCCCTACTCTGGAAATCAGCAGAAAACATAGAAATGATAAACAATAAAGACAAGATGCTTTTAACAAATCCTGAAATAACACTCCTGAATTATCATTCAAATTTGGAACACATATATGGATGTATGAAACAAAGAAGATAAAAAATGACAAGTAGATAATACTTCACTTCAATAGCTCATCACATGAATCCTGAAATATGATGCTAATTGATTTGATCGAGTCTGCTATTCAAAATTTGAAACACAAAAACCTTCAAGTCCAACAAAAATGACTATAGAAATATTCAATAATTTATTCGACAATAATACTTCAAAGAGTGAATTATTTATACAAAATTGTTTACAAAATATCCTAGAATGCTTCTAGGAATTATCTAAGGAAAATAGAAAATATCTTTACAACAAAAATAGAGATAGCTGCTTAACAAATCAGCAAAATGTCCTATTTATCCAAATAAAATAGAAACTAGTTGCGGATTAGGTGCAGCTGACTTCCTTGGTGTCCTCTTTGCCGGCTCAGATATTTTTGAAATATGATCTTCTTTATCTTATACTCTTTCAATATGATTCCCTTTAACCTGATACTCTTTAACTCTGATGCTCTTTAACCTCTGTAAAAACTGTTTACTACTGTAAATAAATTCTGTTTTGACTAAAAAATGCTCAAACTGCTTTCTTCCTTTTATCTGCCTTTTAACTTTCACAGTAAATTAGTAAGTGATTGCCAAGCTTCATCATCTAGAATTTGTATCTTTTTCATCTTCCTGAAGTTTTCATCTACCTCAGTATATCTAGAAAAAGTTGGTTTTATGACAAACAAATGTCTTATCTCATGCTGCAAATAAAATAAATCCTCAAAACTTCTGAGTAAGACCTTTCCTGTATGGATAACTTGTCCATCTGTCTTGTTCACTTGCTCTTTTGCATATTCTCTGATCTTTTTATTGCTATCCTCTTGAGGCATAAGCTTATCATTTATGACTAAAATGTTAGGAAAACTTCTTTGCCTCATATTTTCAAATTTAACCATAAACTTGGTTATGGTTATGTTCATATTCACACATTTCTCTTCAAGCTGTTTCATCAGGTTCTTATTTGAAATGACCTTCCTTATTTCAAGGATTGTTTCAGTCCTGTAAGTGATCTCAATTTCTTCTAACTCTTGCTTGTTTTTACTGTGAAGAAATTTGATCAATTCTATGGCTTGCCCAGGTTTGTCACCTAGCTCATCTTTAGTCTTCTGAATTTCTGCTAATGCTACCTTTAGTAAATCCCTCTGTTCAAAGATCACCTGAATTGAGGGCCACACATCATTGATAGCTTCAATAATTTTGTTCCATAACTGGTTTTTCACATATGATATCAGTTCCTTTAAGGTTAAATCCTTTTGATTTTTTTTTATTTTTTTTATTTTTAATTTAATTTAATTTAATTAATTAATTTATATATATTTTTTTAATTTTTAATTTTTAATCTTTTTATTATTATTATTATTATTGTTATTTATTTTTTTTCATTTAACTATTAGCCCTTTGCTCATGCATTTTGGCATTGATTTGGGCTAATTTCTTTGTATCCTCAAGATTGTCTATCACTTTCTTCAATATGTTAATCTCACTTGTCTGAAGTGACATTTATTCCATGGATTTTACTAGTTTAGTGGCCTCATCTGAAGGTTGAGCTGCTGTAGTAGATGAATCTGTAGCTGAAGTTGTAGATGATGTCATTGGCACTGCAGTAGCCAATGGTACTTTGGGTGCCAACTCTTCTACTAGAGTTGATGGCACAACTGTTGTAACCATAGGAAATACTGAAGGAACTTTCTGTGCTGATGGCAGGCTTCCTTGCTTACCCACAGTCTCCAGGTATATTGTGCATATAAAAATGCACTTCTATTTAATAACCCATCATGGTCCTCAATTTCAAAATCTGGGCAATCTTAAGTAATATAGGTGGAAGCTTCTATATCTCAAATCTGAGATTTGAGATATTAGAATAGAATTCTTATGGTTTTTAAACCACTCATCTTACCTAGAACTATAATCTCTCATGTGGAAGTTTTCTTCTACAAATATCTCATGATCCTTCGAATTAAATATTCGAATTCTATAAAACCCAATTTAACTCCTCTTCGCCCTCACTTCATGGGGTCTCCAACCAACAATTGAACTTATAACAAAACCCATTATATAATTTGAAATCACTATTTCAATTTTCTTTTGAAACTCAAATATCAACCGTATTACCTATGGCCCACAACTTCATATTCGACCTTAATGTTAACAATCTTCAACATATAAGAGTCATGCAAATGCTTCATTTATTTAAGTCTCGACCTTGGTTTTAAATAAGTGCTTCTAGGACTATATCTTAATCTCAGAGTACTCA
Organism: Pinus albicaulis; assembly: GCA_034641835.2. NCBI lineage: Eukaryota > Viridiplantae > Streptophyta > Pinopsida > Pinales > Pinaceae > Pinus > Pinus albicaulis. Next base: position 347,853,252 of record CM076573.1, on the reverse strand, counting down.
ACTATTTATTCGAAACCATTTTGGATCGAAGCATCAAATGTTTCTGAACCAACATTTCAATCCCATTAAATCAATATCCAAACTTTTATGTTATCAATAACCATTAGAGTGATTACTCAACGTAAATCATTCCCCTGGGCCCACCTATATTGGATTTCATATATTGAAATATTGCTTATCAATTAATAACGCTATCCATACCTTGAATTATCTTTCGTGCAGCTTCCAAAGCGAGCGCCCTTGGATCTTTCACCTTCACCATCGAACGAAAATCACATTTTTTATGCTTCGGTGGTTTAACATCCAAAAAATTTGCGAAATTTGTGGTTTTGGATTACCACCACTGCCACGTGTCCGCTGTTGGCCTTTATCGTGTTGAAAATGGAAAAACAGATTACCATTTAAAACTTATGCGAAAACCATAAATGGTTTTCGATTTCTGCCTTCTGTTGGCTCACTTTTCCGGTTCTAATTCCGCGTCCTTGACTCAATACGGAATTCTTGCAATTTAAGCAAATCCTCCAATTCGTGCTTTCTCTATGCTCTCGATCATGATTTCATGGAGTTTGTTTCCATTCCACTGCAAATTAATCTGCAACTTCTCCTTGTTTCATTTACCATTTCTACTTCTTCATGCAAGTTTCTCACAAATCTTAAAGCCCCTCAATACACACATTCTACGCATGACTTCAGTTCTACATTCAAATTATGTGGTTCGAACCTACAGTAGAACCCGAATGAATTTCAACCCCAATCTCGTCACACTATTTATGTATAATAGAGTTCTAATCGCATCTTCTTCAATGTTCATTTAACACATGAAATATCCAGGAGGTTCTTCTCTTTATACAATAGATTCCATTCATCTATCATTGATATGCACAGGGCTTCAATTCACCCAATTATACACACTCAATTTAACATTAACCCCACAGGTTCATAATTCATAATTCCCGTAGCCAATTTCATCCATATTCTATTCAATTCAATAATGGAGTAAAACTCAGAAAATCGAGTCATTCTATTAACATGCAAAGCTTACATGGAAGGTCTTTCTTCTAGGCCTGATCTTCAACTCGATGGCCCTTCTCCTCCTTACTACTCTACCTATGAACCTGTCTGCTACTTACCACCCTCCTTAATGCCTTGAGGCTTACATTTATAAAAATGATAATGAATCAACTCAACTCCCCTAACGGCTCAACAAAACTCTTAAAATTCCAGATTTCCTAATTCTAGACTAAATCCCTAGATTTGTGGAAACTGATTCCAACTTATTCCTACTCTGCAGTCTTTTCGAATCTCTCATCTCTTCATATGCCCAACTAATCATTCGAGAGCAGTTACAATTCTCTCCACATTTAATTAAAATTAATTAAAACCCACTAAATTCATTACATAAAATATAACCCCTTTGAAGACTTAAAACTCCTAAGTCTATAAAACTACATGGAATTTGTTTTAGCCTAATGCCCCTGCATCAGACTCCCAAGGTTAAAATGAATCATGATCTCCTGATCATTTGCTTTTAATTTCTGCCTCCTGGATCCCATACTTTGTTCTGCAACTGATCACTTGCTGCAATATTCTTCTTCTGCACACTTCCAGGTTTCCATACTTTGTTCTGTAACTTGCCTCCAGCTATGCTTTCACATTCTGCTCTTGTTTTTCCTTTGCCAAAATTTCTCTGCTTTCTTGCTGCTGTCTGCTGCTTCTAAGACACCTTCATCATCAATCTTCTGATGCTTTCAAGCTCTCTGTCCAGTTTATCTTCTGTCTGGAAATTTCTTTGCCTTTTGTTGCTGCCTTCAAATTCTGTTGCTGCCAATACTACTGTTGTTACTGCCTCCAAGAATTTTGCTGCTACCTTTGTGGTTATCTCCTCAATTGTTGCTGTAGATGTTTCCCTCATATATGTTGCTGCCAACATTGTTGCTGCAATTGTTGTCTTGAATATTGTTGTCAATGTTGTTATCCTGATTGTTGCTAACATTGTTTTTACTCCTGTAGATGTCACCCCACATGTTGCTTCAACTGCCACCATAGATGTTGTTGATGCTAATGTTGCCTCTTCTGCTAGAAATGTTGTTGTCTCCCAAACTTCCTAAATATCTCTTAGGATATCTCCCTCTGCAACATTATTTTTCTCATCACCTGCAAATTTACTTTTAAAAAGTAAATTATCTTTCAATTCTCTAACTGCAGTAACATAATCATTCATTTCTCCTTTTGTACTAGTAAGCATGATTAAATTTTGCAAACTAGTATCTACTCCTATTCTTTTCACAGCTTCAAGCATTTTCACTCTAGTGTCTGCAATTTCATTCGCTTCTCTAAATGTTTTCAAAAAACAATTTAGCCATCTATTCTCAAGCATTTCATCAATATGCTGCAAACTTGTTTCAGCATATTTCTCTTCTCCTTTGACAATCTTCAGTAACTGTCCCTTATCCCCTTGATTGATTCTAGCAATCAAATCAAGTTCTTCAAGTACCGTGTCCTCATCTTCTATCAGAATAAAATTCTGATTCTCCACCGCTGTAGCAGTCCCAGAAGTCTGTCCTCCAGTCTTTTCTTGGCTATTCAGACAAGCCAACTCTTCCTTGTCATCAACAGTAATAACAAGTTCCTTCACATGAGACATGATTGCCTCACCTTCCTTCTTCTGCAACAGTTCATCTGTATCCAAGACAACTCCAAAAGATGGATTGTCTTCTGCAATACCTGTCAACATAGCCAAACTGTCAGTTTAAAAATAATAAGACCCAATGGTCTCACTTGATGATTAAGTCACCCATTCTTTCCTCCGCAATCCTAAGTCTCTCCCAAGACTCAGAAATTATTCACTGCCTTCATTCCCTTGTATCTTCACATTCTGCAATCCCCAATTTTGAAATTGAGGTTGTCCTTCCTGCATTGAATCCTAGTTGTTTAGCATAATCTCCAGAAATCCAATTTCTTCATTCCATGGATTAAAGTCTTCCACAGAATTTTCCTCCTCCTTTATTTGATTGTCCAATGGTGTGTGAATTTTTCTTCAGTTTCAACAAAATCTGCATTCACAAACCAATTGATAAAAAAAAAATCATAAGGCCTCATTGCCTTTCTTTCCTCTGCCAGCATCTCAGTATGCTGTCCTGAAATTCCTTCCTCCTCTATCAGCACATCAGTATGCTGATTCACTCTTCCCAAATAATTCTCTAAAGAATTCTCAAGACTGTCAACAAGTCTTTATCCTACATCATCTGTCTCCATGATGTTTCCTATTCACTGTAGTGAATTCTGCCTTCTGCAATCTCTCTATCATACTCTGAATTCTCCAACAAATATTCTAGAAATGCAATTTATTTGTGGCATTGCTGAAGTATTTCATCATCATTTACTATCCCTGCATTCATACACAAACTTTCAGTTTGTAAACCATAAGATTCAACAGCCTCAACTGGTGTTTCACATATCAGTTCTTCAAACTAATCCTCTCCTTCTTCATTCACAAGAATTTCCTCCTGTCTTCTGAGAGATACTTCTTCGTACTTGTGACAGCTTCACAAGATTGCTCATCCTCCTCTGCAAAACCTATAATCACATCACAATTGTCAGATTAAAAAATACAAGGCTTTACATCATCCAGCTGATCTGGACTTGTCCAATAACTTAGGAAATCATCAATAATTTCCTCTTCAGCAAGACAAACTTCTTGCTGTCTTAAACCTTCACCATGATTCACAATATCTTTCATAGATCTGTATTCTTCACTTGTACTATGTTCTGCTTCACAAACATAAACTTCTCTTCTCAACTCAGCTGCTCTGAGTTCTATACATCCCAACTGTACATTCCTCCTCTATTCAAGCTTTCTCAGCTTTTCTGCAAACTACATGTTCCCTTGTTGTTCTCTTCTTTGTTGTAGCCTTGGCCACTTTAATCTCCTCTTCATGAGCCAACCAACTCTCTGGATTTCCTCTATCATCTTTTCCAGTTTATTAAACTATTCTCTGATCTTAGCTACCTCTTTCCAATATTCTACATCAATCAATTTCTTCCTCATGCCATTTGTCCTGGCATCTTCTTCCTCTTTTCTGTTGTGGCCTCTCTCAGAACCTCTGCTATCTCTTCTATGACTATCAATATTCATCTTCTTATCCATGAGTTCCTCACTCATAAGCTGCACCAAGCCTCTACAACAACAAGCTCTCCTACTGCCACTTACCTCACCAATCCTTTCCTCCGGATCTGGTCTTTTGGCAAGTATTGGTCCCCTATCTGCTGGAACCTTCCGAGCACTCTCTTATGCTCTCTCTAGGCTTCACTCTGCAACTTTTAGAACTCATTCAACCTTTTTTGAATCTCTTCAAGGTTCTGCCACACTCTTCTTCCACTCAGAATCCCTTGCTAGACTCCTTCATCTCTGCTCTCAAAGCTGTGATTTGCTTTTGCTGAGATTTCTTCAATTGTCTACAATCTATATTCTGCAAACAATTCTTCAAACCAGAGTTAAATAACGCTCATCAACTCACCTTCCAAGATCCCTGAGTGATCTTGCTGTCTCTCTCACCTGCACTGCATATCTTTATGCTGCAATCCTTATCAGTTTCAAAAATCTGATCTTATTTCATTACACATGCATTCAACAAAAACTTGAACTTTCAAAAAGAGCTATTCCAGCTTTGATACCACTTGATGGCAGGCTACCCTGCCAAACCCACATTAAAAATCTTCAAGCAGTGTATAAACATGCATTCCTTTTAAAACCTAAGATGGTCCTCAATTTCAAAATCTGGGCAATCTTAAGTAATATAGGCGGAAGATTCTATATCTCAAATATGAGATTTGAGATATTAGAATAGAATTCTTATGGTTTTCAAACCACTCATCTTACCTAGAAATATAATCTCTCATGCGGAAGTTTGCTTCTACAAATATCTCATGATCCTTCGAATTAAATATTCGAATTCTATAAAACCCAATTTAACTCCTCTTCACCCTCACTTCATGGGGTCTCCAACCAACAATTGAACTTATAACAAAACCCATTATATTATTTGAAATCACTATTTCAAATTTATTTTGAAACTCAAATATCAACCGTATTACCTATGGCCCTCAACTTCATATTTGACCTTAATGTTAACAATCTTCAACATATAAGAGTCATGCAAATGCTTCATTTATTTAAGTCTCGACCTTGGTTTTAAATAAGTGCTTCTAGGACTATATCTTAATCTCAGAGTACTCAACTATTTATTCGAAACCATTTTGGATCGAAGCATCCAATGTTTCTGAACCAACATTTCAATCCCATTAAATTGATATCAAAACTTTTATGTTATCAATAACCATTAGAGTGATTACTCAACGTAAATCTTTCCCCCGGGCCCACCTATATTGGATTTCATATATTGAAATATCGCTTATCAATTAATAACGCTGTCCATACCTTGAATTATCTTTCGTGCAGCTTCCAAAGCAAGCACCCTTGGATCTTCCGCCTTCACCATCAAACGGAAATCACATTTTTTATGCTCCGGTGGTTTAACATCCAAAAACTTTGCGAAATTCGTGGTTTTGGATTACCACCACTGCCACGTGTCCGCTATTGGCCTTTATCGCGTTGAAAATGGAAAAACAACTTACCATTTAAAACTTATACGAAAACCATAAATGGTTTTCGATTTTTGCCTTCTGTTGGCTCACTGTTCCGGTTCTAATTCCGCGTCCTTGACTCAATACAAAATTCTTGCAATTTAATCAAATCCTCCGATTCGTGCTTTCTCTACGCTTTCGATCAGGATTTCATGGAGTTCGTTTCCATCCCACTGCAACTTAATCCGCAACTTTGCCTTGTTTTATTCACCATTTCTACTTCTTCGTGCAAGTGTCTCACTAATCTTAAAGCCCCTCAATACACACATTCTATGCATGACTTCAGTTCTACATTCAATTTATGTGGTTCGAACCTACAGTAGAACCCGAATGAATTTCAACCCCAATCTCGTCACACTATTTATGTATAACAGAGTTCTAATCGCATCTTCTTCAATGTTCATTTAACACATGAAATATCCAGGAGGTTCTTCTCTTTATACAGTAGATTCCATTCATCTATCATTGATATGCACAGGGCTTCAATTCACCCAATTATACACACTCAATTTAACATTAACCCCACAGGTTCATAATTCATAATTCCCGTAGCCAATTTCATCCATATTCTATTTAATTCATGTAGAAATTATATACTTGATATGTTATACATCCGATATTATCTTGATCACACACTATTTGACTTCATGCACAATACAGAATCTCTTCTACCATTGATCATTAATTGCGGAAATAAAATCAATTGCATGCACACATTAAAACCATAAACATTCACACATATGAACACAATATTTTATGGGAAAGCTTAAAGCTAAAAACCCCCAACTATCTCAGGAGATATTATATTTCATAGAGATCATGTAACAATCATCATACAAAGCTCCTCACAAGCTCTTAGCAGCAATCTCCAATTTCTACACACCAATCGGTCCCACGAGCAACCTCATGCTCCAATCTCGCCACCGCTAGCCGCTCTATCACAGAACACTGCTGAAGAATGGATCCGAATGAACTCGAATTGGTCCAGCCTTTCTCACGCAATCATCATTGGCATCTCCAACCATTGTGTGTTGCAATTCATGCAACACTATAGTCACAACTGATAGTCACACTGCTCTTTCACCTACCTCTTCACTGGTCTCCACTGAAACTGTCCATGCACTGTAGTTAACTGATGTATTATTTAGCTGATTAATGAGTTAATAATTAGTGAATTAATTAATAATTAATTCACACCACTCTCACTAGTGTATCAATCAGTTAGACTAGATACAACTAGCTCAACTATGTTTAACTCAGTTAAACTGAACACAACTCCACCAAACTCTGTCACATGAGTTCTAACTGAATTCTCCATGCAATAGCTCCACTTAACCCTCAGGAATAGCGTAATTCCTTCTATCAGCTCCTGTGCCACATCTGTGCACTTAACTGAAGTGCTCCAAGAGAATAAGAGAATGTTTATAGTCCAAATATTATTAAGAGCTAATAATATTCGACATATCTATTTTTAGATTGGCAATCTAAAAATAGATTCCGCCCAATGTGTCTAAAAATAGAAGTACATATATTTTTCCAACTTGACTAACCATCCACAAATAGCATCCTGCAACTCATAGAATATGATCGACATGTCTAAAAATAGACTTGCGCCAAAAATAGCTTGCGGGCCCACTTAGTGAAGGCAACTCTTTTCACTAAGCTCATCATCTTGTTGCAATCTCAACACTCCCTCTCAACAAGATAGGGATTATCTTCCACCCCGATCCTGCCCCTGTGGTATTCGAATTTTCTCCTGGTGAGCGCCTTCGTCAAGATATCAGCATCCTGATCCTCCGTAGGAATGTAAGAAAGTAAGATGATCTTCCGCTGCATACAATCTCTGATATGATGATACCGGATGTCAATGTGTTTAGATATATCATGAAATACTGGATTAACCAAGAGTTTGATGCAAATCTGATTATCACAATATATCACAGTAGGATCTAAGTGTGAACCGAACAACCCGACCAGGATATTCCTCATCCATATAGCCTCGCATGCAGCCAAAATCGCTGCCATATACTCGGCCTCCGCTGAAATGAGTGCCACGGATCTCTGCTTCCTGCTGTACAAAGAAACTGCTGTCGACCCGATACTGAAAATCCCTCCAGATGTGCTCTTTTTGTCCGTTGGGCTCCCTGCCCAATCTGCATCCGTGAAGCCACACAACTTAACCTCATCCGACTGTCTGTACCATAATCCATATCCCAATGTGCCTCTGAGATATCTCAATACATTCTTGCCTGCCTTCCAAAAGAGCTTGGTAGGATTAACCATAGCTTGTGAAAGCTGGTTAACAGCGTAGCATATGTCAGGTCGTGTATTGACTAGATACATAAGCGACCCCACCAACTGTCGGTAAACAGTAGCATCCACTACCTCTACCGATGTAGCATCCTATTTCCTCCATCCACCAGGAAGAGGAGCGTCGATAGGCTTGCAGCCATGCATGTTGAACTTCTCCAGTATCTCCCGGGCATACTTGCCTTGAGACACAAACAATCCATCACTGCGCTGCCAAATTTCCAATCCCAGGAAATAATGAAGGAGGCCCAATTCCTTCATCTCAAACACCTTTGCAAGATCAGCCTTGCATGAGTGTATCAACAGTTCATCACCTGTCAGAATCAAATCATCTACATAAAGTGCAATGATCAACAACTTACCCTCCACCACAATCTGGTATAGGTTCGGATCCGCCTCACTCTTGGAGAATCCAAGTCTAGTGAAATAACTGTCTATCCGTGTGTACCAAGTACGAGGTGCTTGTTTCAACCCATACAACGCTCTTTTGAGCCTGCACACATGCGACTCACTGCTGAAGATCTCGAAACCTTCGGGTTGCTCTATGTACACCTCCTCCTCAATCACTCCGTTGAGGAACACAGTCTTCACATCCATCTGATGAATGTGCTACCCCATCTGCACTGAGAGAGCAAGAATCGTCCGTATGGAAGAATACCTTGCGACAGGTGCAAAGGTTTCCTCATAATCGATCCCCTCAATCTGTGAGAAGCCTCGGGAAAAAAATATTGCCTTGTACTTCTCCACACTCTCGTCAGCTGCTTGCTTCACTTTGTAGATCCATCTTGAACCTACCACTGATTTCCCTTCCAGCCTTGGGACAATCTCCCATGCACTGTTTTTGACAATCGAATCATACTCTTCCACCATGGAATCTACCCATGCGGGGTCCTCCACAGCTTCCTTGAAAGAGGATGGCTCTGTCACGATACACTTGCTCATAAGAGCCATGTATCTAGTATACCGGCCAGGTGACTGTCTCTGTCTGCGACGCCGATGAGTTGCTCTACGATCTTCTCGCATCTGAATCGGTCACTTTCGGCTTACGCAATTCGCCCGGCCCTACCACTTCCGAGCGCATGGTGGTTTCTTCCACTCCATGAACCTCCTCTTGTGGCTGATCCCACATCGGGAGGCTCATCCTTAGGAAGATAATAGCTCCTCATGCGCATGATAAGTGTGACTCCCTCTCAGCGAACACTTCATGGCTTTCTCCTCATGAAATTTGATATCCCATCGCTTTGCGAGTCTTGGGCGTACGGAAAATACACACACTAGTTGTGGGGTGTATCGATGTACCCCCAAATATCAACCTTTGCGATCGCTCAGCTTCTTCCCGACATCCTTCGTCACATGAATGTAAATAGGTGAACCACAAATCCTCGAATGGGAAATATCAGGGCTTCTTCTCAGAAACGCCTCCTCGGGTGTACTCATACCAGAAGTATCAGCAGGGACAACGGTTTTGCACATAAACCGTAGTATTGCATGCCTCAGCCCACAAGTGTATGGGAAGGCCCTGATCATGCAACATCGCCCGTGCAGCACCCACGATCGTTCTGTTCTTCCGCTCAACGACCCCATTCTGCTGTGGGTTATGAGGCGTTATGAGCTCTCTTCGAATTCCTTCTGCGCTGCAAAAGTCCTTGAATTCGCCAGAGATGAATTCACCACCATTGTCGCTCCTAAGAGCCTTCACCTGCTTCCCTGATTCTTTCTCAACTAGTGCCTTGAACTCACAGAACTTTGAGTATGTCTCGCTCTTCTTCTGCATGAATAAGATCCAGCACTTACGAGAAAAATCATCAACAAATATCACATAGTACCTGTGCTTTGCTGTCGAAGCTACTGAGAAAGGTCCACACACGTCTGTGTGAATTCTCTCAAGGATCGTCGTGGCGCGAATATCCTTCTCGTGAAAGGTGGCTTTCACAAATTTTCCCAAGGTACACCCCTTGCACTGATCTGACTGCGCAAGAGTGCCTTTAGGAAGCCCAGTAGAAATCTGCTGCAGTATCTTCAAAGCTCCATGGTGAAGGTGGCCCAATCTCCGGTGCCACAACTCGCCATCATCCCGACTCACCACTCCTTCTGCCTTGCATGCCATTGCTGCGCAGCCATCTACCTGCAATTGATAAAGGTTCTTGACTCGAACCCCTATCTTCCGGGTTTCTCCAGTTGTCTTACTGCGTAGGAAAGCCTTTCCCTCGCTGAAGACAACATCATATCCCTTGTCTTCTAACATCGCCACAGAGATAAGATTCTTCTTCAATCCTGGAACATGAATCACTTCCTTCAATACAAAGGGTTTACCAGACTCCCTCTCAAAGGAAATGGTACTGATACCGGTTGCATTGTATCTACCATCATCGCCCATCTCGATGTGCACTCCAAGATCTTTCTCATCCAGATTAGTAAAAAAATCTGTCTCCAGTCATGTGAAAATATGCACCACTGTCAAGAAACCACACTGAACCCATAATACTTGAGACCAAGCATGCAATCAGTGAAAAATCTAGCTCAAACTGCGAGGCTAAGGCCTCTCCAGCTGCAGATCCAGCAACCTGCTTATTTTTCTTCTTCTGTGGACAATTAGTGGCGTAGTGTCCATGTTGGTGACAGTGAAAGCACTTCACCTTGGACATATCCTGCTTCTTGCCTCACTGGATTGAGAAGCATTATTATTGCTCTTCCCTTTCCTTTATTTGGCATCCAAAGCACAATTTTCTTCATCTGCATTCTTTGATGAAGATCTGTCCCTGGTACTCTGCCTTATCTCCTCTTGCACAAGATCTGACCAAAGTCGCTCCCATCCTGGAAATTTCTCCCGACCATTGACAGAGTCCTAATAGGAATGCCAACTCTTCAGAAGCCCAAGGAGAGCCAAGCTCACCAAGTACTCGTCATCTACAGTAACCCCCACACTTCCCAGCTCATCCCTGCACTGGAAAAACTTCGTGAGGTACTTGGGTATACTGTCGCCTTTCTCCATTTTTATGTTCCCGAAGGTTCGTCCTCGAGCGCCAACTTCCTCTCGGTCACTCTTGATTTGAATAAGTCTCTGTCAACACCCTTTCCACATCAAGAATGTGGAAGATTTACCATGAAGGTCGGACACTATGATCCTTCACACCTTCCAATAGAATCCTTCGACATTTTGTCGTCTTCTTTGCCATGCGTCAAGTGCTGCAAAGACGCTAGAAGCAGGTTTTGGAATTTCTGCATCTATGAACTCCTTCAACCCATTGTCATCCAGCACCGCCTCCATTATGTCTTTCCATGCAATATAATTCGAGCTACCCTCAAGGGCATACTCCAATCGCAATTTTTTGACAGACATCTCAACTTCAACACCAAGAAAACACTGTTGCAAATTCGAATTCCACCAGCACAAAACTCAACCGCTTCAATGTTTTGCAATTGCTCCAATGATCAATGTTGCTATGATACCATGTAGAAATTATATAACTGATATGTTATACATCCGAGATTCTCCTGATCACACACTATTTGACTTCATGCACAATACAGAATCTCTTCTACCATTGATCATTAATTGCGGAAATAAAATCAATTGCATGAGAACATTAAAACCATAAACATTCACACATATGAACACAGTATTTTATGGGAAATATTAAAGCTGAAAACCCTCAACTATTTGTATATTATATTTCATAGAGATCATGTAACAATCATCATACAAATCTCCTCACAAGCTCTCAGTACAATCTCCAATTGCTACACACTAATTAGGTTCGATCTAGCAAATCTCATGCTCCAATCTCTGCCACCTGCTAGCCTGACTCTACTGCGCAATCACTGCTGAAGAATGGCCCTGAATGAACTCGAATTGGTCCAGCCTTGCTCACGCAATCCTCATTGGCATCTCCAACCACTGTGTGTTGCAAATCATGCAACACTATAGTCACAACTGATAGTCACACTGCTCTTTCACCTACCTCTTTACTGGTCTCCACTGAAACTGTCCATGCAATGTAGTTAACTAATGTATTATTCAGTTGATTAATGAGTTAATATTTAGTGAATTAATTAATAATTAATTCACACCACTCTCACTAGTGTATCAATCAGTTATACTAGATACAACTAGCTCAACTATGTTTAACTCAGTTAAACTGAACACAACTCCAACAACTACCTCAATAACTCCACCAAACTTTGTCACATGAGTTCTAACTGAAGTCTCCATGCAATAGCTCCACTTAACCCTCAGGAATTGCGTAATTCCTTCTGTCAGCTCCTGTGCCACATCTGTGCTCCAAGAGAATAAGATAATGTTTATAGTCCAAATATTATTAAGAGCTAATAATATTCGACATATCTATTTTTAGACTGGCAATCTAGAAATAGATTCCGCCTAATATGTCTAAAAATAGAAGTCCATCTATTTTTCCAACTTGACCAACCATCCACAAATAGCATCCTGCAACTCATAGAATATGATCGACATGTCAAAAAATAGGCTTGCGCCAAAAATAGCCTGCGGGCCCACTCAGTGAAGAAAACTCTTTTCACTAAGCTCATCATCTTGTTGCAATCTCAACAATAATTCAGTAATGGAGTAAAAATCATAAAATCAAGTCATTCTATTAAGATGCAAAGCTTACATGGAAGGTCTTTCTTCTAGGCCTGATCTTCAACTCGATGGCCCTTCTCCTCCTTACTACTTTGCCTCTGAACCTGTCTGCTACTTACCACCCTCCTTAATGCCGTGAGGCTTACATTTATAAAAATTATAATGAATCAACTCAGCTCCCCTAACGGCTCAATAAAACTCTTAAAATTCCAGATTTCCTAAATCTAGACTAAATCCCTAGATTTGTGGAAACTGATTCCAACTCATTCCTACTTTGCAGTCTTTTCGAATCTCTCATCTCTTCATATGCCCAACTAATCATTTGAGAGCAATTACAATTCTCTCCACATTTAATTAAAATTAATTAAAACCCACTAAATTCATTACACAAAATATAACCCCTTTGAAGACTTAAAACTCCTAAGTCTATAAAACTACATGGAATTTGTTTTAGCCTAATGCCCCTGCATCATGTGCTTTCGTAGTTTCCTTTTCATGGACAAGCTTGTCCATTTGAATTTCCATTTCTTTGATCTGTCTTGTTAGCTGAAAGATTAAGTTCATCATATCATCCTTCTCAGTTTGTTCTTGTATAATTTCTTTGGCTTGGGGATGTTCAGTTGATGGAAGCTTAAGTTGTTTCCTTAATGTTGCAATGTCCTCATTCTTTTTCTTCACTAACTGTTCTGCAACTTTGACATTTGCTGGATCATATCCAACTTGCATGACCAACTCTTATAAATATTTAATTCTAAGATCTTTAGCATATAATGAGGCTTTGTCAATCTTCATTTGATCTTTCATGTTTATGATTGTGTTCTGAAGTTTTTGAACACTCATAGATTTGGTTGTAATAGTAGAATACAACATCTCTAAACTCTGTCTATGAAATTCTATTTGATGAAGTGCATGAGTTTTTTCCGTTTGTACTTCTAGATCAATCTTTTTGTAGTGTGCAACTGTCTTTGGAATCTTCAATGTAGGTTGTAACACTGACATGATCAACCTTTTATTTGAGTAATCAAAGGCTGATAAGAGTCTATTTTGAACACTTGGTGTTTGTTTCAAATATTGAGAGTAAATCTCATTTTTTATCTCTTCATTCTTTGTTTTAATCTGTTTATACTTTTCCTTGATATCAAGGTCCTTTTCCTCTGCTGTTTGTGAAGATGATGCTTCTAAATTGTGTTGTTTCTCTATCAACTGTGCATTTGAATTATCAATCTGTTCTTCATTCAAATTCTCTGTAACTGACTCGTTTGTGATAATTGTAGCAGCATCTGTGTTTGTTACTGGGACATCTGTATCTTCAACCTCAATAGTCACTTTCTCTTTGTCAACTGAGTTTAACTTAGGCTTTTTATTATATCTTAACTTGAACCTAGTCTTAGTAGTGGTTTCAACAAAATAAAATCCTTCTTCTCTAACTCTTTTGGTGGCTTTCTTTGCTTGATTTACAGTTTGTAAAGTGTGACTAGTATCACCTTGCTTTACTGCATCTATCAAAGTGTTTTCTATCCACTCAGTCTGATTGACATACTTCTCAATCTATGGTTTTTTCTCATGAATGTAGAGTGTTAGTTTGCACTTAACCCTCATTTTACTCAGTATTCCTTGTGGATCATAGTTCCAGTAGAAACTCTCTTCAAATTTTTACTCTAGTAACTGTTTGGCTGCTTCTATCTCTGCATCTCTATGATTACAAATGAATGGTCCCACTTAATTCTTCAACTTAAATTGTGTTTTCTTCTTTGCTGCTAGGAAGTTGATAGAATCATAATTTAATATCCGCCTAATGTATTTTAAGGAAAAAACCCTAATTGGTACATATTTGGGTAGTTTTTAGGGCAACAGATTAGAGCCAAAAAATCTGATCTCTGTGTGTTTTTCATACAAATACCAATCTCTAGTTTTGGTCTATTAAGATAGTTGTAAAATTTTCTTCATTTCATCATTGATCATTGGTTGTTTAGTATTTGTTAACATATTTATCAATGGATGAACAAAGAAGTCTGAAAACTCTATATAAGTAAACTCTGTGGACTCTTTTCTGATCAAATATGTCCAAAAAATAACTGAAAGTGGATTTCCTTTAATGTCAAGTTTCTGGAGAGTTACTGGAAACTTATCTGCTTGAAAATACAAAAACATATGGGAGAGAAAAAATGTGTATCTAAACACTCCTTCAGTTGGCATTTTAACCAGCTGTTCATGGATATTGCCAGCAATGTACTCAGCATAATTAAAGATGACAGATGGAGGTTGTCCTGGTTTAAAAGTAGATAGGAAACCTAGGATGGATTCATCTGTAAAGTATCCTAGGATGAATGATAACATGGAAATAACATGCCTTGAACATTCTGGAAATTTTGAAGTGGAATATGGAGGATTGATTTGAGGAATTTCTACATCTAAGGGCATGAATATTTGGAAGATCTGGAATCTTTTGGGAAAATCAAGGCCAATGTACAACTTGGTAAGTGCTTCTATTGACAAAGGGACTGCTTGAGGATCATGTTTGAGTTGTAACATCTGGTTTATGGACTCAACAATAATTGTAAAAAAGTACTTCTTTGTTTGCCTTCACTATTGCTCTTTGTTCAGGCACATAATAGTTCTGACACAAGCTAATCAGCTTTGGGCATGGATGAGTGACTGGAACAACATATTTGGGCAAATTTTATTCCCAAATTTGAACTTCTTCCACCTGATCTAGGGAATTTTCAAAGCTCCAGTTTTGAAGTTCTAACAGATTGAATTCTACAATTGGATCTGTTATTTTGTAGTCTACATTTGCTAAGGGGATGTGCTCAATGTCTACAACAGGAGGTTGTAGAGGATTCACAATGATAACAGTCTTGGAGGACACAACTGGAGTAGATTTAGGCATGTTTAGGCTTTCAAGACTTCTGAAACTTTGTTTTTAGGCTTTCTGGTTTCTTCTACAAGATTAAATGGTTTATAGAAGTATTTTTGACTTTGATAGAGGTTTTTGGAAGAAAATAAGTAGAATATGGTTCTTTTCTTGGATTTTTCTTTCAAATTTTGACGTTCAACTGTGTTACAGACTCTCACTAGTTATGAAAATAAGAAACAGGGGTTTCTTAAGCTTTTTCAATGTATATTGGACTAAAAATTATTTGGAATCAAGCACAGAGGATCAGGTTACCCGCAGAGGATTTCTGGGCTTTAATTGGAGTTTTATATAGCCTGTAAAACTAGAAAAACTCAATCTTTTCCTTATAAAACTGAGCGCAGTATAAAACAGGGTTTTATAAAAAATTTGACAGGGTTTAACCTCTTTTTTGGACAACTTTAAAGGATTTCTTGGAGTGAATATTCTTATACAAGTTTCAAATGTCCTTTTTAAATTGATAACAAGCTCGATTTCTTTGAAACATACATGTTTTACGCAGGTATAGGTATTTGAAATAGGTTTTGATACGTTTGATAGGTTTGCGGTATCCTCTGGAAGCAATTGAGGGCTTCCAACAATATTCAACAGCAATATGCGGGCTTTTCACTGGTTCTGGGGTTGAAAATGAAGCACATGCTTGGTTTTCTTTAATCGGGAGGAGAAATATAGTCGGAGAATGTAGAAAAGGGATCAATGGAGCAATTTCGGGGTTTATTAAGCATTTTAGGTTAAATATGGCCTGCAATAAATGTCAATCACATCGAGCAATGGGCAGTTTTCGGGCTTCAAAGGATAGAAACCGCGAGTGGTTATCGCGTGCGTTTAAGGTGGTAAGCGGTTTCAATTGAATTGGATGCGATCCAATCAAAATGAGGCATGTGGAGGAGAGAGAAAAGGCTAAAACAACTTTTTTTCACATGGAAAGGAAATGGGTTATAATCGCGCAACTAAAAATGCGATATGGTTTTTCAATCATCAGATTTGGGAGCTCGAGTGCGAACGGAGGAGATTTGATATGGAGATGCTCGGCTTTCGGAGGTGGGTCCGGGGTTTAGTAATATGGCGGGATAGGTTTTTAAACCTTATAAATATAAATTTATAACGTTAAAACCTTATGTTGTATGATTGGCGGAGGGGTAAAATCATATGTTTTTTAAATTTAAAATATAAACACATGTTTCAATCACGGGTGCGGGTATATTACATGATAATTAAACCTTTTGACAAGTGTTTTAATACCATAGGGGCGGGGTATTTTATTTTTGATATGTTTAAACCTATGGGAATAAAGAGTGGGTATTTATTTCGTCACATGGGATTTATAACATAGGTTTAATCTTTAAATAAATGGGTTTTTGGGGTTATTTATTTATAAAGGAATTAATAATATACGGGAAGGGTATAATATAGGGATTTAATAATATAAGTTAGAAATTAATATGAAATGAAGGTGTAATGTATGAAATGAATTAAAATACATAATTTAACACTAAGTAAAGTGTAAAATAGGTAATAAAGCATAGTTTTGTCCCATTTTTGTTTTTTACACATGAACTTAGGATAAATGTATTTTGTAGGTTTTTTGAGTGTTTTTGAATGAAGATGAAATTAATTATGTAGGGTTTTTACTTTTACTAAGAAAAAATGTGTTTTACTTAGGAAAAGGGATCATAATCTTCGGAAAAGGGTAAATATGTTGATGAAATGGGTTTTATGTATGGAATCCCATATTTTTAACCAATCAGTTTTTTAGCCTTGGGTCCGGTCCCAACAAAAGTCAAAGAAATGTTCTGAGCCTCTTTAACTGAAGATTTAGAACACTGGATGATTGTGGGGGAAGGGAAATTAGTAATTTTTGTCCGATGATGCTTTTTTACATGCTTTGCACAGCTGCTTTTTACCTACCCATCATTATTTCTAACATTTTTTTACTTCATTTTCATGAGTGCATTTAAACTTGCAACCCTAAATCAATTTTTCTTTCAAAACATAAAAACTATCTAAGTCTAACCTTATTTCATCCGAGGGCTCCGATTAAACTGTTGAGCTCCTCATTTATTCTCTAACTATCTACTGATTTGTCAAGTTTAAACTGTTTGACATAACTTTATTCTCTATCTAAAAACATGAAATTCAAAGCATGAAAATTTAAGATTAAACTGTTTAACTAATCATGGATTATGACATTTATTAACAATATGCACATAATCATTATTCTTGCATTAAAAGTAAATAGTAGTGGCATTTTGACTTGCTCACTTTCATGTCTTATTTTTCTCTTTTTTCTTTTGGGGTATATCTTTTTCTAAGTCCTTTGATATTTCTTTTAGGACTTTTACCCTCTTTTCATTTTTTTATTATTTTTCATTTTCAAAATATGGGAAAACAACTTGCAGAAAGCAAGGTATGTACATTTTTACAAGACTATCAAAGTCAATTCAAAAATTATGAACCCTATTATTATAGGACCCTAGCATCTTCCATCATATTAACAATCAATCTTACTCCATAAAGTTCACTATGGAATGTGAAGTGGATGGGAGCCTGCCTTTTCTCAACATTCTTATTTCAATAAGGGATGATGGTTCCTTCTCTCATCATGTCTTTCAAAATAAAATTCACACTAAGCAATACCTTCATGCTAGTTCTCATCATTTCCCTGCTCAAAAGCTAGTTGTTCTCAACACCTTAGCTACCAGAGCATTGAGAATCTCAGTTGAATACCATCTTGAAGAGGAAAAATCCCACCTCTTGAGCTTTTTTAATAAGAATTTTTATAGCGAGTTCTAGTGCCTTAGAGCTTTTCAAAACGCTGAAAAATTTCCTAGAAATAAAAAATATTCTAGTGATTGGTTTCATGGAGTGCACCTCTCATTTATTCAAGGGACTATTGATAAGATCACTAGGATCTTTAAGAAGCATAAGATTTCCTCTACTTTCATGCCCCTCAGCACTATTTAGAGCTCTCTAAGGTCAATTAAGGACCCTGTAAACCCTAGGGATAGTAAAGGTGTTTACATCATTCCTTGCTCCTGTGGGATCCCATACATTGGTGAAACTAGTCGATCCATTAATCAAAGGATTCACGAACATGCGACTGACCTAAAGCATGGAAGGTCATGGTCCTTTGCCTTAACAGAGCATTATGAAAAGACGAACCATCACATCTATATAGAAGAGGCTAAGGTCATTGCTAGGAATGACCACTTTCATCACCGTAAGTTAAGGGAGACATTAGAGATCGAGAAAAGGTCGGTTAACCTTAATAGAAATGATGGGTGGAGTATTAGCAGGTGTTGGATCAATGCCCTTTATTCCTAGTTGGTGTTTATTTTAAGCAACCCTTTTTTCCCCGTGATTTTTTGTTTTGATTTTGATTTTATTCCTCAGTGATTGTATTATTGTTTTAATAAATTAAACCTTTTATTATAATTGACATAATAGATTTATTAATAACCTTATAAATGAAAATAAATAAAAACTATTTATCCAAACCATATTCTTATTATTTTCTATTTCTTTGTCATTCATTTTTTTGACCATTGACTATTCCATTTGACTATGTTTTTTTATTAAACAATTTAAATAAAATAAAATGTAATGATGATAAAATATAATAAAATTATATTATATAATAATAAAAATACAATAATAAATGAAAATAATTTTTGTTCCCTTTCTAAGTCAAACTAGCTGTTATATTGTAACAACTAGTTTCATCCTCTCTTCATCTATTTAAATCTATTGCCATGATCTGATATATCATCTTGTTGTGAAGATGAACCACACGATTTGGTTCGAAACACATCGACAAAATCTTTTCTTATGTGATTATTACCGAAAATCTCTCTATACAAGAAAAAAAAATTGTCCAAGGCAGCAATAATCGCCATAAAACCAAAATCATCGCCACCCACCACCGCTGAAACACTAACCAAGGGAGGTACGAACCTAAAGAAGAAAATGAAGTCCAAATCTCTAGCCCCCTCGAATACCCAAATTAGAATAGAGGCATGAAGTCGAAACACCTTATCCCCCTCAACTCCCTTTGAAAAAACTGAGCTAGTGACGGGAGGCACAACGACACGGTAGGGAGAACAAAGCATCCTGGCGGACGACAACATCGACAAAAGCACGAATGTTTGCGATTATCGAACCAAAGCAAGAGAATATTTTACAGAGGGATGCAGTGGCAAGGGTTCCTGTCACTAAGCCCTCCCCCTCTTTTAAAAAAATCTAATTATGACTTATAATTAATATAATTAATATAAGAATCATATGGAGGGAATTTAATAAAACAATTTACTCTTTCATCTCATGAACACCATTCTTCAAATACGATAAAATTGTTTTACAATGAGACTGTTTTTTTTTCTTACAGTGTAATTGGCTCCATCTTCCAAAAAAAGGAAATCAAATTATATTATTTTTATGAATATCATTGCAATTTTCAATTGAAAAAAAAAAACTATTTAAAACCTCCAATTACACAATTTCCATAAAAGGTATTTAACATTCAAAAATCTTTTGTCATAAAAATTATAGGCCTAATGATTAACACACGATTTCATTACGATGCATGAAACCATATATAAAAGAACACATAAAAAACATTATCTTTTGTCCAAAAAAATGAATATTACTTATTATTTAGCATTGAATTTTTTATAATAAGGAATCATACCTACATTGAATCAATACCATCTATAAAACAACACATAAATAAGTTGATCTTTTGTCAACAAAATTAATGTATACTACTTTTTTTTTAACATTGAATTTCTGATAATAAGGAATCATACCCACATTGAATCAATTTTGATTCCTAGTGCCTATTGTATTGTCTTCATATTAAGTATGCATGAAGAATACATAAGAATAATATTCATAAAATCAAGCAAGCAACGTAGTAAGTAGATAAAACAAGTTGAGTAAGAAGTAAGAATATCCGTAGGTGGATCCATGGAGGATTGGTACGCACCATTTATAAATCCTAACCCCAAGAGGATGGGGAGCTTATTTGAATTCAAATTGTATCTCCTTTGTGAATAATAAAAGGATTCATCACAAGCAAAACTTTTGATTTTCAATGCTCACTACTAATATATAATTTCAATAAATAGGTGATACATGGATGCACGAGCTCCATAACATTGTGATATTATTGTACAAAAATGATAACATTTTTTTAAAACTATTATGATACAGAGAAAAAAACATTAACATAATTTTTTTTCTAATATTATGGTACTTGAAAAATGATTAGTAAAGAAAAAACTTTAAAAATAATGACAAGTAGAACATATTATGAAAAATTTCATTGTCTTTTAATTAATAATAATAATAATAATTTTCATTTCAAACGACAAATAATTTTTTATTTAAATTTTCATTTGCATAGAAAATAATTGTATAATCTTCTATTTAAAAAAAACCTAAAAAACTTTGGAAAAACAATAACAACTTCAATTATTTTTCATGAAATAAAAAATAAAATTTGAATAAGTCAATTTCCTTTTAGTAAGTTTGTCTCTTCTTTTTGTGTCACCTTTGCGATAATATCATGCAAATATCTTGCAATATGGTTAGTAGGATCCATTTAGTAATTCATGGCTTTATTCCCACAACTTCATAGAATCTTACAACTTGTTGTCAAGTTTATCTTTAGTGATCATTTTGCACATTCATTAATTCCAGCAAACATGTGCACCTCTTTGTGATATACTTTTCCTATATCTAAGAAAATATTCTTAACAATACTAGGATGTCAAGACCTCTTAAAACAAGTTTGGTAAAATAAAAAATATGCGCTTCTCGATGATTACAACATTGTCTTGGAGAAATGTGCATGGATAAAGGATAAATACAAGATGGCATTGCAATTTCAAATGAATGCTTATACTCAATTAAGGTTCAAAATATGAAGGTATTCATGATGAAGATCGACTTGGTAAAATCCTATAACATTGTTTATTGGGAATCCCTGTTGAAAAATCAATGCTAGTGAGATTTAGGGTTTTGATTCCTCTTTCTTGATAATTACTTATGGAATATGTTAGCCTCTTTTAATTCTTTTTTAGTTTATGTTTCATCAATCAATTACCAAATTATATTTGTATGAATATCACATGAAAAAGAGACACAAAATGTAAGCACACAGCCAGGGAAAAACACCTATAAGGGCATAACCGAGTCCAGGCCGACTTGTTGAGGGCAGGGCTGACTTGGTGTGGAGATGACAAATTAATTTTTTCACACAAAAATAATTTTGTGATATAAAAGCCCAAGAATGGTCTAATAATAATGACAATGAATTTAATGACTCGAGATAAAACCTAGAAGTCCTCAATGGGGAATTTGACCTAGAAAACACTAACCCAAGCATGAAACCCATGCCTTAATAAGTCATTTTCTTTAATAATAAAATTTTCTTTTGACAAGTACAATTATGAAGACCGAAGCTAGTTACATTCTTCAATATTCCCTTTTAACTAGGTAGTTATTCATAATTACATATATATCCAAGTACATGGAAAATTTCAAAATGATCTTGAACTACGAAGAGTTCTAGCACACTGAGTGTTATGTACTGGATTCCTAACCAGACTAATCTAGTCGGGTAGGACTAAGATGGACTAAAACTTTCATCCAGTCTAGGTACCATTAGGCTTACTAAATAACCATCAACCCAGGGATTTATGTGTGTATCAAAGGTCAGAGTTCCAAGACCAACGTCACCCTCCCTCTTTGGGATCTAGACATCAAAAACACATAGGCTGACCAGATGTCCTCCCAAGAATCCACCATTAGATGCTTCAATTCTCCATATTAAACTAGATATATACATTTTTCCAAGCATGCTTCCAGAGTGTTCAATATTCTTGTGGAGATATTTAACCTGTATAAACACGAACCCCAATCAATAATAAATTTTCAAATATACAAGTAAGCACACACCTTCAGGGTCCTCAATTATTCAAATGCTACTAATATCATCATTTAATTTTCCATATTTAATTTTTCAGAAGCTTTCTTATTCTTTCATTTCTTCGGCAACACCAATTCATTCTCCAATTTCTTCTTCAAGGTATATATCATGACTATCATAATATTCCCTCCCTCTCAACCGAGGAGAAGCACTCTTTCTTCTATCGAGGTTCCCTCTTAACTTAGGGATATCAACCGCTTCCTTCTTTTATAACATCGAATAAAATTTCATGACTTAATTCCTTGATCATCATTATTCATATGCTTCCTTAATCATACTTATATGAACACATTTATTATCTTGAAAATTATGTATTTGCAAAAATTTAATAACAAGTACAACAAAAAAATATTTATACAAAAGCATGAAGTTAGCTATATCAAAAACATGTCAATACTATAATGGAAGCATTAGAATTTTGGACATTAAACAACTAAACATGTTTAGGTTCATGAGATGCATATTTTTACATGCTAAACATCAACTTCTTTCTAAGGTTTTGTCATAAACCCTAGGCTTTATCATCAGGACTTCAAGCAACTCAACTAAGATATAAGTCTCTTTATATCTAGGGAAACAATATTACTTTTACAGATATATGACAAATTCTACCATGACTTAATGTAAGCCATAGATTCTATCTTCGAGACACAAAGCCTTAGATATCAATGATTCAATAACAAATCAATCATAGTACTATCTAGGTTTCCAAGAATATCATTTTACACGACAAAATTTTACTAGGGTTTGTTGCAAACCCTAAACTAAATCATATTGAAAACCATATCATATCCTAGAATATCAATTTCTACTAGAGCTTTACAGACTCTACATTTCATAAACTAAAACATGAATATTAAAAATTAGGACAACATACTCGTATATACATATCTAGGATGCATTTCACATCAATATCTACTAGGCAAACCCAAGACATCAAAGTTAACAATTTTAGTCAGACTAGGGTTTCGATCATACAGATGGATATACACCTAGGGTTTCATTCATATGACCTCATTTTTAGCTAATTCAAGGGTCTTCCTTATAAACCCTAACTTAGACATATAGGGTTTCAATACATAACTTATACATTAACAACAAACCCTAAAGGACTAGGGTTTCTATAATAACAATACTAAACCCCTAAACATAAAAATGAATAGGTTTTCTAGATTTCATTAACAACCCTAAGTAGAATAGGGATTCATAATCAATATTGACATGCCCTTAGGTTATGGTTTTACAATGAACCATTTTAGGATTCCATAAGAATGATCAGATGATAATATAATGAGGGTAGATTCAATCTAATGATTAATCACCCTAGCAATAATCTTTAAATTCAAAACCCTAAACATAACAATGTCAGTAATGTAAAGCAAATTTTAAAAGAAGATTGATCGTACCTTTTACAGGAAGAGAACTTTATAACAAATCTTATAGTTTGAGACATACCTTGAGTTGTTCCTTAAAAAACCTTATAAGACATTAAATTTAAAGGGCATAATTTTCTTCATAACTTCTTCCATGATTCAAGTCTATATGCATGGCACAAATCCCTATGCATGACACTTTCATATCCCATACGGTTTCTACCTGAAAACACCTTGTTTTAATCATTTTAAGGACCAACGCTCCATGGCCTCCTATTGGACATTGTTCACCTAAAAGTTGCTACACTATGGCCCACATTTATCACCTGCAGGTTGCTCCCCTTTGCACCTGCGTTGGATCTATAAATTCGGGAAAAAGAGAGAAATTATGGAAGGCTCTTCTTCCAGAAGCTTCCAAATTTTTTTACAACCATTTACCTCAGACAAAATATTCAGATCTTATCCTATCCTACCTTGGAGTTTCCATCCCTTATCCTTTGATCCCATCCTTCCATCAAGAGTGGATCTAAAGCCCTAGATTATTAATTGGATAAGAAATCCCAACTTACTCCCCTCACTGATATATTTGTGGCCATCCACAAGCTAGGGGTTGGATTTTGGAGATAAAATTATACCCTTATGCTACTATTGTAGAGAGGTAACATTCCATGCATTAGGGTGATTAGAGGTTTACTTTCTGACAAAGAAGGAAGAAGTCAGCCTGGAGGGGCTCTTCTACAAGATCAACATCTATTTATGGTTGTAACTCCTTCAATTTATATCAATGCAAAGAGTTATTTGTTTCCCTATATGTGATGTTATGATTTCATGTATTTCGATTCCATGTTGATCCATTTAATGAAGTATTTAGATGAGGATACATAGACTTCGTATATCGTTGGCTTGTGTTGTCTAATTATGCAGGTTCTAATTTTGGAAATGGGAGCTAGGATTGCAGCATTGAAGCCAAGAGAGGAGCAAAGCATACGATGGATTACAGATAGGCTTTGACCCATCATAAATTTACTTTAAGGAAAACAAATTCTACTTTGTCATTATGTTGTTCTAGACTCAACCACCTAGTCTAGGGAAGACACTTCTGTCTGCAGTCATAGATTCCATATAACAAATTGATAACCATATTTGAGATCAATATTTTCCCTTGGTGGTTTATTTTTCCTTAGTGTTTGTTTCACATCTTCTTTGGACCTTCACTGTCATCTTATGTCAATAAAACACCTAGGAAAACCTTTCATTGAGTCTCAATTGAAAAATTTGTGTCGAAACTCTCCTATTCTTGACCAATGTTCCCTCTGGTCTAGGGAAAAAGCATTGCACCTCTACAGATCCCTCTTTGTAACTGTGTTGTAGGGCGTTGGTGCCTCTTCTACACCTGCGTTGGCCCCTGTTCTTACATAAATTTTCCTTTGTCTTGAATTTCTCTTTAATCAACCTGCTTCCAGCTACCCTTCCTTGAGTATTGAGTGTCTTGTGGTCCCTTTGAAGCCTCCATTTGATTTTCATTTGTGTTTGATTGTCTTTGATAAGTATTTCTTAAGATTTAATTTGTTCTCATCATTAGGTTGCTTGCAAACTTATTTTGTTTGGTCAGTGGTTGCTTGGATGAATTGTTGCTCTAGTCCTCATTCTAAAAATTTATTTGAATCAGTGATTAAACTTTACATCTTATTTTTCTTCATTTTCGAAAATTAAGAGACTTGAAAAGAAAAATGTTTGACTTTTGAAATTTTACCCCAATTTCAGCTTGATTCATTCATGAAATCTGAGATTACGTTTGATTTCATTGGAATTCTGTTATGTTCATTTTGAAGAATTTTGTTTCATATATCACATTTACATAGTTAGAATTCTCATTTTCACAACAGGAAAGGAAATTGTGCATAGATTACATTTGCATAGTTTTCAAGGGAATCGTGCATCAATTACATTGCGTGGTTTGGCAAGTTTTAATGCTTTGAATTGAATTGGAATAATGAAATTGAAATATCCAGTTAGGAAGATCATTTTTGTTTCATATTTGATTGTTGCATCATTGTTTGCACATCTCCCCTACACTAGATAAATTTCATAAAAAATGAAAAGAGTTATTTTTGTCATGTAAGTTGCATCATAGGCGTGTTCAGGTGACATCGAGTTTTGAGCCTTGAAACTGAAATCTAATTCAATATCAACTCTAAAATTCACTTAAATTAACCTAAGGAGCATTTGAAACTCAACGACACACATAGAGGTCTAGGCTAGAGACGTGTTCCGGTGTCATTAAACGTAGGCGTTATCATTGTTTACCAGCGTTGCATTCCGGGGGTGAGATCTCGTTCCACGTACCTAAGTGTATCATATCGTTCTCCACGTAACTTCGGGTATATCAGATGGTGCTCCACGCATGATAATTATATGGGAACGCTCTCATAGAACGACTACGCATTGAACATCACTACACATACAACACTTCCACGTATCGTTGAGTATATTTTGGAAGTCCCCTATAGGTTTTTATCCTCACCATTAGTAAAAAATTCGACCGCCTTGTATATTGGGATACACCGAACAAAAAATTTAGGGATATTTCTTGCATGTAGTTAAGTCCTTGGTTCTCCAAGGTGTATATTTCAGTTCATGGTTGCTTGGTAAATTGTTTTTCCTATTTAATCATTTTTTATTTATTTGTGTTGTTAAAATTAATTAATTGACCATGAAATAACATTCTCCCAGTGGAATACCTCCTTAGTGGATATCAAGTTGAGACTAATGGAAACAATTCCCGAGTCCACCAATCAAGAAAACCCCTCTGATGGGAATCCTAGTCCTTTTCCTTATTTTGGAAATATTGGTGCTCCTTATATGGAAATCTTGTCCCTACCTGAATTTACCATTAGTTTTCCAGTTTGGTTGTTTTCGGCCCCTATGGTTCCAAATATCCAAACTTCTCCTTAACCAAGAAGTCCTCCACCTGAACGAGTTGATCCTAAGTTGACCCTTTGCCTTCTTCACCTCTTGTTTCTGCATCCCTTTCTTCCCCCTCGCCCGGTGAATTTTTTTATTCTAGTAACCAAGAAGCTAAGAATAATTAGAAGAGGACAAAGAAGAATAAGCAAAATAAGCAGGGGGAAACCAAGCAAACATTTCTACCAATGTAACTTGTATGGAGGAACCTTCAAATCAACCCCGCACAGTTAAATCCCCTTGCATGTTATGTAAGGGTGACCACCTTATTATATATTTTCCTAGTATTCCCAAGATATTAGAAGTGTGGTCGACAAGCTCACATTAGCCTTTGTCATTAGCCCGTGTAGATCATGGTGGTGATAAACCTTCAACTAGTGATAGTAAGGTCCATTGGAAAAAGGGGAAAGTTAAAGTTCGATGTAGGTTATGTGAAAGGAATCATCCTATTCACCTTTGTCCTGATCTGGGTAAAACCTCAAAAGTGTTGGAAAACCTTACAAATTTTCAGCTTCATCTTTTGGCTGGTTATCAGAAGCTTTCTCCAGACTCTCCACTAGTTGATGAAGTGATTGATCATAATCCGAACCCAATCAATCCCTATCTCTATGAACGTGAATCCTATGAGTATGTTCCCAACCAACCATTGGTTGAGAAAATAGTTGACTTGATTCCACCTTCCATTGATTGTACCTTTCCCGTAGAGAGAGTATGATACCAATCAATTTCTTCATAGTACAAGATTCTAATGAGGCCGTACCTGGAATAATCATAGATGAAGGTGCATATGTTAGTATTATGTCCTCAACTACTTGGAAAGATTTAGCTTCTCTATAGATTGTGTCCATTATCTATAATCTGTTGGATTTTAACAGAGGAACCAGTCAACCATCAAGGATCCTTCCTAAGTTTCCTATTAATTTGGGAGGAAAAACCATATATATTGATGTGATGGTAGTCCAAGGCCATTTTTATTTTAATTTACTCCTTGGTCATGAATATTTTTATGTCATGGGAGCTCTTTTATCTTCACTCTTTCGTGTAATGTGTTTCTTGCATGAAGGAAGAATCATGACCATTGACCAACTTTCATTCATTGGTCCTAATTTGACTCCCAATCAACCAACATCCCTAAATGGTAATTATATGGAAGTGGTATATCCCCCTCCATAGGTTAATTATGTGGCAACATGTTCCATGCCCACGTCTACTGATGATCTAGTAGGTGATGTAGTGCATCATTTACTGGGGGCATTGGATTTTGATCTGTTCGTTGGATCCTTTGATACCTTCTAGAGCATTGTTCTCCCATATGATGAGAACCTCTTGGAAACTATGGCCTTCTACAGGTCATGATCAAGTTTCCTGGAGAAGAGTTCCATTTTTCTTGTGTCAAGCTCGTTAAAAAATGAAACAAGGTCCAAAGCAAAGTTCCTTTTCTTGGTTTAAACTCCTTAAAAAATGAAACAAGGTCCCAGGAGTAGGGTTCCTTGTCTTGTGTCAAGCTTTTTAAAAAATGAAACAAGGTCCATAGAGCATATTTATTTTCATGTGTCAATCTCATTAAAAAATGAAACAAATCCCCTTTCAATTTGAGTCTTTGATTAGATATCGTAAATTCCCAGTCGAGTCTTTCACTTGATCTCGTAAATGGACCTTCATTCCATCCACCTATCGGTAACTAGTAGTATACTTAGGTGAATGAAATGAATCTTGGGGGGCATGTACCTCGAATTTAGTAATTATGCTGGGGGCATCCAAACTTATTTCAAGCATATTTTTTTCCTATGTTTCAAGCTTGTCTAAAAATGAAACCAATTCCAAGCATAATTTTTCTCATGTTTCAAGCTTGTGAAAATTTGAAATCATCTTCAAGTATTCTCAAGCATAGTTTCACATGTTTCAAGCTTGTGTAAAAATGAAACCATTCTCATCCTATCGCTTATGATTTGCATTTTTATTTTCCTGTTTTTTCCAGATGAGCCATGGTTTTCTCATTCCATTGCCACCATATGTTTGGATGATCATACACTTTCACTTGGTTGTTTTACAATTTCCTAGGGAAGCGTTGTGATGAGTGGTTTTATTATCCAACCTATTGACCTTTCCGTGTTTTGAGTAGTTCCATCATGACCAAAACCAGTTGCTACCATTTATACCACTTGTTCCTCCAGGTGGAGTTATCTTTCACTTATTGCCGAGCACTTGTCTTTTCGAACTCATTAAAGTAAATGAAAAGACGACTATTTAGTATAATTTTAACTCTTTTTTGGACTAAGATAGAATATTTAAAAAAAAGGAAAACCTTAGTCGAACATGGCTAAGATTTTCCCTTGAGTATTGTTTTCTGCCTTTATAGACTCAAGGGAGTACCTACGAAAATGAACATCTAGTTTTTTCTTTTTTGCCTCTTTTTCAAAATCTCTAAACATGAAAAATATGCCGATTTTTGCCTTTGTTGGACTCGTTAAAACATCAAACAATGATGGACTTGTCGAACATGACAAGGTCGAGCCAATCCTTCTCAGGGTTCGTTAAATATACTTAGAGGGATTCATCTGAAGGGTGAACTTACAGATCAAGCATATGTTATCCTCCTCAAGCTTGTTAAAAATAAAGAGGTAATGACGAGTAAGAGGATACATCAAGGCCCTCTTGCGACAGGTCACTTCTTGTCAAAATCAACACATTATTCATGAATTTGACTTAGAAACACCCCTCAGTACCTTGGTGTTTGCATACATCAATGGAAAGTTTCCTCGGTCTTGGTGAAATTTTTAAATCTATGGCCTTTGACCGAAAGATTCTGTGTGGTGTTTGACATCAACTCATTTAATCACACCATATATATTGTACTGTAGTACCTTGAGAGCCATTAACATCATCAATGATTTCTCTTGCGTCTATTAACAACATACATCATTTTTCGCTAATCAGATGGTGTCTACCATGTTTGACTCCAACTCATTGATTCACATGGTTAGACTCATACATTCGATAGTCGTGTGAACAAGACAGAAGACCCCAGATCTAGTTTCATCCATCCGGGTTGCGATTTTAGGATAAATATTAGATCACAATGTATGATGGATATGGTCATACAAATAATCATCCAATCATGGGTCCACCATTTGTCATCAATGGACATGTATTTTTATCATTGTACATGAAATGTTAGCTTATCTGCTAAGTATGGATATGCCTCACTCGAAAAATATATCATGATGTAAATGCATTGTAACAGAAGATGATTTCGCTAGTTGTTCTTGATCCTGACTTGTCACAAGGTAAAGAAATTTAGTAACCAATCACCATTCATGACTTTGTGCTTTAGGGGGCAATCTGTTATAGACCATTTTGTCACATCTGGTCAGTTAGCCTACAAACTGGATCAATCAACATCCTTCTACCCCTTGACATAATCATGGCACAAATCCATATGTATGACACTTTCATATCCCATATTTTATACCTAAAAACACCTTGTTTGAGTCATTTTAGGGACCAATTCTACCTGGAATCCTATTGGACAACTTTTACCTACAAGTTTCTCCACTGTGGCCTGCATTGATCACCTGCAAGTTTCTCCCCTTTTCCCCTACGTTGGTTATAGAAATTCAGGAAAAAGAGAGAAATTATAGAAGCCTCTTCTTCCAAAAGATTCCAGAATTTGTTACAACCATTTATTTCAGCTAAAACATTCAGATCCTATCCCGTCCTACCTTTGAGTTTCCATCCCTTATCCTTTGATCCCGTCCTCCTATCAAGAGTGGATCTAAAGAACTATATTGGTAATTGGATAAGATCTCCCAAATTAATCCCCTCACCTATATATTTGTGGCCATCCAAAAGCTAGGGCTTGGATTTTGGAGATAGAATTATATCCTTATGCTGCTGTTGTAGAGAGGTAACTTTCCATGCATTAGGGTGATTAGAGGTGCCTGTTGTGACAAAGAAGGAACAAGTCAACCTGGAGGAGCTCTTCTATAAGATTGAAATCTATTTATGGTTGTAACTACTTCCATTTATAGTAATGGAAATATTTCTTTGTTTCCCTATATGTGATGTTATGATTTCATGTATTTCGATGCCATGTTGATCCATTGAATGGAGTATTTAGATGATGCTACTTAGATTCTGTATATCGTTGGCTTGTGTTGTCTGATTGTGTAGGTTTTAATTTTGGCAACAGGAGCTAGGATTGAAGCATTCAATCCAAGAGAAGAGCGAAGAATACAACAAATTACAAGTAGGATTCGACCCGTCATCCATTTACTTAAAGGAAAACACAGGATACTTTGTCCTTCTATTATTCTAGACTCAGCCACCTAGTCTAGGGAAGACACTTCTGTCCACAATCGTAGATTCAGTATAATAATAGGTACCTTAATTCAAAACAAATGGGTAAATCACATGGTCCTCCTCATAAGATATTGAGGCACATTCCTATAATCCCAAGGATTCAAAGACTCTTTCGTTGCAAAGAATTAGCTATGTTGCAGGGGTGGCATGGCTCACACAAAATTGAATCAGGAGTTATGTGAATCCCATCAGATTCAATAGCCATGAATCATATAGATGATACATGGCCTGAAAAATTCAAATATGAATTATGAAGTCTACGACTCAGCATGTCCATGGATGGCGTCAACCCATATTACCTCCAAAACACCAACTATTATGTTTGGCATGTAGTAGTGATCAATAAAAATATTTCCCCATGGTTGTCCATGAAGAATGAACATCTTATGTTGACTCGCATAGTCCATGGCAGAAGACAAGTGAAGAATATGGATGTCTACTTACAACTAATAGTAGATGATTTTAAGGAATTATGGGAAGGGATACATGTGTACGATGTATTAAGACCCATCACAGCAGAGAGAAGTTTTACATTGTTGTTGTATAGAAAAATCCTCTCTGTAGATAGAGACGACCCCTCTAGCCCTAGAGTGGGTCTAGAAATAAGGGAAACACACTAACACTTATTTTACTAGATCATAACGAAAAGATAGATCGAAATAGATGGCCTACCTCAATCTGATGCTGCGATGTTGCTCTTCGTCGAAGCTCCCTGATCTTCGCTTTTCAGAACTTGATCTCCGCTGCTACCAACGTTAAATTACCTACACAAGTGACCAAGAAACAACAAGAAGCATACAAATCCAACATGCATATACATGTATATCTATCCAATTGATCAAGGAATGTCAAAAGTCTTAATCACAAACATGAACAAGAATGGAAATAAATATCAGCCGTGTCATATTATAAATAGAAGAGGAGTTACAACCTGTGCCTTGATGTCGAAGCTCTCCTTCAGTGGGTCCGAATCCAGGCACATCTAAAAAGCACTTGTTTTCAACTTAGTGTGAGAAGGCTAAGGTCTCAAATCTCTCCTTTGAAGCTTACAGAACTATTCAAACCTCTCTCTGTATGCTCTATTTGGTTCTAACTAACAGTTGCATTACAGGATGATGAATTTATAGAGATGGAGGAGGGGACATGGATCCACTTATGATGGGAAAATGGCTTATCTCTTTGGGAGGTTCCTATTTTGTAGTAACAAGAGGCTCAAGGGAGGAAGCTCAGCCATATCTTGACCAACAAAGATCCAACTCTTCGCCCTCGAAGCTTCTAGGCCATGAAGCTTCGTTTCATTTTTTTAAAATCTTCCAGAAGTGGATCGACACAAGTGTGATGTCCATACTAGCGCTGCTCACAAGCTTAGGATGGGTCATCAGTGCTGGTGAGACTCATAGAAGTCGCACTGCTCCAAAAATATAGGTTTTTAAGGAGCTACTCCAGGAATGATCAACATAGAATTTGTCCAAATTGCAAGGGATGCAATGAAATATTTTCATGATGGAAAGGGAACACATAGGTCACTGTTTAGGTTCCTCCAGGATTCAGGAACAGGTTTTTCAAGGACAGTGACAAAATTCTGTGTAACAGATTCCCCCTAAAGCATGCAGGCATAATGAGAGTGAGGGATGAAATTCTTTACGAGAATGTGCAAAGACCAAGACGTCGCCATCGAAAAACCTGTGAATCAAGTACATATATACAACTGAAATCTCTGATATAAATACATGAGTATGAGGCATGGACACAACCATCCGTAAAAGATATCATGTAAAAAGGATCCATGGCATGGACACAACCATCTAGAAATAACAAGGATCACAAATATGGACTCAGGTATGGTCGCAACCATCCATCAAAAGAGTCATGTATATAGTCATGAATAACTCATATTGCCTCGCAGCATGGACTTTATCAGAAAAAACCTAGGGTGTTGTGCTCCATCATGAACCGATCAAGTACAATTTCAGGCATGTGAATGAGTGAGTTGAAGTCGAGCATGCAAGAAAATTATCTGATTACCAGCCAATGATGTAAACTGTTAACATAAGCGAGAGAGACCACCAATAATGATGATGGCCCTTAAGGTAATAGCAGTACAATCCATGATATGTGAATAAGGAAATAAAGTCAAACACTCGTGAAATCATTTGATCGAAGGCCAATGAGGTGAACCTGTCGTTGAATGCGAAAAACCTGCCATTAAGGCAAGCAGGCTCTAAGGTACTGAAGGGAGTCCCTAGATCAACTTCCTGGATAATGATATGAAGTCGAAAAGAAGAGATCGATCGAAGTAGGGCCATGATGTATCCCACATCATCAACATGAGACAAAGGAACAAGATGGTTGTGAATCAAGATTGAATAGAGAATTAGGGGATGAAAAACTATAGAAGGAATTGCTATTGAACATATCGGCGACACGACTTCAGAGTTTGGCGGTATTTGACTCAAATGAAATCAGAGGTCACGTTGAAAAAATGAGTAATTGAATGAGAGGCAAACAAATTTCCCAAACCCATGGATGAAAATTGACGAATGTAGGATGTCCCCAACCTGACACGAACTGTAGACAAGTGTCATGTTCAAGAGAAGCATACTGCCGATGCAACTGATAAATACTTCCATTTTTCCCCCACCATTTCTGGTGAGTACCCCAATTATTTTTGAAAAAAAAGCTTGAAGGGGATAACATATGCTTGTCATATAAGTTTGTCCTTCGGAAAAATCCATCCTATTATATTTTACGAGCCCTAGGAAGGAGGAACTCGGTAGCGTCATGATGATGATTCCAATATCATTAAATTTTAATGAGTCCTACAAAGGTGAAACTTAGCGCCTTTTCATGTTTAAAGAGTTTTAAAAGAGGTAGAAAAAAAACTCCACAGGGCCCTTTTTGTAGATAGTCTCTCGAATTCGAAAAGGTAGAAAACAAAGTTCAAGAGAGCCTCTTAGTCATGATCAACTAAGGTATTCATTTTTTCGTAAATATTTTATCCCAGCCTGAAAAAGGGTTAAACATATACTAGGTAAACGACATTTTGTTTACTTTAACGAGTTCAAAATGACAAATGCTCGAAAATCTTTTGATTTTACGAGAGTCAGAAAAGAGCTTAAAGATGACTCCAAGGGGGTGAATTTTTTCATTTATTTTTACCGAGCCTGAAAAAGTAATAAACTATAGGTTTTAACCCTGTACATAAATTAGCTGCAAACGAATCTTAAAAATAGAAAATAAAGATAGCGAGAACATAAAACATAAAACAGATAAACACATAGATTTTCCCCTGGATCCCAAATCGAGACGACCAACTTGATTTTTCATTATATTTCTTTTAGTGTTACAACACATATATATACATGCCGAAGCATACATAAACCCTAATCCATTAACCCTGGATTATAACATAACCGTAGTTACCTTGACCGGATCTACAAAATACCAAGGGCCGAAAACCATCATGCCTAAAAACCATGGGCGGGTTTGCCCACCAGAAAATAAGGACCAAAATTTTTTTTCGGGGCGTTGCCCCGAACCCCAACAAGGGGGACTATCGCCCCCCCTGTTACCCCCCCCGGGCGTGATTAGTCGTGGAAAGAATATAACACAAACCCAACATAAACTAGAACTCGTTTCATATAATTCATCAAAATTATAAGCCTGTTGCTGCACAAGAATGAACCCATTATCTATTCTCAAGGAAAAAATAATTAAATACATGGAAAAAACCCTAAAAGTGACTTGAACATTTTATAAAAATGAGAAAGGTAAAAATATTTTCACTTTTTACTTTCACAAGTCTCGGAAGAGGTTTTTTATCCTTTTTACCTTGATTCTTTAGAAGCATATTGTGGGTGATACAGGAGGTTGATCGACGAACTGTTGGTACTAGGTAAGAGCCATGCTCATAATCTCTGTTTTCATACATGTCTTAACAATTTTTATGATGTGTGGTGATTTTTTGGGAAATAATTTCAAAGTCTTTGTCACAGCAGATCTACGTGGGAATGCCCTATCGGGATCACGCTGATCTACCATTTTTTATACAGGCCACGCACTGATCGACGTAGATGTTTTTAAAATGGTCACACCGATCGTAGAGAATGGAAAAACTATCATTTTTCCAAAAAATTTCAATCTAAACTTGATTTTCATGCTCATATTTTTGACCAGATATTATTTAAATGTTGTTACAGGGATAAAACATAAAACAACATGGTGATTGAATGGAGAGAAAGGGAACATGAAGATGTGGATAGGGAAACCATGGAGGAGCAAGATTGTCTTGATGATTTGAGGAATTGCGGGCTTCTCAAATTATTTTTAACACCCGAACTAAGATCTTAGTCAGAGCTGCTACAGTACCTGGCGAGAATTTGGGACACAGGACATGAGAGATTTATTATCTACGACCAAGAGTTGGAAATTGAGGTTGCTGACATTTACTTCGTCACTGGTCTATCGGGGAGAGGTGAACAAGCTCGTCTGGTGTTGGGTCAAAAAGGTGACTGTTTTAAGGGTAACCTTAATTCTTTACATTAATTATCAACCCAGGGCAAGTCTTGTTATTTCAAGGGTGTAAGAAAAATATATGCAACTGACATCAGAGGTTAACTACTTGAGATCGTTGAAAGAAAGATTATATAATTCTCAAAGTTCAATCAAACCAACTTGAAGGTGAACTATGAAATACTTCAGACCAATAAAAGGAAAAAATTATGTTCTAAGCTTATGCAGAAATAACCACTCAAGACTAAAATAAAGAATAGATTGCAATTGAATAACACACTTTGATGAATTGAACAACAATCCTAGTTAATTGAACAATAATCAATTATTCTAGATTTTGCAATGGAATTCTCTATTAATCAACTCATAGCATCATTTTGAATTAAACATCAAACCAAACGTTTACATTTGTGATGGAAAGATTCAAGAAATAACTATATATAGAATTCAACAGAAACCGCACTGAAACTAGTCTAACGAATGTAAAAGCGTCAACTCCTGATAAAAGGACATTAATGATAAATCTAATCTAGTGAAAAGGAAGCTATAATATATCATGCCCGCGATTAACCAATTGAATGATAATTCTATGAAATGCAAGGGATAAATAAAAATGAAAGATCCGTAAATAAACGTATAGCACAAAATAGCAGGAGAACTCCCACAGCTAGGCCCGAAGCCTCTAGAAGCCTTCTGTTAAGGAATACTCAGAAGTTGTTTATACTGAAAACGCTAATTTCTTCATTAATCAACAGAGCAATACATTAGCACGAACTGACGATTCTGTCTGAATACGTTTATTACAGGAAAATCATAATACATGAGCTATGTTTCGTCCCTTTCACCTACAACGTTTTATAGCTTAAAGGTGAAATAAACAGAGTAACAGATCCTCCCCATCCAGAGATCCTACCGCTTCGTGGCTATCAACTGAATACTTCAAGAGTAGGTGTGTCTCTACATCTTCTGCTGATTCATAGGAGCCGATACAATTTCATTTACTTTTCTTGTCTGCTGTCATTTGGTCATCTTGGTCAGCTGTTTGGCTGTTTCGCTCCCCTATCAATAAAGACAAAAAAAAACTAATTTTTTATGCTATTAAACAAACCTTTTATCAATAATTCATTCTACCTTACTTTTGCATTATTTTCCTTTACTTTATTGCTAAGATGAAGGAAAAATATATAAAAGTAAATGACAAATCGTGGTAAATATAGGGGTAAAATGTACCTTCTCCTTGGCCCAACATATTCCTTTGTTTACCCTTTTGCAGGTCCTCATGCAAACAGATGGTTGAGGTGTAGCTGGGTTAAAGAATATGCAGGATATACTTCTTCCTTGTAAAGTCTAAAATCATGTTTCTGTTTTATCTTTGCAACTTATGAGTTTGTGTGCCCCTATGGTAACTCATAATCATGATGATAGTCTTCAAGAGGGTACTATATGATGGGGCAATTATATCTGCACTCTATCCATGTAGGACCCATTTTCAAAATTAGGTTTTTGTACAAAAGAAAGCGGGAAACAACAACTTTAAAGTTCCTATACCCAAATGGTTCCATGTTCTTAACATTATTTGTAGAGGCTTTCCATCTTTGATTGGCTGCTAGTAATGCTTCTTCCTGAATATCCTGGAAGTATGCCCCCCCATTCTACACAATATCCTTGTGAATAGGTCCCAATTTGGCTATCACTGCTTTCCACTGCATAAAATTCTTATGTTGAGTAAACAGATATAGAGGTTTGGTAGATTCCCCTCTGACCCATAGATCTAAGCCATGTTCTTTTTTCTAAAAGGTATTTTAGGCCTTAGCCCATCTAGTTTGATTTTTGGCAAAGGAAAAAAAGGCTTGGAACTGAACATCCGCTACGAAGGGACTGGGGTTACTGTCTCTATCCTCTTCTAGAAAGAAATTTTGTAAATACAATTCACGCAAAAGATGTTGGACCTGCTCATCCTGCTCATTGCAACATTAGAAGAATTATTCAATGGTTTTAAAAGTAGTGGGATTCCCTGCCTTGATAGCTTTGATTTTCAACAATAAATATCTTTCTACTAAAAATAAAGCACAATTAGTGGCCGATGCTCTACAATTTAATACATTTGAGTAAAGAGAGCAAACCATATTGACTTGCTTCTTAGCTTATTTCGATTGATCCTGTGTCATTTTCACTTTTACTCTCTCTTCCCTAAGCTGGGCAAAGGTTTCATCTTCAATTGCAAAAAGGTCTTGAAATCGTTTGAGTAACGCCCGATGTTCTTGCAAAGGCACTACTTCCTTCCTCCACTAGGCTAATTCATGCTGAACATGAGTTAATTTATTGAGAAGATTTTGGTTTGCAGCTTTTTCTACCGAAGGAGTGTAAGGGGGAATTTCCTCTGTTTTAATTCCTTTGTCTTCGATGAGTATCAACTCATTTTGAATAGAGATTTTGGCAGTATCTATCGTTTGGGTGTCAAAATATGTCTCGATTCAGTCTGCACAGAGACTTCGACAGTATCTATTAAATCAGAATGTATAAAAATTTTAGCAGTATCTACCGTTTGGGTAGAAAAATCTGTTTAGCTTCCCATGGTAGCTAATTCCTTCTTAGGCTTCCAAGTCTTGTCTGCTTCTTTCAACCATTTCCTTAGCTGTTTTACTGTTTTCCTGAATTTTCTGCATCTCCTGCTCATTTTTCTCAATTTTAATTCAGCTGATTTTTCTTTCAGAGGGGTTTTGGCAGGAGAAGGAATAACAGTGGCTTCAGGTTCAGGAATGGTTGTGCCAATTCTAAGGTTATCAGAAATAATGTTTTCTTTAGGTGTCCAAGAGTTTCTTTCAGCATTGATGTTCTGACTAGGTGGAATACTTTAGGCGTCAGGGGAACTGTCTCATTACTTGTGTCCCGTTCTAATTGAACAATATCCCCTGATTGGTTTCCAGACTCATATATTCTCTTTATCTGGTCTTCCCTACTCACCGATTCATTATTGGAGGGAGATTAAGCCCTAAAATCCTATGATTCATTATTGGAAGGAAGGATTTCAGTATGGCCATAACTGCTAGCAAAGGCAGACTGGTTCAAATGGTCCCTATGTTCCTCGGATTGTTCAGTTGGGCTCCTAATTTCACGAGATGTTCTCATTTTCTCTAGTAATTGAGCCATTTCTTCATCGTAGTCTTGTAAGGACATATTTAGAGGGCTCAAAGGTGGTGTATTGGATGGTCCCACCTCATCTAGCAATACAACGGTGTTTTTCCGTAGTTGTAACCTTTCAGGACGTCTCCATTTTCTTGGTTCTGTGGTCAAAACATGGGTTCTCTTCCCTCTTGCTCTCCTGGGTATGGATATTTTAGGGAGTTCAATTTCTGCACTATCAAGGTTTTCTTCAGGGGCAGGTAGGGCAGGATTAACAAAGCTGTACCATGTTATCTGATGTGTGTTTTACTCATGAATGATAATAAATTTAATCAAGCCATGGTGACTGACAATTGTTTGAGGGATTTTAGCTCTTCTAATTCGAACAACAATATCATGCAATACAAAATTTAGGAAAAAGGGAAAATTAACTGAAATTTTTTGCTTGAGAACGGCTAATAGTTTAAGTTGACGAGACTTTACCACATCCTAGCGTCCGTCGCATGTGATATATCTCTGAATGAAGACTACCAATTATTTCCAAGGCTGCTGCAAGGACACAGGATTAATACCTTTCCCTTTTCATTCTAGTGGCTCACCTAGGTCCTGGTATACTGAAATTGCTTCTTGTAGAAGGACGTGTTTATCAGTCCATATTTATCCTTCTATTGGAAGTCCCAAGACCTCAGCGATGATTTCTTCGGAGATTGGTATGATTCTTCCTTTGACTATGGTATGCCCTTCCCGCTGGTTTTGCAAGAATTCAATTGTTGTCTCTGTATTAAACCCTTGTAGTCTGTGTAGATATGGAATCTAGCCATCTTGCTGGAGAATGGTGCGAGCTGATTCTGAGGCTTGGAAATTTGTGGGTTCATTGCGGAGAGAATTTCCATCCATGGCTACTGTGTTTTCAGAACTAGTTTCTTCACCTTTCTGCATACATTTCTTTCAGCTCTGTTAGTTAAAACAATATAAACATTTCATGTGGCTTTTATAAAATATATTATTAAATATGTGACTTCATGATGTAAATGTAGTGATTATTTTGTC
The DNA here is from genome assembly GCA_034641835.2 of Pinus albicaulis. NCBI lineage: Eukaryota > Viridiplantae > Streptophyta > Pinopsida > Pinales > Pinaceae > Pinus > Pinus albicaulis. The sequence continues at coordinate 347,813,410 of CM076573.1, read as the reverse complement.
CAATCAACATATTCGAAGGGAGTCGCAGGGTTAACTCGCATTCTTATTCATTGTGAATATTCGTACCCCCTCCAATGAGAGAAGGGCATCCACGGCCTTAAATCTCAAGAAAAGAGGAAAGATGGTAACAATCATGAATGGACACGAATTAAAGGTCAGAAGTTGGTAATCATCACAAATGTACGAGAGAAGGGCATCCACGGCCTTAAAGTTCAAGAAAAGAGGACAAATGGTAACAATCATGAATGCACACGAAGTAAAGGTTAGAAGTTGGATCATCACAATTGTACATGAGGTGGAAATGACCAAAGAAGGGGAGAAAAGAAGAGTAGCAATTATTATGAAAGGATGTCCTATTTTGACGGAATAGTATGACAGAAGCATGATAGGTGACACATTATGATTGATGCTGTCATCCCTGAATTCAACATGAAAAGATAATTCACTCATAGTTAATTATGCGGGTAGGTAGTGATAACACTTATTCAAGCAGTGCATTTATTTCAGGAATGGATCAATAGGAAATAGGCCATAAAAGTAATTGGCTATTGTTAGAAAAATACTTCGATACCACAAGCAGAGCCATTGCTGCCAGTAGGCATCTATAGCCTCAATAGGGTTGCTATTTTAACCCGGAAATGAGCTAGAATCCTCTTTTTAAAAGTAGACATTTTGCTTGTTTTATGGAGAGACCACTATGCTAGTGTGGTGGCCAGATAATCATAGTGCCATTCACGGAGATTTTAACAAAGTGATCAGGCCAGCTCATGATGAGACCTCTTGTCCTTCAAGAATGTTACTACCCTGGTGTGTTGGCCATTGTGGGAATGTCACCTGTTAAACCCTTATGATCATGGTAGGTTGGCTCATGATGAGACCCCATATTATCTCTTCTTAAAAAAAATTGCACATAGACATTATATATATATATATTAAATTAGACATTTTTCTTGTTTTGTGGAGAGACCACCGTGATGGTGTGGTGGCCAATTATTCATAGTTCCACTCATGGGGATTGTAACAGAGTGATCATGCCGACTTGTGATGAGACCTCATGTCCTTCAAGCAGTTTTAGCTGTCGAGAAGGTCACTACCCTGGTGTGTTGGCCATTGTGGGAATGCCACCTGTTAAACCCTTATGATCATGTTATGTTGGCTGGTGATGAGACCCCCTATTATCTCTTAAAAAAATTTCACATATACATTATATTTTTCTATTTATTTATAATTGGAGGGAGGCTCATTAACTCCTTAAGAGTTATGGATGTGTAAGAAGTAAAAATAATGCCAATACAATTAATATTCTTATTCCAATATCCTTATGTTAAAGAGAATTACTACTTGAGAGTGTAAAAATATATACCAGTATAAGACTACGGAAATTAATTATGTAATAATATGTCTGAATAGGAGATATCCATCCCTTCATTATACAGATAAACCATGTCAGCTTCTGAAGTAGAGATTTCCATCAAAATTTCAAAATATCATAATATTAGTAATATCACTATTTTTCTCCTCTTCAGGTGCCAATTCCTTTAAAATGGTTTTTATGGCGAGGATGTGTAAAGGAAGAGTGGATATTCGAAAAGAAATCCTCAAAAGACAAAAAAAATTGCGAAAAACAGAGAAAGAAAAGAAAAAAATGCTAGAAAAGAAATCAATCGTTCAATTGGATTTCACGCCAGTTGTTCAATGCAATTGAACAACAACTATTCAATGGTTTTGAATAGCAAAATTAAAATCACGCAACAAAAAACAACCGTTCATTTGATTTGAACAACAACTGTTCAATTCGATTGAACAACAACTGTTCAATGGTTTGAACAACAGAAATAAACACACTAAAAAAACACAGTTGTTCATTCGAATTGAACGACAACTGCTCAATTCGATTGAACAATAGCTATTCAATTCGATTGAACAACAACTGTTAAATGGATTTAACAACAAAAGTAAAATCACACAAAAAAAAATATCCGTTCATTCGAATTGAATAACAGTTGTTCAATTTTATTTTTTTTCTAAATTATACTAATTCTATTTATGAAAACATACTGTTACAAAATTGCCTCAGTTCAGCTATAGGAGCTTGAAGACTGGGCTTGATGTCCATGCTTTAACAAAATAACAAACTGCCTTGAGTGGGAAACTAGTTCTTTTAAGAGGAGTTTTGCCGCCCTTGAGAGGGAAACCAACTCATTGTTCATTGCATACAACATACTAAAACAAAAAATACTAGAGTAGCATGCAGCTGTTGCTGCTGTAGAAAACCAAATAAAATAAGTGAATCTCCCAAAACAGTAGAACGAATGTACCATGTTGAACCAAGACAGTCGGGAATTACTGCGCATGAGTTGGAGAAGGCGGCTCCTCCACTATGCGACACCAGTACTTGTCCTCCGGATCTTCAACATCTTCTTTCTGTTCGCCATCCTTGCTTGTGATGCCTGCGTCCACCTGCATGGGTTGGTTACCCAGGTCGGAAGGAGCAGAACCTGGGGGCGCAACCGGTCTCTCAGGAAAATTCGCAACCAGGGCGGGACTAAGACCAAGGGGAGGGGGAGTTGGACCAGACATAGGAGGAAGACAGTGAGGCATTTCTTATCTCAGGGTGACAGTAACAAAGGCAGTGACAATGGGCTGATTGAAGGAGCATTCAAAGCGGAATTCCATCAGTTCAGCTATAGGAGCCTGAAGACTGGGCTTGATGTCCATGCTTTAACAAAATAACAAACTGCCTTGAGTGGGAAACTAGTTCTTTTAAGAGGAGTTTTGTCGCCCTTGAGAGGGAAACCAACTCATTGTTCATTGCATACAACATACTAAAACAAAAAATACTAGAGTAGCATGCAGCTGTTGCTGCTGTAGAAAACCAAATAAAATCAGTGAATCTCCCAAAACAGTAGAACGAATGTACCATGTTGAACCAAGACAGTCGGGAATTACTGCGCATGAGTTGGAGAAGGCGGCTCCTCCACTATGCGACACCAGTACTCGTCCTCCGGATCTTCAACATCTTCTTTCTGTTCGCCATCCTTGCTTGTGATGCCTGCGTCCACCTGCATGGGTTGGTTACCCAGGTCGGAAGGAGCAGAACCTGGGGGCGCAACCGGTCTCTCAGGAAAATTCGCAACCAGGGCGGGACTAAGACCAAGGGGAGGGGGAGTTGGACCAGACATAGGAGGAAGACAGTGAGGCATTTCTTCTCTCAGGGTGACAGTAACAAAGGCAGTGACAATGGGCTGATTGAAGGAGCATTCAAAGCGGAATTCCGCCCTCTGAGAGGTCTGATGCAGAGTGTGACTGTCAGAGGCACGAGAGGCAGGGGAGACAGGTCTAGGCAGATCAGCCAAAGGAGGCGGGGAGGGCTGAGCTGTGCGAGCATTGTCAGGATGGTTAGCGCGACCTCTGTGGCTGCGGGTGTCTGGATAACACCCCCACTCAACATCCACAGAGGAGGTCTCTGCATCAGAACTGGTAGAGGGACGTGAGCGTGCAGACCGGCCTCGACTCGCACCCTGGCGACACCGCATTCAGTGATGGAGCCTTGGCTTGGCGAATGCAATAGTTTGAGGCTACCTAAGACAAAAAGAACAGGAAGGGGCCAGAGGAGACCCGCAGTGATTAACAAAATGAGATTGCAGACAGGAATTGGAGCAGCAGAAGGCGCTTTGGGAAAAATGATAACCAGGTGTAGTTTCCAAACAACTCAAAAGAGAGCAGCGTCCCCCCGTTTGTGTGCGAGTGCTTGGCTCGGCACAAGCAGTAGGGAAAGCGTTCCACAGGGGATGCAGAGAGCGGAAAATGGAGCAAGAACAATCTAGATTGCCCGAGACGAAAGCCATTGTTAACCAACTGAGTAGGACGGGAAGAAGAATACGCCGGTGAGGGAGAGTAAATGCAGAGGGAGCTAGATGATTAATTGTGAGGTTAATGGAGCCGTAGGGGGCCATATGGCCACTCCATGCGAGCCTCCTCGGGATGTGGCCGGGGACTGACGTCCCATCAAACCGCGTTACCATCCGCATCCAGAACTGGGCGATCATTGTGCACCAGCTTGATGCAATTCTGTAGAAGATATCTGTCATGGATGATTTGAAGGGGGCCATGATGGAGAGTATTGATGTTATCAACTCCTAGATTAGCTAGGAGATCTGCCACTTTTTTACCTTCCCTTTTGGTATGGGTGAAGGAGATTGCCTGGTTGTTTTTCAGCCAGTGGCTTATTCTTTCAATTCTGGTAGCCATTCGCCAACTTGTGGCTGCTTTCACTGAATTGGTGCCCTGAAGCAGCTGGTTGTCCATATTGATGAGAATCTGGGAGTCCCCTTCAATGATGGTAGGGGAGAAGTTGTGGAGATGAATTAAATTCAGCCCTTGCCAAAGCCCTTCCAGCTCTGCTGAGTTGTTGGTGTCCCATCCTATGGAGCCGAAGTAGATAGCAAGGACATCCCCTTTGGAATTTCTGAAGATGCCACCAAATCCAGCTTGTCCTGGATTGCCTTTTGAGGCTCCATCAAAGTTAAGGTTGATGATCCCTGGTGGAGGAGGAGTCCAATGGAGCAGGGAATCAGGAGTCTTCCGACTGTTGAAGATGGAGATGGTTGAGATTTTGAGCTGCCATTTTTTCCATATGGCGATTTCCTTTGGCTGTTTGGGAAGGTCCTCTTCCTGCTAGGAGTGGAGAGCAAGAGACTCTTGGAGGTTATTACTGAAGTTGTTCCAAATGGTGTCCAAAGGAGTGGTTTGATTTTTGAATATTATCTTGTTTCTCTCTTTCCAAAGAGACCAAAAGAGAAGATCCGGAATGAATTGCCAAAGAGTATTGAGAAGAGAGCTGCTGTAAGGATGTCTAGGCTAGTTGCGTATGATGTTAGTTAAGTCCCCATTCGGCTTACTTTTTGGACACCTGAAACATATTTTCTCCCAAAGAGTGCTAGCTAGCTTATAGGAGATCATGAGGTGTTGAATTGTTTCGTTACTTTGTTTGCAGTTTGGACATTGTGAAGGACCACAAAATCCTCTTTTGAGCAGGTTGTCCCAAGTGAGGATTCTTTTGTGACTGAGTAACCAAAGAAACGTTGAGACTTTTGGCCAAGTAACAGGAGCCCAAACAAATTGCCACAGTTGGTCACGGGGGAGAGGTACAAGATGCATGAGAGAGAAGGCCTCTTTTGTAGAGAACATGCCCCTAGTCGAGTATCCCCATCGTAGAATATCCAGGTCCTCCGAACATCTGATTTTCCTGCGTTATAGTTCCTCACTGAGTGCTTCCCATGTTTCGTTCTGAGCATGAGGAATAATATGAGTTGGGTGCTTCCATTGTCTGAATTCATTGTAGCTTGTGGGGAGCCAGAACTGGCTGAATTTGACTTCCTCAGGTCCAGTGATGCTTCTGCCGTTGGTGAAGTTGAGAGTATCGATCAGCTTTGGGTTTTACTGCCAGGAGTCTACCCAGAATCTGGCTGTGTGCCCATTGCGTATTTCCCAGAAGCTATGTTGTTGTATGAGAGCAAAATGTTGTTTGGCTGCATTCCAGATAAGGGAGCCAGTGTTTTCTGAGGAGAGTCTGATTAGATATTCAGGAGGTCTATTATTGGCATACTTGGCTGTCCAAAGTTTGGCCCAGGGCGTGTGTGGATTTGAAAGCCATTTCCACCAAATGCGAGCTCCCATGACTTCGTTGCTGTGAAGAGGGTTTCTGAGTTCGAGTCCCCCTTCTTCTTTAGGGGAGAAAACCGTGTTCCAGTTGACTAAGGCCCATTTCTGATTTTGGCCTGAGGACCCCCAAAGGAATCTACGTTGCAAAATCTTGATATGTTTGAGAACCCATTTCGGCGCTGCAAGAACAGAGAAGAGATAGAGGGGCATGGATTGCAACACAACTTTGATGAGAATGAGTCTGCTTGCCAGATTGAGAGCTCTGAAAGTCCAAGAAGAGAGCCAGGCTTCCAGTTTTTCCAAGAGAAGGTTCCAGGAAGAGTTCTTAATGGCAATATCTATGAGAGGTGCGCCCAAGTACTTGGCAGGGAGGGAAGTGATTGAGAAACCAAGAAATCGGGCAATGTTGGCTTGGGTTTGGGGAGGATTATTAAAGAAGAAGAGCTGGGATTTGGATTCATTGATGGACATGCTTGAGGCTACAGAAAAAAGGTTCAAAATGGCTTTAAAGGAATGAGCTTCTTGGGCAGAGGGGTATCCAAAGAGCATATTATCGTCTACAAATTGTTGGTGGGTTGTAGTGGGAGAGCCAAGAAGGGAGATGCCACGTAATTTCCAGGTGTGGACAACATGATGGATAAGTCTGCTGAGGCCTTCAGCCATAAGAACAAAAATAAAGGGGGATAGAGGATCCCCTTGTCTAATGCCTCTGGACGGGGTAAAAGGAGTGGAGGGATACCATTGATGAGGATGGAATACAAGGGGGTTGTGATGAGGCTCATTATCCATCTTATCCACATCTAATTGAAGCCAAAAGTGCTCAAGATGTGCTGAATGTAATGCCAACTTAATTTATCAAAAGCCTTAGAAAGATAAATTTTAAGGAGCATACCTGGATTCTTGGCACTCTTTAAGGAATGAATGACTTCATGAGTTAAAATGATGCCATCCATTATTTGACGTCCTTCCACATACCCAGTTTGCTCAGGCGATATTAGAAGCGGAAGAAGAGGCTTGAGTCGATTGGCTATGACTTTGGATATGACTTTGTAGATCACATTGTAGAGAGCAATGGGTCTGTATTTTCCTGGAGTACTTGGGTGCTCTTCTTTTGGAACCAGTGCTATGAAAGTTGCATTGAGAGAGAAGAGAACCCAATGTGAAGCTCTTGATTCCTCTACTAGCTGCTAGACTTCCATTTTGATGAGATCCCAGAAATGATGAAAAAAGTTTGAGGTGAAACCATTGGGACCAGGAGCCTTGCCTTCCTTAGATTGAGCCATCGCTGTTTCAACGTCCTGAAGGGAAACTAGGCGCAATAACATATGATTGTGCTCGGTGTTGACTAGCTTGGGGATCAGCTGGGTTATTTTGTCGATGGCTGGTTGCCTATCTATGGTGATATCTTCTTGTTGTATGCTTTTAAAGTATTCCAGAAGCACTTTCTCAATCTCCTCATGTTGCTCCACTTGTTCTCCTTGCTGATTGGTGATGTGGGTGATACGATTTTGCATTCTTCTTTGAATTGTGGAATTGTGTTTCTTTCACCTTCCTTTAACCAGCGTATTCTAAATTTTTGTCTCCAAAGGATTTCCTCTTGCTTGTGCCTCTCCTCCAACTGCTTCTGTAGGTCCTGTTCTTCAGAAGCCAAGAAATCTGTTCTTCCTTCATAGATGATTTTTTTTCTGAATTTCTTCCATTTTGTTCTTGAGTACCTTTATCTTCTGGAATATGTTCCCAAAGACCGAAGAGTTCCAATTTTTGATGAGGAATTTGAGATGTTTAAGCTTTTGCTGGAACTGGAACATTTTCGATCCTTGTGGTGGAGTGAAACTTTTCCAAGCAGCGTTGACCATGGATTTGAATGAGGGATGAGAGAGCCAGAATGCCTCAAATTTGAAAGGCCTTTTGAATTGGGTGCCAATATTTTGCCAATGAAGCGAAATAGGCCAATGGTCCGAACCTGCCAACAGAAGTATCGAAGCAGAAAGGTCTCCCCCCAAATAGATGGCATTGTCCGAAATGAGAAAGCGATCCAGTTTTGAGGCAATCTTCTGATTACCTATCCTTCTGTTGTTCCAAGTGAAGGAGCCATTTGAGAAAGGAAGGTATATTAGCCAGCTATTGTTTATAAAATCTTTGAAGTGGGAGCATTCTAGATCTAGTCTTGGCCTTCCTCCAGTATTTTCTTCCAGCTTGGTGATCATGTTGAAGTCCCCTCCTACATTCCAAAGAGGATAAGTTCTATTGGAATTTAGTACTTCCATGGTGTTCAAAAGCGCTATTTTCCTGGACTGGTCCTGGGGAAAATAGACATTTGAGAGGTGCCCATGTATATTTGTTCCAATAGGATGAAAAGTAGCCTGAATAAGATTGTGCACTGCATGAAAATTTGCGAGCATTATGGACTGAGTATCCCAAGCTATCGCAAGTCCTCCTGAAGAACTTGAGGCATCAACTGCTACCGAATTACAGCTAGGCCATGCTTTGGATAAAATTGAGCCTAGTGCTTCACTATTACATTTTGTTTCTTGAAGAAAGAGAATATTAGGTCTTTCTTTATGAATCATGCTTTTGATCATTTTGTATTTCCCAGAGCTATTGAGCCGTCTGACATTCCATGAGATGAGCTTCATGGGGAACTGTTTGCAAGAGGTTTAAAAAACCTTGTTAGCTTGGGGTATTGTCCCGAGTCCACCAACATTTCCCCTAAAGTGATGGTGTGTTGCCAATCTAGTTTTCGACCTCTCTTCTTAGATTCTTTTATGACTTTCAGGCTGTCCCAATGGCTACCTAGCTGAATGCCTAATTTCTTTTGCTGTTGGACTTTGGTTAAGACCATTTCGAGTTTGTCAATTTGACGTGGATTTATTTTGTCAAAATCATTTCGTCTGCAAGCATCTTCTAGTCCTAGAATATCAAGCTCCCCAAAGTCGATACCTTCTGAGTCCTCTTCCATGAGACTCGGTTGGCTACTTCCAGTATGCTCCACATTTGCAGTTTTAGGATTGGCTTTTGGATCATCAATGTCCATGATGATGGGGTTCCAGGTCAGGAGTTTGGTTGCAGGGGAGGATATGGGCTTGGAGGCTTCATTTAAATGCTTCTCATTCTGAGTCGACATGGGGTTAGGATGATCGGGAATTCCTGAGGGAACAGAGGGTTTAAGGGAGGGATCAGGGGAGAAATGGTTAGTCTCAGTAGATGGATCCGAGTTGGAGAGAACGGAAAAAATATTACTGGTGGATGGAATATTGGAGGAAGGGGTAGGTTTCTTCCCAACCGCTGATGGTTTCTTACTGTGCTTTCTGCGAGAGGGAACCTTGGTGAAGCCATCTGGTTTCGATTTATCTTCGGCTTCCTTATTCAGAGACTAAGAGTTGAGAGGGAAATCTTTGAACAAATGCCCATGAGCATGACACCTGTGACATCTGAATGGAACATGTTCATAGTCTAAAGGTTGAATCCATTCAAAATCATTATGATACAAACTTACCGCATCTGGCAGGGCGTTGTCCAAGTGCATGTAGACACAGATTCTTGCATAGGAGGTGTATCTACGGAGTTTTGTCTCTTCTGCTATCTTCATAAACTCTCCTAATCCTTTGCCAATTTCTTGGAGTGAGTCTTCATCCCAGTACTCAAGCGGCAGCGAGTATAGGCATATCCATACTGGAGCCCAGTTGAAATTTTCCTTATCTGGGTTGAATCTTTCAACCTAGTTTATGAGATATAGCCCTGCTGAGTTGAAGAAGTAGGGCCCTTCGTCCATAACCTTATTTCGGTCCTCAATGCAGTTGAAGACGACGGTGAAGAAGCCTTTCGGTCCAAGCTGGAGAGTAATGTGTCCTTTGGGCTTCCATTTGGAGGCGATCCACCCTTGCAGGGCTTTTTCAGTTGGCCAAAAGCCAATAAATTTCCCTTTGAGGGCATGATCCCTCATGTACTGGATCCGAGCATTTATACGATGGCTTGGTAAGTCGATCTTGGGTCTTTCTGGAGCGATAGGCTTGCATGTGGAGGATGTGGGAGCTGCCACATCCTACCGATTTTTCATGGTCGGCGTCTGAGGTGTTGCCGTCCCCTGCTCTTTGTCAGTGGCTTCAACGTTTTGGTTAGTATTAACATGGACTTCTTCATTTTTTGCAGGGGGGGTTGGCCGTCCCTCCCCCCGAACTTGTTGCCATGGCTGGTCTCCAGACGCTGGGCGCGTTTCGGATTTGCACTGTCGAGGCTCAGCAGGTCTGCAAGGACGTTAGGGTTTCTGCAAACCTATGGGAAATTAAACCCTATCGGAGCTTCTCATCGGGTCCCGATTGCATTCGACAGTTGTTCAATTTGATTGAACAACAACTGTTCAATTCGATTGAACAAGAACTGTTTAATGGTTTGAACAACAAAAATAAACACACTAAAAACATAGTCATTCTATTGAATTGAATGACACATGTTCAATTGAATTGAACAAAAATTGTTCAATGGATTGAACAACAATTGTTCAATAGATTGAACAACAAAACACACAAAAGAAAGAAAAAAAGAAAAATAATGTAGTTGTGAGCATCAAAATAATGGAAAAAGAGATGGGATTCTTATGTACAACGATGAGAAGAACTATAAATTGTAGGAAACATATATACAATATTTACAAGAGGAAATAACAAATTTTTATGAACTTAAATCTGTCGGGCCATCATCCCTTGCAGCTAAAATTTGGATGGTGGGGTCGTCACGTACATGCTGGCAGAAAGACTCTTTCGTAAGTGGTTTATGATAGAGGCGCACCTGGTGTCCATTGAATCGAAAGGCAGAGCCAGATCCATCTATGGTGGTCAAGGTAATTGTATTGTTGTTGTGCACTTCTTGAATTTCGTATGGCACGAGCCACCTTGTTTGTAACTTACCCAGGAAGTCTTGGAATTTGGAGTCGTAGAGGAGTGCCCAATCTCCTTTCTAGAATGTCTTATTTTTTATGAGGTTGTCATGCCACTTTTCTCGTTGTTGTTGAATAATTACAGTGCGCTGCAGAGAAAGTAGCCATGCTTCATCCAATTCATTTATTTGTTGGAGTCTTCTAACTTGGGCCTCCGTCAAATCCGGCCCCACTTTCTGGGCTGTTCTTAGTGTCTTTATTTCAAATTCAATAGGTAAAATTGGTTCCCTTCCAAATACCAGATGGTACAAAGAATATTCGGTGGTGTTTCGCCACATTGTGCGATAGGCCCACAAGGACTCTGGAATTCTAGTAGCCCAATCCTGATGATGTGTTGAGATTGTTAGTGAGAATTGCCTCAAGGACTTTATTGGTGATTTTGACCTTCCCATTCGCCTGTGGGTGGTAGGGAGAGGTGACTCTATGGGTGACATGGTGGTTCTTTAGAGTGGCCATGATTTTATTTCCCACAAACTGTGCCCCTCCATCAGCTATCACTTCCCTAGGTAAGCCATACCACACAAATAGCTCAAAAAGAAAATTGATCACAGATTCTTCTGTAGCTCTCGACAAAGCCACTGTTTCTACCCACTTCGTCACGTAATATGTGGAAACAAGTATGTAGGTCCTCTGATTCTATGGCGGGTTGAACAACCCAACAAAGTCCAATACCCACCATTCAAAAGGTTCTATTACCAACTGTGGTTGCAATGGCATCTCGTCAAATTGGCCAGGGCGGCTCATTCTTTGGAACCTATTGCAGGCTTGGACATATTTCTTGGCATCTTTAAAAATTGTAGGCCAATAGTAGCCCATTTGTAATACTTTGTGCCCCATCCTGCGATATGCAAAATGGCCGCCACATGGTTCATCATGATAGGCCCTTAAGATGTCATAAATCTTGTCTTATTGGATGCATCTGCGTATATGCATATCAGCTCATGTATGGAAAAGATATCCACCGATCTAGGAGAATCTAGCACTACCTTGAACAATCAACTTCTGTTCCTTTGTTGTCAAGTGTCTTGGCAGCTTTCCTACTGCCATATAATTCGCTACATCTGCGTAGCATGGCATTTTTACTGCTACAACGAACAAATTCTCATCAGGGAACTGATCATCCACCGCTAGTGGGTCATTTGACTTTGGAACTCTAGACATGAAATTTGCAACTACGTTCTCTTTTCCTGGACGGTACTTGATAGTTATATCAAACTCCCGTAAAAGCAACAACCAATGAGTCAATCTTCCATTTGTAATAGGTTTATTAGCTAAGTATCTAATGGAAGAGTGATCGATATACATGAATACTTTATATCCAGTTATATAATGTCTAAATTTATTAATAACATAAATGACAACCAAGAACTCCTTTTCAGTCGCTGTATAGTTCAATTCGGCAGGAGTGATATTCTTGTTGATATAGTAAATAGCGTAGGGCTTCTTGTCCTCTTCTTGACTGAGAACCACCCATATCGCTGTATCGAATGCATACGAGGAAATGTGAAAAGGCAGCTCCCAATTAGGGCCGCATAAGACTGGTGCAGTGGAGACCAGTTTCTTCAAATATGAAAAAGCAGTGTCACATTTGTCAGACCAATGGAATTCAACATTTCCAGTTAATGCATACAAGGGTGCAACAATTTGTGAGAAATTCTTTATAAACCTACGATAGTTCCCTGCATATCCAAGGAAACTACATACCTCTGTCTGAGTACAAGGTGTGGCTACTAAAAGAATTACCTCTACCTTTGCCGGATCTACCCGTATTCCAGCTGAAGAGATGTAGTGTCCTAGGATCACTCCTTCAGTCATCATCATGTGACACTTTTCGTTGCTCAAACACAATCTGGTAGCAATACATTGTTCCAATACTTTTTTCTAGTGTTTATAGTGCCTGATCAAAGTCATCTCCATATGGAGTAAATTCGTCCATGTAAACCTCGAGCCCTTCATTTATTAAATCAGAAAAAATGCTGAGTATGGCCCTTTGAAATGTTGCAGGGGCATTGCATAGACCAAACGGTAATACCCTATAGGCGAATGTACCCCATGGGAAGGTAAAGGTCGTTTTATCTTGGCCTTCAGGGGATATTTGGATTTGATTGTGACCACTGAAACCATCAAGAAAAGAGAAGAACCGCTTTCCTGCCAATGTATCAAGGACCTAATCAATAAAATGGAGGGGGAAGTGGTCTTTCTGTGTTGCTTTATTTAGTTCTCTGTAATCCACACAGATTCACAACTTACCATTATTTTTAGGAACAACTACTAGAGGAGAGACCCATTTGCTGTTTGAAATAGGATAAATGAAGTTTACATCTAGCAGATTTTGTAATTCATCTTTTACAATGTCTTTCAGATGCGGGTTTAACCTCCGTTGAGGCTGATGAATAGACCGAGCATCCTTTTCAATATAAATGTGATGTGTGCATAGTTGAGGATATATACCCTTCATGTCTGGGTAGTCCCAAGCAAAGGATCCCTTATATTTTTGTAAAATTTTAACGAGATTTTGTTGATCGTTACTATCCAGACTGCCATTGATATTTAAAACTTTTCCTGGTTCAATTTCAATTGGCATGCTGTTGTGAACAAAAGTAGTGGGTATGTGTTGGTCATCAATGTATGCTAAGGGGTCCTCCTGTGCTTTGTTATCAAGAACTGCTTTTAACATTTGGCACTTTAAATTTTTTGAAGTAGATGGTTGGTTCATGAAGTTATTGATTACATCGTCTTCAGTTTGATCTTTGAATTCAAGTCCTTCAACTATTGTTAGTGGTGAACGGATGTTTTGTTCCTAGTATGTATGTGGCCGTTTGTGAATATTTATAGTGGGAAGAATTGGTTTGGCAGGACTGTATATGGAAATATTCTTTATGGCATCTCCTCTAGCAATGGTCATGCTGCCTGTTCGATAGCCTATGTAAGAATCGACCGTTGCTAACCAAGGTCATCCCAATATTTGGGTTAATAACAAAAAAGTCTGCTGGGTACTCCCATGAGTCCACAGAAACCAGGATGTCCTATAATATACCTTCTGGTTTTGTAACAGATCTATTAGCAAGTTACAGCAAGGTAGATGTGGGTTCTAAGGCTGTTATCCCTAACTTCTCGCAGGTTTCTATAGTTAAGATGTTAATGGCCGCCCCCAAATAGACTAATGTGTTTGAAAAGGAGTGGCCAGAGATATGAACTATGACTATGGGGTTTCTTGGATCCTCATATTTTATTGGTGTTTCTTTACCCAAGAGTAAGTCTGACAGTGCTCCCACTACATGAACTATTGGTACAGACTTTTCTTTCCTCATCTGTTTTTTTCCGCACAGTTATTTAATTGTTTTGTCATAGATAGTAATGAATTATATAGCCTGTAGGAGAGGAATTTTAGTGCAAATATTTTTTAATTCTTCTAGGAGATCAAAATTTGAAGAGAGTATTGGTTTAGGTAATGTTAATCTCTCAAGGAATGAAGGGGAGGAAATAATAAGGTTTTTAGGATATTTTTGGTCAACTATGTCCCTCCCCTGATTTATCTCTGTTTTTGTCACAATTTATTTTTTAGGTATTGTTGTAATTTCAGACTCAAGTTGTGGCAGGTTCGTATCTTCTACAGATGAAATAACATGCCTTTATCTCAACCTAATTTCATTGCATTGATTTTGTTTAGTTTCGGGGTTTGGGTTCTCAAAAATCTAGATTAGCTGAACTGGTCTGTTATTGGGTTTAGGATTAGGTTGAGCTGGCAGTTGAGGACACATAATAGGTCGAGGATTGTGTTGGACTAGGTATGGAGTTGGTAATGTGGGTTGATTCTAAGCCCCTTTTCCCATAGGTAAATTGGTAATTCCCAGGGGTCGCTGCTAGTTTTGAGACCAATTTTTATTCTATGAAGTGGAGGCAGGCCACTGGGACTGATATGGATTGTTTTGCTTGTAAGGGGGAGAAAAAGGAAAACTTGACCAACTATTACCTGAAGAGGATTGTGTTGGCCAAGGAGGCATGGAAAATGATTGAGATGGCCAGACGGAAAAAGGTGATTGGCCCTGCCATGTTGTTCCAGTGTTCTGTTGATTAAATTTTGGAGGAGAAAAGAACTAAGATGGGTCTTGTGGCATACCTAGTCGTGCTTGCCACTTTCGATGTTGATTCATTAGATGCACTGGTTATGTTTCTTCTTTTTCCTCTTTAAAAACCAATTTCAAACCTGGGAGTGAAGGGCATTAGTTAGTGGCACGGTCCTTGGTAGAAATAGCACATGTCTGGACAATGTCTAATGGACACTCACGTTGGCTGTGCTTCTTCCGACAACGTGTGCCAAAAACAACCAAGTTCTGTTCTGCTAAGGTTTTCTTCTACTTGGCTTGTAGGAAATCTAGCTGTGTTGTGAGGGTGCCTAAGATATCAGTTTTAAAATATTCTAAAATATTACCGAATTATGCTCTGGTCACGTTGCCACCTGACTATTTATAATTCCTTGTAACTGAATCCCGTTCGGTTCGCCTGATTCACGTAGTACCTTGAGAGCACCTGATGCACAATGCAATAATGTCATCATATTCTTCTTGATAGATTTCCCATTTTCCCATTATATTAAGTGTCTCTACCCATTCTTATTTCATTCCTTTAATCAATGTTGCTTTCAAAATATCTTTAGCCACTGCAGTATATGGAGATATTTGAAAATTATACTGAAATCGTTCAACATATGCTTCTAATGTCTCATCGTATTTTGCAGACATATTGAATATTTCGTCTTTTAGTTCTCGAGTCCAGTAGTAATCTTGATATTTGTTAAGAAAAGGGTTTTTCATCTGATCCCAACTATTAATGGTTCCCCCACCGAGCCCCATAAACCAGCATAATGCTGCCCCCTTCAAAGTAGAGGGAAATAGTTTCAGTTTCTGAGGGTCAGTGGTGTAGTCATATCCCCTACATAAGACATCAAATTAAAATAAAAATGCGTCCGGATCTTCTGAGGTCAATCCGTGGAAGGTGGGAATGTTTTTTAATGGGATAGATTTCATAGGGGCATTTGCAGCCGGATCAACAATGAGATACTCCAATTTTGATGTCTGCCTTTGGTTCTAGTTATTTTCCATCTGATCAAATATGTGCCAATAAACTTAATGGATTTATTGATCTGGGAGAATAATTTGAGTGGAATTAGGGAGTGGATTTGGAGGAGGCCTTGCAACACTTCCTCGATCTAGGCTACTGGGTGTCTCTGTTTCAACCACTATCTCAGGAGATCTAGGCTCTGGAGTTTTTACTTGTGTTGCACTACCGGTTTCTCCCTTTCCTTCCTGCAGATTTCAAGAAATTCCCTCTCTCGAAGGGTCGAGAATTAAGTGTTCTATAGTTTTAAGGCTTTGTTCAGACCCTTCTGTTTCACTGTGAATCTTGGCATGGGCTGCTGCCTGAGGGAATATAGTAGGACTTTGTGCAGGAATGGTTATGGGTCCTACGGATGCCTAGGATTCAACCTTCTTAATCATTTTGTCTATATATGTTGTTCTGCCAAGGACCACTGATCCCTTGGGTTTTTTGGGTTTAAGTGGGGGGTTTTGATCTAATTCTATCCTTCTCTTCCTAGTCATAAAAGAAAACAAAAACACCTATCCTATTAACCTCTGCATAATTGCTGAGAAACGGGATGGAGAGCAAGAATTTGCTTGCTAGTACGCAGGTTCTTACCTCTCGTTTTTAATACCTAATTCTTTCATAGAAAAATGAAAAATAAATAAAATAAATCACTCTTAAACACTCTCCTCGGCAACGACACCAAAATGTTGGGTAAAAAATGTGACTATTTTAAGGGTAACCTTAATGATTTACATTAATTATCAACCTAGGGAAAGTCTTGTTATTTCAAGAGTGTAAGCAAAATATATGAAAGTGACATCAGAGGTTAACTACTTGAGATCGTTGTATGAAATATTATCTAATTCTTGAAGTTCAATCAAACCAAATTTAAGGTGAAATATGAAATACTTTAAACCAATCAAAGGAGCAAATTTTGTTCTAAGCTTATGCAGAAATAACCACTCAAGATTGAAATAAAGAATAGATTGCAATTGAACAACACGTTTTGATGAATTGAACAACTACCTTAATGAATTGAACATCAATCCCAATGAATTGCAACAATAAATTATTCTAGATTTTGTAATGGAATTCTCTATTAATCAACTAATATCATCATTCAAAATTAAACATCAAACCAAACGTTCACATTTATGATGGAAAGATTCAAGAAATAATTGTATACAGAATTGAACAGCAACCACACTGAAACTAGTCTAACGAATGTAAAAGCATCAACTCTTGATAAAAGGACTTGAATGATAAATATAATCTAGTGAAAAGGAAGTTATAACATATCACACATGTGATTAGCCAATTGAATGATAATGCTATGAAACACAAAGGATAAATAAAAATGTAAGATCTGTAAATAAAAATATACCACAGAATAGCAAGAGAACTCCCAGGGCTGGGCCTGAAGCCGCTAGAAGCCTTCTGCTAAGGAATACTCAGAAGTTGTTTATACTAAAAATGCCAATTTCTTCATTAATCAACAGAGAAATACATTAGCATGAACTTGACGATTATGTTCGAATACATTTATTACAGGAAAATTATAATACATGGATTGTCTTTCATCCCTTTCACCTACAACCTTTTATAGCTTAAAGGCGAAATAAACAGAGTAACGAATCCTCCCCATCCGGAGATCCTGCTACTTCGTGGCTATCAACTGAATACTCCAAGAGTAGGCGTGTCTCTACATATTCCGCTGATTCATAGGAGCTGATATGATTCCTTTTACTTTTCCTGTCTATTGTCATTTGGTCATCTTGGTCAACAATTTGGTTGTTTCACTCCCCTATCAATAAAGAAAACAACAAATCATTTTTTATGCTATTAAACACACCTTTTATCAATAATTGATTCTACCTTAATTTTGCATTATTTTCCTTTACTTTATTGCTAAGATGAAGGAAAAATATATAAAATTAAATGACAAATCATGGTAAAGATAGGGGTAAAATGTACCTTCTCCTCGACCCAACATCTGGCAAGGACATGGATCACGGGTGAGACCATGGATATGCTCATAGGGAGGTAGTGTCCAAAGGCACTCAAATATTGCAATGGGAAGATAGATATAAGAAGCATCAACAATTTTCCTTTCAAAATAGTCCTATACACCATAACACGTGCCGCTGGGGCACAAGCACCACATGAGGCTACGAAGGCTCAACTCCAAACAACCATTGACTATATGGCACCCACCATATTTAATTGGGCGGAAGCAGTGTTGGAAAATATGAAGAAACAACTGTCCAAATGCAAAAATGGTCATCTTAAGCAATTTGGGTATGATTCAATCTTAGCGGCATTCCTTTTGGAACAAGTGCCATTGTTCCAATTTCAGTGGGTAGAAGTGGCCACACCCACACCACGGGATCCACACATGACTAGATGGAGCGAGCTGATGCCTCGCACAGGGGGCAGACAACACATGTCGTACATGTCTACTTTATTTGTGTGGCTAAGGCATCAGCTCATTGTCGTGGAGGACTGGCCGTACTCTAGGAATGATTTAAGAGGTGACCCAGACCTTCCACTTCCAGAGGGCGAGCAGTGGGATGACAGAGGTAAAACATGTTTTTTGTTAACTTTTTTTGTTTATATTTTTTTTGGCATATGTGTTCTGATGTTTAAACTTGTGTGTTGAAGATTTCAGACTGCAAAGACTAGCTGGACTGCCCCCTATAGCCAGAGTATTAGTGATGGAATTCGAGGCTGCTCCTTATGAGGAGGGAGCAGATGCTGAAGAAGAGATTTCCTGAAACCTAGATGCTTTGACTGCTGGGATTCCAGAATATGCTCATGTTCATGACATTACCCTGTGCTACCAGAGGCACACTGTAGGGGTGTCAGATCGCATTCATCTATTAATGACTCCAATCATTCGAGAAGTGACGTGCTACCATGAGCACCAAGTTTATTAGTTCAATTTAGATTTGATTTCTATAGTTGTAGTTTTTTGGGACCTACGAGTCTCTTTATGTACTGGAACAGATATATTTTTGGATTATGATCTTTTAAATTTTCAAACTGACAAACATATATATATATATATATATATATATATATATATATATATATATATATATATATATATATATATATATATATATTTTCATTTTGTTTAATGCATGATATAATGATGATCATGGTTTCACTATTTTCGCAAATGTCTATCTTAGAGCAATGCATATGTTAAGTAAAACAAGATAAGTAGGAAAAAAATTTACAAAAAGGGCATCAAAACAAAACCAAACTGTACATTGACGTACAAAATGGTAAGGAGGTTTCATTTTTACACGAGCTTGAAACATGGGAAACTCTACTTGAAAAAAATAAAATTTGCATGCCCCCAACATGGTAACTTAATTCGAGGTACATACCCCCAAGCTTCAGTCCATTCACCTGAGTAGACTTCTAGTTACTAACAGGTGGATGGAGCGAAGGTTCAGTTATGAGATTAAGTGAAAGACTTGACTGGGATTTTATGAGATCTAATCAGAGACTCGAATGGAAGGGGAACTTGTTTCATTTTTTAATGAGGTTGACACATCAAAAGAAATATCGTTGTGACAACTTGTTTCATTGATTAAGGAGCTTGACACAAGAAAATAACTTTGCTCCAAAGAGCTTGTTTCATTTTTTAAGGAGCTTGACACAAGAAAATGAACTATGCTTTGAATACATGAATATGACATGTAAGAGGTTATGGATTCCAAGGGGCTCTCATCTGATGGGAGAACAATAGTCTAGAAATCGAGATCCAATGACCCCAGTACATAGTGCACAATATCACTAGCGGCACTATCAATGGATGTGGGAAATGAACAAGTGGTCACATAATCATCTTGTGGTGGGGAAGGGATGATCCAAGGATCAGTTGAAGTAGAGATCATATTAACCTAAGCAGTGTGTGGCAGTGGGAGAGAAAAGAGACCCATTAAGGCAGAATATTTAAAAATTATTGCCCCCAGACTGTCATATGGTGTGGTGGTATGCTCCACATATGGCACATTTATTTTCGAGGAAGTAGAAGAAAAAAAGGTCAACTAGTCAACAATGATGATCTTCCCCTAATTTGGGAAACGAAGAACACGAACCAGAGTGGATGACACACAAAGCATGGCGTGAGTCCAACTGCGACCAGGTAGAAGATTGTAATTGAGCTTCACATCAACAAAATCTACTTTGACATTGACCGTTTTTCCTTCCAAAGTGATAGGAAAGTTAGGGAGAAAACCAAAAGGACAAGAATCTCTTCCATCAAAAGCCTCCAAAGTGTTCGGAGATTGGCTAAGAGTCGGATAGCCGAAGGCTTTCCAACAAGACACAGACATGATGCAAGTGAATGCACCCTCATCCACGACCGATCGATGAATTGTCTTTCCATTAATAATGACTTGAATAAGGAAAGCATACTGATGGGGTAGATGTGAAATGTGATTTTCTAGGTCGAAAGTAATGAGAATTGAATCAGTCAGATCAATTCCTCCAATGGCAGATAGTAGCGATTTCCGTTGTGAAGGACAAATATGAATAACCTCTAACGCAGACATAGCGGAAGGTACCTAAACCAAATACTCAATGATATTATAATGTTGAGCAGCTAGGGAATTTGGATTATAAGAGGATTTTCGAAGCACACCTTTAGAAGGTGGTTGGATAATGGGATTAGGACTAAGTCTTTTGATATGAAGAGGACCGGAAGAGGGCGGAGGAGAAGGAGTATGAGCATCGGAAATTTCTTTCTCCGTCGACTGACGAGAATGAGTGGAATAACCTTTGGACCTGGTGGCGAGATAAATGGGTGCTGCTCCATTCATCATAAACACTTGGGAACCCAACGAGGAAGAAGGTGGAGGTTATTCCACCATCTGAGTTTTCTGATATGGAAGTGGTTCTTTGAGTACAACCAGAGTTCCTTGAGTACATCTCAGTAAATGACTAACTTCAGCTCGTCATGGACATTCTTTAATGTAGTGTTCGTCGTCACAGATTAGGCAAGGGTACTAATTAGGCTTGCACTTAGTTCCATCAGCAGTACGAGGTTTGGGAGAATCTTGTTTCGGGGCATCAGCTTTGGATTTGCCTTTGCCCTTATTTTTACCTTTGGAGGATTTTTCTGTCGCGGTAGAATGAACAGCATTAACCTCCGCAGTTTTACCAGGATTCGAGGGATTCTACAGAACAAAATTGGGGAAGGAAGTGGATTTCTACTTACCAGAAGAAGACTTCCGAGAATTTTGGGTAACTGATCCAATGATGCCGTTGATAGGTGGTGTCGTCAGAGCTTTGGAAGTTTCAGGTTTAGTAGAAGCACACAGAGCATCAGGAAAGAGATCATACAATGTGCTAGACTGGGAATAAACCAGATCAAGATAATGTGCACGAGAAATGGATTGCTCTTCTGTAACACATGCCCCCATAGAAATATCCTTGGAAATCTAATTACAAAGTAATTGCTGAACCATTCAGTCAAGATTTGATTATGAATTTCGAACTTGATCAAACGATGCCACCGTCTCCATTCATGGATGTGATCGAAGATGTGCATTGTAGTATCTTATTTCAAGGATGTGAGGAGGTGAGTTCTCGTTTCATAGCGAGCTGATAACTGAAAGTGTGTGATAAAATCCATAGCGAGAGAGTTGAAATCTTGGCATGTTCCATGAGGAAGCTCAATGTACCACTTGGTAGCGACACTAGTCAACGTTCTCTGGAAAATACGCAGGCGGACGAAGTCATCAAACTAGGAGTTAGAAGAACACCAAAGATGTAGGTCATGACGTGCGCTTGTGGCTATTCTCCAGACTTGCCTTCAAATTTTGGGCAATCGCTTAGCATTTTGGCAGGAACCAGAATCCAATATGGATTATGGAGGATTGGAACATTATTTAATATCGACACATCGAGCAGTTCTAATGTTGCAAGAAAATTCAATTGCGGATTGAAAGGCATAATCGACCTTTGATAAAGGCCCATTTGAGGATTCCAACAAGGTTGGGAGAAATTCCCCCCCATGGGTTTTGTCTAGAAGGATTTTTCCCATAAGGATTGAAAACTTGTTGATTTTGACCATATCCCGGTTGTTGACCAAACCACTGATTTTGACCTGCAGCAGACCATTAAGGTCTAGCCTGAGCATAATTTGTAGCATATGGATTTTTCTGCTGCTGAAAGTTTTGGAACATAGTGCCATGTAGTTGACCTTATGAGCCCAAAAGGTAACTTTCGGAACCCGAAGGTTGACCTTGTGAGCCTAAAGGTTGACCTTGAGGCTGCTGGATGACACCTTCAAGATTTGACATCATGATACCTTGCGGTTGTTGAGGTTGGCTAGGTTGCGCCTGAGAACAAGGTTGACCTAATTGAACAAAGAACTGACTTTGTTGAGACAAGGGTTGTCCTTGTTGGACAAAATTTTAGCCTTGCTGAAATTAAGGTTGGCCTTTTTTACCAGAAGGTTGTCACTGTTGAGATTAGGAAAACTAACTCTGATGGGAAAAAGGTTGGCTAGAATGTACATAAGGTGATGCTTGTTGTACATAGGGCTGCCCTATGCTACACATAGGGTTTTTGTGGACCAAACATAGGCCCCTTATGATATGCATAAGCCCCTGATTAAATTCCAGACTGACCTTGAAATCCTTTCAGATTCACGAACGGAGTCTGCAACTGCTGAGAGCCAAACGATACATAGGGTTGTTGGTTGAGTATCTGGTTCTGAAACGCTTGTTAATATTGATCATATGTTAACCTTGTCGGACCAGATGATCCAGAAGGCATTGGGATACTACCAAAAGTTTGAGAAGATCCCAGGATGTGAGTTTGTAATCCACTCACAGATGGCCTAGCTGAAGATTGAGAGACATTCGACAAGGATGTTCCTCCACCAGCAATTGGAATCGATGGAATCGATATGGGAACACTAATGGGAGGTGTTGAAACACTGATGCAAATAGTTGGTTGTGTGGGAACAAACGTAACTGTTGTATGATCAGGGTTGGTAGCGGATGCACTAGAGACAAACAAACCATATGTAGGTATCATGGTAGTTTTCCAAATGGTGTTGTGATATAAATACATGGCACTTGAATCACCCGAAACTAGATGTCCCAAGGACGTGTAACCTTGTGGAATTGACAGCTGGGTAGAAGGCTGAGAGGCTTTCCCCCCAAAGGGAAAGTGCTCAGGAGGGAACTGATGCCCCTCATGTAAAGACTCATCCATACCACTAATGGTGCTTGAAACTTCAAGAGGGGATGAAACCTCTCCTTTAGAAGCCACTGGTGGAAATATTTGACGAGCAACAACACGATGCGTGGATGGTGATGGTGGTAAAGATACACAATGCATATCAAATAGACTATACTATCGTTCATGGGAGACTTCTACGGAATCAAATAATGGATTATAAGGAAACAAGATATAGCTGACTGGCTCTTCAGGAGGAGAGCGAGTAGTAAGAGATTGAACACTCAGAAGGATGGAAAGCTCAAAAATTTGGGCTCCATCCGATGGTGAAATGTCAGAAGATATTGGTGATGATGTCCCTTTGGAAGAAAATGATGAATGGGAAGCCGAACTTGATGGTTCAACCACGATGAATTTGACTCAAAAATCAAAAGAGGAAAAGAGGTGATTAATTCAAGGCTTTTAAAATATAATCATAAGGAGTTACTCATGGTGTGGCCAAGAAATATCTTAACGGGTAATCCATGTGATCGTGGGAAATTAATTTCAGAACTTAAAAAAAAAAAAAAATCGAAAAGGGTGAACTAGGAATAAAGGATTACCAGGTATCCGTGAACTGCAATATACACCTTAGAAAATAAATTTACCAAGGACTTAATGTACGACAGCCAATATCCCTGAATGGTGCGTTCAGTGTATCACGTCTACAAGGTGGCTGACTCAGTTACCTATGGCAGGTTTGTAGCTTAATGGTGTCTCCCAAAATATACTTGATGGTACATGGGAGTCCAAGTCCGTAATAGTGTTGTATGATGCATAACCATTCGATGAGAGTGTCCCAAATATACTTATCATACGTCAATATACTTCCATACGTGGGATAGGATATCACCCCCGGATTGTAGCGCAAACTGTTAGCGATAACTCTTATGTTTTACGACACCAGAACACATCTCTAGCCTAGACCTCTAAATGTGTTTTGTTAGGTTCCAAATTTTCCTTATATTGATTGAATAAATTTTAGAGTTTATCTTGAATTAGGTCTCAATTTCAAATCCCTACTGATGTCACCTGAATTCCTAGGATGCAGCCATATGAGAAAAAGCAACCATTCATTTCGATGAAAGCTATGCTAATTGGGAAGAAGAACTTCACTCAATCAATGCATCAATCAAGAAAACACATAAAATGACAATTCACTATTTTTTCAAGTGCATGGTCTAAAGAAAAATGAGAAATTCTTCCATTCTCCTAGTTTTCACTAAATGCATAGAAAGCAATCAAAATGAATTTTTCCCCTTAAGATGCAAAATAAAATGCAATTTTTTGTTCTTTTCAATGTAAACACAATGCAAAAAGATGCAAAAATAAATCGAATGTAATCAAATTATTTGAGTATTTATTTAATGAAATTCCTCACAATGCAACATTCAAGATATTAAAGAGAAATCTCATGACATGTTCTCAAAACAAGACACTCTTCACACTTTTCACACCGATCAATCACACAAAAAGGATGTTTCAGCAGAAGACAAGCAATGTGATCTATGCTTTTTGATTGAAAAGAGAATCAAATGCACATGGGATGGAAACTTGAAAGCCCTAATGACAAAAATCAACTGGATTAAAAAAAATAAAAAATAAAAAAAAGAAAAAAAAGAAAAAAGAAAAAAAAGATGACCAAATTGACCCAACTACAGGTCTAGAACCCAACGAAGCATGCAACTGGATTTAAAAAAAGAAAAAAAAGAAAAAGAAAAAAAAGAAAAAGAAAAAAAAGAAAAAGAAAAAAGGAGATGACCAAATTGACCCAACTACAGGTCTAGAACCCAACGAAGCATGCAACCAAACAAATGTATCGAAACACCTAGAAAACCTATGATGTAAAGGATGCACAGTTCGAATGAAAGGAGACCCAAAAAAAATTGAATCAGACAATAAAGTTGTTGAACAGAAAAAAACAAGATAAATTTAAGTAGAGAAAAGAATCTGGAAAGGAAAGACACACTGGATACAAAGAAGAGAAACCTCACAAGAAAACACACAGGAATTGGTGTGCCTGTGAGGCTGTACCTCACGTTGGAAGAGGAAAAGTGCGATTGTGTTAAAGAATTCAACGCTAATCAACGCGCCTGTCAGAGAAAGAACAACGTCGGTCAAGGGAAATGATAAAAAACAAAAGGGTTTGTCTGAATCAAGCTGGGATTATCACTTCAGAATAAGGATTGATGACTGGAAGACATCAAAATAGCTAGTAACATAGGAGAGGTAGGTATTCGAAAAAAGATGGACGAAAAACCAAAAAACTCAAACGAGTGAAAAGAGAGTAAAGGTAATGAATCCCTAACGGAGTCGCCAATTTGTTGTATAAGTAAATCCTATCTGCAGACAAAGACGATACCTCTAACCTTAGAGTGGGTCTAGCAACAAGGGAAACAGGCTAACACTTATTTTCCTGGATCATAACTAAAACATATATTGAAAGAGATGGCCTACCTTGATTTGATGTTGCGATGTTGCTCTTCGTCGATGCTCCCCGATCCTTCACTTTCCAAAACTTGATCTCCGCTGCTACCAACGTTCAATTACCTACACAAGTGACCAAGAAATAACAAGAAGCATACAAAGAAAACATGCATATATAGATATAACCTATCCAAATGATGAAGGAGTGTCATCAATATTAATCACAAACATGAATAAGAATGGAAATTAATATCACCCGTGTCATATTATAAATAGAAGAGGAGTTACAACCTATGCCTTGATGTCAAAGCTCTACTTCAGCGAGTCTAAATCTAGGAACGTCTCCAAATAACTTGTTTTCAATCAACGTGAGAAGGATAAGGGCTCAACTCTCTCCTTCAAAGCTTATGGAAATCTTCAAACCTCTCTCTGCTATGCTCTATTATGTTCTAACTAGCAGAGGCATTAGAGGATGATGAATTTATAGAGATGGAGGAGGGGAAATGGATCCACTTATGATGGGAAAATGGCTTATATCTTTGGGATGTTCCTCTTTTGTAGCAATAATAGGTCCAAGGGAGGAAGCTCGGCCATATCTTGACACCCAAACATGTAGCTCTCCGCCCTCGAAGCTTCTAAGCCATGAAGCTTCATTTCCTTTTTTAAAAATATTCCAGAAGTGGATCGACGCGGGTGTGATGTCCATAATAGGGGTCATAAGCTATCCAACCATGTAGATTTTGTGCCATTTGGATCTCTCCATAAAAATCATAGTGTGGCCCACGCTATGCTTTTTTCAAGGTGACTATGCCAAAAATTTCCAAATTTTCTAGGTTTTCTAGAAAAATAGGCCTCAAAGATGGAAATATCTCCCTAACCATGAACATGTTTGCAAAAATGAGAGAGGTTTTTTTTATTTGGCATGTTATGAACAAAAATCTCCTCTAGGTTACCAAGATTCTTCTCCGATTGTCCACAATATTCTCTACACATAGGTGACTTAAACATGACTTTGCACAGTTAGAAAAATAAGCTGTGAATATGTGAATGGATCTCTCATTCTGTAATACCTGTGTAAAATATGAAGTGGGTTATTTTAATTTGGTATCATAGGAACAAAAAGGTCCTCCAGTTTCCCAAAATAATTTTTTTTTGGCCACAATATGTTCTGTAAACATATGACTAAACAAGACATTTCTGGAAAATGTCCTTCAAAGATTTTTTCAAATTTCCCAAATTTTCTCCAAATTTACTCAAAATTGCTCCAGAATTTCTTCATGGAGACCTGAGATGGTATGCTATGTTATCATGGATACATCAATAATCAAATCCAACTTATCCTTCTCTTCTTGCTTGATAAGGGTTTGTAGTTTTGAATCTTTAGGTCTTGGTTCTTGAACCATTTCTCACCTTGATTAGTTATCCCTGTAGCATGCGATATGGTAAATACTGAGAATATGAAATCAACCCCTAAAATCATGGCATTTTATCCTTTCAAAGTGGTGGAAAACATATCTGTGATCTGCTCATGAAAACCTACCTCCTCCACTCTTTGACAAAACCCTAAACAATTGACATCTTCAAAGCACTTTTTAATGAATGGTGAGGAGGTGATTTCATTACAGTTGGAGGGCTCAAACCTCAATATATTTCCCCCTTTGTTGTATTTTATTTTCTCTGATGGTGATGAATCAACTTCCATGATGAAACCCTAGATGATAGGAGGGAAAAACAGGGAAGGGAGTAAAGGGATAAAATGAGAGAGTTAGGGAAGGGGGATGGGAGTAGGAAAATTTAGGGAGATGGGCACAAATGTTAGGACCTTAGGAAAGTGGGGGGAGATTAAAAGGATGAGGGAATATGGCTAGGGAATTTTTACATAGGCCTATACTCTTGGCTGCTCAAAAAACGCAGCGAGTAGGGATATGTTTTGGGGATAGGTATTATGGAATGAAAGTGAGAGGGACTTAGGGTTTTAGGGATGTATATGGGTGTGTAGGTGGTTAGGGTATAGCAGGAGAGGGAGTCTAGGGTTAAAAAAAAAAAAAAAACATAGTCTTCAAGAAAAGCGTAGCGTAGGAAGAAATTGGCAAGTTTTCCACCATAGGAATTAAGAAAATGAGTGAAAAAGGGTGTGGAGTGCTTCAACTTACTTGTTTTACCCCTGTGAAATATTTTGTTGAGATTGGATACCATATACAACTATTTATAAGCCTTTTAAGACAAATCATAGTACCTCTGTAAAAAACGCAGTTCCAGAAGGAAAAACGCAGCACGAGAAGGAAAAGAGCAACAACAGAAGGAAAAGCGCAACACCAAAAGGAAAAGCATAGCGTGATATTGCAGACCACTTTTGGAGGCCTTCTTGAACTCAAAATTAATCTCATGATAGCTCATTGGAAATATATATTTGTCTAATATACAATGGACCAATCAAGCACTAAAAATAATCAAGTATAGCCCCTCAAAAATCAATTCTCCCAAGACTGGTAAAAAAAAATGCAACAAGGCTGAAGAAAAACACAACGTGAGATTGCAAACCACGTTTGGAGGCCTTATTGAACTAAAAATTGAGCTCATGATATCTCATTGGAAAGATCTCTATGTCTGGTTATCATGTGACTCATCAAACAGGTTATTTGGACACTCCATGACAGAGAAAATGCATTCTCCCAAGAGTACTCTAGAAGTATAACAACTTCTCCTGTAGCAACTATATTTTGGGAATTTATCCCAAATAATAACACCTGTGTATAACTGAAGGAGGTTTTTGTTCCTTGCTCTAGTATTGACACAAAAACTCTTTATTTTTTGTCAAATTCATCTCCATTTGGTCAGAAACATACTTTTAAGTGTAATTGTTCCTATGTGCAACAAATGACCTCTTGATGAGTTTGTGAGGCATTGATCTCTTTGATGTTAGATGACTCAACTCTTGAGGCATGTCCTCCATTATTTTATTTCTTCTTGTCAGTGTATGTGGTCTCTCATTCCATAGCAAAATCCTATCTTACTAGGAGGAAAAATTAGGGTTTTCTCTTGGGAAAACAAGGGATTTTGGGGCAGTTTTTGTGACCTTGAAACCCTAATAACCTAATGGAGACATTGAACTGAATGAAATCATGATGGTGATGATTGAAATGATGATGATAATCTCTGAATGATGGTGCACTCAGTTGAGTGATGAGAGTGACCGACATGTGAAGTTCTTGAGAGAGTGGAATAACCCTAGACACACTAGCCAGTGACCAAATTTCTATTTGAATATTCTTTGAAATGACAAAAATTTGACTTGACACCCTAAGAAAACCTTGTAAGAGCATATTTTATCACTGGTGATAGGCTAAAAACACTGACACTAACATTGGCTCCAACTGGGGATGGCAGATCCTTAGAGGTGTCATGAACACCGTAGACCAAGTAGCCTTACCATTGGGCATGGAGTCAAAAATTATAAACCAAACTGGATACTATAAACTTGACTCGATAAATTGACTAAAAATGGACTGGCTGAAATAAAAACTTACACAAATTATTGATGGCAACATATCATCGATACTTGAGGGCTTCAAATCCTGATGAAAACCACCTGCCTGCTGAAGAAATATGTACTATCATGTAAAGTGATCGTTCCAGTGTAACCAATCCAAAAGATAGCTACTTACTTGAATTCTGCTCTCAATTTCCTCGACCAGGAAGAAAAAACAAAAACTAGGCCTCTCCAAGTGTCTACTGAACATGTGCTTGTGGTCAATAAATACAAGAAAAGATATCATTTCTATTGACTGTAGAAAATCAAAGTAAGGATCTTCAAAAATTTGAAGTGTTACCTTGTCTTGAGATCCAACAAAAACACAATAACACCCTTAATTTTGATCTAAAATAATACCTGGTTGTTGATCCATAAGAAGGCATAGGGTAGTAAGACATTCTTCTTCCTGAGTGTTGGCTGTAAGTTTCTCAAGCATGAGAAACTCTGATTCTATCTATGGCATACTGTCTCTCTAAAACTCATACTCCTCAAACTCATTGTCTAAATCATCCTTGAACAGAAAAAATTCTTCAAGATTGTTAAACATGACAACCATATCATCTTCATGAAAGAAAATAGTCCCTGTTAGTTGATCTCTTTGCAGGAAATCGTCATAAAAAATTGGCTTACTCATAACAACTTCTTGTATAGTTTCATCAATCCCATGATTATCATCATTTAAACTCAGATTTTCATTTTAAAAAATGGAAGAAGTTTCAGTAACACATTCTTGACTATGTGAACACTACAAACTTGCATTAGCTTGGGTTGTTGTTGGGTAAATTTATTGAGTAAACTAACACAAGTATTTAATTATCAATCTGGGTTTGTAAAACTTGGAAGCATGTCCAAAATATATGGATTTAAACTACAATAAATTTTAGAAGATGAATTATTGAATTTTAAAGGAAATGCATATTACAAATATAAATATTAACTAAATAATTTCTAATTCAATTATGTAATAGCAACATAAGAAGCTTCTAACTTAGGAAAACTTGTTTGTCCTTCTCTTACAATACTACTTCATGAATCAGAATTCAAAAACCACTAATGAACAATAGATCAAGATGGATGAAAGAATCACTGAAGAGGATCTTAACTAAAAAGATACTGGATTTCCTTCATTACAGATTCATTCACCATTAATACCATTGTTAGAAAATAGGAACTTCAGAAAATCATTAAAAAGAAGGAAAGATGAATTCTAGCTCTAGCTCTTAACCAAAGAGAAGGAATGTTTAACTTAAACATTGGATTATGCTTTCATATGAAGAATAGAAATTTGAATTAGATTCATCAGAAATCATAAAACATCAACATATATCTAATTGACAGATTAATCATAAAACAAACTAGTTCATAAATTGCAACTTAAAATAACCAGAAAGTGCACTTAGCTCGATGTGGGGGCCCTCCACCCTTGCCTCACACACGGTAAGTGATTTCAGCTACTTAAACTTCAGTCAAGAATTCACCATATAACAACAACAAATGAAATAGAACAGGTCTTTCAATTAACTCTCCAAAGTTTCAGAAATATCAAAGTTAAGTTACACAAATTCTACATATTTCAATGGTTCATAAACTTGGTATAAATAGAGAAATATTTAAAAAAATATGCTACAATGTCTCTAACAGCCTTATCTTATCCTAATCCCATCCATATAGGTCGAACTCATCCAATTAGTTACACAAAATCTAGAAAAATCCCAAAATATACTATTTCTGCCCTATTTTATAGGGATTCCTAAAAAATAGGTCATGTTTGACCAGCGTTGACTGGGCCTGTTTTAGCTCAGTTTGACCGAACCAATAGGTGTACATCCAATATTAGTTCCCAAGATTTCTAAAAATATATTCAGCTCGAGCCCAGGTGTCCTGCAAGTATGACATCAATGAAGCCAATATGGGAATTTTTGGTATGATCCAAAAATACACTTAAAACCCATTTTTTACAAAAAATTCTAAAAATTGAAAAACATAATTTATTTGCTTGAATATGCATAATAAGGTAAAAATAGGTCATATGTGGATGGTATAAAGTGGAAAATGATGGAAATTAGGTGGATTTTAATAAGAAAAATTTGATAAAAAACGAGGGCAACAGCTGTAACATGAATTTTCAGGAGCTGATCAATTTCATCTTCATACAGAGGAAAAACTTGAGTTTTATAGGAGTAATTATTGGCTTGATGATTTTCATTTTCAGTATTGAGAATAGGCATTTCTCTTTTTGGGTCCGATTCTATTTCATCCAAGGAGGAAGCTACTGATTCTTGTTGGGAGGAAAAATCATGAAGGGCTTCTATGATCTCATCATCTAGACACTCTTCATTCCCAAACAAATTTTCAAGAAACTTAATGAAATTTTCAGAAATCTCACCAAAACTATCAATCATCGACAAGGAATAATTAGAACTTTAATAATGTTGAAATAAAACTGAATGAAAGTCCTTTAGAGAATATAAACTAGCAGATGGTAGAATCTCATACCATGATCTTGCTTTTTCCTCCAAGGTAGCCATGAACATCTTCATCAGACAATATTAAGGAAACTCAATATTTAGTCTATGAATATGAAAATTAAATTTGACCAAATGAAAAATGGCATCTTCTCCATCCTGACCTTTAAACTTTAGAGGCCCTATCTGCCAATCTATACAAGGAATACAATTTAGAAAACCAGGAATATGAGCTCGATTCATACGAGCATACCTTCGAGAATTTGAATCCATTTTGACAACATTGAAGTCACCAAGAAGTTCTTCAGACTATCGGTTCTTGAAAAGTGGAGTCGCCATGAAAATTTTGAACCTTTGGATTCTTTGACACTGAAGCCACTAAGTGAAAGATGCACAACCTTCTTCTCGATCCGCTATGTCAATTAACTGGTCTCAGGTGCTAGTTCGCTAATGGATTCCATCTTCTTCCCACAGGGTGGGCCACATGTCAATGAACTAAGATCTGACCGCCTTAGCCTGATCTATCAATATCTTTTTATCTCGACGTGCAACATCCCTTTCGAGCATAGCATCATGTAGCTGCAGCGGATAAGTTCCCTATTGCTACAAGTTTGACTAGGTGGTCAACTTTGTTTTATGTTGTATGTTTTGGTACAATGGGATTTGGATATCTAAAAGGATCTGGCTCTAGTGCTAGGACTTAAACTGATGCTCAGTGGAGTGCTCGGTGGCTCCATGTATGTATGTTTCTCGCTCGAATGAGATTGCTTTAAGTTCCACTATTTCTTGTGTTTGTGGTGGTATCTCAAGAATGGGAGGATATCCGGAGCTTTTAGAGCTCACCCATCGGAACGAACAGAGGGATGATCACTGTTTACCATAAGCAATCATATCTGATCCTTTTCGTGCTTTCCTAGGGAAGATCTGTCACCTCACTCCCTGACAATGGTTCCAAGATGTTATCACTCCACTGGATCTCTGAAGGCTGAAAGGAGACCAACAAAGGTAACCAAAAACCACTTTGACGTAGTAGATAACCCTACTAGGCTGAGAGGGCTCTCTAAATGAGATTCACGACTAATTTGACTGGATCATGGAGGTTTTAGGCTAGATATGTAGATTAAGGTTTTTTTTATTTGGATTTTTGTGTTGGATGAGATTGGACCTCTAGAAACTAGGCTTGAAACTCTTTTAGGGTTACAAGAGCAAAAATTCCAGGGGAATGAAGGGGAAAGGAAGGCAAGCTCAAATGATCAAATAGGTTGTATGATTATGGTGTAAGATGAAAATAAATATTATGAACAAGCATATAAGCATGAATTCATTTGTTAAGAAGAAAATAAACATAACATCATTATCTTATCAAAACAGGGCATGTATTCTTCATGAATCGTACTTTAAAAAATCGAACAACAATGAGTGAAAGCAATAGATATGAAATGGAAAAATAAAGCATTCAATGGAGTGACTTACAAAAGAAAAACATAGCCATACAAGCTCACCACATGATTCCCTAAATTTAAGCTGCAACTTTTCTCTGTATTCACTATGTTACTTTGTCAAAATGAAATACAGTATCTCAATGTCTAAGACTCCAACTCTTGGAAATGATTAAAATAGGCCTCATATATCTATTGAGGTCGAAATCCTCCCTTGGAGGTCGAATTTTCTAGCAATAAATTCAAATTCGTGCACCTATATGAAGTCATCTACACATTAGGGAGGTTGCACAACAAATTCTATCCTTTTCCTAACCACTAGAGACATATCCTCAAAGTAATAAATGGACAATAAGACACATATTAAAATCAATTTTTACCATTTAAATTTACATTTTTACTTTTACCTTCATCCACATTCACCTTTTGAATTTTACAAAAGTCAAACTAGGAATTGTCAAAAATTACACAGTGAAAATTTAATTAAAATCTCAGAAAATTGGAAAAAGCGCAACGCCCTGTTGGAGACCATTTTTGGGCACCTTCCTAAAGTCAAAATTGAAATATGAGAGAACGGTAAACTAGCACTATCTGTCTAGTTTCTAGAACATCTTTAATTTTTGAAAATTACCCATGGGAAGGCCTTCAAAAACGCGTTCTCCCAAGACTGGTAAAAAAGCATAGCGTGGCCTCAAGAAACAAGGTGGAAAGGTGTTTTTAGGTGGTTTTTGTCCATTTTCACCCTGTAAAAACTGATGAATTGGGCTGCCAGGTTTCTATATTTTATGTAGGGGTCATAAGCTATCCAAATATGTAGAGTTTGTTCCATTTGAATCTCTCCAGAAAAAGCGCAGTGTGGCCCACACTATGCTTTCTGCAAGGTGACTGTGCCAAAAATTGCCAAATTTCTAGGTTTTCGAGAAACATAGGCCTCCCAGATGGAGTGATATATCACTAATCATGAACATGTTTTCGAAACAGAGAGAGGTTTTTTTTCTTTGGCATGTCAGGAACAAAAACCTACTCCAATTTCCCTAGATTCTTCTCTTATTGTCAACAATCTTCTCTGTAAAAATGTGACTTAAACAAGACATTGCACAGTCAGAAAAATAGGTTGTGAATATAAGAATGGATCTCTCATTCTGTAATACCTGTGTAAAATATGAAGTAGTTTATTGTACTTTTGTATCTTAGGAACAAAAACCTCCTCCAGTTTCCCAAAATTCATCTTTTTTTGGCCACAATATGTTATACAAAAGATGACTAAACAAGATATTTCTGGAAAATGTGCCTTCAAATATTTTTTCAAATTTCCAAAATTTTCTCCAAATTTACTCCAAATTGCTCCAAAATTGCTTCATGGAGACCTAATATGGTATGCTATGCTATCATGGATGCATCAATAATCAAATCCAACTTATCCTTCTCTTTCTGCTTGACAAGGGTTTGTAGTTTTGAATCTTTAGGTCTTGGTTCTTGAACCATTTCTCACCTTGATTAGGTATCCCCGTAGCACGAGATATGGTATCTATTGAGAATATGAAATAAAACCCCTAAAATGATGGCATTTTATCCTTTCAAAGTGGTGGCAAACATATTTGTGAGCTGCTCATGAAAACCTACCTCCTCGACTCTTTGAAAAAACCCTAAACAATTGACATCTTCAAAGCACTTTCTGATGAATAGTGAAGAGGTGATTTCATTATAGTTGGAGGGCTCAAACCTCAATGAAATTCCCCCTTTATTTTATTTTATTTTCTCTGATGGTGATGAATCATCTTCCATTGTGAAACCCTAGATGATAGGAGGGAAAAACAGGGAAGGGAGTAAAGGGATAAAATAAGAGAGTTAGGGAAGGGGGATGGGAGTAGGAATATTTATGGATATGGGCAGGAATTTTAGGACCTTAGGGAAGTGGAGGGAGATTAAAAGGATGAGGGAATAGTGCTATGGAATTTTTACACAAGCCTATACTCTTGGCTGCTTAAAAAACGCAACGAGTAGGGATGGGTTTTGGGGATAGGTCTCAGGGAATGAAAGTGAGAGGGGATTAGGGTTTTAGGGATGTATTTGGGTGTGTAGGAGGTTAGGTTATAGCAGGAGAGTGAGTCTATGGTTTGAAAAAAAAAAAAAAAAAAAACATAGTCTTCAAGAAAAGCATAGCGTAGGAATAAATTGGCAAGTTTTCCACCGTAGGAATGAAGAAACTGAGTGAAAGAGGGTGTGGAGTGCTTCAACTTACTTGTTTTACCCTTGTGAAATATTTTGATGAGCTTGGAGACCTTCTGCAACTCTTTAGAATCCTTTTAAGACAAAGTGTAGCTCCTCTGCAAAAAACAAAGCGCAAAGACATAAGGAAAAGCACAACGCTAGAAGGAAAAGCATAGTGCTAGAAGGAAAAGCGCAGCGTGAGAAGGAAAAGCAGAACGTGATATTGCAGACCACTTTTGGATGCCTTATTTAACTCCAAATTGATCTCATGATTGTTCATTATTAATCTCTCTCCGTCTGCTACACAATGGACCCCTCAAGCACTAAAAATGATCAAGTATAGCCCCTCAAAAATCAATTATCCCAAGACTGGTAAAAAAAACGCAGCATGGCCGAGGAGAATCACAACATGAGATTGCAGAGAAATTTTGGAGGACTTATTGAACTCCAAATTGAGCTCATGATATGTCATTGTAAATATCTCCATGTCTAATTATCATGTGACTCATCAAGCAGGTCATTTGGACACTCAATGACAGAGAAAATGCATTTTCCCAAGAGTACTACAAAAGTATAACAGCTTCTCCTGTAGCAACTATATTTTGTGCATTTATCCCAAATCATAACACTTGTGTATAAATTGAAGGATTTTTTTTTCCTTGTTATATTTTTGACAAAATCCTCTCTCATTTTTGTCAAATTCATCTCCATTTGGTCAGAAACATACTTTGAAGCATAATTGTTCCTATGCGCAACAAATAACTTCTTGATGAGTTTGTGAGGCATTGATATCTTTGATCTTAGATGGCTCAAATCTTGAGGCATGTCCTCCATTATTATATTTCTTCTTGTTAGTGTATTTGGTATCTGCTTCCATGGCAAAATCCTATCTTACTAGGAGGAAAAATTAGGGTTTTCTGTTGGGAAAACAATAAATTTTGGGGTAGTTTTGGTGACCTTGAAACCATAATGACCTAAAAGATACATTGAACTGAATGAAATCATGATGGTGATGACTGAAATGATGATGATAATCTTTGAATGATGGTGCACTCATTTGAGTGATGAGAGTGAACGACACGTAAAATTCTTGATAGGGTGAAAATAACGTTGGACACACTAGCTAGTGACCAAATTTTTATTTGAATATTCTTTGAAATGAAATTTTTTTGACTTGAAACCCTAAGAAAACCTTATAAGAGAATATTTGATCACTAGTGATAGGCTGAAAATACTGAGACTAAAACTCATACCACCTACGAAAGCCAGTGTATGCCTACTCCAGGGTATTCCTCCCAAAAAAGCACCCTTTCAGAAGAGAACCATCCGCTTTCAATGGTAAACTAGAGAGAACCCAAAGGCATGCAATAATGAAACCAACTAGATGGATTAGAGCATATGAGATTGAGAATGAGGAGTTTTAAATAATTTTTGATTCAAATGGGGAGGCTAGGTTCGATGATCCATATTTCTTGAACACCTATGTTGAGAAATTTCCCATTGGGATGAAAAGGAAATTTGTATTTTATGAGGTCCCATATTGGGAGCATCTTAAGATTGCACACTTAGTATATCCGTGCACATATTTAATTATGTTTATTCTTCTTTATGGAGGCACATATCATCGAAAGAAAGTATTTGACTTCTCAAGGGTATTCCTCCCAAAAGAACACCCTTACAGAAGAGAAACATCCACTTTCAATGGTAAACCAGAGAGAAACCAAAGGCATGAAATAATGACACCAGTTGGATGGCTTAGAGCATATGAGGTTGAGAAGGAGAAGGAGTTTGCAAAAATATTCGATTCAAATGGGGAGCATATGTTTGAGGATCCATATTTCTTCGACAACTATGTTGAGAAATTTCCCATTGTGATGAAAATGAAATTTGTCTTTTATGAGCTCCAATATTTGGAGCATCTTAAGATTTCCCACTTACTATATCCCATGCAAATATTTAAAAAGAAACGTTGGTTGTTAGGAGAGATATTGTTTCTTCAAAAATTAAAAATAAACATTGGCTAAGATAAGAAACTAGAGGACAGGTTGGCCCCACTTGATATTTAAAAGAAGGTGATGTCCCATGGATTTAAAAATAAAGATGATATTTATTTGGAAAAGGAAGTTGTAATGAATGTGAGGGTCTTCACTACGATGCTGCTTCACTAAGGATGACCATTTTTTAGGGTTGAAATCGCATGACTACTTGAACCTTCCAAGAGTAATTATGTCAAAAAGATGATTTTTGTTTTTCAATTTTTATGTGATGGGATATTTTATAATTATTATTTTTATAATGTAATATTTACTATGCAGTGCCATTATCCTCTACTCGTGCGCGTGTGTGAACCATGATTTCCCCTAAGACCTACGACATTCCATATATAAATTATCTGCATATGTACGCTAGTTCACATCAAAGGAGATTCATATGTATAGCATTCCATGGTGGCGTCAAGAGATAACTAAGATTGTTTGTATGTTTGAGAAGGAATTGTCGACGAGTTTCATGGACTTGCAACTTCATCTTCTAATTCACCTAGTAGATGAGGTTGAATTAGTTGGGTTCATTTCTTGTCGTTGGATGTTCTTCTTAGAGAGGTACATGAAGAAATTTAAAGATTTTGTTCGACAAAGGGCATAACCCGAGGGGTCTATGGCGTAGGGGTATATATCGTATGAGTCTTTCTATTATGCCAATGAGTAAATCAAGCATATTGACAACACACCAGATGCAGCGATTAGGGACGACGAAAGGGATGAATACAAAAGAGAAGGGAGCTTCTTGAAACGAATGAAAATATATACATGATAAAGAGTAAGTGCAAGCTTATTATTTGTCAAATTACTACACAATTCACACTGAACTTCATAAATGCATATTTTGAGCTCATACGTACTATGTGTGTGTGTGTGTGTGTGTGTTGGTTTGATTTCATCAACAAATTCAGAAATTGAAGCCTTCAACAAATTCATTCTTTACAATATGGAAGATACACAACCGTGGGTCGCATTGTATGAAGAGAAGAGGAGGAAATGGGGTAGCGATAAGAAAGAATTCAAACAGTTAAATGGAAAAAGTGTGCCTTATCCCAATCATTTAAAATAAAATATGCCAATGACATGCCCTAACAGTTGGGTTGTTGATCAAGTCAGAGAGAAATACAATGCATCTAGTCGTTGCCCGCGTGCTGAAGAGGATGCGCTAAACATAGGGATTGGGTGCAACAACTTGATAATTATAATCCATTTCTGTATAATTTTAACTTCATATTGCACCTTTGATATATATATATATATATATATATATTTAATTATGTTCGAGTTATTAGACACATGACTATGTGATTTTTCTCTTTTTTATAGGTGCATTTGTTTCGATTTATGTGGGCATATGGAAATCATTTTTGCACGGAGGATGCTAATGATGGATGCATGACACAAGACTGTGGAGTGGAAGTCAAGTTTGACCAATCTAGTCGTGCTAGTCACCGTGATCAAAACCTAATGTAGGGAACATTAGGTTATGTTGGAAATATATAAGAGATCACTCAAGTGGTCTTAATTTCATTCCAATGTGTTATTTTTAGGTTCAAGTGGTGGGACAACTTTGATCAGAATAATGTGAAGGAATATCGCGATAGTGGGTGATATATATAAACTCTAGAAAGATGTGGCATGAAGCCAGGGAGCCTTATGTTTTCCCGAAACACTATAACCATGTGTTTTTTAACCCATATGTGTTAGATAAGGATTGGTGGTTTGTATTAAGACATGACCCTAGATAAAAATATGTTTTGAGAACAACAATGTTATCATGCCACGCATTGAGGAAGATAATCAGGGTGATGAAAATGGAGAGTGATATGTACTTGTGTTAATTCATCATTTATACTATTGTTGTATGTTTTTGTTTTCATTATTTCGCTAAGTATTTCTAATTGATGCTGCTCCCTCTGCTGACGTCTTTGCCACACGATTGACATATAAAATACATCAAACTCATATATAAAATACATTATTTTTTATTTTTTTATTAAATGAAAAATGTATTTATTAATATAGAAACATAAATTTCAATTTAAAAAAAAAAAACATTATCGGTGCACCAAAAACACAGTCATGCAC
Organism: Pinus albicaulis; assembly: GCA_034641835.2. NCBI lineage: Eukaryota > Viridiplantae > Streptophyta > Pinopsida > Pinales > Pinaceae > Pinus > Pinus albicaulis. The sequence continues at coordinate 347,774,282 of CM076573.1, read as the reverse complement.
CGGCTTCGGTGCTCTGTAAAACACAACTGCACTATAGACGGTGCACACATACCTATGACGTAGTGTTGTAAACTAAAAGGAGGTCTTATGAATGTATAAACTGTTTATTACGTATTTTTATGGACCATAAGAGAAACACATGGGATTACATGGATGCATGAGAAGTTTTGATTTTTTCTTCATGGATAATGGAACAATTTTGACTTTTATTTTCAATGGCAATTATAAATAAAAGTTGAATTAATAAATATTTTATGGCTAAGAATAACATGATAGATAATGAGATGGTGATTAAGAGACATTTGTTTGACCTTCAAATAGACTTGGTGATGCATTTTTTTCCCTATTTAGATTATGTAAAATAAATATCTATTTTTATGTATTAATAAGTAAATGATTTACAGTAGACATGTCTTTATAAGTTTGGTAATAATAAGTGATAAGGCTACATAAAAAGGTGTTGCGTGTGTTAAATTATTAAAATATTCTTTCTCAAAATGATCATTAAAGGTCACAATCCCAAGCCATATACATCATGTCATTGAAATTCATGAGCCTAAGACATATGCATCATGTCATTTGAAGGACATCAATTGTACAATACAAATGAGGCATGAAAGGCACACCTGCAAGTTTTCATGGTGTTTGGTGTGTGACTGATAAGACCCATGAAACCCTAATTTTATATCTTTTCTTCGTACGACAACCTTCTAATTTCACTCTTATTTTACCATTTGAACCAACAACGTTTAAAAAAGTATAAAATTTTCACAGTTCCATTTATGAAATCCATGGCGCCATGGAAGTTTGTAGCAGGAACCTCTGAGATCCAGGTAAGATACCTGGAGTGTGTATTGTAGGAAAAAAATTAGGTGTTTTCCCTCTCTTTGGCCTCCCGTGGCCGGACCATATTGTATGGGTCCACCATTTTCTCCTGCTCTTGTTGCTGCTCCCTTTGCTGACGTCTCTACTACATTATTGACATATAAAACACATCAGCCTCATACATAAAAATAATTTTTTTATTAAATGAAAAATGTATTTATTAATATGGAAACATAACTTTCAATTGAAAAAAAAATCATAGGTGTGACAAAAACACAGTGATGCAAATACAACCGCACCGTAGATGATGCGCACATACCTTTGACGCACCATTGTTGGTTCACAAAATTTAAATTTTCATAACAGTCATCACACGTATGCACTAGTGTGCACATATAAAATTTTCGCTCCAAGACAGAACATTCACATTATCGAATGCATTAATATAAAATATTATTTAGGCGACGTGTTGGGTAAATATGATAACATCGATGCGATTATAACATACCAAACACACCACATTTTTTATGGTGATTAAGAGGCATTTGTTTGAGTTGCAAATAGATTTGGTGATGCATTTTTGTATCATGTTTAGATTATGTAAAATAAATATCTATTTTTTATGTATTTGTAACTAAATTAAATTTAAAGTGGACATGTCTTTATCATTGTGAACATGGTGTAATATTAGCTAGGAGAAATGTGAAAAACATGAATTTTAGTGAATATCTCGTGATAATTTATTTTGTATTATTTAACTCATTTTTATTATTAAAAAGAGTTAAATTTAAACCAATACAATAGCAAATAAAGAACCAAAATAGCATAACATCATAATGTTATATCTTTATTACTAGAAAAAAGTTCACTTGCCTCTTTAAGGGAGAACTTCCAATAGAGCAAATCCCCAACAACAAGTAATTTGATCACAAACCTTATTTTACATCACTTTATCCTTATCTTTAAAGAGATCAATTTTTAATTTAAGTTGGTAAGAGTTGCTATAAATATTAAATTTAAATTGCTTGAAAATATCATAAGTTTAGTAATAAAATAAATTTTACAAAAATATAAATTTTTAAGTTGTATTATATCTAAATTAATTGCATGGAGGCACTCTACAACTCAATATGGGAGAGATGTTGTCACATAAAGTTACATTTAAAAATAATAAAATAATAATTGACATAACAAATTAAAAATAGTAATAAGAAAAGAAATTAATGTCGGCCATAATTACAATATTTCAATTTACACCTTAATCCTATATAACTTTATATAGAGATATAATGTAACCCAAAGTTAAAAAAAAAGAAAAAAAGAAAAAAAAAAAGCTTTTATTATGAGGAATAAATGTAATGAGTAAAAAAAATATAATTTACTTTTTACTACAAGGAAAAAATGTAATTTTTTTCACATGACAAAAAATAGTATTATTGATATTACATCATGTGTAATTCATTCTATGTTCCATTTACATGTGATATTTAAAATAAAAATATATATATAACAAAAAATATTTTACTCACAACCATAAGAAAAATATTTCAATGTCCATATTAAAAACATAAATTTATAGATATTTTATATAGAGAAAAATAAAGTAATTTAAATTGAAAATTTTCTTATATTTTCACTTAGTGAGAAAGATTGAGAGAATTCTTATTCCATTAATAATTTCTTTCTAATTCAATGTATGAGGGATATCAGTAAAATTTTCAATGTTTAATATGGATTTGATATGTAATATTAATTTAGAAAATATTAATAATAAAAATAATTAAATGTATACATACAGGAAAAAAATGAGGGGGCATATTTTAACATTTTAATACGAATTATAAATAAAATATTTCAATTGTAAAATCTCTTTCGGTAATAATCACATATAATAGAACATTGTCGACGCGTTTCAAACCAACCAGTGTGGTTCATCATCAGGACTAGGTGAGAGGTCAGATCAAATCAATAAGCTTAAATAAATGTAGAGATGGTTAAACTAGCCGTTTAGAAAATGGCTAGTTTGACTTTTTAATAATTTATAATGTTTCTAATTAGTAACAGCTAGTTCCCTCCTACTATTAAACCATTTAATAAATTTATTCACTTAGTTAATAGATTAATAAACTTATTAGTTATATTTATTTATTTATTTATTTTTTTATATTAATTTTATTTATTAATTAAAGCGAGAGGCTAAAGAAAAAAATAACTAAAGAATAAATAAATAAATAAATGAATGAATATAAAATTAAAAATAAAATATCAAACTTTCAAAAAAATAAAACATAAAAAGAAAAAATAAATAAATACATATAAATATAAATATAAATATAAATTAATTAAAAAAAGGGCAAAAATAAAAGATAATCAGGAACATAAGGCAGGTATCCAACACCTGTTGATGTTCCAACCATCATCTCTGTTGAGATTAAGGGGTCTTTTTTCGATTTCTAAGGCCTATCTTAACTTCCGATGATGGAAATGGTCAATCCTAGCAATGACCTTCGCCTCTTCAATGCAAATATGATGGTTAGTCTTTTCTGCATGTTCAGCTAGGGCAGACGAGCGGGATCTTCCATGCTTAATGTCAGCAGCATGTTCAGAAATTATTTGATTTATAGATCGACCAGTTTCACCAATGTAAGGCGTCCCACAAGAACAAGGAATGATGTAGACACCTTTCCCATCCCTAGGGTCAATCGAGTCTTTAACCGATTTGAGAGAGCTACGAATCGTGTTAAGGGGCTTGAAATACGAAGACACCCTATGCTTCCTAAGGACCCTCGCAATTTTATCAGTGGTTCCTTGAATGAACGGAAGACGCACACTGCGGGACACTTGACTAGGGTCTTTATTCTTTTTAGTTAGAGGACCTTTTGCTGCTTTAAGAAAAGCTTTAAGGCCTTGCAATCTACTATAACCATTTTTACAAAAGACACTTAACAGATGAGACTTTTCCCCTTCAAGGTGAGACTCATTAGAGATCCTCAATGCCCTTGTGGCCAAGGTGTTTAGGACACCTAATTTTTGAGCAGGGAAATGGTGCAAACTAGCATGAAGGTATTGCTCAGTATAAGTTTTCTTTCGAAAAACTTGATGGGAGAAAGAGCCATCATCTTTTTTAGAAATAAGAACGTCAAGGAAGGGAATGCTTCCATCTATTTCATGTTCCATGGTGAATTTTATGGAGCGTGATTGATCATTAAGGTGACGGAAGAAAATATCTAACTTATCTTTGCCATGCGGCCACACAACACAAGTATCATCTACAAACCTCTTCCAAAGCTTTGGTTGGAAAAGTGCCGAGGAAAGAGCCTTGGATTCAAAGTCTTCCATAAACAAATTAGCAACAATCAGGGAAAGGGGGGAACCCATGGCAACACCACAAGTTTTCTCATAGAATTCGCCTTCAAAACTGAAGAAAGTGGAGGTTAAGCAGATCCCAACTAAATGGGCCGTATCAGGATCAGTAATGCGATTAATGAAATCAATAGCCTCTTTTAAGGGGATATTGGTGTAAAGAGAAATGACATCAAAACTGACAAACCTGTCCTCAGGATCCAATCTAATGCCCTTCAACTCATTAACGAAAGAAGCAGAATCTTTAACAAATGAGTCTGTACGACCTACAAGAGGCCTCAGTTTATGGGCTAAATATTTGGCTAGAAGGTAAGTCGGACCACCAATGGTATTAACAATGGGACGAATGGGGGCACCATCCTTATGGATTTTAGGAAGACCATATATTCTTGGAGTAAGAGGATTGCTCTCAATCCACCTCTTACTCAGAGAGCCCAAGGAGCTACTGGATTTAATAGCATCATTGACAACCTTGGAGATATTTTTTAAGGGATTTTTAGGAAGTTTCCTATAACTCCCACTATTCTCCAAATGATCTAACATCTTCATCCTATAATCCTCCTTGTTAAGGATGACAACCACACCACCTTTTTCAGCTTTAAGAACAACAATATACTTATTATTGTTTAAGGATTTTAGAGCTTCAAACTCAGGCTTGCTCAAGTTGCTCTTGGGTGGCTTGGCTTTTTTTAAGATAACCGCACAATATTGCCTAATGATGTCCTTGGAAGAATCCGGCAAGTCTCTAATAGATGGAAGCATTCCCTTCCTTGACATTCTTATTTCTAAAAAAGATGATGGCTCTTTATCCCATCAAGTTTTTCGAAAGAAAACTCATACTGAGCAATACCTTCACGCTAGTTCACACCATTTCCCTGCTAAAAAATTAGGTGTCCTAAACACCTTGGCCACAAGGGCGTTGAGGATCTCTGATGAGTCTCACCTTGAAGGGGAAAAGTCTCGTCTGTCAAGTGTCTTTCTTAGAAATGGTTATAGTAGATCGCAAGGCCTTCAAGCTTTTCTTAAAGCAGCAAAAGGTCCTCTATCTGAAAAGAATAAAGACCCTAGTCAATGGTCCCACAGTGTACGTCTTCCATTCATTCTAGGAACCACTGATAAAATTGCGGGGTCCTTAGGAAGCATAGGGTGTCTTCGTTTTTCAAGCCCCTTAACACGATTCGCAGCTCTCTCAAATCGGTTAAAGACCCGATTGACCCTAGGGATGGGAAAGGTGTCTACATCATTCCTTGTTCCTGTGGGAGGCCTTACATTGGTGAAACTGGTCGATCTATAAATCAAAGAATTTCTGAACATGCTGCTGACATTAAGCATGGAAGATCCCGCTCGTCTACCCTAGCTGAACATGCAGAAAAGACTAACCATCATATTTGCATTGAAAAGGCGAAGTTCATTTCTAGGATTGACCATTTCCATCATCGTAAGTTAAGAGAGGCCTTAGAAATCGAAAAAAAACCCCTTAATCTCAACAGAGATGATGGTTGGAACATCAGCAGGTGTTGGATACCTGCCTTATGTGCCTGATTTCTTTAATTTTGCCTTCTTCTTTTTTTTAATTAATTTATATTTATATTTATATTTATTTATTTATTTTTTCTTTTTATGTTTTATTTTTTTGAAAGTTTGATATTTTATTTTTAATTTTATATTCATTTATTCATTTAATTTAATTTATTTTTTATTATTTTTTATTTTGCTATTTTTATTTTTATTTTATTTATTTTATTTTATTTTATTTTTATTTATTTATTTGTTATTTATTTATTTATTTATTCTTTAGTTATTTTTTTCTTTAGCCTTTCACTTTAATTAATAAATAAAATTGATATAAAAAAATAAAAATAAATAAATAAATATAACTAATAAGTTTATTAATCTATTAACTAAGTGAATAAATTTATTAAATGGTTTAATAGTAGGAGGGAACTAACGATTACTAATTAAAAACATTATAAATTATTAAAAAGTCAAACTAGCTGTTTTCTAAACGGCTAGTTTAACCATCTCTACATCTATTTAAAGCTTATTGATTTGATACGATCCTACTAAGTACGATGATGAACCACACTTTGGTTGGTTCGAAACACGTCGACAATGTTCTATTATATGTGATTATTACCGAAAGAGATTTTACAATTTTATATGGATCACAGAAGCATAGATTCTAAAAATATTTCAATGTCAACTACATATATATTAATGTAGGAGCTCCCTATATCCACCAAGCATCCAGAGAGATCAAATCTCTTTTCACTTAAAAATATGTTTGCATCTCAAGAGATTTGATCCCTCTCAACGCATACTAGATCCAGAGTTAAGATGGATCTAGTTTGTAGGTTGTAAAAAAATTCAAACTTGAGTTTTTTAGATTCAACAATAAATTGAATTTTATAAACCAATATTGAATTAGTTAAATTGTATTTTTGAATAATTTTTTATTAATAATATTTTATATTAAAAATTGAACGAGTTACACATTTTCATGTTTTTAAGAACCAAGTAAATTATTTTAACTTTAATTATTTTATCGTTGTGAGTGTTGAAATATTTTACTAATTAAGTTAGATTGAATATCAATGAACTATATAAGCATTAGAAAATTATTTATTGTAATTTTTAAATCATAGATTCAACCATACTAAACTTTGTAATTTATAAAAATATCTTTGCATTTTTTTAAAAGTAAGTCGTTTTACATGCAATTTCACATATAAAAGTTTGATATAAATTCACCAATACATAATATATAATACACATTATTTCATAAAAATAAGCACCATGATGATAATCATCTAACAAACATAAACATCATCTAAGATATACATTTGAATTCACTACTATCATCTAATTATATACACTTTTAGTAGCACATATAAACATCATTAGCTAGCACACAATCTAATAATCTAACAATGCATCATCATCGTGATCACATCTAACAAAACACAAAGATTGTACTCTACAATTATCACCACACACATCCTCAAATTAATATAAATTTATTGCCAAATAACAGTTATCATGTACACATCTATATGAAAGCACATTAAATGAACATATCTAACATGACCTAAAAATATAAACATCAACACCAACATATAAATTAAGTACATAAAGATGAAAAAAATGCACCATATATAAGTGCAATGCAACCTGGTCTGTTGTAGAAGATGATGGATGGTAAACTACTTCCTGATCAAGTACATCTGTCGAACTTAGCTAAGGAGGAGGACTAAGAGGTGGTTGGTTTGCAATAGAAGGACATGGTTGGTCTACAAGGGAAGGTGGTCGGTATGCTCTGTCAGGAGAAACATATGGCACATCCTATAGCTATGGAATCTTGATATCAATAGGTAACTGGTGAGAAAGTGTACTACTAGAAGGATCACCAACACCCTGATGACCATGATCCGATGGGGTGGCACCACTAGAATCATCATCATCATTATCATGATCATAATCCTCATTATCATCATGACCACCCTCATCTGATGGATGTGATGCTGCATGATTCCCTGCATCCCCATTGCTACCAGTAAAGTACTAGCTCTGATGAAATTATGCATAAGAGACATCAAATCCCGCAAACAGGTCCTATAGAGATCCACAAACATCAGATCTGTGCTGATATATAAATTCCTCGTAGGGCAGACTCACTACCAAACCAAAACTATGGCCAATCTACCACAGTAGTCCATCCGAAATCGCATAGCATTCCTTCGCCACCAGACACTCGCACCCCCCGAGGATGTGCCTCACCCTCACCCTCTTGGGCTTTGCCCATCTCCTCATCTCCTCCATCTGACAGTAGGGGAGGAGGCGTGTCCCCATCATCTGAGCCGATGTATACAAAATATATAGTACACAAAAATAATTAGATAATTTCATTAAACAAGTTAATAAAACAAGTTAAGGAACGTGATAGAATAACTTTTATTCTAATTCGTTAAAACAAGAAAATGAAACTAGATTAATTTAAATAAAATACTAATATTACCTCTATCATCTGGAGGCTAAGCCACTATGAAGAAGATGTTGGGACACCCTCTCCAAAAAATATCGCATACGAATACACCAACATGACAAACACATGGTCATACACACTGGACAATAGCTCCAATGCCTTGTTTGAAATATTGGCAAAAAACTCTAGCATGCCCCTCTTGGGCATCATCTGCACCCACATGCGCATCCGGACCTTAATGATTAACCTAGGATGGTGATGATAAAATGTAGGCGTTGTCTCTAGAAACCTCTCAAAAAATAAAAAATAAAAATCTTGGAAGAAAAATGGAAGGTCTCCCTCCCTTGTCTCGACAACACACATCTATCAAAAGCCATGCAAAACTGCCTCAAAAAAATGGCAGACCATATGATGCAACGTGGCACTTGAATCAAAGAATCAACATAATACAGGAGATGGAAAATAATGTGTTTCCCATCACCAAAAGAATTTTAAATGGTGTTAAGTAATAAAGAGAGGCACCTAGCCTCCTATATAGGAAAAGAAGAAATTCGTAGTTGTCCACCACAAACCTGAAAATCTAATGGACAGACCACACGAGGCTCGACATATCTCAGAGTATATGCAATATGAATCTTAGGTGAAACACCATGGGGGACATAAGGGAACTAGGGAAAATCATTCCCTCTCCTGGATAGGCCAGTGATAAAGTATATATCCTCCTCCATGGGCCTATACCACAACTCAAGGGCGACACAGAAAAGCTATTGCTGGACATTCCATTGACGGATCAGATGTGCCAATAAGACTAAGTGTACCTTCATGGATGTACCCTAATCATAGTACTTGAGGAGGCCTACATTCATCAAGAGCACTTGGGTCGCTACAGTAATAAGGTGAGGGTATAAATCCCTCTCCCTGTCTCTGGCTTGCCATGGTAAGACCATTTTGTATGGTTCCACCTGCTGCTCTTATTCCCACTGCTACTCGCTCTGCTGATATATCTACTACATGATTGACATAAAAAATACATCAACCTCATACATAAAATACAATTTTTTTGTTAAATGAAACATGTATTTATAACTATGGAAACATAAATTTCAACGTAATTTTTTTTTAACCAGTGCACTCAAAACACAGTCATGCACCAGAGTCGATGCACTTTAAAATATAATCACACCGATAATGGTGCACACATAAGTATAACGTGCCGCAGGTGTTTCAGAAATTTAAATTTTCATAGTGGTGCGACATACTTGTGCACTGGTGCGCACGTATAACTTGTTGGCACTGGTATGGTATGTTCAGGTTATCGAAAGCACCGAGCTATAGGAATATTTTTAAATATTTATTTGTGGTGAGTTTGGTAAATATAATCACACCTAGAGTGACACACCAACACACAATTTTTTGTATCTTTATCGGTGCGTTTATATTTACAAAACACACCAACACAACGGTGATGCATTATGTTCACGCACCAAAACGCAGTGTACCCTATAAATTTAAAGGGTGCATCACTTCCATTCAGTGCGAACCGAACATATCGAGCACACCGCGCATCAAATTTTTTGTTTGTTTGCAAAAAAAAGGAGAAATTCAACCTAATTTGAAATTCTAATTCATTAAAAACTTAAATTAGAAATAAACATAGAGATTACCTGGACATATTGTCATCAGGGAGGAATTGTGGACACAGTGGAGAAAAACACATTTTCACACCGTTTGAAAAAATTGGAAACTCAAATAGTGAGCATGGTACTGAAAGGTGGTGAGCAAGAGAAGCACTAACGTCAGGGCGCTTTCACATGGAAAGAGTGTCATCTGTGCTTCAAATTTGTCTTCGCATTGTAGATGGTAAAAAATGAAAATTACAATTGGGAGGGGTTTTTCCATTTAACCCTCCTCTAGGATGTTGGACATTGGATAAAACAACTCTCCCCATGTGTTTTGTGACATGGACTAACCGCCTCTCGTGGATCCTTATCTTTGGCGATGCGATCGTTGACTAACAACTATGGGTTTTATTCTAATGACAATTGTGATTCCCAACAAGTGGTATCAGAGCATAGGTCACGAGTTCTATACACACCCAACTCGCGTTGGGGGGATATTGTTGGACATTGGATAAACCAACGCTCCCCATGTGTTTCGTGACATGGACTAACCGCTTCTCGTTGATCCTTATCTCTGGCGATGAAATCATTGACTAACACCTTCAAGTTTTGGTCTAACAACAATTGTGATTCCCAACATGGTGTGTGTCGCAAAACGCACCGGCGTGGGCTATATCCAAAAGCACCGTGTTTTTTATTTATTTATTTAAAATTATCGCAAAGCTTTATCGAGTCGCAGCAGGGATTTACATTACTGGTAACACACCGGTGTTGTGGTTTTACAATAGGACCGATATTTTTTTATAAATTAGAAATTTTCTATCAATACAGTTCATAAGATGCCCCGAGGCATTGTTATATGTTTACTGCACTGAAAAGTCATTTTCGAATAGCACCAATACATTTTACTATATGAAGGAGTCTTTTTTCCAGTGAATATTCAAACACCGGTGCATTTGGGTATTTAGCGCATTGTGGTTTTTTATTTTTCAAAAAAAAATTCTACGGTGCACCATGTTATATGTAGCTCTTGTGCGTGTATGGATAATAAAGCACTAGTGTGCTTGAATAATTTAGGTGCACCATCAAATAAACATTCATTCGCCCACCCACCTCCACTAGTGACCTCCACTACAAATAGATTTTTGGGCTATTTTTATAGTGGTCTCTGAAAAAACCTCCACTAGAAGGTGTTTTCCTTGTAGTGTATCTTGTGTTCATTACCTTTTGTGATCTTCATGTTTATATTTTGTTAATCGTTTGGTGAAGAGAACATAATAAAATTAATAAGAATCCAACACATATTCACAACCAATTATCAAGTAATTGAAATCAACTCTAATTTGTTTCGCTATTAATTTCTCTACATGGTATCAGAGCCAGATTAGGAGAAGACAACTCGAAGATCACTCTTGTTGGCATAGTTGAAGAAATTTATACAATAATCATCTAAGTTACTTTGGAGGACATCATTTGCAAAGGGTATAAGGAAGAAGAATCAAATACCATCATTCATCTTGAAGGAAGAATACGACATCAAATATCCATCTCTATCTTTATCATTGAAGGATCTTGGTTACTCATCACCATGTTGAAGAAGATCATCATCTTACCAATATCCCTCTCTTGAAATTACTTTGATCATCACTCATTTTGGAAGAAATCTCTTAAGATATTTAGAAGCATCAAGATTCTTGGGAACATCATCTAAATTCTTGGAATCACCATTGAAGCAGTGTGAAGTTACTATTGTACCAGCCACCCTAGAAGTCATCATTCAAGGACATCTTTAAAGACCCTTGGAATCATCAATTTTTTTTGGAGCATCCAGATATTTGATGGCTTCATCTTCATTAAATAATCTCACTCTTTTGAAAATTAATTACTTTACTTCACTCCATGTATCAATCTTCAAATCAAATGACTTCATTTTGTAAGGAAGGAAACAAAATCAATAAGTCATCAAAATTACAAGCATGGAAGAAGAGAATTGAATTGGTTCTCATAGAAAAAGAAGCCATGGATCACGTTCTAGGAAAATTTACAAAACCAAATAAGTATAAGACTCAATAATTAGGCAAGTACAATAAATGTGAATTTTGGGCTCAAATAATTCTCATTGAGTCCATCAAATATCATCTTATCCCCTTTTTTTCATATTTGGGCACATATAAAGGAATCTATGACACATTGGTAAAACTATATGAAAATGGTACCACATGTCAGAAAATATCATTAAGTAATCAACTTTACAAAACAAGGTTGTCGAAAGATGAAGACTTGGCCTCATATCTTATAAAAATATCACAATTGAAAGGTCACCAACTACAAGGGCTTTGAGAAGTCATATTTGACTCTGAATTAACTACTTGTGTTCTCAATGCTCTACCTTTAGATTTATTTAGTTTTGTGACTAACATATATTCAAGAAAGGACACTCCAAGCTTTGATGAGCTATAGGCTTTGTGTATTCTAGAAGAAACAAGATTGAAAGCCAAGGATGACACTGAACCCAACAATGAAAAGTCTCAAGATTTTGTTGCTAGATCAAAGAAGAAGTTTGGAAACTTTGGAAGATTTTAACCTCACCGAAAATACAAAAATAAAAACATCAATCAACCATGTGGAGGCCAAGACATGTACAAAGTACAATACTTTAGATGTGATGAATATGTATGTTTTAAAAGATATTGTCTGAAGGATCCTCAAAACAGGAAGAACAATAAGAGGAAGGAAAGAAGTGGATCTCACACTGCTGAAGAAAATTAAGAACCTGAAAAGAAACCAAATATTGAAGACCATAAAGATCTTTATTATTGAAGAAATATACTTCTACCTGGTCTACTAGAAGTTTGTTTTCTCTTTTACTAGAATATGATAGTTAGAGTAGCATATGCAGTTACATTTGTAGAAGAGTCTTGTATTTTACAAAATATGGCATCATGGAAGGAAGCATATATCATTGGAAGAATAAGATTCTACATAGTTAGTTGCATTTTATTGGAATGAGTCATCTAAAGCAAGGATAGAAGGATTTGTACCATCTAGCACCTCACAATTCATGAAACAACTACATGACATCATGTTGACAGTAATTTAGCAGAAAAGGATCGCAAGGATCCCTGACAGTAACAAAACCATCATTATAGAAATTTCTTTAGTGTATGGAAGAATCATATTGCCATGGCTGGATTATATTCCACTAGAAGATTACAGAGTAAGTATCAAAAGAATTATAGAAGTTTGAAAGTATAAATATAGTCGAGAAGCAGCATGGAGGCATAATTCGAGTATTTATCATCCTAAGGAAGGAATATCATTATAGATATCATCCTCAAAGAATGTTAAAGAAGCAGTTCTTTCTAAAGGAAGTCAACTAGATGGATATATGGAAATAAGGGGTATGCATATCTTTATAAAACTAGCTCCTCATTAGAAAGTAGATTCATATCTTAAAATATTATTGAAGGAAGAGATGGATGCTTAAATATATTTGGAAGCAAAAGTATGATATGTCTTGATTATAATGGAAAATTAAGGACTCTTCCATATGGTTATTCGATATATAGTAGCATGATAGATGGGAAGAACACATGGTTATATTGAGCAACATCCGATATGGTCTCTTGAAGAACATAATAAAGATAGTGTTGAAAACTTTAGAGGGAGTTAGAAGCAAGAAGTGGCTTGAAGGAACCTGCAATTTGAAATTTGAAGTAGCTTCACTTGTTTTGGATTTTTTTTGGGATATGATCTGCCAACTTCGAGGAAGAATACATAGTAGAAGTGTGTATATTATAAAGGTATAAAAGGAAATAATTTGATATGGAAGTCATGAGATAGTTTGTTGGTCACTTGATGGTATGTTTATCTAGAATTTCACTTTCCCCAAGACGAATAGAGGAATCCATAATTAGATATACATTGATTGGTTTGGCGGATACTATTTATAAAAATGATACTACTGATGGATAGTGGAAAGTGCTATAATTTCTTAAAAGGATGATGGCAAGAACCCTGTAGAAAATATAGATTGTGAAAGAGTTTGGCTCCATAAAATGATTGACATCTAGGAAGGTTGAAGCTCAGATATGATGTGATGAAAGATAGGATCCTTGCATCTGAGAATAGATATCCATAGAAGAACATGCAAATGATGATTGAGACAAGTTAAGGCTTGTGGTTATGTCCCCCTAATTGAGACAGAGTGATGGTGGACACCGTATTATCCATGTGTCATGCACTAGGCCATGACTAACAAACATAATTATAGTGAAGGAACTGGTAGGGAGAATGGAGGATTGGATAAGCATCTAGGACAAATAGTCCTTCAAGATTTAGAATCCAATATAGGAAGTAGTCCAGTGGACTGATACTCTTTGAGGATAGGACAAGGCATCCAAGATAAGAGTAGTCAAAGAGGACAAATATTATTTGAGGATTGGGAATCCATGATAAGAATAGTACTATAAGGACATACCTGGTGAACATCTGGATGGGTTATGTGCCTTAAGAGGCATTGGTTGTGGTGTCCAAATGTATGCCTCCCAACATTGTGCTCTAATCTAATGGAGAGTTAGAGCTTGTTAGTTAAGCCTTGCTATCTTGCTAATTGACAATGTTGGTTATGATGTTGATACTTGATGATGGCTTATCAATTCGAACTCTTCTTATTAGAATATTTCAATTTGAGAGTATCCTTGTATCGTGGTGTGTAATTATGAATACATCCCTAGTTAAGAGGGAGATTTGGAAAATGCAACTAGGTTCATTATTATTAATTGTCATTGTACTCGTATAATCTTGTATTTCACAAAAAAAACAAAAGAAGAAAAAAATTATTATTATTATTATTATTTCACTAGTCAAGCAAATTTTATTATTATTATTTCACTAGTCAAGCATGTTCTTCATGTTTCTAAGGTTTATTGAGTCAAAATAATATTTTTCATGAGTCAATCTATTATACTTAAGTCAAGTCCCATCTGGAATTTTGAAAGAAAGAGGAAAATTAATTTTATTTGAGTCAAAATAGTCAATTTTGTCCCCACAAGACAAAGTTGGCCCTGGAAGGGACCTATTCGACCTCCTGGATGTGCATAAATACAATGCAAATCAACCTCATTTGGATTATCATTAACAACTTCGATTTTTGTGCCAAGAAGAGACAGAAATTAACGAGAAAGTCAAGTAAGAAGAGCGGAGGTCAAAGGAGAGAGAGTGAATTTCAAAGGAGAGATAATATGCCACATGTGTGAAATTTTTGCCCTAATTTTGGTCACATGTGTGAAGGTTTAAGTTTGTTGCAAGGTTCGAAATTTTTCAGAAGTGTTGCAAGTTCAAAATTCAGAGTTTGACCAAGATTTGAAGAGCTTTGACCATTATTGACTTAGTTGAAGAGGGTTTGAAGGAGGGATGACTTGGGTCTTGTGGAAGCTCTTGGTCTTGGTTTTTAGGTCTTAGATTTCTCACTTTGATCAGATTCTATAAGAATATAAGTTGACTGGGTTTTCCCCCTTATGTGGTTTTTCACTGGCTTGGAGTTTGTAACTAGTGTTAATTGTAGTTTTTGATCTTCACGTTTATATTTGTTGAAAAGTGTAACTAGGTCAGTCTTCATGTTGACTATGTAATTATGTATTTATTCAAAGAAGATGTCAAAGATAATAAAATGCATTTTTGGTGTACTTTCTTCATGGGTTTCATGAGCAATATTTTATTATGTAGATAGCCTTCTTCTTAATGTCTATTAGGTTTATGTCTTCTAGGAAAAAATATAATTAGGGGTCATATTCATGAAGGATTTAGTTTAGGTATTTGTGCATCAAAGACCTTGAAGAAGCTCTCAAACAACCATCATACAATGTTGAAGCCAAGCTCATAATATAGTGAAGACAATCACTCATCATTTCTAAAGAAACTCCTCTCAAATTATTGAATAAATTATAGACATGTCGGTCTACATAAGTCGGCCTAAACCTACAGTTGATGGTCGGCCTAAAAATTAAGATCAGTTCACTATATATATAAGACATGACTGCGGATCATTCGTAGAAAAAGTAATACAGACAAGTCTAAATATAATTCAGGAATAAATTACGTATATCTCTAAGGAATAAAGTGTGGTTTTAAAACAGGAACAACTACAGATGCAATATAGGAACAAGGTGCATATCTGAGATAGAAGCAAGTGTGGATGTAATACAGGAACACGATGCGGATTTAAAAAAAAGATCAAATACGGTCATCACAGCAGATAATACAGAAGAAAGCATTGCGGATATCACTGCAGAAAAAGTGGAAGATGGTATTACGGATATCTCTGTAGAGGATACAAAATTATATCAGAAGAAATTATGAGTTAGGCTTCAGAAAATTTTTCCAATTCATCTAGGTCAAAGAATGCAGATATATATATATATATATACTGCAACATAAATCTACAGGGAGACATTGTGTACATATACTAGTTTGCAGTGAGAATACATTTCATACTACAATGCGGACATAGGGAACTATATAAGTGTGAATAGAATAGTAAATAAGAAAAGGGTATATATACGGATAAGTGCAACACAACATATGAATGCATATAAGTGTATAGAAGACTTCAGAAACCTATTGCAAGATAAGTAGCTGATATAATTTATTAAGGGTTGTGATAACAAGATCGAAGACGCTGAATCAAGGTATTGGAAGCACAACTAGGTCAAAGGTCTAAGTCTGGGTCATGGTACTTGTCATTTGAAGGTCTATAAGAAAAATTATTTGTGGGTTTTCCTCTCCAAGAGGGAGAGTTTTTTCCCTGGCTCTAGGAGCCTAACTTTTGTGTCTTGTGCATTTTGATAATTGACTTGATGAAAGATTAACTAACTTAAAAGAAGAAGAAGACTTAAGTATCACAGGTAAGGTCACAAGTAATTATCAAGAAGAGAACTTGTAGTAATCTCCAGCCCTTCAAATTTTCAACATGGTATCAGAGCTAAGGTGCTACAAAGGGGATAGAGGCACGTGCTCAAGGATCGGATTTCATGGCAGGCATCAAAGCAAGGTGAAATATTGAAGAATCAAAACCAAAGAAGGAAGTCTACACATCAGTTAGGATCTTTGTATTAATCAACAATATTGGATCACAATATACAAAGCAAGGATTTGATTAGAAGAAAGGGCAGGATTCCACAGTGAAATAAATAAGACAGTTTGGCATTAAAGGCAGTATTATAGTACCATGTTAAATGTGCCAGCAGTTCATTGCCATCTCAAAGTATTGCCATCAAAAGCTTCAAGGCAAGTTACATATCATCCTTGATCTTTCAAGGAAGCAACAAAACATCTGCATCAATCACCATTCAAAGGAAGCTTCAACCATCTTCAAAGCAATCAAGCTGATAGAAGAAGAAAAGAATCTACTCAAGTAAGTATATCTATGACTTCATATGAATCTATTAAAATGTCTTCTTTGCAAAGAAAGAAACAAACTAGTTAGGTTTTCAAACTTTCCTGCATAGAAGACAAGGACAAATGAAGTCATGACAAAATTCATGAAGGGAGATATAAGAGCCTAAAGGATTCTTACAAAATCCATAAAAGACTCCATCATCTCCAATCTACAAAATCTAGAATAATCAAAATGAATATATGATAAATTGGTGGAGCTATTCTTTGTACTGCATGAGAAGCAATATCTCTGATCAACTGCAAGAACTAGGAGAAGTAATGTTTGACTCTGAGATGACTACATTGGTGCTGAATGCTCTGCCAAAAGAATGGGGAAACTTCACTTCAGGATTATACGGGAAGATAGAAGTCACACCATTCCATGAGTTAGGGTTTATATGTAAATAGAGGAAACATGATTGAAAGCCAAAGCTGTAACATGATTAAGTGAAGGAATCAAGCCTTTGCAGCCATGTCCAGGAAGAAAGGAAGATTCGGTAAGTTTTGGTCCTCAGAGTAAAAGAAGAAATGTGGACGAAGCACGAGGCCTTGGATATGATGAACTTGGGTATTAAAATAGAAATTGTCCTTAATCTGAAAAAGGACAAGAGAAATAGGGAAGAAGCCCATGTCTCTGAAATGAGAAAAGAGCCTGATAAGAAAGAAGAAGTAAGGGATATCCACTACGATTGAGATCATCTTCTCCTTTAAGTGAATTCTATTGGTTATATGATAGGAAGCAGTGTAGCATCTTGATGAAATCCTAGTAGGAGCTCCTGGTGAATCAGCTTCGGGAAAACCTCTCTAATAACATTACTAATGGAAAGCAGTCATCAAGAGCAAGGGTCATCATGAAAACTGATTTATGTGATGTGATGACATATTGATGGAGTAGGCCAAGAGAATGAAGATCTTCATTATTGAGAAATTGCTACAGGATGAATAAAGGGAAAAGGGTATGAGGTGTGTATATATTTATATGATGCTGTCATATGGTTGCAAGTAATGAACTTATATATTTAGAAGTACGATCTATGGAGGAGTATCTCTCAGTGCACAGACAGATTAAATCAACATAATATGTCCTCATGGAATATGAGGTGGTTGTATATGAACAAGAAACTAGAAAGGTTGTAAGTTCCTGGGAATGGAGAATGCGCAAAAAGGAAGAGATCATGGAATGCAACCATGTCAAGAGGTAGTTATCATCCAGAAGTCAAGAAGATGTGACTAGGAGATCCCCTGGGAGGATATGTAGACTCTGACAGAAGTCTGGTAAATAAGAAGACCCTTCACAAAACATATTATTAGGAGGTGTGTCAATCTTTATGAAGAATGTCGATGCCTACAAGAAGATGTCATGGTGAAAGATCATCATTAAGGTAACTTTTGTTCTAAAAGTTCATATGTATATGTTTATCTGGATAAATTTGTGCAGGGTTGCTAATCATAAGAAAGGATGTATGATCCTTGGGGATGATTCGAAGGAAAGCATCATGGCACAACGGTGGACCAGATGAGGAAGACTGATGAATCACTTTCTAATAATGGACATGACTTGTGACTGAAAGTGATGGATGATCTGTGCCCTATGAAGCCAAAAGTTGAAGATTCCTCAATATCGAAATCCATGACATCGAGGGGAGGAAATCTTCACGAGTAGCTGGATTGTTGCTGCAGGCCCCTGGTTGATGAGGAGCTTGGTGGTAAGTTTATTGCTTGGAATAAACTTTAAATATGTCCTTCCTGTGTTAAGAGGGAGTGGCGTATGTGATTCTCTATTACATGTGTCATGCACTAGACTAGGAATAACAACTGTAAGTCTTAGTGAAGGCCATGCGAAGAGAATGGATAGACACATCATTTTGGTCTTCACCTGGAAGATATAATGGAGAATTGGGTGATCATCTGGCATTCGATACTCTTTGAGAATGAGATAGGGCATTCAAGATAAGAGTAGTCATGGACCAATATTCTTTGAGGGCTGGCTACCCAAGAGAAGAATAGTCCAAGAAGGTCATACTCTGGGAACACCTAGGTGGGGTATGTACCTTGGAGAGACAATGACTATGGTGTCTATTAGTCATGTGTCTCGCCAGCATTGTAGCCCATTGTCTTGTTGAGAGATGGGGCTATTAGTCAAGGCCTTGCACTAGGGAAATGCTGGTTGATATGATGTTATACAGATGTGATTACCAATCCGATTCTCCTTATGAGATTATTCAGTTTGAAAGTATCCATGTACCTGTATGAATACCTCCCTAGTTAAGAGGGAGTGTTGAAAAGTGTAATTAGGTCGGTATTCATGTTGACTGTGTAATTATGTATTTATTCAAAGAAGATGTCAAAGATAATAAAATGCATTTTTGGTGTACTTGCTTCATGGGTTTCATGAGAAATATTTTATTATGTAGATAGACTTATTCTTGATGTCTATTAGGTTTATTTCTTCTAGGAATAAATATAATTAAGGGTCATATTCTTGAAGGATTTAATTTAGGTGTTTGTGCTCCAAAGACCTTGAAGAAGCTCTCAAACAACCATCATACAATGTTGAAGCCAAGTTCATAATATAGTGAAGACAATCACTCATCGTTGCTGAAGAAACTCCTCTCAAATTATTGAAGAAATTACAGACATGTCAGTCTACATAAGTCGACCTAAAAATACAGTTGATGGTCGGCCTAAAAATTAAGATCAGATCACTATATATATAAGACATGACTGCGGATCATTTGTAGAAAAAGTAACACCGACAAGTCTGAATATAATTCAAGAAGAAATTATGTATATCTCTGAGGAATAAAGTGCAGTTTTAAAACAGGAACAACTACGGATGCAATACAAGAACAAGGTGCAGATCTGAGTTAGAAGCAAGTGCGGATGTAATACAGGAAGATTATGCGGATTTAAGACAGGATCAAATGCGGTCATCACAGCAGATAATACGGAAGAAAGCATTGCGGATATCACTGCAGAAAAAGCAGAGGATGGTATTACGGATATATCTGCAGAGGATACAAAATTATATCAGAAAAAATTGGAGTTAGGCTTTAGAAAAATTTGTTGATTCATCTGGGTCAAAGAATGCAGATATATATATATATATAATGCAATAGACATCTACCAGGAGACATTGCGTACATATACTAGTTTGCAGTGCGAACACATTTCAGACTACAATGCGTACATAGGGAAGTATATAAGTGTGGATAGAAAAATAAATAAGAAAAGGATATATATACAGATAAGTGCAGCACAACATATGAATGCAGATAAGTGTATAGAAGAATTCATAAACCTATTACAAGATAAGTAGCTAATATACTTTATTAAGGGTTGTGATAACAAGATCAAAAATCCGAATCAAGCTATTGGAAGCACAACTAGGTCAAAGGTGTAAGTCTGTGTCATGGTACTTGTCATTTGAAGGTGTATAAGAAGAATTCTTTGCTGTTTTTCCTCTCCAAGAGGTAGAGGTTTTTCCCTGGCTCTAGGAGCCTAGATTTTGTGTCTTGTGCATTTTGATAATTGACTTGATGAAATATTAACTAACTTAAAAAAAAAAAAAAAGACTTAAGTACCATAGGTAAAGTCACAAGTAATTATCAAGAAGAGAATTTGTATTAATCTCCAGCCCTCAAAATTCTCAACAATATTTTGGTAATTGTTTAATGAATATAACATAATAAAAGTAATAATAAACCAACATATATTCACAAACAATTATCAAGTAAGAGAAATCAACTCTAATTTCTCGCCCTATTGATTTCTCAACACAGGGAGGGGAGCCTCTGAAGCCACTCTTATGAGATTCTTTCAGCAACCATGGGTGAAATTTCCATATACATGGTAATCATTACATTTAAATGGCATCTCCAAATAGCCCATAAATAAGACGTGGTTCCAATCTTCGATATTGAGTCTTGTTACTTGAGGAATCCCTAACTTGAGGTTCACCTATATAGAAATTATGCAATGGCACGAAGACCTTGTTTGGGGGGAGATATTTCAATGAAGCTTCTAATTTTTCCACCTATGTTTAAGAGGTATTTGTTATCCTAGAGGAACAATTTGGTGGTGGGAGAATCAAACCTAGACCAAACCAATAGTTGGCTTGTATACTTTTAGATCAAAGTACATGATTTACTTATGTAGATACATACTTCACAATCCCATGAAATATTACCCATTTTAAAAGATGATATACCTATCCACGTTCTCTTCAAATAGGAGAGACAAGTATTATTGACCATATAAATTCCATTAAATATGTTCGTTGACTAGAGTTATCTAGTTGAAAGAAATCTAATTCTTTAATGATTTTGGTGATGGTCAAATTCCTATGAATTGTCTTATCAGTGCATGTTCATGAAAGGAGAGAGCATTTTTCCTTGGAAAGGAGTGGCTAAGCTCCATTGTGGGGATTTCCTCCCATATCTTCACAAATTTTGATATATACGATTATAGTTTTCCTTGATTTCCACTATTTCCAAGATAATCTTTCCTAAGGATATCGATTTATTCATTTTTTGAGAGCATTAGATCAAAGGTTGAAGAACCTACTACCAATTTTGTCATTCACTAAAAGGATGGAGGCATGTCTACAAGTGTAAGGTCAATGTTAGAGGATATCATTGCTATAACCACCACCATGGATGTCATGCTTCCACTTGTGACCTTCGAAACCTTATATCCTAATAAAATGATGCATCCAATGAAATTTTTGCGTAACCATTAATTGTATCTAGTCTAATATGATTTTATTCTATTATTATCGTTGCATGTCACATGCTCATGGTACATTGCCATTTATTTAAAGGTAAATTGTAACCTATCGTTCCTATAGTGGACTATTTCTATTTTAGCACTCCCACTTATCTACATGTTCTATAACATCTTTCCAGTTGAATCCACTTTTATGGAACTTAAAATTGTCTCTATGAAATGCATTTTTAAATTCATATATTACCGTTTTATCTATTTCACAACATTACACCTACATATAGTCCATTTATAATTGGTTACGAAAAAAACGATAATACAATTATGTGTCCTTAGTTTGATAAAATTTGAATTCTTAATAATTGCAATGCAATGTTGACTATCGTAATTCAACATTGTACATTTTATTTGGACGATCTCAACGTCTTGTAACAATATTCTCAACCATATAACTCATTTTTGGCTTAAATTTTTTCTACCTATTTTTCTCTTCAACTTGAAAGATATATTTATGTTATTCTTATCATCCCATGAAACTACAACTTTGTTCAAACTTTCATGGTACCAACATATATGTTCAATCATTAATATCACCCACCCAAATTGCATCACAATACCTAGTAAGTTGTAGTGTATCTTTGAACTCTCACAAAATGTGATACCATAATTAATTATTCTTTGAATATATTTGAAATATAGTTTTCACTATTATGATCCAAGATTGTTGCAAAACTAGCTTAATATGCAAAAGAGATATGGAATATAAGAAAAACCATTGCATACACTAAACTTCCAATTATGTTTGGATATGAAATGAGTTTCATATAATCTACCTCATCACATGTCTGGGGACACATTTACTTTGGTAAGTTGTTACCAATTTCCATTGGATTACTCACTAGTTTATAATTATATATCTAGATTTCTTGAGGATTTTTTTTATGTGCCTTTGTTCATTGGGGTGAATTTATTTCCCTTTTAAATTGTTTCAAACTTGAATGCCTAGGTAACATTGAATTTCATGATGACCATTCATTTCAAATTTAGATGTTGATTTAGGCTTAAACCATTTCATTAGAAAATCATTTGTAAGAAACAAATGGTATCATCATGGAGAAGGAAGTGGAGGTAAATTTAAGAGAGGTAGAAAAAAGTCAGACTATGTAAACTTGAGAAATTCCAAATTTTTTATGTCATTCTTACACATTAATGATAATGAGTAGCTTTTATGAGTAGATTCATGAGCATTTTCATTTTATATTGTGTGAAAATGTGTTTTTATTCATTTCCTTGTTGCTATAATAAATTATGTAGTTCATATTTAGATGTGCAAGGTCATTGTGGGTCCATTTCCCTTGTTCTATCAAAAAGTATCCTATTAATCTCCACCATATCAATCCTTGAAAAAAAGTAGCTCCTTGGTGCTAACTTGAAGGCCTAATGATGTGGATCTTGGATTGAAAAGTGAAGATTCTAGTTTTGCGATTCAATATTTGTTCTCTTGTAATAAAACACTCCCCATATTTTATTGAGTCTCAATACATGATTCTCTTTTTGTTCATGATTTTATTGGATCTCCATATCCCTTTTAGGGAAATCCTTTAATAGAATAGTTTGTAAATTTTTATTTCTTCCTTATTTTTAGTCATGGATGTTTGTATGTATTCCTTGATGGATTTTTGTATTTATTCCTTCACACTTTTCATTTCTTCTTTGTTTTCTTTCATTTATTTACGATATGTGACAACCAACCATGTAACTTGGATATCCAATGCTGGAAATATTCTATTTATTCATGAATCACGAGAGAACATTTTGGAGAATCAAGTGAAGAAAATTTTGAAGCACCCTTAGGATCCATGTGAGTAAATAATATTTCTCCTCTTTTCTCTCTCTATCTGAAATTTTGAATCACTAAAAATATATTTTCTAATCAAAATTTATTCCTATTGTAAGTTATGTGCCTTTCAAAACCCTAATTTGTAGACTATCTAGATGACTGACCTTCGTCTTGATATATCTGAAATTTGAGACCTTATGAATATGGAATTTTAGAATATAATATTATGATATGTCTTCTATGTGATTCCATAGGTCTAACCAAAATTAGATGTGCTAAATGAAAGTTATGATAAAACTATCAAAACTTGTTCATTTTTTGCCTCTTTCTAAGAGAAAAATTGCATAGCATGCCACATGTCCATTTCTTAAATATGATTTTAATTTTTTACTTGAGGTACCTTAGTATTTCTCATCATATCATTTAAAATTTCACAATCCAAAACTTATTTAGTATAAAATTACAACAAATCTTCCAAGATCACTTGTTTGAAATTGATTTGAGGACTATTCACAAACCCTAAATTCCATAGAGTATATCTCCAAACTTATGGTGAACCGAAATATAAAATTTTGAACAAATTCACCCCATGATTTAGAATATATCTCCTAAAAATCTCATGGTCAAAAGTATCCCAGAAAGTATTCCATAGGGTGTATCTTTGAAATTATAGTGAACCAAAATGTGAAATTTTGATACGATATACCATGTTATCTCTCCTGGATTGTCTCAAAATTTGACTATTTGAATCTTCCCTCCAAAAAATACGTAACAAAAATGACACAATGACTTGTTTGAAGTAGAAAAACCTTTGTTTCATATGCTCTTATACCAAATGTTATGAACCATGCACCTAAAAGAAATAAGGATCAAATAATTATAGTACACTTCAAGGGAGACACATCCTTTTACAATCTCTCTCTCTCTCTCTCTCTCTATATATATATATATATATGTGTGTGTGTGTGTGTGTTCTAGCCTATATAACAATATAACAATTTAAATGAAATAACACAATATATAGGGTTTAATAAGGGGTTCACTTTTTATCAACATAGAGTTTTTCTAGGGATTAACAAGCATCGACAAAGCATGGGGAAAAAAATCTACCTTTTTTAATCACATGGTAAATAAAATCAATGGACTTTAATTGTTGATTATCAGTGTAAAATCTATTCATGATTGATTTCACCCATAAATTAACGTGTTTTCTTGTTTTGAGGGACACAATAATAATAAGGATACTAGTGGACAACAACCAAATGATGGTGGAGTGAAAGATGATGATGGTAGTGTGCAACCTAGCCATGACGAACACATGATAGTTGAATTAATGGTCTTGACTATTCCACCTAGTAAAGAACACTGTAATCATATTTGTATTAATGAACTACTTCTATGAATAATAACTAACCACATAAATTTAACCCTTATAATTGTTACCACTTTGTAGTAGACTGCACATCATGGTACATGATTAGACATACAACACGTCTAAGCATCCATATTCAATCAACACCATGAGCGGGCCCAATAATTGAAGAGAATCATGAAATGGATCAACCAATCATGAAATTTATAAAAAATAAGAAAACAAATGTATATATTATGAAATACATGTATAATGGAAATGTATTTTGATGAATTTATTAATATAATATATCTGTTGGTATAATTTTTGTTTTTTCTACCTTCCTATGTATGAGTCTTATATGCTTCATATGTACAAACCAACATATATGCATACACATTCTTTCTTCCATATACCTTTAATTTTTGTTTTTCTACTTTTTATGCATAGATCATACTATGTCACTTTCAATTATTTTTACAGTAAATAAATTGGGATGAAGAATTGAATGTAATGCGAAGTGGGAAGGGGCTAGATGAGCTTCCACCTTCTCGTGGTAGCCCTATTCAATAGAGTAAATAATTCTTGAAATGAATACAAGCTCATTCAAGTATTCCACTTTAGTCTTTCTAGAGTCTCACACATATTGATATGTTTATTTATTTATTTAATTATTATTTAGTCACAACCTTTTATTTTTTGATGATTTATAAATGCCTTCGCAATCGAAATGCAAGTTACAACTAGCCTACGTGTGATGTGGTTGTACAAGCTCCAACCTCACCAAGATCGTTGATGTGGGTAGATTATTATAGATAATAATGCAAGAATGGTTAGGTAAATGCTTGGGTTGAAATTATGCTACCACGATTATACAAAAAACATGTAAAACCATGTTACATTCTTGTAGAAAATATATACTATGTTATAGTTATAAAGAAGATATATACATGTAAAGAGAAAATTCCAACCCCTATTACTCATTAATAGTTTCCATGGATGATAATAAAATGTTTTTATGTCCCTTGAGAACAACACTCATCAGTATGTTATGGTTGTGAAACCTTTGGAAAAATAAAGCAATTTTGTGCACTTTTATAACCTTTAATTATTATTTAGTCATCACCTTTTATTTTTTGATGATTTCTAAATGTCTTCGCAATGGAAATGGAAGTTACAACTAGCCTATGTGTGATGTGGTTGTACAAGCTCCAACCACACTGAAATCATTGATGCAGGTAGATTATTATAGATAATAATGCAAGCATGGTTAGGTAAATGCTTCGGTTGAAAGTATGCTACCATGATTATACAAACAACATGTAAAACCATGTTACATTCTTGTACATAATATACACTATGTTATAGTTATAAAGAAGATATATACATGTAAAGAGAAAAGTCCAACCCCTATTATTCATGAATAGTTTCCATGGATGATAATAAAATGTTTTTATGTCCCTTGAGAACAACATTTGTCAGTATGTTATGGTTGTGAAACCTTTGGAAAAATAAAGTTGTTTGATGCAATTTATATGTTGGTATAACAATAGGCATTTGTGTACATTTACTAATGCTACGATCTGTATGAAACTTGTATATGTTAAGTATGCATATGACTTAGAAAGAAAATGTTTGTTGTAGAAACAAATATATTTTTTGAAACGAAAAGACTATTTTATATCATAGTTTGCATTGTTGGAGGGCCTTGTGGCATACATTTAATATGTTGGGCATGCATATTTTGGGTTTAGTCACAAAAGGTTTGAGAGAATTTAAAAAGGGCATAATTTTTGTGCCAAGAAATCATAAGTGAATAAAGTACATATTGTGGGCCTAGTAATCCTATTGGGTATTTTCTTAAGGGATAGGTATGTATTTCCAACGTTTCGTTGTGATGCATTTTTTGCTTTAGGTGTGCATTTTTGTGCCTATGGGCATGCTTTGGTGGAATCCTTTCGGAAAGAATTTATTATGGTAGGATTGCATATTGTGGACATAGTAATCCCAGTGGTCATTTTCGTAAGGGATGAGCATGCATTTCCAGCATGCCTTTGGTGTTCATTTTGTGCCTTGGGTGTGCATTTTTGTGCCTATGAGCATGCATTGGAGGAAGCTTTGTGGCATGCATTTATTAAGCTAGGAACAAAATAATTTCTTCTGGGTTGCTATTAGAATTAGACATGGTCACATTCTTCAAGTCTTTGGGGGTTTTATTAGTGAGGATAGTTTCAAAAACATCTCTACTATCATCTACAAAAATCTCAAGTACAAGGAGTTCTTTACGAGATTCTTTCTCATACTAAGATCTTTTCCTATGAGCGAAATTGAACCTGCATATCTTTAAACTCTTTCACTCAAAATGGTGGACAAGTTTTAGCCATATGATAGTTTGAGTGTACTTAGTTTAGTTAGCTTACAAGATAAAAATCTGTGTAACATGCAATCAAGTAAAGCAACCACTTTCATAATGATAACGGTAATATGAGAAGAATAATTCATTAAACTATAATTACTAGTAAATTCTAACTACTTTACAATTGTCGTCTTTTAATTGGGCCATGAAATAATTAGTAGGTGACGTATTTATTACCTTTATTTGTGTTGACATGGGAGAATGATATGACCCTAAAACTTGAGTGGTTTTAGGCATGTTAAGAAGAAATTTTACAAATGGGACAAAAATCTCTGATGAGGTTTGCATATTAACATGTGTCCCTATTGCAGAATGTAACTAGTTTCGGTCTTCATAATTTGTATTATTATGTATTTTATGTGAAAAGAAAAACAAAAGAAAAAGATAAACATGTTCTACATGCTTCTAGGTTTTTGAGTCAAAAGAGTCAAAGTCCTATTTGGACCTATTGTAATGAAAAGGAAAAATAATTTTTAAATATGGGGTCAAAAACCCCTCTAGGTGTAAATTCGGCACGCCCCAATGGACATGTCTATTCCCACCCCTATGGACAATATAAATAGAGGATAGATGGAGCTAATTTTGGATACACACACTTGATGGATTGTGGTATAAAATATCGCAAAAAAGACAAAGAAGTAGAGCGCTGAAGTCTGAAAGAGAGGTTTTCTTCTTGAGCTAGAATTTGTGGAAATTATGCCTTGGTACATCTCTTGTTGTTGGTCTCTTGATGAAGGATTTTCTGAGCAAAGAGGAGGGTTTCTCTTGGCATCTAGAGGGTGAAGTTTCCTATGGTTATGTGTCTTGAATATCTCATTTGATCTAATTCTATAAGAATATAATTTTATGGGTTTTCCCCTTGGAGTGGTTTTTCCCTGGCTTGGAACCTATATCTTGTGTTCTTTTGTTTCTGTGATCTTCATGTTCATGTTATGGTAATTGTTTGATGAAATGATCAAAATAAAGATTAATAAAGAAGCAAATTAAATTCACAATCAATTATTATGGAAAGGAAAATCTAAACTAAACTACAGGCCTCCTGATTTTCCAACATGGTATCAAAGCAAGGTTTGTTTACGAAGGCTCGAAGATCACATTGTTGTTGACATCAAGATCATAGATATCCTGTAATTTCGTTGAATACAACTATTCACTTTCTGTAATATCCCTGTTTAGAGCAGCCTCCCTGTTGAGGATCCGGTGGGCCTTGACACGCTGCCGGGGTCTGCGAGGCTGTTTAGCTGCGGGGTTGTTTAGCTGCCGTCCTCGAGATGCTCCGGTGGGCTGTTGAGCTCACCCTTAACACCCTGGGATGCCGCCCTCACTAATAGTTCGAGCTTTTGGTGTAGTGGTTGGGCCTTCATGGTATCAGAGCCGAGGTCTCGAGGTCGAGACTCGCGGAGCGTGGTGGGCTGTCATATCCCTTTTTAGGGCAGCCTCCCTGTTGAGGGTCCGGTGGGCCTTGACACACTGCCGGGGTCTGCGAGGCTGTTTAGCTGCGGGACTGTTTATCTGTCGTCCTCGAGATGCTTTGGTGGGCTGTTGAGCTCACCCTTAACACCCTGGGATGTCGCCCTCACTAACAGTTCGAGCTTTTGGTGTAGTGGTTGGGCCTACAGTGGTATGAGAGCATAGATCTGGCTCAGCCTGTGGAGCTAGCAGTCTATGAGGTCGAGGGATAGACCCCACATCTGTTACAAAGGTAAGAGATACAGAGACATTGAGCGTAGGTTGGAGAACACCTACGGAGAGGGGGACTGTGTTCGAGTGGTGGACACAGATCAGGAGCAGCCTGTGACAGATATAGAGAAGGAGCAGCTTGTGGTGGACGCAGAGCAACAAGATCCTATGGCAGACGAGGAGGATGCGAGGAGATATAGGGATACGCTCCTCCAAACAATGCAGGATCTGTCGAGACAGATGGAGACGGTGGGACAGAGACTCACTGCACTGGAGGTTAGGCAGCGGGAAACCCCAAGGGGTTTCCAGATTGGTGAGGGATCGGGCACATCCCACCATATGCCGGAGCGTGAGGATATCCCCATTATGGCATCGCATGCACCCACGCGATCCACTATGCCCACGTTCCTAGCGGAGGACACAGGGGCAGGAGCACAGCAGGAGCCAGAGCTTGAGCCTGGCCAGATGGACGCCTATATTGCAGAGTACCGAGCATATGGGCCGGAGATCAGAGATCTTATCTCATTCAGAGACTTTGTTTAGCTCCAGCATGATAGTAGACCCCGTGATCATCATAGAGGGCACAGGCATCATCATGATGACCACCGCGCAGATAGCAGATTTCATTTTCCCACGTTTGATGGCTCATCAAACAGTTCGGCAAAGTCTTGGGTAGAAAAGCTGGACATATATTTCCAGCTTAATCAGATGTTGTAGTCAGAGGCCATTAAGGTGGCAACATTACATTTGGATGGTGAGGCCCAGGACTGGTGGTTTCATGGGATGACGACACTCGGGCATTCTACAGTGACGACATATGCCGAGTTTACCAAGAGGGTGATAGAGCGTTTTGACCGGAGGGATCCGGAGCAACACTTTGTTGAGCTGACGAAGCTCAAGCAGACTGGGAGTCCAGAGACTTACATTTCAGATTTCTTGAGGGTTTCAGTGATGGTGCCAGATCTATCTGCAGCTCGGATGATCTACGTGTTTATGGAGGGATTAGCAGAGCCACTTTGTGGCCTAGTCAGGTCGACTAGACCGGCTACACTTCAGGATGCCATCAGCAGGACCCGAGATTTACAGGGTGTCTTGCCCAGGACTCGGACACCTTACCCCCAGAGACAGGCTTTCCAGCTTAAGGGGAAGGACACGGGGATTCCGCCTCCCAAGGGGAATCCTGGACGGGTGCAGGTTGACGATGAGGCCAGGAGGGATCTGAAGAAGAAGCGGTTGTGCTTCACTTGCCAGGAGCCATGGGCACCGGGACATAGATGTGCTGCAGGGAAAGCACATTTCATTGAGGTCTTCTCCGAGAGCAGCGGGGAAGAGGATGAGGATGATGATGTGGAGGCAGGAGATAGTTGTGCAGTGCAAGGTACCTTACCACCTCCACCACCACCAGCGAGTGGTGCGTCATTTGCACCTACTGGAGGAGCTCTAGCAGCATTGCGAGGAGTCCCCAAGTACTTGACGCTGCGCGTACGAGGGACAGTGCGTGGCCAGCGAGTCTCAGTCTTGGTCGATAGTGGGGCAACCCACAACTTCATCGATGCGCAGATGGTTGAGCGGAGAGGTATACAGACTGAGAGTTTTGATGGATTTTCAGTTTTGGTCCCAGGAGATCAGACCATGGTGTGTGCTCGATATGTTCCCGAGTTATCAGTGACGATGGGCACCTATACATTGACAGATCATTTTTTTGTGGTCGATATTCTGGACACCAACATGATACTGGGTGTTCAGTGGCTTATTACTCTAGGGAAGGTCACGACAGATTGGAAGGCCCTAGAGATGGAGTGGGATGATCCCAAGACAGGGAGGCATGAAAAGATATGGGGACAACACACATACCCGCCTCAGACTGTTTCGGCACATCGGATGGAGGCAACCTTCCGTAAGGGAGACATAGAGTGGGCAGTAGAGCTGCGGGCTTCGGAGGCAGCGACAACAGGACAGGCAGTGCATCCAGAGGTACAGACCATCCTTGACAAGTATGCCATAGTATTCGGGGATATTCCGCCAGGGCAGCCACCGGATCGGGGGTTTGAGCATACCATTGAGTTGGAGCAGGGTATACAAGCAGTGATCACCACACCTTATAGGCATCCCAAGGCCTATCGGGATGAGATTGAGCGAGCCATTTAGGAGTTGCTGGCCCTTGGACACATTCGGCCGAGCACGAGTCCTTTTGCTTCTTCTGTAGTGTTGGTGAAGAAGAAGGACGGCACATTGCGGATGTGCATTGATTACAGGGCTCTGAACAAGAAGACCCCCGAAGAACAGTACCCCCATTCCCGGGATCGATGAGTTGATGGACGAGTTGAGAGGAGCACGCTTCTTCTCAAAGATTGATTTGAGATCCGGGTACCATCGGATTCGCGTGAGGGAACAGGGACATTCCCAAGACCGCCTTCGAGTGTCACTATGGGCACTTCGAGTTTCCGGTTATGCCTTTTGGGGCCGACCAATGCACCAGCCCACCTTTCGATCGTGCATGAACCATATCTTCCACTGATCATCCGAGGAATTTTGTATTGGTCTTCTTCGACGACATACTCATATACGACAGAGACTTGGGAGGAGCATCTCCAACATATTGAGACAGATGTTGCGCATCTTGGAACAACGAAGCAATTCTATGCTAAGCTCTCCAAATGTGAGTTTGGATTGACGAAGATGTCGTACTTGGGACATATTATAGGAGTGGACGGGGTGAGAGTCCACGAGGAGAAGATCGGGGCCATCGAGATTGGCCGAGCCGAGGAACGTGATCGAGCTTCGAGGATTTATTGGCATTTGCACTTATTACGGAAGTTCGTCAAGGGTTTCTCACATCTTGCCGCACCCCTCACGCATTTGACAAAGAAGGGGGGCATTCGGTTGGTCGGACACGACACGGCGGGCCTTTGAAAGGCTCAAGGAGGTGATGAGTAGCCGCCCGTGCTTGCATTGCCGGATTTCACGCGGCCATTTGTCCCCGGAGTGTGATGCGTCGGGGAGAGGGGATTGGTGCGGTATTGATGCGGGGTGGTCATCCTATAGCTTTTGAGAGCCGAAGCTCCTTCCGCATGAGAGGTTGTATTCCATATACGACAAGGAGATGTTGGCCATCATGCATGCATTGGCCAAGTACCGACAGTATTTAGTGGGCGGCAGTTCGGGGTGAGATCCGATCACAACGACCTCGAGTTCTTTCCGGGAGCGTAGCGATTGCAGGAGAGGCAGCGAAGTGGATCGGTGAGATCCAAGCCTATGACTTTGACATTGAGTACGTCAAAGGCAGGAATAACGTGGTAGCCGATGCCCTTTCATGTATACCGGCCACGTTATCTCTTATGAGCTTGGACGCAGATTGGAGGGCTCGACTGTTGGTGGAGTACCCCAAGGACGAGTTTGCATGTGAGGTGTTGGATGGACGGGGAGCGAGATGACATGTACAGGGTGGTTGATGAGATTATCTATTACGAGGACAGGGATCTTCTTGACCGAGGGGTCTCGGCTTAAGAAGAAGATACTCCATGCTTCACACGACTCACCATTGGGTCGGCCATCGAGGGGTTTACCAAAACCTACAGGGGCCATTAGAGAGAGGTTCTCATGGAAGGGCCTCAAGGAGGACGTACTCCGAGCATGTCGTGGGAGTGCGATGTTTGTCGGAGGAACAAGGGAGAGATGAGCCATCCCGTAGGATTGTTGTAGCCTCTTCCCATTCCGGAGGGGAAATGGGAGAGCATATCGATGGACTTCATCACGGGGTTGCCCATGGTACGGGGCAAGGATTGTATCTTTGTCGTCGTTGATCGACCGACGAAGTATGCTCACTTTTTCGCCATATCCGCACACTACACAGCGAGCACGAGTGGCGAGCTATTCTTCAAGGAGATTTTCGGGTTGCATGGTCTTCCTAAGACCATTATCGATGATGAGGACAACCGCTTCATGGGCGGATTACGCGAGGAGCTTTTCCGGCTAGTGGGGACGGAGTTGACATCGAGCACTAGTTATCACCCACGGACGGATGGGCAGAAAGAGATAGTTAACAAGTGGCTAGAGGGCTACTTGCGTAACTATGTCGATGAGCGACAACGAGCATGGTCGAAGTGGCTCGCATTTGGGAGAGTATTGCTACAACACGACGCATCACATGTCCATTGGTATGTCACCGTTCTATGCTTTGTATGGGTATCATCCTTTATCTTTTGCGGATGTGATGTTTGGTGTTAGCGGTGGCTCCGAGAGCCAAGATTTGGATCTAAGAGAGTCGGGGGCATCCTCCGAGCTCTCAAGGACAACATGGCCACGACACGAGAATCGGCGAGGTTGTATGATGATAGGGGGTCGGGTGGAGAGACGAGTTTGAGGTAGGAGATTTGGTCTACCTACGATTACGACCCATACCGACGATCAACATTAAAGCGAATGGGGGCCGAGAAGCTCAAGCCCCGCTTCTATGGACCATACGAGGGTGATATGCGGGATTGGACGAGTTGCATATGAGTTAGAGCTACCCCAAGGCGACAAGATTCATAACATTTTTCACGTATCATGCCCGAAAAGGCATTGGGCCGACAGTGACAATCACGGATGAGCTACCACCCACAGATGATGAGGGGCATTTGGTGTTGCAGCCGGAGGCTATTATTGATACCGTGGGAGAGGCGATACGGAGCGAGGACGGTCCCGGGAATTCTTGGTGAGGTGGAAGAATTTGCTCGGATGAGGATGCCACTTGGGAGAATGAGAAGATTTTGCAAGCATCCATCACTTCGGTTGCTTGAGGACAAGCAACATTTTGTCGGGAGATCTGTAATATTCCTAATTAGCACCGCTAATTGGAATATTTGATTTTTGTATAGTTTTGCCGACTATAGTTTATTAATAAATAAAATTGAGAAAAGGGGTCTAACTCACTTAAATAAAATAAAGTGTTTCCCTAGTCGATGCAACGTTATAACTTAAGGGGGAGCCTTGGGGGTCCACACCACGTATGAGAGAAGGCTCACGTAGCCTCTAGGAGCTTCTGTGCAGTCTTATGAGGAGCACGTGGGAGAGAGAGAGACCACGTTAGGGTTTTTTAGGAGGGCCAGTGTTATAAAAGGGGGGAGAGCCATCTCATTTGGCATTCTTGTTGTTGATGATCTTTGAGCTAGACTTTTGTCTCCTTGAGCACGCCCGGGTCGTTTAGCTTGTCTGCAAAGATCGTTTTAGTGCGTTGAGTGTCTCCGGTCGGAGATCTCGCCTTTAGCCCCGGGGGACTTCGAGTGCCTGCTCGGGCAAGGTTTTTCCTTCAGCCTTTCACGAGAGATTTGGTTTTTTGTTTTGTGGAGGAGCTGGGCTTCTTTTGGTGACTGCGCAGTCCCTGGGAGAGAGGACGCAGTTCTTGTTGGAGGTGTTCCGGTGCGGGGTTTTCTGTAGGAGTTTCAGTAAGATCCGGTGTGGAGGCTTAGTCTTTACCAGTTGGAGATTTTCCGGGGAGTTTGTGGCTCTGTTTCAGCATCTATCATTTGGCATCTGCGCTGGGTCTGGAGGGACAACGTAATTCCTGGAGGAGGGTTTCCTTGGTGATTTTCGGAGGCGGTCCATTTTTGTTATGGTTTCTGGGTTTGGTCCGGGTTGGCGAGTACAGGTGATTTGCAGATTTTCAGCCCATTCCTGCAAGGGGATCAGCCCCTAGTTCAGTTCATTCCCGCAGCAGCAGCAGTCTACGGCAGTTTCCTATCAGCTGGGACGCAATTTCTTGTAGCAGCCATTTCCTATCTTTCTGAGAGAGTTCTTCACTTGCCTTGAGCAAGAATAGGTGCTATCATTCTGATTATCCATTGTATTTCACTATATTCTCAGATTAATAAAATGGCTTAGCATTCCCGGCATTTTTATGAGTATTTGCTTTATGTTCTATTTCTGGCATTTTCCATATTGTCGTATACTTGTATTGTTGCCTATTTCCCTTTCGGGATATTACACTTTCTATGATAATTGTCTAAGGTTCATGTTATATTCTGTGGAATAGCATTCTCACGTCTATTGGGAGTGATTGATCACACTTCGTGGCTCTGTTATTCTTCACTAGTCTGCACCATAACTATATGGCTCTAAGGCACGATTCGTATCTCTGTTTGTAGAAAAATCTAAAGATTTCTGTAATATTCCAAAATAGGAAAAACAAGAATATTGAACATAAAACTAGAAAATGAAATAAACATCAACACATCAAATACATGAGAAGATAATTGAACCATTTTATTATATGTAATAGCACCAATGAAGTACAAGACCTTGAGGAAGAGACACTCAAGCTAGGCAAAACAAGCTTGAAATGACCCTAAACATCAAGACATGAAACATTGTTGCTGCATCAACCGCTGGGAGGCTATGACTGCACAATCCCGTTGGAAATAACTGTAGCTGGAAATTGTGAATGCATAGATCTGCTGATTGGGGTGCTCAGAAAATGTCAGGATCAAAGATCAGGGCTTTCTAACACAATTCCAAGATAACCCAAAAAGAGTTTCCGGAAATGACAATGATGAAAAATGCAGCCCTAGGGCTGAATTACGCTCTGCAGTGGGGTAACTGTTGGGAGGTGGTTGATCTGATGAGAAAATAGCTAGTACTCCTCCCCACTGACTTTCTGGATGAAGGGTTGCTCCCCTCAGTAGATGATAAGCTCAAAATCCTGGGTTATTAACTAACTCCACTGAATCTGCCCTCCTGGATTACGCAATTCCTGAAGGAAATTGCACTGCTGAAGGTGGCCGAATATTGGCCTGATGTTGGATGATGGAATGTAGCTCAAATAATCTCTCTTGAGTGGGAATTCGAAGTACCTCGAGGATGAGGGTGTGATTTCCGCTCGAAAACACCCTTGTACTAAACAACACAACAGACTCCGCTAAACAGCTGAAGCGTGCAGAAAGTCATAAAAGACCATACATAAACAATATTCAGAATGCCTTCTATGGATGTCATCCCCTTCCTTATATGCTTTGTGAGCCTCCACCCCCTTGGCCCCACTCAATAATGATGCTACTCTCATGAACACTTCCTCCCATTATGACTGCGTTGTCCTCCACTGTCTCTACTACTTCCATGACTACGTTGTTGATTTGGTCAAATTGACCCCATCCACGTGCATTGAATCACATTCACACCAATGAGTGGCTTATTTATCTTTCTCCTATCTAGATGCACTGATCCACATTCATATTAGAAGTGGTTTTATTCCTACTAAAGATATTTATGGGTCCCTCTACCCTTTTATTCATCTATATTATTGACAAAAACAAAATTTAATATTCCAACTAGCTAAAAGCTAATTAGGAATATTACAGTCCTCTCCTCTCAAATGTTGCTTGTCCTCAAACAACTGCAAGGATGGATGCTGCAAAATATTCTCTCCTTCCCAAGTATCATCCTCATCTGGTAGATTCCTCCATCAAACCAGATATTATTTGATCACCCTGTTCCTTAAATGCCTCTCCCGAGTATCCAAGATAGCTTCCAGTTGTAAAACTAGATGGCCCTCATCATCAATAGGTGAGAGATCCATAGTAGCAACTACATACTGTCTAATGGCCTTCTTGAGACACGAGACATGAAAAATGATGCGCATATTACTCCCAATGGGGAGCTCCAACTCATATGCTACTTCCCCAATGTTAACTCATATGCTACTTCCCCAATGTTATCACTCCACCAAATTCCCAAGGCTGAGGAAGGAATTCCAACAGAGGTAACCACAAACCAAGCTTTTGACTTGATCACTAGCCCTATCAAGCCAGAGAGGGCTCTCTCCAAAAGGGTCATAGCTAGGAGGACTGGAGAAATTAGGATTTTAGGCTAGATAATGAGTGCAAGGGGTTGTTTTGATTTGGTTTTGATTGGGTAAATCGGTGGATAATGGAATTAGGTCAAGGAAAGGCTAGGTTAAGGAAATAGATTTAGGGTTGCAGGGATAAATGGGGCAAGGTAGGTATAATGTCAATCACATGAAGGAAATGGTTATGGAATGGTTTAGAAAATGTTAGAAGGCTAAGAGAAGCATAAGAGATTTATTTCTCTCAGACAGAAGATAATGAAACAAAATATGACCAGTTACCCAAAACAAAGCATGTGCAAGCATGTATTCTGAATTTCTAACTTATAAAATATCATAACATAGACATGAAAGTGAAGATGAACAATAAATTCAAATATATGTGACTGAAGAAGAAACAATGAAAGACATTCAATACCACAGGTATCCCATAAATGTAGCTGCAACTCCTCTTTATTAACTTGGCCAAAACTGAGTACAAGTTCCCTTGATCAAGTAGCAAAATGAAACTGATTCCAACCATTGACTCATATGAATAACTGAGTTAAATAGACATGAAAACCACCTCCACTCATCCTCGGGGGTCGATCCATGAGGTGAGGAAGATATTACACAAAAAGCTGAACTGATAGCTAGAGTGTAGGATGATCAAAGTGACTCAAGTTCCTATCCCAAGTGAACTGATTCATTACACCTCATATGCTTGATTTACCTAATGTATTTACCCTAGTAAAAAGTAAAAACATGATAATTACATTTATATTCATCATTTACATAGGCAAATTCAACATTTCACAAAGTAAAAATCAAAACTGGAGTGAAACTCAGAAAATTTCTAAAGACTGCAAAAGCACAATTTCCTTGTAAAACGCGCAGCAACTAGACATAAATTATGCCCTATGTTCAAGGCTGAATTTGATTGCCTCCCTTGTGTCCAAATTTGCTCCATGATGGCTCGTATGAAAGCCCTCCGAGTCTACTTTCCAAAACTACCTTCAGTTTTCAATATGATGCCCATTTGCCCTGTCAAAACCCACTTCTCCCAAGACTAGTAAACATGCAGCAACCAGGCAGATTTTAAGGCAGAATATGATTTTTTGATAGTTTTTTGACTTTTTGATGGACCAGTTCTCCTCCAAAAACCTAGAAACTACACAGGGTTGATGTCCTCATTATTACAAATCTGATGGTGTGGCCATTTTTCCATTAGATGTCCCAAAAAAGAGCGTAGCATCCAAGGCGCAAATTTAAAGTGAAAAATATCCTTAAAAACACGTAAATGTACAAAATGCCAAGTTTGCCACAATTTTGTCAAAATTGTTAGGGTACTTGCTGATCAAGTGTTTGAGGCATGAAGTGAAACCTCAGCAAGTATATCTAAATTCTCTTTCTCTTCTTGTTTGGTTAAGGCTTGAATTTTTGCATGGGCCTGTTTAAGCTTGGCCTTTGCAATTTTGTTCCTCATGGCATAATGCTTTGCCATCTTTCTTTGAATGTCATTATTCTTTTGAGCCTTGGCCAAGAGCTTCTCCAAGTGTTGGTTGACTCTATCAAGCCATGCTTCTCTGTGCTCATTGATTTCTATGGCAAGTTGTTTATTTAGTGTAAGCTGGTCTGCTAGCTCAGCTTCCCTTTGTCTCTCTAGGGCTAGAGCTCTTTTCAGCCCTCTAGTCCTAGGTCTCTGTCTTGGAGGTTGATCCTCCTCATCATCAAGTTCACCAAATTTTTCCAATGTTTCTTCAAGCAAGGCTTTAGCCTTCTCTGCCTCTTTCTATGCTTTGATGCATTTTACCTCAATGATGACCTGTTTGGTCTTCAGCTGCTGATTTTCTTGCTCAAGAAAGTGAATCACATATTTAGCCCTCTCAAGATTAGTTTGAAGCTCACTAATCTCAACCTATTTACCTTTGATTGATGCATTTGTGATTCTGCCTTCATCCTCCTCATCTAAGTCAATCAATTGAAATTCTTGCTCTCTTTCATGATTGTCCTCCTCATCATGAATCGCTGACTCTATCACCTTTTCCTTACCTTTATCTACCTGTTGTGTTGATGAAGAAGGCATGCCCCTTTCACTTCAAGTGAAGCAAACACATGCCTATAACCTCTCTGATAAGTTTTGGGCAATGGCTCAACCTCAACCAAACTAGCCTATTTTGCCTCAATGTCCTCATCACTACTTGATGACTCGGAATCATGATGTGATGATGATGAAGGGTTGTAAAAAGGTGAAGAAGAAGGCTCAATGTGAGATGGAGGTGAATGAGGTGAAGGGAGATGATCTGGTAATAATGTATGAACAGTAGGATGAGATGAAGAGGTAGATGAGGGAGGATGAGATGATGAAAGTGCATTATGGCCATGCTGAATAGGTGTAGTAGTGAAAATATCATTTGATATGAAGGTGTCCCATGGAATGTTTAACTGATCAAGTTGATGCATGACTATCATTTTGATAAGGGAGTGGTGAAAGAGACTTTGCATTTGATGATCATAATCTCTCTTTTGGGCAATAAATGCCAATGATCCGGTAGAGATAATAGGGTATATGAAGCATTCTAACCCTGGTGAAGTGCATGAGGAGCTGGATATGATAGGAATAGAGTCTAGAAAACCTTCTCTCACAAGTGAAGTATTTCATGATGATTTTCATCATGGGGACATATCTGTCAAGGAGGTTGGAGAAAGGAAAAATAATCTTTTTGTCATTCTTGTACCTTGGTTTAACATATGGCTCATAATAATAATGATTGAGATTTCCTTGTTTAAACCATCTTTCCCCAACATTTGGGATCCCAGTAGCAACTTCCATAATGTCAGTGGACATAGTGAAATTGATCTCGGCAAGGGTGCCCTGTTTGTCATGAAGGTTAGAGATGAAAAATCTTATCAACATAGGATGGTACCGGATTCTTTGCACTTTTTTAGAAAACTCGAAACAACCTACATGTTCAAAGCATGACACAATGAGGGGAGATGCCATAAGCTCTCTTGTAGTTGTTGGTTCATGTCTGATGACTTTCCCTCCCTTCTTATATGGCATTATCTCTGGTCTTTCTTCCTCACTAAAACCTATATTCTCCTCTTCAGCCATGATTGGTGTCAAAAACCCTAGGGATGATGGAATGAAATTAAGGAATATGAAGTGAAGGGAAGTGTTGGGGATATGAAGGTAATGAGAGAGGAGCCTAGGCAAATGAAACCCTAGGACTTAGGGCTATTATAGATGAGATTGTTTAGGGAATGGGGTTAGGGAAAAGGGAGAATGTTTTTAGGAATGTGAGGGGGAGTATATAAAAGTTTAGGGATTAGCTTTAGGGTGTAAATTAGATTTTAATAAGTACTAGGGTTTCTTGCTTTAGAATTAGGTTTGAATTGATTTGAAGCACAATAACAAATCAAAGAGAGGGTGGCTTGGTTGCTTACTGGTAATGAAAGCTTGAAGAACCATTTTGGAAAGATTTGGCATCATTTGGTGGAGTGGCAGGCTAACATGTTGTTTTGGCACTTGCTGAGTGAACGCATAACGTCTCTGCAGAACACGCAATGACCTTTTTGAACGCACAGCGTCGTTGAAATTTGCACTGAGAACTTCGACCAAACACACAACGTCTATGATAAATGCACAACGACTGGGAGAACGCGCAACGTCTCTGCTGAACACGCAACGACCTTTCTGAACGCACAACATCGTTGAAATTTGCACTGAGAACTTCGACCA
The DNA here is from genome assembly GCA_034641835.2 of Pinus albicaulis. Taxonomy (NCBI): domain Eukaryota; kingdom Viridiplantae; phylum Streptophyta; class Pinopsida; order Pinales; family Pinaceae; genus Pinus; species Pinus albicaulis. Next base: position 347,733,504 of record CM076573.1, on the reverse strand, counting down.
AACACACAATGTCTTTGCTGAACGCACAACGACTGGGAGAACGCGCAGCGACCAACTCTGTTTTGCCCAGTCACACTCTGAAATTCGAAATTTCTCCCTTGATGAGGTTTGCTTGAGGCTACATGATACAAATGGGCTTTGTCTTGAAGTGTTGAGGGCTTTTATACACTAATGGATTTGATTTATAATTTGAAAAGCCACTTTCCTTATGTTTCACTTTTCACTTTTCAAATTTTCACACTGATACTCTTTGACTTCTGACTTTTTGTTTTGTAAGTTGATCCGCTGATGGAGTTTGGTTTTTCTTTCTTTTAGTTTGGCATGAATGCTTGAGTTGGCAGCTAGGAAATGAATTATTACATATAAAAAACATGAAATTACATTTGAAAATAAAAATTAAATTACATTTTTGATTTCATATCAAAATGACATTTTGATATGAAAATCATATGAAATAAAAATTACAACTTAGAAAATGTGATATTTACATAGTGATGATCTTCTTGTAGATGAAAGTATAATGTCATTGAGTCACTCTCGTGTGTTCGCTGACTTCATTGAGATGGAATAATGCATTTTTGGACCTTGGAAGACAAAACCCTAATGACCTAATGAGACTTTGAAAAACCTGAATTCCTTGGTTGACTTTAACTGAGACAAGACATGGTGAAATGAGCTTTTCATAGGTGTTATTATGCTCAAGAATACATGGAAGTGAGTCAGCAAATATGATTCCCTGAGGGAGAGTGAAGTTTTATTTAGGGAGGCTACCATCAGTGAAACAATTTTTAACATGACCTAATGGAATGATATAAAATTTTTGGAATGAGACACCTAAACTGAAAAACGAAGGAATGATATTAATCACTAATGGCAGAATGTATATTCTGACACTAACACCCAACACGACAGATCACCCTGTATGGCCCATAGAAATGAGGCTTAAGCATCTCAGCCCCCTTCTCCTTCATTGTAGATTGCTTATAAGGCTAAAGACATAGATAGACCAAATCATCCACCTCAAACTCTCTCTCCAGCCGAACACGGTCTACATACAACTTCTGTTGATTTTGTGTTGTAGCAATGTTGTCCTTAAGAGCACAGAGTATATCCTGGCTCTCTTGGATCCACTCTTTGGCTCTAGGAGCCTTGCTTGCTCCAAACATCACATCAACAAATGATAAAGCATCATAACCATATAGAGCCTGAAATGGAGACATATTGATCGACATATGAAATGTCGTATTGTAGCAATATTCTCCCAAGTGGAGCCAATGCAACCATGCTCTCTTCTGCCTAGAAACATAGTTTCACAAGTAGCCTTCTAGCCACTTGTTTACTATCTCTGTTTTCCCATCTGTCTGGGGTGATAACTGGTACTCGGTGTCAACTCGGTACCCACCAAACGAAAAATCTCTTGTCAAAATCCACCCATGAAGCGGCTATCTCTATCACTGACTATGGTCTTAGGAAGACCACGAAGTCTGAAAACATCTCTAAAGAAGAGCTCAGCCACTTGTGAAGCAATGTACCGTGAAGAAATGGCAAAGAAATGTGAAAACTTTGTTAGTCGATCAACAACCACAAAGATACAATCCTTGCCTTGTACTGCTGGCAAACCGATAATGAAATTCATAGAAATTCTCTCCCATTTCCCTTTCAGGATAGGAAGTGGCTGTAATAACCCAGCAGGATGGTTGTTCTCTCCTTTATTCTGCTGGAAAACTACGCACTCCCTGATGTGTTGGAGCACATCCTCCTTGAGAACATTCCATGAGAATCTCTCCCTAATGGCTCGATACGTCTTTGTGAAACCTTGGTGGCCTGAGAGTGGTGAATCATGCGCTGCATGAAAAATCTTCTCCTTGAGCTTGGAATCTCTAGTCAAGAAGATTTGGTCCCGGTAATAGATGATCTCATCCATCACTCTATACCTCTCATCGGTCACCTTCCCATATAGTATCTCACATGTGAAGCGGTCTTTTGAATACTCCACCAACAACTGGGACTTCCAATCTGTGTCCACACTCATCAATGACAGCGTTGCTGGTCTCCGTGATAAGGCATGCACTACCACATTTCTCTTCCCCTTGACATATTCAATGTCAAATTCATATGCCTGGATTTTTCTAACCCATTTTTTCTGCCTCTCTTGCAGCTGCTTTTGCTCAAGAAAATACTGAAGATTGTTGTGATCAGTCTTCACTCAGAATTTGTTGCCCACCAAATACTTCCTGAATTTGGCCAAGGCATGCATAATGGCCAAAATTTCCTTACCATATATGGGATACAACCTCTCATGAGGTATCAATTCCAGCTCTCTAAAGCTACGGGGTGGCCTCCCTGCATCAAGACTGCTCCAATGCCCTCCCATGAAGCATCACATCCCAGCACAAAGGGCTGGGTAAAATCCGACAATACCAACATCGGGCAACTGCTCATCACCTCCTTGAGCCTATCAAAGGCCCTCTGCGCAGTATCTGTCCAACCAAAGGCTCCCTTCTTGGTCAGATCTGTGAGTGGTGCTGCTAGTTGGGACAACCCTTTGACAAACTTCCAATAGTAGGTGTAGATGTCTACAAACCCCCGAAGTTTTGTTACATTATTTGGCTCTGGCCAATCCCAAATAGCATAGATATTCTCCTCATGGACCCTTACTCCATCCACTCCAATGATGTGGCCCAAATAGAGCATATATGTGAGCCCAAACTCACATTTGAAGAGTAGCATAGAATTGTTGCTCCTCCATAATGCGTAATACTGTCTCAATATGTTGCAGATGCTCCTCCCATGTGCGGTTGTAGATAAGAATGTCATCAAAGAAAACTAGCACAAATTTCCTCAACTGACCACGGAAGATGTGGTTCATACAATATTGAAAAGTAACCGGAGCATTGGTCAATCCAAAGGGCATCACCAAGAACTCAAAGTGGCCATAATGACATCTAAATGCAGTCTAGGGGATATCCTGATCCCTTATCTTGATCTGATGGTACCCCGACTTCAAATCGATCTTTGAAAATAACTTCGATCCCCTCAGCTCATCCATCATCTCATCGATCTTGGGAATCTGGTACCTATTCTTCATTGTCTTCTTATTCAAGGCTCTAGAGTCAATGCACATTCTCAATGTACCATCCTTCTTCTTCACCAAGACCACATATGAAGCAAAAGGACTGGTGCTGGATCGGATATGTCCCAAAGCCAAGAGCTCCTGAATAGATCTTTCAATCTCATCCCTGTAGGCTTTGGGGTGCCTATAGGGTGTGGTGATCACTACTTGGATCCCCTACTCCAACTCAATAGTATGCTCAAACCCCCATTTCGGTGGCCTTCCCGGTGGTATGTCCCCAAATACTGTAGAATAGCGATCTAGATTAGACTGCAAATTCAGGTGGATTGGTGCACCCTTGCCTCCTGTCTCTGACATACGCAGTTCTACTACCCATTCTATGTCTCCTTTGCACAAATCAGCCTCCATCCTATGTGTTGAGACTATATGAGGTGGATAGGTGTGCATGCCTCCGATCATTTGACGCTTATCGCTCTTCTTATTTGTCCATTCCATCTCCAAGGTTTCCCAATCCGTGGTGACCTTCCCCAGTGTGATCAACCATTGTACACCCAATATCACATTGGTGTCGGGAATATCAACCACAAAGAAGTGATATGTCAATGTGTAAGTCCCCAAAGTGATAGTAAAAGCTGGAACATACTTCACACACTGCATGGTTCTAGCTCCTTGAACCAAAACTGAGAATCCTTCAAAATCATCTGTGGGAATGCCTCTCCTCTGCACTAATTGGGTATCAATAAAATTGTGGGTAGCCCCACATTCTATCAATATCGACACCCGCTTCCCCTGAAAAGTGCCTCGAACTCTCAATGTTAGATACTTGGGAACTCCTCGCAAAGCTACAAGGGCTCCTCTAGTTGGAGCAAAGACTCCATTTCCACCTCTTGGTGTTACAACGCTGGTATCTCCTTCCAACTCTTCTTCTTCCTCCTCTTCACTATTGGAGAATACCTCAATAAAATGTGCCTTTCTGGCAGCACACCGATGCCTTGGTGCCCATGGTTCTTGGCAAGTGAAGCAAAGCTTCATCCTCCTCAAATCTCTCTAGACATCATCACTAAGAGATTCTTTGTCTTTGTTCCCTTTTGAGGGAGGAACCTTCATATCTTTCCCCTTTCACTGAAAGGAGGGATTTTTCTGGAATGGAGCTCTTGCCCTTGGCAAAGCATCTTGTAAGTCTCTAGCCCTCTCAATGGCATCTTGGAGCGTAGTCGGTCTAGTGGATTTAACCAACCCATGCAAAGGCTCTGCTAGCCCATCAATAAACATGCACTCTTCTAGTTGTAGACAGATCTAGTACCATGACTGAAAGTTTCAGAAATTCAGAGATATAAGTCTCTAGATTTCTTAACTGCTTGAGCTTAGCTAGCTCAACAAAGTGTGCCTCTGGATCTCTTCGGTCAAATATTTCTACCAACCTCCAGGTGAGTTCTGCATATGCGGTCACACCTGCATGCCCCAATGTAGATAGACCGTGAAACCACCATTCACGTGCTTCACCTTCAAGGTGCAGCGCTGCTATCTTAATAGCTTCAATCTCTGAAACTTGGTTCACCTGGAAATAGATGTCTAGTTTTTCTACCCAAGCCTTGGTTGTGAACTTGGGTGACCCATCAAAAACAGGCAGAAATAATCTACCCATAGTACACTGCAGATCATTGTTTTGCATGTACCCTCCACTTCTATTGTTATTACGGGGTCTTCTATTATCCTTGATCTGACAGAACTCTTGGAAGTTCAGATGCTCTTTGAAACTTTGAGATTGAAATTCATATTCTAGGAAGTAATCACCAAGAGCCTTCTTCTCTTGGAGTCCTCTAGCCCCACTTCCCACTGCTAGGAATGTAGGCATGGTGGAGCGTTGTGAAACTTGCTGCAATGTCAGTTGCTCACACCAATGATGTGAAGTGCCATAACTTTCTCCATGTTGAAACCCTCTTGGGATTTCCTTCCATCTTTCCACCCTCATCTCCTTGATTTATTTTCAAATATCTTGCATAGTTTGGAGAAGAAGTTTTGGAAACTTTTTTTCATCCACTTCTCCAGATGTCATAGATGTAGTGCCCCATAGGCTGAGCCAAGACTATGCTTCGATATCACTGTAATATTCCAAAATAGGAAAAACATGAATATTGAACATAAAATTGGAAAATGCAATAAACATCAACACATCAAATACATGATCAAATCACTGAGCAATTTTATTATATGTAATAGCATAAATGAAGTACAAGAACTAGAGGAAGAGGCACTCAAGCTAGGCAAAACAACCCTGAAATGACCCTAAACATCAAGGCATGAAACATTGTTGCTGCATCAACTACTGGGAGGCTATGACTGCACACTCCCGCTGGAAATAACTGCAGCTGGAAATTAGGAATGCATAGATCTGCTGATTGGGTGCTTAGAAAATGTCGGGATCAGAGATCTGGGCTTTCTAGCACAAATCCAAGATAACCCAGAAAGGACTTCTGTAAATGACAATGATGAAAAATGCAGCCCTAGGGCTGAATTACACTCTATATTTGGGTAACTGCTCGGAGGTGGTTGATTTGATGAGAAAATAGCTAATACTCTTCCCCACTGACTTTCCGGATGAAGGGTTGCTCCCCTCACTGGATGATAAGCTCAAAAACTTGGGTTATTAACCCTCCACTGAATCTGCCCTCCTGGATTGCGCAATTCCTGAAGGAGATGCGCTGCTGAAGATGGTTGAATATTGGTCTGATGCCAGACGATGGAATGTAGCTAAAAGAACATCTCCTGAGTGGGCACTCGAAGTCCCCAGAGGATAAGGGTGGGATTTCCACTCGAAAACACCTTTGTGCTAAACAACACAACAAACTCCGCTAAACAGCTGAAGCGTGCAAAAAGTCATAAAAAACAATACATAAACAATATTCAAAATGCTTTCTATGGCTTCCATCCCCTTCCTTATATGCTTTGTGAGCCTCCACCCTCTTGGCCCCACTCAATAATGATGTTAATCTCGTGAATACTTCCTCCCATTATGACTGCATTGTCCTCCACTCTCTCCACTACCTCTATGACTGCGTTGTTGATTTGGTCAAATTGACCCCATCCACATGCATTGACCCACATTCACACCAAAGAGTGGTTTATTCATCTTGCTCCTATCTAGATGCAGTGATCCACATTCACATTAGAAGTGGTTTTATTCCTACTAAAGAGATTTATGGGTCCCTCTACCCTCTTATTCATCTATCTTATTGACAAAAACAAAATTTAATATTCCAACTAACTAAAAGCTAATTAGGAATATTACACTTTCATATAAACTTTGAGGATCTCACTTATTTGACTTGGGTTCATGGTTCAATATTTATATATCTAAGTGGTTTGTATATATATATATTAGAAGAAAAAAATTGTTCGGTTTATATAATGTACCAGAGCATATTCCATTGTTCATTTTCATAAGATAACATATAAGTATGTTCTGCATCCTACAATCATCGAGCCCCTCATGCAAACATTATGTCTTACATCCAAAAAACAAAAAACTAAGACAGTAAACAGTTAGAGATACTGATAGTACATTCAAGCATTGTGTCGAGCACAGTTCAGTTGTGCCCCCAACCTTCAAAACATTTTGTCCAAAAAGTGTCAATAAAAAACAAAAAAGTTATAAATAGTATGAAGGATAAATTTCACAGTATACCCATCTGTTCATGTCTAAAACTGCAGTGTATATTCAATGTATAGGAATCGATCCCCGAGCAGATGTCCCACCAAAGTTTCCATTCAGGCCCAACTTGGATAGGCGGTCTGCTTCCCTATTTCCGCAAAGCACAAATTCTGGCCATCTAGTGTGTTAGATTAGGCAGTGAGAAGTCGTTGTTGTGTTTCATATGCTCAAGTATAAGCATGGAATCTCCAAATACTGACAGTGATTCACTATATAATTGCTTTGCAAACCATAGCAACCCCCACAATTCTAGTAACTTCGCCCGAGTGTTTATGACTTGTCCCCTATTCCTTTAAATATTATAATGGCAATTAGTATCCATCATAAGCCAAACACCACAACCACATGAGTTATTTTGTGCAGCACCGTCAAAAAATCCATCTGGGTATGTAATCGGATGTGATCTCAGGCGATGTGATAGATCCCGAGGAGGTGGGCTATTAGATCACAATCCACCCCAACTCTGTAAGATTTGTAGTGCCACTCGATCAGGAAAAATTCCAACACCCTAGAAAATCATCTTGTTTCGTGTGTTCCACACTACCCAATGAAAAAACAATGGAATAGTGCCAAATTGTGACCCCCTTTCCATCCACCAATTAACACGGTCCACCACATAAGTAAATTGTTTCTGTGGTAGCTTCAGTCCATCGAAGATGTTCTGCCATATGTACATAGAAATTGAACAATGATAAAAGAGATGGACATTGTCTTTCCGAGACATCTTGCACACGATGCATCTTCCAAGTCCATTGCGCCTCGACTTTATCAAATTAACTCACGTCAGATTTTTGTTACACCGTACAAGCCAGAGAAATATGATTACTTTGATAGGGGCATGTGTTTTCCACATCATGTTAAACCAACTTTTCTGCAATGGTCCCCCGGAGGGTATGGAAAATATGTCTATATGTCTCCCTAGTCTGTACTGTATTGTTTATGAGTGTGCCACCTGTAGTCAAGTAGTCACCTTTGCTAGTACATTCTAGACCAACGCTCCTCATGCGCATTCTGAAATTTTCCCATTCTAGTGCATTATCACCCCGTATGCCCATATCTGCAACCTCCATCCAATCTTGGTACTCCTCATGCCAAGATTTGATAACCTGATACACGTATAAGATGCCTCGTGCATGAAGTCCATAAATCAAATTCCTGCTCAATGTATTTGTGCCCTCGATACCTTGGATGTCACCCATTCCAATGAGTATTTTCACCCAATCTCTTATGAAAAAGCTTCCATATTTTCATGAAACTCAGCCATATTTGTGAGCCTCGATTGTTGCCAAGTGTGCCCCGAAGGTACCACTCCTCCAAAGTTTTATCCTTTATATATTTAAATTTAATTATGTCCAACCATGTACCCGATTTGTTGAAACCCCTCCAAAAATATTTCAATAGTAATGCCTTCCCAAAGATGTCAATGTCCAGGAGAATATTTCGACACCGAAGTGGCATGTATATTATGTTCTAAAGCTCATATTTCAATAGCTCAAAGGCTTGCACTAATAATTTTGGATTGCATTATTAATTATGAGACTCGCTATCAGCATGACTCACATTGTTCATAACTCGCATTTGTTTTATTGTCAATCTGTGCAATTCGATTAGTTCGTATATCCTATCTAAGTGATATGCATTGCAACATCTGAGGTTCAATATTATACTAACGATATAAAGCTTGACATTACCCGATGTATAAACAAGACATGAAGTAATAGACAATGATTGCAACAAATAACATGATACAATGATCTATGGAAGATTTGTATATGAAGTTTGACTGTAACCCTAGACTTAGGGAAGTTTACCTATGATTAGATTGTGAAGTATTCTCAGGAAATCATATACATATAAGAATGATGAAGTCGACTTGTACAACGACATCATTACACAATGTACCATCGCCTCTGGAGCATAAACAATAGCATTGAATTTATTACAACATTGGCACAATCATCTTTGTATGAATAGTTACTTCACATACATAACACAATGGCATCAATATGTAAGTTCAGGGATATGCCAACAAACGACATTGTGATCATAGCCACTAATAATATTTATATAATTGAAATGTTGTGGAAAGTTGGACTCACTGTAAGGATTATCTAAGCAACTGGAATTACCATGGCATTGCTTTCTATAATAACAATGTTATATCGATTCAAGGCATTGACGATATCAAGGATAAAAGCTCGCTAATGAATGCAATGGATTGATGATATCAAAGTAATGACATCATCTAGCTCTATGACCTAAGTGATATATTACTATGGTCTCAAGAATAATACAGTAAACTTAATATCATTGAAGGAATAAACATGCTAACACGTCTCACATAATTCACATGTTCAATGGATAGTGGATCACATGTCTATTCTATATAGAGTCATATTAGTGACCAGATGTGTCTATAATCTCAATATAGTCGTAGCCTTCACGTGACAATCAAGTGATGTTTTGACATGATGGATCATCTCTGAAAAATTGAAAAGACTCAAGTATTTGGAAAAAGTTGAGTCACCTTGTTGTGACACAATGAAGGAACCAAAACTATGATGTTGTGAACCCCATAAAGAAATAAGGACTTTGTAGCTTGAAGGACAAAAATATGGAGCACCTTTGTTGAAGAATTATTAGCCCTCGATAGTTGAAGAAGGACTGAATCCTTTCAAAGAATGCATGGTAAGAGGTATGCACAATTTGTTTTATGTGCATTTATTTTGTGAGTCAAGATTATGATAAATAGTTATTAGAAAGGGTCTATACAGTCTTTAGGGTTTTGCAGTCAATTCATTTCTTTCAATATAGTCGTAGCCTTCACGTGACAATCAAGTGATGTTTTGACATGATGGATCATCTCTGAAAATTTGAAAAGACTCAAGTATTTGGAAAAAGTTGAGTCACCTTGTTGTGACACAATGAAGGAACCAAAACTATGATGTTGTGAACCCCATAAAGAAATAAGGACTTTGTAGCTTGAAGGACAAAAATATGGAGCACCTTTGTTGAAGAATTATTAGCCCTCGATAGTTGAAGAAGGACTGAATCCTTTCAAAGAATGCATGGTAAGAGGTATGCACAATTTGTTTTATGTGCATTTATGTTGTGAGTCAAGATTATGATAAATAGTTATTAGAAAGGGTCTATACAGTCTTTAGGGTTTTGCAGTCAATTCATTTCTTGAGAATCTAGGGTTTGTAGGTTTGTGAAGTCTCGAAGACTTGATATTTAGGGTTTCTGAACCCTAGATTGAACTAACCTTATGAATGAAAACCCTAACCCTAATTGTTTGTTCCTTCTAAAAGAAGCCCTAGCTCTTGATATCTAAGGTTTGCAAGAAGAATCTAGGGTATGAGGTAAAACCCTCACAAGGGTTGAAGTAAAAATGAAACTTAGGGTTTGAAATGAAAACCCTAGGGGTGATGTTTCTACTAAAAACCCTAATAAGGTTAGATCAAGAAATATAGGGTTTGTAACAAGAACCCTAGAAGTACACATTCTAAGAAACCATGGAAACCCTAGATTGACAAAAATGATATCATGCTCTTGTCTTTGTATATTTTTTGTACTTCTAGATGAAAATTATAGGTACATAATGAAGGAAGCAAGATGAGAAGGATGAAAGAACAAAGCAAAGCAAAACTCATGCTTGATGATGACTCCTTGATGATAATGAGCATGATGGAAAGAGGAGTTGTAAAGACCCAGATGGACATAATGTTGAAGCTTCCAGCTGATGAGTTCATTCCATGAATACATTGATGCTTGAAAGATGATGCAGAATCTAGTTGCAATATGAAGGTAAAGAGTGCAAATAAATGTTGAATTCAGAGGGAGAAAATAGTATAATTTGACACCTTGTCTAATATGCTATTATAACTTGACGACTGTGATATTGATGATCTGCTTGGGATATGACTTGGCTCCTTGGTAGGACATACTACAAAAACATGTGAAGAAGCTAGAAGGAAAGTTCATTTGATGATATTGATCAACATCGAATATGGTTTCTTGAAGAAAGAGAGAGAGTTGACAATGACAACTCCAAGGAAGAAGATATTATAGCTTGTTGATTAGTTCATTCCGTGGGCACTTTGATCGAAAAGTGAAAAGCATGAAGAAATATTCTTGTACAATATGCGACAGGATGTTGATATCAAAGGAAAAAAAATTGCGACCTAGAAGACTGTTGTAGAAATAATGGCAATTGAGGCAAGTGTATCTACAACTACCTATTTTGAACTCAATTCATTGACTACATGGATTAAGTGGATGGCTTTGGTAATCCTTGGAAAATTATTTGGTCAATATGTCTATATCATCTTGGGGTTGAAAGGTAGTAGTACAAGAAGATAACCCGACATGTATATTTCAACAACAATGAAGAGCACTTGCATGATTAGAGGAAGCTATAATTAGCTCTACTTCTATTGACTCAATATAATGCCTTTGTTGATGATGGATAGAGGAAAGTGATATGAAAGATCGATGGCTTGAAACCTCTCACAGATTGGCTCCAAAAAGATAAAATCTATATATGATGTGATACAAAGGAAAGGGGGAGCAATGCAACTACTCGAAGATCTCCATGAATAACTAGTAGTTGATGTATTAATGAAGACACACTAAAAGAACTTGTGGTTATGACTTCCCAATTGAATGGAAGTAAGGAATCACTTCTCTCATTAAGGAGGAGTGATTATGGACATTATATTCTCTTATTCATGTGTCATGCACTAGGCTAGGACTAAAAACCAATGTACGTTTAGTGAAGGCCATGCAGGAAGAATGGGATCTAGAGGATTGGATAAGCATCTGAGATTGATACTCCTTGAGGATAGAGAATACAAGATAGGAAGTAATCTCGTGGACCAACACTCTGAGGATGGGACAAGGTATCCAAGATAAGAGTGGTCGAAGATGACCCATATTCTTTGCGGATTGGAAATCCAAGAAAAGAATAGTCCTAAAAGCACATACCTAATGAACATCCAAATGGGGTATGTGCCTTAAGAGGTAGTGTGGTGTCTCATGTAAAACCTCCCAACATTATGCTTTGAAATAAGAAGAGCTTGTCAATTAAGGCCTTACTATGATGAAAATGTTGGTTATGAATTTATTATTATTATTCTAGATAAGCATGTTCTTCATGCTTCTAGGTTTTTGAGTCAAAGGAGTCAAATTCCTATTTTGACCTATTGTAAAGAAAAAGGGAAAAAAAAAAAGTATTTTTGGGTCACAAACCCCTCTAGGTGTCAAATCAGCCTACTTGTCAAGTCAACCCTGCCCCAATGGACATTTCTATTCGCACCCCTTTGGACTATATAAACAGAGGAAAGATGGAGCCCATTTTGGATAGACACACTTGATGGATTGTGTTCTGAAATATTGCAGAAAGAACAAAGAAGTAGAGGGTCGAAGTCTGAAAGAGAGGTTTTCTTCTTAAGCTAGAATATGTGGAAATTATGCCTTGGTACATCTCTTGTTGTTCTCTTGATGAAGGATTCGCTGAACATAGAAGAAGGTTTGACTTGGCATCTAAAGGGTGAAGTTATGTGATTATGAGTCTTGGATATCTCATTAGATTTGATTCTATAAGAATATAATTTTTTGGGTTTCCCCTTGAAGGGGTTTTGCCCTAGCTTGGAGACTATATTTTGTGTTATTTTTTTTGTGATCTTCATGTTCATGTTATGGTAATTGTTTGATGATAGAATTAGAATAAAGATTAATAAAGAAACAAATTAAATTCACAAATAATTACTATGGACAAGAAAATCTAAACTAAACTACAAGCCTCCCGATTTTCCAATAGACCCAAGATCAGTTTGTGTTTTCGGGCGCAAAATAGCTCATTACATCTATGTTAGTTCGATGGTCCAATATCAATCCTAGCAGTGGAAGTAGTGTGCATACCTATTTTTGGATCGTTTGTATTAAGGACCATAGAACAATGCCTTTTAATTAGGCATGGATCTATTTCAAAATAGGGCATGGTTATAAATTACCCTTTGCATCTTATCTTTCATAACATGATCATAATGTCTAAAAGAGAAGAATTTGAAAGAGCATGATTCGAAGGATATCTCCAAGGAAGGAAATGCAAAGCGAGTGAAGGTGATTTTTCTGATCATGTGAGTTTCTAAAGAAATGGAATGATTAATGCTAGAGAAAGTGGGTCAATTTTTCCTCTTACTTTGACTTATACTACTATCAGCGAACCTAAGGCATGAAATTGTAAAAATAAGGAAGAATCAAGTTCATTTGGGACCGAGTGGTGCTTCCATACTCACACTGTTATTGATGATAAGATGGATATCGTAACAATAAATATTGCACAAATTAAAAAGGAACTTCATGTTATGAGGTGTCCTTGATGCTAGGTTGGCCATGATGATTAAGAGGATCAAACAAGTTCTATGGCTTCTAAAAATGTGGTAGTGGTTAGTGATGACTAGTCATCACTATAACATTCTCATGTTTTTGATGCAAAACTAAACTATACACATCAACAAATGCACTATTTATATATTATAAATAAATAAAAGTTTATAGATGTTCTGGTTATCATTGTGTAACTTTGTCTTAATCACTTCAATGATTATCTTAATTCACATATTATAAGGAATATATTTTTCATAATTATTTACTTGTTAAAATAAATTTTTCACTTTAAATGCTTTTGGGATGTCAAACTTAATATTTATCTTGAACTCAAATAAAAGATGAATTATTGTGATGTTGCACAAATAATATTGAAATTCACTTATTGACTTGTCTTAGTTTTTGGGGAAAGGGCTTTATCCCTTCTTTAAGTGGGATTTTATGTTCAATGAAAAAATTATCATAATTTTTTTTTTCAAATCATCATAATTCTATAGTGATGCATCTTTATATTTTTTGAGCATTTCATATATTTTTCTTTATAACCTATAAATGTAGATGTGCATATTGTGGACATGGTAATCCTACAAGAGCTTTTCTTAAGGGTTGGTCATGTACTTCTAGCATGTCTTTCACGTGCATTTTGTGGCTATGGGCATGCATTGATGGAAGCCTTGGGCAAGCATTTCATATGCTAGGCATCCATAGTGTGGGAATGGTAATCCTAGTGGGAATTTTCTTAAGATTTGTGCATGCATTTTTGAGCTTATGGGTGTGCATTGGTGGAAGTCTTGTGTTGAACATTTAGCATGCTAGGCACACAAGAATTTCTTTTGAGTGGCTATCAAAATTATACATGGTCATGTTCATCAAGTCTTTAAGGGTTTTATTAGTGAGGATAGTTTCAAAAATATCTCTATCATCGTAAAAATGGTGGATAGGTTTATAACTTCAGTGTACTTGGTTTGGTTAGCATACAATATAATAATGTCCTCATAAGATGCAATCAAGCAAAGTTGCAAACTTTTGTGATGATAATAATGATATGAGTAGAAGATCTAAACTATATTTGTTGGTAACCTTTAATCATCTTACAATTGTTTCCCTTTCTTTGGGCCACCAAAATAATAGGTAGGTGACATATTTATTACCCTATATTTATGTTGCCGCAAGAAATGTGGGAGAATTATGTGACTCCAATAACTCATGTGGTTTTGGGCACATTAAGTAGCCATTTTATAAATGGTAGAAAAATCTATGATGGGGTTCATGTATTAACATGTCCCTAGAGTAATTTGTTTTTTCGAGCACAAAATAACTCGTTAAATCTACGTTAGTTCAATAACCTGATATCCATCTTAGTTGTCAATCTAGTGTGGATATCCTCCCTTGCATTGTTTGTCATACCATTTGTAAAATAATGTGGGTTCAATGTAATAAACTTCTGACACAATTATATATATTTATTCTTTAAATTACATTCATTTATCCCATTAGATCACAACCCTTAGATTAATATACCTTGAATCATCTCTACTCCATAAGTGTTGAACACTCGATTATGTCATTGATGTTTTGGGTGCAAATATTAGGCTCTTAATCCCTCATAAATAGTTTGGAAATTTGATTAAAACCAAAGATACAACAATTGGCTCTAATTGGGGATACTACTACTACTCCATAAATTGATGCTATAATTAGGCACGGAGTTAATTCAAATTACTGCCAAAACATCTTTTGAATTAATATTTTGGATGTGGATGCCAAAATTACATGACAACCTGCTCAAAAGAGAGGGGGATCCGAATAGTATATTATTAGTGAAGTTATAATCACGATGGAATCATTTCAAAAAATCATTGATATAATGAAAAAACTAGCTAACATAGAAAATATTCGTAATTCAATTTTGAGTGGGGGATCAGCAATTTCTCCCAGAGGCAACCCATGTAAAGAACCAGAAAAGGTTTTGGTGTGATATTAGTGGATAGAGAACATGGCTAGCTACATGATTATACCAATCACAAAGAACATATGATGACTTTCTATCTTAATAGACACCTTATTATGGTGTAAGATTTTATTACTGCAGATTAGGTTAGATATTTCTTTGGTAAGCTAGGTAATTCTTGAGTAGCAAGTTCAAAAACGTTACCTCTCAAAAGGACTTGCGGAAAGTTAAATGAATGAATTTAATGCACCCAGTAGACAGAGCCATAGGAGATTGTGAATCTAGATTCACGGGGCTATTGAGTATGTCTCACTCGAACATAGAAAAGTTTAAAAATATATAAATAAATTTGTATATGGATTGAAAATTTTAGAGAAAGCTTTCATATACTAATGCCTCGCACCTTGCATTAGGTTCAAGGAGCATGTGTTGCCGAGGAGGCTTCGGGTGGAGGTCACCACAGATCACCTAGATTGCCAGTTATTTGAGGGCCTAAGCTAAGTCATTTCGCAGGTGGAGATTTTAGATCATGTATAGGGAATAGGGAGGCACCAAGAAGACATGTTCTAGGAGTTTATAGATAATACATAAGAAGGCAGAGACCATCTCTTAAAGCCTACAACATGCAGCAGAGGGCTACATGCCCACAACAGACACAACAAAGCAATGCGTCCACATTTACCGAAATGAAGAAATATGAACAACCTACTATAGAGGAATGTTAGATGTGTGGAGGGGCACATTTTTAGAGATATTGCCCATAGGTGTACAGAGGGACTAAATAAGAGCAGAGTTGGACAACGGGGAGACACATGTATTATGAACAGAGAATATAGGATTCATAGTCACATCTTAGACAGTCAACTTTGATTATTCCAAATGTGCTCAACCTCTCAAAAAGTTGCAAAAAAGAATTTACATTTTATGACAATCTGCCATGCTTTGTAACCATTATTCTACTTGTGAGACATTCATCTATAAGCTGGGTCATGTCAGTCGCTTTTCAAGTTTTCATGGATGAGTCCAAATAAAATCTCTCATAAGCCTAAGATTTAGTTGCAATCCCACCCTAGCAGTCAAACAGACCTGTGTCAGATATTCACCTTCCTGCCTAGCAGTCAAACAGATCTGTGTCAGATATTCACCGTCCTGCTTGTCGGCCGTGCGTTACTTCAAAGTTATCTTCCATCCATATAGAGTGTATGTAGAGTCCATTACGGATACCGTTAATTACAGCAGTCCAATATATAAAGAAACTTTTGATAATGACTATAAAATTCAGATCATAAATGATAAAACTATCAAAATTAAATTTCACATGCAATTTTCTGAGTTTTTGCATCGGTATCAAGTTAGCAACCACCAAAACAAGAACCTTCCTAGCGGAAAAGAATGCACACTCATTTTCATAAGAAGTCGTCTACTCAGCATACAGAATAACAAGCATACAGAATAACTTAGACGGCAGTATTTTGCCGGAATTCGGTAAAATAAAATTCAAAAAAATTAGGTAGTTGGAGTGTTTGGAATCCATTTTTGATAGTAAAAATGGATTCAGCACTATCAAAAACCTTTAGGACACCATTCTGATAAAATCTTTGACGAATTTTTTCAAAATCTTTGCCAGATTCTGGACCATTCTATTGCTTTTTTAGACTACGCGCTTTCATAACAGGAACTAAAGACTACAGATATGAAAAACTTTAATAACTTAAAACAACTTTCGACTGCCCTTAAATGAAGCCATCTCTACAAATACTAAAAATGTGGAGAAAAAACTCTTTTAAAGAAAAATCCTACTCATAAAACCATCTATACTGCTACTACGGTCCTACATCAAATTTGCAGTATAGCTTAATATATTTTTCCAAATTCTGTAGAAATGAAAAATGCAATGGAATCTTGTTAAGGGCATAGAAGCAATGTTTTCTGTGAAAAATGCCTGCGAGTTCAAACCTAAAGAAATTCGCAGATAACAAAACTCCACTAAGAACAAAACTGAATCAGGGCCTTTAACGCCTTGACCTGTACTGGCAAGCAGAACGGGTTCACTCTTCCATGAATAAGGGGAAACCCACCACAGTCACAGCTTTTCCCTTTCAAGATAGCTAAATTAAGGAACACGGAAAAAACCATTTCACTGAAGAAACAAGAAAGCGTGATCTGGAACATTTTCCCAATTACCTGTTCTTCCATAATAGAAACACTGAGCATGCATAAACATATTTTCTGGCCAATAAGAAATTACATACTGTACTTAATCAGCTTTTCCAAGACATCACCCAATATAATTTCAAAAAAAAAGTGATGTGGGTTCATTTATTTGAGCTCGTTTTTCTTTCAACAGAAACTTCTCATTCTTTTTGGAAGGAATGGATCAATCTCCTGGGACGTGTCGCTCAGGAGATTACCACGTGTAAGAACCAACACATCCTTACGCAACATATGCATAAGTCCATAACGAAAAAATTATAAGGAAAAAGAAAAAGAAAACACAATGGCAAAACACCCCACTGAGAGGAATTATTTTCCAATATTTTGCTAAAGAAGAGAAATGACATTTAATTGTCATCAATTCTTGTCGTATCAGCTAACACCACAAACTGGTCGAAAAAAGGGGCATATCGACATTGTTTAACAGCCCTCGTGTTTTATTAAAATCCGTATAAGGCCCATTTCAACCCTAATTTTTTCCCCCAAAATTCACACGAACCCAAATTTAGAAAGGATAAGAGAGAAACCCTGAGGTGGTTTTCTTCTCCTTTTCTTCTTAAAATCGACAGAGATCAAAAAAATAAAAGAAAAATAAAACGCATGAGAACAATGCATCCCACTGTGGGATGAATTATATCCCAAAATTTCTAAACAATTGCAATTTCAATCAATCATCTGTCTTTTATTTTTCGTCACTTCTTCGTACCAGAAAACAGCATAAATTGATAAAAAACAAGTGATATAAAGTCTTTTTTTTTTTCTCTCTCTCTCCTCGCGTTTAATTCGAATGCATAGAAATCCAATTTAACCCTGATATTTCCCCCAATTCATATAAACCAACGAGAAACAAAAGAGAGAAATATTAAGTTGGTTTTTTATCCATAGAAACCCAATTCAACCCTGCTGTCTTTGCCCGAATTCAAATAACCCCAATTGAGAAAGAAAAAAGAGAAACCCTAAAATGGTTTTTTTAACCTGCTATTCTTCTTAAAATTCATACAGATCAAACTGAAAATTTAGAAATTAAGCAAATTTGCATACATGGAAAACTCCTCAGACATTGGCAACAGCAGGGATCTGCGGAGCAGGGCCGCCGAGGAAGGAGAGAAATCCAGGGACAGGCTCCTCTTCATCCAAAAAGAGATCTTCAGGAACCCTAAACGCCCCATGTGCACACACCATCGCTACCCCGATCATCAACGCCGAAATGAGCACCGCCCCGACGCTCGTCATAAAGACGATAACAATTGTAAGGACCGTCAAGATCCCCAGAACCTCCCGATCGCTGTAGGTTCTATCGAGCAGAACCAGGGGCTCCCTCCTCAAAAGATAAAGGAAGATCCAGCCCCCTAGGAGCCCAACGAGGAGGAAAAACGAGATCGGGTTGGAGAGAAGGCTGAAAGCGAGGACGCCAGAGAGCAGGAGGAGGTAATTCACGCGGAAGTATGCCCAGTTCTGGCGGACCCTGGTGACCGCTTCTGACATGGACGCGGGCTTTGCCAGGGAGTTGTGGTCTACGAGCTCCGGCCATGGCCTCCTTTGGGAAAGGGCGTTGTTGGTGCCTTCTAAGAGCCCAGAGAAGAAAGCACGAGCGGCGGTCGGCGGCGCTGTCGTTATTACAGGCACCGTAGCTGGGGATGCTGATGTTGGAAGAGGGCTATACGCTGCTGCCATTTTCTGGTTCTTGTTTGTATTAAAGTCTGTAAGCAGGGGATTATGTGGAAAATATCGCAGGAGAGGCCTTCTGAATCAAAACAAATTATTCGTGTAGAATGGCAAACACCAGCCTATTATAGCCCTCTAATTTGACGTTTTCTTATTGATTTGTTGACGCTACTTATTTTTTCATATTTGGTTTTCACTTTACCGAACGGTGTTTCCTTCAACATTTATATGTTTATTAGTATATATTACGTGGTTAATATATCAGTTAATTATGGAGTCGTAAGAGTGGATGATTGACTTTTGTGTGAGAACGGAAGGTAGATTAGTTCACGAAAAATGGATTTATGAATTAAAATATCAATATATTAATAAAAATATTTATGGTTGATTATAGTTATTTTCTTGAATTTGAATTTGTTAATGGGATTGTATTAGGTGATGGTTAATGTAGGTGAGAAGAAACCATAGAATTGTGTATTGAAATATTGCTATAATTATTAACTAATATGGTTATATAAATTAAATTATTAATAAATTGTATGTGTAAAATGGCAGAGACAAGAGATAATATTGAAGAGGAAATTTGTGTCAAGTTACTAGTGAGAAGATAACAGGTGCAAAGATGGGTGCCACTGAACCTTGTGCTCTATGAATCAAGAAGGCATTTCTTGTGACCGTGTAAAGGCCATTGAACCGTGTGTTTAAGCCCAAAGGATCAGTGGGAACTCATTAGAGGAATTGGGTCATTGTGGTGCTTGTCGTGAGGCTGGTAAACCACCTGGACAGTGGATTGTGGACCCCTGCAGTGCTTTCCATGAATAGGCAGTTGATAAACCACCAAAAGTAGTTGATTTCACCTCTTGGAACTAAGATATAACCCATTTGACCTTAGGTGAAGCCTTGTGTTTTAACCCTAAGAGCAAGTGAGTCACTATGGTGATTAATGCTAGAAAGCAATTGATAAACCACCTAGACGGTGGACTCCTCATCCTTGTTATGTGATTAAGCCTTGGGTGTGAATTTCACTTAATACACATCCCCTCAAACTTTAGATCTAGTTCGAGGGGTGGTCAACTACAATAAAGACTATAGTCTGGCTAGCCAATGGTTGGATGGAGAGTTCAAGTCCCTCCTTCAATTTCCAACCATCTTTAAACACACAAAAAAGTGTAACATGCTTGTGTATATTGTCTTATGGAATATGATGATTTTTGTTTTGATGCAATATCTTGTGTGTTTGTAAATGTGATAATTGCCTGGTTGTGAAGCTCGATGATATGTTCATGAGTGGAATAACATTTTTCAAGATTATGGTTTCGATACTTGCTTGGACTATGTTGTTTATTATTATGTCCATGATGAAAGTGTAGTTATGTGTTTATGTATACGTAGATGTACCCTAACAACATGTTAATGAATATGTACTTCAAACCACCCCTACACTCATTATTTTGTTTGAATTGAGAGTTGGGCTTCAAGGCTTGGGTTGTGTTACACATTAAGGCCTCAAATAGTCAAGCGAGGTGAGGTAGCAACCATCCTACTTGATAAAGCTAACTCTTACTTTATCTAACCCTTTGTTAGCGGGACCAACACTAAGTGGGCGTTGGTGGAACCATGTCCCAACGGAACCATGTCGCATGAACTAGCACCAACCATTGACCATCAATTGTCATTTGTGTCCTTAATAAACCAATCAAACCGACACAATAACGAACACCATTTAGTGTAGATGAAAGAGATGGGAGTGGGGCCTAGGTGGAACTAAGAGTGTTGGGAGTGTTGTCTACCACCCATTGCTCATCACTTGCTACTAAGATATTTGTACCATGTTGTCCTTTGTAGACAGTTCTAGGCTAAGGAACTATGTAAAAGCATCTAAAATATTGTTTGATTTTGGTTTGGATGACCAATGATTTAAACTATTAAACATATGTAAATATTAATTACTCTTGATATAATAAAAGGGTTGATTCCTCACTTTTAACATAATTAAGCTTTAAATTGTCTTTGAAAGGTAGAATTAAAGATGATATATATGCTTCATTAAACATCCAAATAAAGCATTTAACTTGTCATATACAGATGATGCGTGTAAAATCCTTTTACAACCAAACATAATATATTTAAAGATAACAAGAAGCAACAATTAATTCATGTAGAGGAATTGACTAAAATAGATAGTTTCAGTTGAATGGCAAAGTGGAAGATTGCGTGCGCTCTAGAGCTCCCTGCTGTTACTAAGACCGCGAGAGGCCTGCGTCCATTCTAGGGCTCGCGCCCATGGAGGTGTAGGGCACTCCCCAAGCGCCTCCCCCCCCCCCTCCTCTGCCGCCCTCGACTGCTGAGGCCTTCAATCGCCTTTTAGCAGGTCTTCCCAAGAAGAAAAACTCAGAAGCTGCGAAGTTTGTCAAGAAATTGGATGATATACCAGAGATCTCCCTTCCTGCAGAAACCCTGATTCAGGTTGCTTTATCTCTGGCAGAACGAGCTCTCGTAGGCCAGTTCACCGGACTATGGCCATCCCCCAAAACTACTGAGAGCTGGGTAAACAGAAACTGGGCGTCATTGATCAAAGAAAGTGTTACTTCTTATTTTTTGGGGAGAGGATTCTTTCTCTTTGAGTTCTCTTCAAAGGATGACAAAGATCTGATATTCCAAAACGACCCCTACTTCATGGGCCCTCAGGGTTTATATCTAAATAAGTGGACTCCGGACTTTGATCCTGCAGTGGATGTGCCCAAAGCAGTCCCAGTGTGGGTTAGACTCCCAAATCTTCCAGTTCACTGCTGGAATTGGGACTCTCTGATGCATATTGGAAATGCCCTTGGGAAGTTCATTGATCGAGCAAACAACAAGGACCAATATGACTGCGTCAGGATCTGCGTGGAAGT
This sequence comes from Pinus albicaulis, assembly GCA_034641835.2. Lineage (NCBI taxonomy): Eukaryota > Viridiplantae > Streptophyta > Pinopsida > Pinales > Pinaceae > Pinus > Pinus albicaulis. The sequence continues at coordinate 347,711,605 of CM076573.1, read as the reverse complement.
AGATCTGGAAGTAGGGCTGCCAGAGGCCATCAAAATCAATGTCGGAAACTGGTCGCATGTGCAGAAACTGGACTATGAGCAGCTGCCCTTCAAATGCCGAAAATGCCATGTCTATGGCCACTTTGCCAGAGGTTGTCCATCCAACATTGAGGCAGAGCAGGGGAAGGAGGACGGTTGGAACCAAGTCAAGCGCTCCAAAACTTCTCACAAGAAGACGGGAGGCCCTAATGGCAAAGGTCATCATCAGGCCTCTGCTCAACAGATCCCACCCAAGGCCGCCTCAGAAAACAAGTTTGAACTTCTCAGCTCACATCAAGAGGACACCCAGGAGGCCGAGGCCCAAAAGGTTGTGACTCTGGACAAAGGTAATCCTTCTGCCTCTTCCAAGGATGCAACTGTTGCAGAAAGCTCAAAATAAATCCCTGTTGAAGTCGAGGAAGAGGAGCATGAGACGGAAGACTCAGAGGAGGAAGGAGAAATAGGTGACTCCCAAGCCTCTGTTAGGAGATCCACAAGAGGCCGCAAAACAGATCGGGAGAAAAGAGAGCAGGAAACGTTCAAGGATAAGTTACAGGGCAGCCAACCAACTCTGGAAAAGCTGTTAGCAAAAAATCCAAAGATGGCGAGGAACCAGCCACAAGGCTCCAAGGGAGCCCAGCAAATCAAAGGTAAATAATGAAAATAGTCTCCTGGAATTGTAGGGGTATGGGGAGCAAAGTCAAGTAAGAGGCCATAAGAAATCTAATAAGAATAGAAGCCCCGGACATATTCCTTATCCAGGAGACCAAGCTGGAGGACTCAATCTTCCTCCAAACAAGTAAAAAAATCTGGAGTAAAAGTAGAGCCAAAGTTGTCTCAGCCCGAGGAGCCTCTGGAGGGTTGGGCACTCTTTGGAATGATAGTAAGTTCTCGTTAGTCTCTGAAACTTCTAACACTCACTGGCTGCTTCTAAAAATGCAGCATTTAGTCACCAAAGAATATTTTTGTCTCTTCAATGTCTATGTGCCGGTCAATGCTGGAGAAAAGAAGGCCTGTTGGGACTCTATAAGAAGCCAAGCAGATTTTGGGAACCTAGACAATATCATCATTGCAGGAGACCTCAATCTCACTCTTCATTCCTCAGAAAAGCGAGGAGGTTGCATTGTGCGAGATCTGGCGAGGGAATGGGCAGAGGATCTTATCCATGATTGGGACTTGCTGGACATCAAGCCCTCTTCTGGTAAGTTTACTTGGTCGAATAAAAGAGTAGGCCCTGGTTATATTGCAGCAAGACTGGATAGATTTTTTGTCCAAAGTTCCTTCCTTCTGCTCGGATTAGATGCCAGTATGCAAATTATTCCTTGTAGCATATCTGATCACAATCCTATCAAGCTTGATCTCCGGGCTCTCCCTGATCTTGGACCCATCCCCTTCAGATTCAGCCCCCTATGGGTCAAGGAACCTAACTTTATGCAGATTGTCAAGGAAAGTTGGTCTCAACCAGTCAATGGATCACCTTTCTATGTGTGGGAGGAAAAGCTCAGAAGAACGAAAGCTGCCCTAAAGAGCTGGGCCAAAACTCTTCCTAATCCAACAGCTGAAAGAAAAAGTCTCCAAAATCAACTTGAAGCTCACCATCTGCTCTCAGAAGAGGCACACGTAACCAGAGAAATTTTTGATAAGGAGGTTCAACTCCAACAAAGCTTCCATAAAGCCTGCCTGGCTGAAGAAGAGTTTTGGAGGATTAAATCTTGCTGCCTTTGGCTCAAAGCGGGAGACATAAATTTCTCTTTCTTTCACAAGCAATCTCAAGCCAGAAAATGTTTCAATTCCATCTCTGAGATCAAGGAAGATAACTCCATCCATAAGGACTTTGCAAGCATCAAACGAGCAACTTTTCTACATTTTCAAAATCTGTACAGTGAGGATGTGAATCTGGTTCATAATAATGATCTATTGGACAGGGTCCCCCCTTCAATCTCTGCTGAGATGAACCTCCTGCTAGATGCTAAAGTCACCAAGGCTGAGGTCAAGAATGCTCTCTTTTCCATGGACCCAGACAAAGCCCCTGGTCCTGATGGGTTCTCCGCCAGATTTATCCAATCCTGCTGGCACATTGTGGAAAATGATCTCTATAAAATGGTTCAAAAATCCCAGGACTGTCAGAAAATTGGAGGTAGTACAAACTCTGCGTTCCTTGCACTCATCCCCAAGGAGAAAGGCGCCAGATCCTTCAACAGATTTCGTCCCATCTCTCTTTGCAACACTGGCTATAAGTTAATCACCAAAGTAATAGCTAACAGGTTGAAATACCTTCTCCCCACAATAATTCTAGAAAATCAAGGGGGCTTTATTCATGGTAGACAGCTTGTGGACAATTTCACTTTAGTTCAAGAGGCAATTCTCTCAAGCCAGCAGCGCAAGGAAAAAGGTATGGTTATCAAACTGGACTTAGCAAATGCCTTTGACCGTGTTAGGCATATTTTTCTCTTGAATGTTCTGAAGAAATTTGGATTTGGTGAGAAATTTATAAACTGGATTCAGGCCTGCATTTCGAAGCCATGGATTGCTCCCCTTGTAAATGGCAGAGCTGCTGGTTTTTTCAAAGCTTCAAGAGGACTAAGGCAGGGCTGTCCTCTTTCTCCCCTTTTGTTTGTCCTCCAAGCCTCAGTTTTAAGTTTCCATCTAAACAAAAAAATGCAAGATCAGGAGATCTCAGGTCTTTGTATTGCAAGAGGAGTCAACAGTATCAATCATGCCCTCTTTGTAGACGATACTTTGCTTCTGGGGGCTGCTTCAATACATTCGGCCAACAGATTCAAAGAAGCTCTAGACGAGTATTGCTTAGCATCGGGAAGTAGTCTCAACAAGGAGAAATGCCATATTTATAGTTGGAATACTTCGCCCAACTTGCTCAGTTCCATTGCAAGATGTTTTGGCTTTGCAACCTCCCCAGCTTGGACTTCTTTCAAATACCTTGGGCTCCCTATCTTCTTCAAGCGGGCCTTCAGTAGGGATTGGCTCCCCCAAGTGGAAAAATTCAAAAACAAACTTCAGGCTTGGGGTTTCAACTGGCTTAATATTGTGGGCAAATCAGTTCTCATCAAATTTGTCCGATGCAGTCTTCCCCTTTTTCAGTTTTTTGTTCTCCTGGCTCCAGTTGGAATTATTAAGAGAATGGATCAGCACATTCAGCACTTATTTTGGAAGGGGGGCAAAAACAACGAGAAAAAATTCCCTCTAGTTAATTGGGAGATTGTCTCCAAACCTCTGAGAGAGGGGGGTTTAAATTTCAAAAACCTTTCCCTTCAGAATACTGCCATGGGAGCCAAGCTTCTCTGGAAAATTATCGCGCCCAAGCCTGGCTGGGCCCAATTAGCACTCTGGAAGAAATATTTCAAAGGTATGAGACTCAGATGCTTGGATGGTCCTCTCCCACAAGGCGTCTCTCCCTTTGCAAGGCTCTGCACCAAATCTGCCCCCCTAATCAACTCTAACGCTTATTGCATTCCTGGAAATGGTAAGAAAATAAATATCTGGACAGATCGTATTATGGATCGTGACCCGATTGGTGACTGCCCCTCCCTGAATGCGTTGTGATGCTGGTTGACCGCTACTGGGAAATCTTCTTTGTGGGACATCTCCACTTGGGCTGGGATGCGTTGGACAGGTTGGGAATTTTTGGATGTGCCTCCGGAGCTTCTCCAGGACTATAACAATCTCCGCTCCAAGTTGAATGGTATAGCTCCCACGCGTGTGCACAAAAGAGACTCGCGTGGCTGGGGTACGCTGGCTGTTGTTTATACCGTAGCTCAAGGCTACGCCAAGCTCATTCTGAGACCGCACGTCCCTCTGGACCCTGCTCCCTGGACAACGATCTGGCGTCTTCATTCTCTGCCTAAAATTGACATGTTTTGTTGGATCTTATGCCACAAAAGAATCCTTACTGATGATAAATTGCAGAAACGTGGATTTTGTGGCCCGTCCAGGTGTTCTTTGTGCAGAGAGAATGTGGAATGTGCCACGCACCTAATGTTAAATTGTAAATTTGTTGAGCAGGTTTGGAGAGAGCTGATGGATGATTGGAACCCCAATTTTGTTCTTCCCACTTCTATTATTGACCTCTTTGCAAATTGGCAGAGCAATTATCCCGGCCCCCCTCCCAAAAACAAAGTGATCAAAATCGCTTGGTCTTCCCTCCCTAAAATCTGCTGCTGGCAGATCTAGCTAGAGCGAAATAGCAGAATCTTCAGAGACACTCAGCACGATGCCAAGGTGGTCACGGCCAAGATTAAATTCCAGCTAAAAGAGAGTCTGGGAGATCAAAAAGATGCTTCAAATCTAAACCAGATTGATTCTGTTTGGGGTGCCTCCCTAAATCTGCAATTTCATCAAGCCATCAGCAACATTTCCCCCTCTGAAGACTGGCAAATAAGGGGGAAAAACAATGAGGATTTTCAAGACTAGATCTCCACTCAAAAGGTGCACTCTCTCTTCTTTGATGGGGCATCAAAGGGAAATCCTGGAAGCGCTGGGGCAGGAGGAATTGTTAAAAAATTTGAAGGCTTATTGATCCACCGCTTTGCTTGGGGTCTGGGGATCAACTCCAGCACCCAAGCTGAGGCTTTGGCCCTTTTTCAAGGACTTAAGTTGCTCTTGAACTTAGGAATCAAGGAGGCTAATATCTTTGGGGATTCCCAAGTGGTTATAAAAATCATGGCGTCAAATTCTTCCCCTCGGGACCTAAGATTGGCAAGATTGATATCTAGAATCAAAAGCTTGGAGAAATTGTTTCAAAATCTGAACTTCTTCCATGTGTTGAGGGACAACAACAAAGATGCAGATCTTGAAGCTAATAAAGTTGCCCTTCTTTCTATTGGGGAAATGATAAGAGATGGGGACGAAACATGGGATACAATTCCATAATCTGTCAACTGAAATGTTTTACTGCTTGCTATTGAATCAGTTTGTTTGTACTTTCAAGCTTGGTGAAATCACAGAAATCGATTACATAGCTGTAGACAAAAAAAGCTGGAAGCTGTCCACAAGCGCCATTGCAATTCTGGCTATTGATACTTTCTGGGATTTTCCCCCTCTCAATGTAATCCGAAATCTGGCAATTAGGCCAAACAGTTAATATAATCCATAACCGTTTCTTTGAAAAAAAAAATAGATAGTTTCAGTTAATTAATCTTTGTAATTGATTATAACTTTGCAAGGAGATTTCAGAAAGATTAATATTTAATCTTATCTTACCCAGATTTCCTATTAAATTTAGACATGTGTAGAAATAAATAAAAATGGAACATATAATAAACTAGAAAAACTCATAGGAGAACACAATCTGCTTCAAAATGAGTCCAAAATCCTTCTATTAATCTCATAAATAGTTCAAAGAATTATAGTCATATTCATAAGTTTATCACAAGAGTTCAACCCTTCATACTTCGATTACAAAGTACTTATAGGTTTTCTTGAAAATATTTGTACTTGAAATCAAAATTTAGTACAAAATATCTAATCCAACTTATTTGGATTTTTTTACAAAAACAAAACTAGAAAATAGGAAATTTGAATTGATTTGACATCTTGCACATAATTCGAGGGTTGTTGTTGGTGACTGGAGCTGAAAATTTGTTGTTCTGTTTCTGGCTCCTAAAATTTTGTCCTCTGTTCATGAAGATCTGCATCTTGTTGTTGAAACATCTGTTGTCTTCTCATTCGATGAGCTTACATAGTTTATCCCATCTTTCCTCATTAGGAATACAAAATTTTACTAACTTTTTGTATGCTTCATCAACTTCAGTGTATTTCTCAAAGGTAGGTTTGGTTATGAATAAATGTTTGACCTCATGCTGAATTAACAAATCATCACTTAAACCTTCCATGAAAGCCTTCCTAGTGATAAACCCTTTGATCTTAGCAAATTTAGCTTTGTCTATGGTTATATCATGCAATCTATGCTCATATTCTTCAAGAGGAATTAATTTATCACCAATGCCTTGCAGACCTGGAAGTCCTTTTTGATGTAAAATGTTAAATTTTCTATGAAACTTCTTAATTTGAACTTCCAGATTATGACACTTATTCTCCAGTTGTAGCATTAGATTCCTTTTAGTAAGGACCTTTCTCACCTCCAAGATAGTTTCACTCTTGTCTTCAATTGCACATTCTTCAAGTTCTTATTTTGTTTTAGAATTTATAACTTTGATTATTTTGGTAGCATCTCCTAGTCTATGGTCCAGGTCTTTCTGAACTTCTGCCACTGCTTGCTTTGATTTCTGCAATAACTCTTCCTATTAAAAAATAATCTCAATGGAAGGCCACAACTGAGTAATAGATTCATTAATATCAAGCCAAATGCTTTCCTTTGCTTGAGAAATGGTATGAGCCATTACAGATTCACTTTCATAGGTTGTTATTTGTTTTTTTAACTTGAAATGCTTCTAAATTTCAGCTACATAAGCATTGTCAGTTTTTAGTCTTTGTTCTTATAGGCTCTACAATTATAAACTGATTTTTTTGATCTCTTGATCTTTAAGCGTCAAGTCTCCCATGTACTTTGATAAATCTCTTGATGTATCACTAGATTGTGTGTCTATTGGAACGATTGTTGTTGTAGATGTCCCTGTTGTTGAAGTATGTGCAATACAAGTTGTTGCTATGGGGATAACTGCTAAAACGTTAAGTTGTTGTTCTTTCTCTTTTAACATTGTTTCTATTTCAGCTTCCATTTCTGTATTTGGAGATTTTGTTCAATTATCATCTTGAACATATTTTCTTTATCTACTTCCAATTGTCCAACTTCCTTGGCCTGTGGGTGCTCTGTGGTTGGGTGTTTCAGTTGCTTACTTAATGCCTAGATATCAAGATTTTACTTTTTATCATTTCCTCAACTGCTTTAACATCACTAGGATTATATCCTAAATTTATTACCAGATCTTCCAATGATTTGATCCTGGTATATTTGGTGAAAGAGGACATTTTCTCCATCATTAATTGTGAATGAATGTTTTTCAGTGAAGCTTGCAACTTGGATGTTGCTATAACTGAACTAGTTAAGGTAGAGTAAATCATTTCTCTAGCCTTCTTGTGCAGGTCAATCTGATTAATAGCATGGATCTATTTAGTGTCAAAGGAAAATATAAATGTCTTGAAGTCTTTTGCACTTTTAGGGATTGGAACTTTGGGTTCCAAAAAGGTTAGTTGAAACTATCCCTTCTTTATGTTAAGTGCAGAGAGAAGTTTGTGTTGGGTGGAAGAAGTTTGCTTCCACAATTTGGTATATGTGGTGCCCTTTAGTGCATCATTCTTTCTTTTAATTTCTTTATATATATCAAAAATATTTTATTGTTCTTTACCTGAGTTACTGAAGACATAGGAGAATTTGTAGAGATTTACTCAATCCTTGGAAAGGTTGTAGTGTGTAAACTTGTTAGTACAATTGTTGCTTGCTCCTGTGAAATTTCTCCTTGAAAGGGTTCTTCATCAGTATTAATTTTCTTCCTTGTTTTGAACACTGTAAAATCTATCTCTTGAACATATGAAACTGAAGGAGATGCACTTTCTCTTGGCCTCTTGGTCTCTGAGTTTGTGAAGTTGTTGGAATAACAACTTGTTCCTCTGCCTCTTGTAGTGTGTTCTCTTGCCACTCTTCTTGATTAACATACTTCTATATTTATGGCCTCGGTGTATGTGCATAAGGAGTTGTCTTCTGTTCAACTCTTAATTTATAAATAATCCCCAAGGGATCATGAGACCAGGTAAAGGTAAATTTAAATTTCATTTGCTTTAACATAGAATCTGCATACTTTGATGATGCTCTAGTATTGACAATGAATGGTCCTATCTGTGCTTTTAATTTGAACTGGAGCTTCTTCTGACTATAAACAATGTGTAGATCATCCATATTCATCATTTGTCTTATATATTCTAATGCAAAAATCCTGATTGGCACAAATTTAGGCAACCTATAGGGAGGTATCTCACATCCATAGATTCTAATCTCTGTGTAATTCTGGTAAAGATACTGTTATCACTCCACCATATCTCTAAGGTTGAAGAAGAGATATCAACAGAGGTAACCATAGACCAACCTTTTAACTTGTTATCTAGCCCTACCAAGTCAGAGAGGGCTCTCTCCGCAAAAATCACAGCCAAAAGGGCTGGATGAAAAGGTTTTAGGCTAGCTATGAAATGCAGAAGGGTTTGTTTTGTTTTAATTGGGTTGGGTTTTCTGGATGAAGGTTTAGGTCAAGGGGACTAGGTCAGGGAAAATGAGATGGAATTGCAGTTCATTCGATGGGGAAAGGTAGGTATAAGGCTTAGCACTTAAAGGTTATTTGGTGAGATGGTTTAATATTTATGACGAGCTAGGAAGAGCATAGGAGATGTATTCTTCCTAAACTGAAGAAAATGGACAAATTATGACAACTTTCCCAAAACAGAGCATGAAAGAACATGTATTCTGCCTATCAACTTGAAAATTATCATATAATAGACATGAAATGCTTTATGAGCTTACAAAACATTCATACAAATGATAACAAAGAAGAAACAATGCCAAACATTCATACCACGGGTATCCCAAAGAAATAGTTGCAACTCTTCATTAATTTCTGGCCAAACTGACTACACTATAGTCCTTAATCAATACAACAACATCCAACTGATTCCAACGCTTGCTAAGAGTGAAGAAAGGGAAGATATAGACATCAAAACTACATTCTCTCATCCTTAGGGGTCGAATCCCTGAGTTGAGGATGAGATCCACAAAATTATGAACTGAAATATGGAGTGTAGGGAGCTCTAAGTGACTCCTCCCTAATTACATTGAAACTGATTCATTTGAATTTGATGATTACATTTACATCATGAATCTACCCCTAAGTAACTTATCCATATCATAATTACATTTACCATGCTCAATTACATAGGTGAAATCATAATTTCAAAATAAAATTCAAATTTTCAATGAAAATTCAAAAATATCAACAAACTATCAAACGCACCCTCTCTTTTCCAGGCGCGCCCTCCCTTTGTTAAACCCACCCTCCATCTTGCAGGCTGCTTTTGACTGAGTTGTAGGTGTCCAAATTGCCTCCAAGATGGCTTGTTGGAAATCCCTTCAAGTCTAATTTCTGGATATGCTTTCAGTTTTCCAAATAGAGCTCATTTGCTCAGTCAAAACTTAATCCTCCCAAGATTGCTCAACGCGCAGTGCCAGGGCCAAAAATGAGGCAGAAACATGATTTTTTGCTTGTTTTTTAACATTTTGACCTGCTTGTTTTGAAAACCAAGGCTGGAAAAGTGTTTTTCTGAGATGTATTTACCAGTTTTCATCCAATGGTGGTGGCCTTTTGGTCAAAGGATGGCTCAAAGCGATTAACACTTTCTCTGTCACATGATTGTCCAAAAACATAATAAAAAGACAAAAATTTGCAAAAATGACCCAAAACCTTTCAAAATTTGTGAAATGATTGTTGATGATGTGGCTAGGCTTGGAGTGAAGCCTCTGCAAGTATATCCAACTTCCTTTTCTCTTCTTGCATGGTCAAAGCCTTAATTTTTGCATTGGCTCTTTTGAGCTTGACCATTGCAATTTTGTCCTTTTGGGCATAGTGTTTGACCTTCCTCCTTAGTATGTAGACATCTCTGTTTTCCCTCTCCAAAATCTTCTCCAAGTGCTGGTTATCTCTATCAAGCCATGGCTCCTGGTTCTCATTGATTACCGTTGCAAGTTGTTCATTCAGAGTGAGCTGATTAGCAATCTCAGCATCTTTTTGCCTTTCTAGTGCTAGAGCTCTTTTCAACCCTCCAGTTCTAGGTCTTCCTCTTGGTGCTTGTTCTTATTGTTCTTCAAGCAAACCATGCTTTTCAAGTGTCTCCTCTATCAAAACCTTGGATTTTTCTGCCTCCCTTTGAGTTGTAGTGTATTTGACATCATCAATGACATGCTTTGTTTTCAGCTGTTGGTTCTCCTGCTCAAGGAAGTTTATGACAAATTTGGACCTGTCAAGATTAGTTTGGAGCTCTCTAATCTTGGCATCCTTCCCCTTGATGACTATACTAGTGATCTCATCATAATCATCCTCATCTAGGTCAACAAGGTCAAAACCCTATTCTGTCTCATGGAGGTCATCCTCATCATGAATGACTGCCTCATGTACATCCTCCTCTACCATATTTTCTTTCCCCTTTTGTACTTGCTTTGTTGGTGAAGAAGGCAGGGCCACTTCCACAATCTGTGGAGGAGACACCTGCCTATGACCCCTCTGGTATTTTTTTGCCAATGGCTCTATCTCAGCCATATTAGCATGCTTAAGCTCACGAGTCATTGATCTCAGCTCTGCTAAGTGACCTAATCTCAATGTGGGATGGAGATGAGGGTGGTGAAATAGATGAAGGATTCTCATCTGATGATGATGCATGAACTATGGGATGAGATGGAGGAATGGATGTGGAAGGATGAGATGATGAAGGCACATGTTGGGCATGCTGAATAGGTGGAGCGATGAATATGTCATTAGCTATGAATGAAATCCATGGAATGTTCAATTGTTTGAGGTGATCAAGGACTATGATTTTGATGAGGGAGTGATGGAAAAGAGTGTTAATTTGGTGTTCATACTCTCCCTTTTGGACAATGAATGCCATCTTATCAATGCTCCATAATAGGTAGTAGGGTATGTTGAGCATTTTTACCCTACTAAAGTGCATAAATAACTGGATGTGATAGGCCTACAATCTAGAAAATCTACCTTCACATGAAAATTATTTCATGATGATATTCATCATGGGATCATATCTGTCCAGGAGGTAAGAGAAAGGAAAAATCCTCTTTCTCTCATTCTTGTACCTAGGTTTGATGAAAGGCTCATAGTAATGCTCCTCCAAGTCTTTCTGTTTGAACCATTTCTCCCCAACATTTTGGATCCTGGTGGCAACTGAGATGATGGCAGTTGACATAGTGAAAGTGACACCAGCTAGAGTAACTTGGTTGTCATGGAGATTAGAAATGAAAATTCTAGTCAACATAGCATGGTGTTGGACCTTCTGAATTCGCTCACAAAACTCAAAACATCCAACATGTTTGAAACATGTCACAACCATAGGATATGCCAATAGTTCCCTGGTATTTGTTGGCTCTAATCTAAGTGTTCATCCCCCTTTGTGTGATATCTTCTCCTTCGTTTCTTCTCCCTCACTATATGGTCTGTTTTCTTCTTCTACCATGATGTCTTAGTGTCAAAACCCTACGGAGGTGTGATGATGGTGGAATGTGTTTTTAGAAATAGGGAATGGGATAGGGTAATTGAGGGAGATGGGGGTAGGGATTTATGAATTGAGGGATGTGATAGGGAGTATGGATGTAGAGGGGCTTAGAATAGGGAATTAATCACAGGTGTAGGGAATTGGGAAAGGGTATATTGTGATGTGGGAAGGGTTATGAAGGTTTAGGGACTAAAATTGAATTGTAATTAGGTTTTTGAGGAATACCAGGGTTTTAAATTTGAATAAAGCCACTAAATTTCCTTTAAAAAACTTCACACAACATAAAATGATTTGATGGAGAATAGTAATGAAGCAATGGTAGCTTACTTTCTTGTTGGAGGCTTGAGGAACCACTGCTGAGAGATTGAGGCTGATTTTGTGAATTTTGGAGGCCCTTCTGGCAATTGCTGAGGAAGATGGGCAAACACACAACGCCACAAGCAGGCGTGCCCTCTCTTTGGCAGGTACGCAACTCAACAAGCAGGCACGCAACGCCACACATATGCGCGCCCTCCCTTTGCCAGGCGCACAACGCCTCCCCTGTTTTGCTAATTTCGCCCAAAAAAATTGAAAACCCTGCTTTTCTTAAGGTTGCTTGATGGTAGAGGAGACAAATGAAGTCTATTTTGATGTCATGAAGGATCTTATACTTGAGTGAAATTGAACTTTTGATTTAAAACCCACTTTCTAATGTTTCAATTTCACCTTTGAAAACTTTGGAAAAAATCCTTTACACTCTGACTTTTTCTTTGTAGGTTGATGATGCTGGAGTTTGGCACTCTTTTAATTTCTTTTGTTTGGTGTTTAGTTTGGCATATGGTATTGAATTTTCAGCTTGGGAATAGTACTTATTATACATAATGAACATAAAATTACATTAAAATAAAAATAAATTACATCTCTGTTTTTTGAATAAAATTACATTGCAGAATAAAAATCATAACTTGAAAGTAGAATTAGAAATTTGGAAATATTCCTTGGAGATCATCTTTCATGTTGGAAAATCATCTTCGGATGATAAAGGAATGTTATTCAATCATTATCAAATTTTTGCTGGCCTTATGAGATGAAATGGTGTATTATTGAATCTTGGAGACCTAAAGAGACCTTGAATGACCAGACTCCATGTTGACTTTGACTGGCATAATGACATGATGAAATAGACTTTCAAGGCTGATTTATGCTCAACAAGACATGAAGGTGGGCCAAAAAGTATAAATTTTGAGGGAGAGTGAATTTTTGTGACTAGGGCTACCATCAGTGAGTGAATTTTTTGCATGACCTAATGGAATAATTAAAAATTTCTAAGTGGGACTCCTAAAATGATATGAAAATAGTATTTTTGATCACTGATGGCAGTATGCAAATATTGACACTAACAGATACCAATATCCAAATTTTATTTGTTCATTGAGGTGAAGAATTCTTTTAATCTCTGGTGAAATCCTAAGGATAACATCATTGCTGAGAAGACACAAGGTCATATATAGAAACTGATTTACATAATCAGAAAATGAGTACTCTTCTGTGTTCTTCCTTACTAATGGAGTCCAATGAATTATAGATTGAGGATTTCCCTGTGCATCCAACTTTTGTAATGGAAATTTAAATCTATCTTCCTGGAAAAATAAAAGCAAGTACACAAGGACTAACTGGTGCTTGAAAGCACTTTCAGTAGAAAAATTCATGAATTGAACATGTATGATTTCTGTCAGAAATTCATTGAATTGAAAATGTGTGATGGCTTCACTCTTGTTGAAAATACTGATAAAAATCCTAAAATTACCTCATCGAACCACTGTTCAGTTGGATATCCTAATAGACACGAAACCATGGAGATAGTCTGCCTAGACATCTATGGAAATATGGAAGAAGAGTAAGGTGAATTGGTTCTTTGTAATTCATATTTTTCAGGTAAAAATGTTTCAAATATTTTTCTTCTTTGGGAGAAGGTGAGTTTCTGATATATCTTCATAAGAGAATCATCAGAAAAAGGATGCAAAGGAAATGTAGGCTTCACCTAAAGGATTTGGAAAATTGACTCAGGGATGACAATAAACAAAACTTTATTATTTTTGGAAATAAAAACCCTTTGACTTGGAAGACATATGAAATTACACCAGGTGAAAAACTCTTGGAAGAAATGGGTCTGAGGAAAGGTGAATTGAAGCATAAAGGAGTCCCACATACTCAATTCATCACTGAAATCTAAGAATTTATGATTCGCCCAGTTGTGGAGTTCATAAAGATCGAAATCACACTGAGTTTCACAGATCTTGTATTGATTTTCAACTAGAGGAAGCTCATCTAAATTTATAACAGGGGGAAACGTTGGACTCTCAACCACTAACTTATATTTTCCTTTTAAATGATGACATGTTTAATTATGGAGTTTTCAAACAAGTGTATCGAATTACCGAGAATTTGGCGATCGTTGATGTGGCAAATGACTGGAAGTTGATGGAATTTGGAGGATAGTTGCGTTGTTGCAAGAGGATGAGAGAAAATAGAATTTGAATGGTAGCGGGAATTTTTATAAAGCTTTCGAATAAGTTCACCATTTTGGTGAGTCTAATTGATGCATTTAGATGTTGGCATGAAGGTTTATAATCGCAACGATTAATTAGATGTTAGCGTATGAAAATAATGGTAATATAATGTGGGAAAATGAGTGAGAAACATATGGTGAAGTGTAAGCGAGCGATGGCGGGAGTGGAGCAGAGGAAAGGTGGCTTTCGGGGGGAGGGGGTCTGAAATGATAAGGTGAGGGACACATACCCTAAGATTTATTAAATTAAACAACTTTTCATACCCCCTCCCCCTCGGTAAAACATCAAAAGTGCGGGGTGGGGGGTCCGAAATGCATCCCCCGCCATTGATGGGGGCGAGGGCGATCTCGATTGTTGGTTGTTGCATGACGTTTATTACAAACCGACAAAACATCAAATCAATAAAATTGATTAACAATACAATAATTAATCATTGATTAATTAAACTAAAAAGGATTAAAATAATTAAAACAAAATTACGACGACATTTAAACAAGTGCACCTATACTTTGGGATTTCATAATCATCATATATATATATATATATATATAATCCCATTTATTCTTTTTTATTTTATTTCTTTCTTTTTGTATTTTCTTTTATTTTCAATATTTTTTCTATTATTTTCTATTTTTCTATTTTTTCAACATAAAAGGAAATGGGAAACATAATATGGTGAAAAAAGGTTACACCATTGGCTCCATTTGTGGTCTTCTTCCCCCTGCAGGATGCAAAGAACTTGCAAATCCATGTGCCTTCTCCTCGGGCTATGGAGTCTTTGCTGTGAAAATAAAACTTTGACAGTGAAATTTAAAGAAAATCGGAAATTTACATTGAACCATGGCTGTAAGGATTTTTAATACTAAATGTAATGTTTGAGGTATTTCCCATTGACTGGCAATGAAGAATATTGTCCTCCCAAGTTTTGAAAAATAAAAGTATTATTACCCCTTACTTCTGCAATGTTGAATGGCCCCAACCACGAATTGTCAAATTTTCCATGCCTGCCTTTATCCTCTCTTTTGGAATCCCATCTTAAAACTAAGTCACCTTGTTTGAAGTCTCTTTCTCCAGCCTTTCTATCAAATAAAATTTTCATCTTATTCTGATATTGACAAAGTTTGAATTGAAATTCATCTTTGTCTTGGTTTAATTCAATTATTTGATTGATTCTCCTCGTGAAATCATCAGTTTCCTCATATGATTCCTGCAAAAAATTCATGATTGTAAATGTTAGTTGTGTGAGGAAAATTTCTTCAATTCCATAGACAAGTTTAAAATGGGACTTCTAGTAGATCTCTTAGGTGATACTCTATTTTCCCAAACTGCATATTTTAGGTGACTATCCCAACTTCTCTTATGATCTGCCAATACGTTCTTAATGAGTTTAACCAGAATCTTGTTTGATGATTATGCCAACCCATTACCTTGAGGGTAATATGTTATAGAATGATGTAATGAAATCTAGTATTTCTGAAAAAACTCTATCATTTTAATACTACTGAAAGTTTGGGCATTATCTGTAACTATTTGTTGTGGACAACCAAATCTAGACATGTTCTCTTCAATGAATTTGATAACAATTGAATTTGTTGCATTCTTAACAGGAATTACTTCCATCCACTTGGTGAAGTAGTATGTAGCAGTTAGAATCCATCTATGTTGGTTTCTTGATGTTGGAATTATTTCGCCTATGAAATCCAATCCCCATTGTAAAAAAGGGTGCTTCAATCAAAATTGGAACAAGGGGTAATGTTGGTAACCTCTGTTTGCTAGCAAAGATATGGCATGGAATACAACTTATAACTTTAGCTCCAACTTGTGCAAATAATTTAGGCCAATAAAAGCTCACTCTCAGGATTTTGTATGCAGTTTCCTTCCAAGCATAATGCCCTCCACAAATGCCTTCATGAAACTTTTCAATTACCCCTTCTGTTCCACTTTCAGTTAGACATAATAAGCAAATATTTAGCGGATCCTTCCAATATAATTGACATTTATGATACAATATTTCATAGCTTCAAGTCTAAGAGATCTTGATTGATTCCTTGTGAATTCAAGAGGATATTTGAGATCTCGAAGAAAATTTACCATGTCTCTAAACCAATCTGAAATTAGAAAAATTTCATCAATGTGTAAAGAAAGAGGAACAAGATTTGGATTGGAAGAAGGTTCTTATGGATTCTTCTTATTTGAACTCTGAGAAGGTTCTTGTGGATTCTTCTCATTTGAAATTTTCAAAATGGTATTGATTCCAAGAATTTTACAATTTGATTCAACCAAAAGTTTAGCTAAACCTTTTCCTTTTACCAATTTGGTGGGTCTGATATCTAGATCAAATTCAAGTATATTGGCAATCCATCTTCCCCTCTTTCTATCTATATCAGGTTGTGTTAAGACTATTTTTACTACATTGTTTGGAACATAGGCAATAATGGGATAATATAAGACATAAATTCTGAATGCTTTCAAAGCTTGTACAAGGGCATATGCTTGTTTTTCTACAATGTCATATCTCAATTCAACATCTCACATTGCCTTACTGAAAAAGGTTATGGGATGCTCATATCCATCATCATTTCTTTGAAGAAGGACAACAACTAAAGTAGTGTCAAAGGCAAAAGAAAATATACTATAAGGTTTGGAGTAATAAGGAATAGCTAGTGCTGGGGCTTCAAAAATGGCTTTCTTTATTTGTGAAAAAAAATATATGGCATGTACTATCCATTTGACTTCATGATCCTTTTTAATCATGTCAGTAATATCTTTGACTATTTCAGCATAAATAGGTATAAATATTCTCAAGAAATTTATCTTCCCTGGTAATACTTGAATTTATTTTTATTTCTAGGTAAGCTAATTACCTCAATTGCTGAGATTCTTTTTGGTTCAATAACCACTTCTTTGTTTGAAATCATGTATCCCAATAACTTTCATTCTTTCATTGAAAACAAAGAATTTTGGGGATTATGTGAGATCCCATATTTCCTGCATCTTTCAAAGCCTTTTCTCAGGTGATTTAAATGATTTTCACCATAATTAGAAAATACAGTTAAATCATCAAGATAAATAACAATGAATTTATTTATCTTACCAACAAATGCAAGATCCATTTCTCTTTGAAATGTTTCTCCAACATTGATTAGAACAAAAGACATTCTAGCATACATAAATGTACCCCAAGGAGTTGTAAATGTTGTCTTTTCTCTATCTTCTTGACTAACAAGAATCTGATTATATCGAGAAAATCCATCTAGCATTGAAATTATGTTTGATCCCAAGACTTTCTGAAGTAATTGATCCATATTTGGTAATGGATAATCATCCTTTAAAGACAATTTGTGAAGTTTCTAAAGTCTACACACAACCTTATTTCACCATTTTTCTTCCCGATAGGTACTAGATTAGCTATCCATTTAAAAGACCTTAAGGGAACAATTATTTTTGCATCCAATAACTTTTTTTTTTCTTTTTCAATAATTGGAAGCAAATCTGGATTTATTCTCCTTAACTTTTGTTGAAAGGGTTTAGCTTATGGTTTGAGAGGAATTTTATGTTCAATAATAGTCATGTCATATGTTTTCAACTCTTCATATTACCATCCAAATACATCCTTATAACGTTTGAAAATATTGATATATTTGTTTTTAATTTCCTAAGGTAATGATGATGAAATTTTAACATTTCTAACTTCTTCAGTTGTTCCAATATTAAAATCTTGAACATCCTCTTGTTGTGAATTAAATACTAAGGTTTTTGAAACATCATTATAATCAACAAGTTTTTCAAGGGGAACCAGTCCTTTTGGAATATAATTATTAGACAATTGAATAATATTGTGATCAACTATTTTTTGATCAAATTGTGAGTTTTGATTATCATGATTTGATTTACTTTCATTGAGTTGTTCTTCTTTGATTTGTAAAGTTGAAAATTCATCTATTGTTAGTAAGAAAATTTTCAAATTTTCATTATCTTCGAAAACTTGCCAATGTTTGAGGTTATCGGGAATGGAAGGGTTGTATTTCACTTCAATCTGATAATGAAATTGCATAGGATTGAGAATTTTAAAGGAACTGGCATAAACTGCCAAGTCATCATCATGAATGTTTTCTTCTCTTGGGATTGATGTGATGTTAAAAGATTGATAGTAATTTTCAACAGAATACTAAACTTAATTTTTGTAATATCTTAGTCTAGGTAGTTTAGTTTGACACAAGTTCCTAATTTGTTTCACAATTAACTTTGAATCACTAAATACAACCAAATTTGAACCTTTAAGATTTTTCTAACTCTAATCCTAAAAGAAGGGCTTCATATTCTGCTAAATTTTTTGTAACATGAAAGTATAATGTAAAGGATTGAGTTATGTTTTTCTTATGAGGAGAGATGAGTACAATTCCAACTCTAGTTCCATCTTTGGAAAATGCCCCATCAAAGTAAATTTTCCAAATATCAGTTTTAAAAATTTGAGGAGTAGTAACAACTTCCTGAATGATGATCTGAGAATTTGAAAGATCATTATCAGCTAAAGTAAAGCACCCAAAATCTTGATCAATACCATAAATCGGATGATTGATATCTTGATTGGATTTACAAATCATGTTGACAAATCTAACCTCTCTATATAAACTGTTATCACAAAATTGCACTTGATTGGATGCTAATCAGGAACTCTATGTAACTGTTTCAAACCAGCTTGTGACTTAAGCTTAGCCTCTTCAGTCTGAAAGGGCTCTCTTAAGGGGGTTTTATGATTTAGATAATGATAGTACTAGATGGCTAACTCTATGAATTGTGTCTTGGCTTTGTATGTTTGCAGGTTGAAAAGATGAAGGCTTGCTACCATTGGGCTATGGAGTCAGTGACAAGGATCTCAATGACAAAGGATCTCCTTGTGGAAGCTGAGGCATGCAGATACTTAAATGAAAGTAGGATACACACATAGAGATTTTACTCAATATTTAAATGTTCAAAGGAAGTCAGAGTTGAGAGACATGAATTCTGAGTAATGAACATTAAGACACTGAAAGCAGGACATTGAGAAAGATATCCAATAGTTTAGTGCTTGAAAGGAAGTCAGAGCATGCAAATCAAGAATTATGAGTAATCAAACATTAACATATTGACATAAAGTAATAAGATACATAGGACATTGTTCAATGAAAGTATCAAATGAATCTCAGGCGAAGGATGAAACCAATAGCCACTCTCTATTACTGATCAAAAACCTGTTTACAATAGTAGCAGTCAGCCATAACATATCCAAACCCTTTCTAACTATAAAAATCAATCCTTTGTAGAGTGAGTACTCATACAAATGATATGCCACCTTACTCCCCTCGAATTCCCACCTCAGAGACCTATTTCAAACATGATTCCATCACTTGGAGACTTCCTAGGGATATTTCTGTTTTGCAGAGTTTGAATACAAAAAGGACTCTTGTTTCATTAATAGTTCAACAAATCAATTTAATAACCCTGATCAACTGCAACCAACCAATTTTTTGAGTGTACTAGAGTGTTGTTGTGTCATTATGCCACGTTGATGCTAAGCTGGACCTCTTGCAAGTCGAATTTTTACAATTTTCTCTTAAATCTGGTTAGTGAAAATTCTGAAAAATAGGCTTCAAATATGAGTGTATAATTTCCAAACCTGAATGTCTTTGCACAAACTGGGAGAGGTTTTTGTAGATGGGCCTGTTTTGAAGAAAAACCTCTTTCATATTTCCAAAATACTTTTTCATTTTCTTATAAACCTTAAAAAACATCTCGTTACAGAAACAGGGTATTTTCATAGCGTGCTTTTGTAGTGTCCAAAAATAGTTTTTTCACTCAAAATTTCTGCTCTTTGGCTGTTCCAGGGTGTCCATCATGACCTGATACCTCATCAATACCATTTCCTCTCCTTGAAATCCACAAAAAGTGGTTTTAAAGGCAAAAATATATCTACAGAAATTTTCGTAGCAATTTCCTGTCTTCAAGCCTAAGAAACACTACGAAACTGTGGAAAACTGTGCAATTTCCAGATTTTGACCTTGCCTAAAAAAAAGTAACCTCTAGTTGTAGAAAAATGGTCTTCAACATGCAATTAACCTCTTAAAACATATTCAAGCTCAATGTAAGAGCCTTGAGGTGTTTCCTCTTCATTAATGATGAGTTGAGCTATGGGTTCCTCAACTACAGTCATCTTTAAACCCTTCTTCTCCAGCTCCTCATGGATCAATTCTAACTGCTCTTGGAGATATTTGACTTGGTTATTCAGTCTTCTGTTGCTGAATTTCAAGTGTAGGTTCATTCTTCTAACATGTTTCACCTCTTCAAAAACCATCCTTTTCACCTTTAGCAAGTTTATTCATCACTAAAATGACTCCGTTTTTTTTTAAAACATATGGTTTAGAGATGAGCTCTTATCTCCCTATCCTTGATAGATATTGAAAAAATGAAGGAATTTTTTTTAGGTCATTATGTCTTGAAGAAAAACCTCTCTTGGTTTTTTGAAACACATCTCCAGCTGTCCAGAATCTGCATTCTAAAAACATGTATAAAACAGGAAAATTATGCATTCTAAAAATAGGTCTGAAAGACATCCATGTATCTCCCAATTTGTAGCACCTTTGAGAAAAGTGAAAGAGGTTATTTTTATTTGATATGTTCTTCAAAATAACCTCTCTTGGTTTCTTAAAATACTTCTCTGTTTGTCCAAAAACCTCCCTTGAAGTTTATTACTCAAATTTAGAAAACAAAGAAATGCTTCATATTCGCTACGAAACTATCAACAATTTCGTAGCGTTTTTTGCCTATCTTACAATAAATTCGCTAGGAAAGTAGGGATTCTTGGCTAAAATGACCTTTTCGGAGCTAATCAAATATGTCAGCAAGTGATGACTGATGGAACATGATGTGACCTATATGGAGGTGGTTTTGTGATGAAATGAGGGTGGTCTTAAAACTTAGGATAGGTTAAATATGAAAAAATGAAATTTCCTATGCCAACTTGAAAAAGGTTTAAGGAGACCTTACCCTTTTGAAGGAGTGAACTATATGACCATGTCAAGTAATGACTCACAAAATTATGAGTGATAAAAATAACTTAAATTCCCACCTCCTTAAACTGGGATTGTTGCAAAGGACATGTCCATTTGTAAACTTCCTCCCAATTTTGCACAACAAGACCTAGACAATAGCATTCCAAATTTGGGTGGAATATCTGTAACTACTAGATCCAAGACTATACTTTTGACAGGGATTTGAGAAAGTGTTACAACTAAATCCTTAATTAATCTGAGGCAAGGTACTTTCTTAGAAACAAAGGTATACATATCATGGTATGGTCTAGTGATTTCTAGTTGAAGTTGATCCATGTTAATTTAGGCATTAGATTATGAGAAGCCCCATAATTTAACATGCAATTATATAAGAGATTATCATGAACTTTCAATGTGACATAAAATGTAGGAACACTTTCATCAATCATATTTGAGCTAGGACCAAAAACTACTCGAGGCTTTTCATCATGAAAACTTATGATATCTTCTTTTGCATCAATACTTGAAGATTGAATCCATTTTGAAACTTGATTTTTATAACCTGGGTTTTTAGAAAGTTCTGATAATGGTATTGGGATTTTAACTCTTTCAAATTATTTTCCAACATTAAAAATTGGTTCAGAATTTTTTTTGAGACATATTTTGTTCTGGTAACTAATTATGTGTTTCATTAGCTGATGTTTAGGTTTAAGAAGTTTTAACTTGAGGTTCATCAAAGGTGACTTTTTGGTTGGTCTACCAGGTCTTGATCTAGGACTTAAGTCATATCTTTTGTTTAACTCAACATCTATAAATTCATAAAAAAACTTGGTATTTTGAGATTTGAGCATTTTCTTGATCTTGGGTAGAGACTTGATCTTGATTCATTGGAACAATAGTATTGAGGGATGAGGAATCCCCAATTTTATTGATATAATTTGCAACTACAAGAATGGTTTCTTTAGGGTCTTGATCATCAACCAATAAGGGAGGATGGGTTTGTTGGTGATTATTTGGTCTTTGGAGAATTTGGGGTTGAAAAGGTCTTCTATACTAAACATGAGGTCTATTTTCAATTGGTTGGGACACTATAAGCTGAGATTCCACCCTAGAGATTCTATTAGAGAGATTTCTAAGTAGATAAGTTATCTCATTAATTTTATGTTCTTCGTCTTTAGATTTTGATGAATATGTACCTTATTGCCTAACTTTCATTCTTTTTTTAGCCCTTTCAAGTTTTTCTCTTATTTTACTAGATGCTCACCTATTAGCTTCCACTTCAGTTGCATTGGTATTCATATCTGTTAAAGTTTTAGAATTTCTTTCTTTAAACATTACAGCAAAATCATCTTCGAATGCCTTAGAAAATCTAACTTTAGTAGCAATTACTAGAGGTGTACAATATGGGGGCATTTTGTTGTACAATTTGTTAAATCTCTCAATGAAATCAACAACAGGTTCATTAGGGTTTATTTTCATATCTTAAAATTCTGTTAAATAGTAAACAACATCTTTCTTAATTCCCCATTGATTCTTAAAAATGTTTATTAATTCAGCCCAGGAATTAATAGAATTTTATTGTAACTACCTAAACCAAATTCGTACATTTTCTTTTAAATATTGGACAAATAGTCTAGTATAAACATCTTCATGTTGAATGTTTATGTTAACAACAAAGTCTAGAAATCAAACTACGTTATCTTTAGCAGATGGGCCATTTTCTCCGTTGAATCTAGGCAGATGCTTGAAATATTCATTAGGAAAAGGATGGAGTTGAGCTGCAGGAGGAAGGAATAGTGCTACATAACGAGATGATATAATTGGCTGAAAAGAAATCATTGAATGAGATGATGAAGGCGAAGATGAAGATGAAGAAGAGGTAGATGAAGGGGGAGAAGGACGCTGGGATGAAATTAATTTTGATGTGGATGGATGAAAGGAGGTGGAAGGATGGTGTATGGATTGATAAGGGATAACTAATTTTTGAACTTTTGGGATGATTTTTTCTTCTTCTTCAAAGGACAAAGGATTGGCTTAAATGGTAAAACCTTCCTCGGGTTTGATATGAGTGATGGGCCTCTAAATTAGACATAAAATAAGGCCCATATAACCTTATGCACATAAAATATATATTAAATCTCGCCTTATACACTTAATAACATTTTCTTATGCTTTAATATTTTCTTAGGAAGGTTTAAAGGTAATTGTATATTTGTGCCTAATATTTGTTATTTTTGAAGAATATTGTGAGAATATTTGGCAGATTATACAGACTTGGAGAAGGAGATAATTTAGGGACTTTCTCCCTGCCACTGGAAGATCAATATTGAAGAATAAATGAGCACAATATCAGGAAATTATTGAGAAATCTTGGAAAGATTCAAGGGGTTTGTCCACCCTCCTTAACTATCAAAGGCATCCAAGCAAATTGAAGACGATGTGCACTCAATCTATGTTTACTTGGATCCGAGTGGACTCAATCACTATTTTCAAGGGAGTTGTTGGTAGCTGCCCTGTAGAATAAATAGAGCAGAGCTAGAGCTAGGAAGGATTCGATTCTATTGGGAACTTTTTCTGCAAGATATTAAGATTTGTATTATTGTACTCCGTGATTAAACTTTTGGAAATGTAACGAGGCTATTATCTTCTTGAAATGAGTAGACAAACTCCATTTTATTGATTTAGTTCTAGAAAGCTGGGCTCGTGGGTTAGTGCCCAACCAATGTGCCTCAGCTTCTCTGTTGTTTTCATTCTTTCCTTTATGTCATTTAGCTAGCTTTTTTTTTCCTGTTATTTAGTTAGTTTTGCTTTTGATAGTTTCATTGATGTTTAGTTTTTTCTTTCACTTTGTTATTATAGTTCTTCATTTGCTTACGAGAGTAATAGAGTAGAGGAAAAATCCAAAAGATGTGGTCAAGCATTCCCCTCTCATCTCTGCCAATAGAGTTTGAGCAGGGTTGACCTCCCCACAGGCCAAAAAAAATTCTTTCTGTTCACCATTTTTATCATGCATTTTGTCTGTTTTCATGCATGAATTAGCAGGTTTGATTGGAGGAATGAGTATCAACAGTCCCATAAAAGTTCATCAAGCCGTACCGCTTCATTTTCTAGCTTTGTTTTCATGCATGAACACTGCTGTTGTGCCTTCTATTGCCTCCTTCTTCTCTACTTAACAGATGTCTCACCCTTTTTATTCATAAAAACCATTAAAAGTTTGACCTATGCCTTTCTTCTCAAAACTCCCACTTATCGCACTTCGCATCTCGTAGGATCTCTTCTCCCCTTTCTTTTCTATTCTGCAGCTCTTTGCGATTTTCCTTTTTACCTTACCTTTGCCGTTTATTAACGAAAACAGTTGAAAATCCTTTAGAAATCAACCTTACCCTTTTTCCTTTAATACTTACCGCAATTCCTTTTTGCAATCGCATTTCGCAACCTTTTCCCTCTTTCCTTTAAGACTTACTGCAATAAAAAATCACACTTTTCATTTGGTTCCCGTTAACACTTACCGATCCAAATGCCGATTGCAATAATTCTCCGTACTCTGCCACATCGCAAATCGGAAATCGCATTTTTCATTTGGTTCTCGTTAACACTTACCGCTCCAAACACCAATTGCGATAATTCTCCGTGCTCCGCCACATCGCAAATCACATTTTTCATTTGGTTCTCGTAACACGTTCCGCTCCCAACGCCGATTGCGATATCACTGTTGTACTTTGCCACCAGCCCTCCTTTGCCATGTCACCCATCACATTTCACAACATTTTTCCTTTTTCCTTTTAAGACTTACTGCAATCGCAAATCACATTTTCATGTGGTTCCCGTTAATACTTCCCACTCCCGATGCCGATTGCGATATTGTTATCGCATCCGCCTCCCGAACCGATATAGCATATCACATATCGCACTTCCGTCCCTCCATCGCAATTTTGCCATCATACTTTTTATTTGTGATATTATGTGCTTTAATAAAGTCCAAACACCTTCTTCACTCCTTTGAGCCTTGTTTCGTGTGTTAATCCTTCCATTAGTATCTTTAGCCCTTTCCTTCCCGACTGCGTTCAACACTTTTTCAATTAGAATTAAGTCATGGATAACTTAACAACATGGATAGAAGCATGGTAGATAGAGGATAAGATAAGTAGGGCATGTTTAGCCGATTGGCCAAGATAAGTTTGATTTAAATTAGTTTCTTTTCTACCATTTATTTTCAACAAGTTAAATTAGTTTCCTTTCCTGTCATTTATTTTCAGCAATTTAGTTTAGTTTCCTTTCTACAATTTATTTTAGTTTCATTGAAGTGTGATAGACTTCACTCAGAACCTCTAGAAGTAGCACCCTTTCGTAGAGAGGAAGAGGATGACATGAGTAGAATGCATCTACTGTGTATATAGAACTATCACCTCCAATTTTGTATGAACCCTAGGTTGATAAAGTAAAGTAGGGAAACCCCTGGGAGTTGCAGCACTCTTGGTGCAATACCAAGGCTCACCGCTTTTTGGCACTTCCATCCCTCCATCGCAGTTCCACCACCGCACTTCTAAAAGCATCCCTCTCCAAAGAATTATTGTGATATAATGAGTTTTAATAAATTCTAACCCCTCTTTTCACTTCTCTAAGCCTTGTCTCATGTGTTTAAGCCCCACATTAGCATCTTTAACCCTTTTTCCTCCAAACTGCAAGCAACACTTTTTCAAGTTTAGTTAGATCATGAATAGTTGCATGGAGAGAAGCATGGTAGATAGAGCATAAGATAATTAGGGTGTGTTTAGCCGATTGGCCAAGTTAAGTGTGGTTTAGAATTGGTTTCCTTTCTGCCATTTATTTTTAGCAAGTTAAATTAGTTTCCTTTTCGTCATTTCCTTTTTGCAATTTAAATTAGTTTCCTTTCTGCTATTTATTTTCAGCAATTTAATTTAGTTTCCTTTCTGTCATTTCATTTCTGCACTTAATTTTAGTTTCATTGAAGTGTGACAGACTTCACTGAGAACCCCTAGAAGTAGCATCATTTCATAGAGCGGAAGAGGATAAAATGAGTAGAATGCATCTTTTGTGTATATAGCACTGTCACCTCCAAGTTTGTACGAACCCCAGGTTGATAAAGTAAAGTAGGGAAACCCATGGGAGTTGCAACACTCTTGGTGCAATACCAGGACTCACCAATAAGTATATGGGTAAGTGTGTATCACAGAAGAAATATAACCAATTGGTTTGAAATCAGGCAAATCAAGTCCTAATTCAGCTTGAGTATCAACTGACTCTGAAGTAGAGATGGGAAGGTTAATTGATTCAAATTGATGAACCAATAATGATGATTGAAGTTCAACTCCTTTAGATAATAGTTTTAACACTTTTGGTGGTAGGTTTGATAATTCTATAGGAATTGAGATAGGCTGAAAAGGATCAGGTTGTGATGTAACTTTTGGTGGGAAAGATACATGAGTAGAAATAGAGGCTTCTAATATGTGTCTAGAAGAGGCAATTCTCATTGACCTTTCAGGATATGTTAATGGAGAATGAAGGTCAGAGTGAGAATGTGACCTATTATGCCTACATATATCCAAGTTTGAACAATGGAGTTTCCATATGAATGATTTTAGCCAGCTAACTTCTTATTCACCTTTTAAGAAGAAATTTTATCGTTGTCCCAGGGAATAGATATTTCAATTTTTCGTTCCCTGGAAACGATGCCAATTTGATGTTTTCCTTTGTAGACAGTTCCAGGCCAAGGAACTGTGTTAAAGCATCTAAAATATTGTTTGATTTTGGTTTAGATGACCAATGCTTTAAATTGTTAAACATGTGTAAATCTTAATTATTCCTGATATAATAAAAGGGTCGATTCCTCACTTTTAACAGAATTAAGCTTTAAATTGTCTTTGAAAGGTAGAATTAAAGATGATATTTATGCTTCATTAAACATTAAAACTGAGCATTTAACTTATCATATATAGATGATGCGTGTAAAATCCTTTTACAACCAAACACAATATATTTAAAGATAGCAGGAAGCAACAATTAATTCATGCAAAGGAATTGACTAAAACAGATAGTTTTAGTTAATTAATATTTGTAATTGATTATAACTTTACAAGGGGATTTCAGAAATATTAATACTTAATCTTATCTTACCCATATTTCCTATTAAATTTAGACATATGTAGAAATAAATAAAAATGGAACATATAAGAAACTAGAAAAACTCACAGGAAAACACAATCTACTTCAAAATGAGTCCAGAATCCTTCTATTAATCTCATAAATAGTTCATAGAATTACAGCCATATTCATAAGCTTATCACAATGGTTCAACCCTTCATAATTTGAATTACAAAGTACTTATGAATAAATCATAATGCTGAGTTACCTCATTGTCTTCTTCCTTTTGCCAAATAAATCATGCTTGATAGTGAAAATATTTCATCTATGGTCCTATAAATCATTGTTTTATTCTTGTGTTAGATGATGGGGGATTCATTAAGGCCATCCTTCTAACAAGTATTGACCCATCAACTTCAACACATTAATACGTACTTATCACAATGCTGAGTTACCTCATTGTCTTCTTCCTTTTTCCAAATAAATCATGCTTGATATTGAAAATATTTCATCTATGGTCCTCTAAATCATTGCTTTATTCTCCTGTTAGATGATGGGGGATTCATTAAGGCCATCATTCTAACAAGTCTTGATCCATCAACTTCAAAACATTATATGGGTTTGATACTAGAGATATTTTTAGTACCTTGAGGCTTGCATGCCTTAATAGCAAGTTCCTTGACCAATAAATAGTGGGAATGCATCAATGACCCTTTTTTCTCGGATCTTCTAGGTGAATCGACTACAACTCATTTATTCATACCTAGTAATATTTTCTTGGGCATCTTGAATCTTATTGACATTAATGGTGAGTAGTCTCATGTTAGTTAACGACATTCATTAATGGTCAGGAATCCAACAATTTTTGTTTTTTATGTTCAACATCAACATAATTTATTCACATAGAATAATAGTGTAACTCACAGATACATATACCACTCAACATACAAACAGTTGGACCCCATAACATATCATTTTTCCTTTTGTAACGCTCATTCAACAAATCAAACATAATGTATATATCAAACGGGACTTTTGGGCCCACTACTCTATTCACGCTTCATAAAAACTAGACTTCAATATATACAAAGAGGGGCCCACACTCACTTACCATAGACCTTTAATTAAAACAATCCTGGGCATTTTTCCCTCTGTGCATATAAAGATGCACCTCCAATTTTGCTATGATTAGAGATTACACAACGGAACTTTACTTTTCCTTTCGTGGTAAAAATCCATATGGTAATGCCCATCTCATATCCCAAATGATCTTTAACTTTAATATATGACTGCGCAACCACATATGTATATCAGGCCCACACTTTATTCACATTTACTTCGACAAGCAATTCTATTAAGCACCCCGTCAAACACATAACAATATTCAAGCTTTGGTTAAAACACAACACTGGTGGGAAATAACCTTCGGGCCCACAATATTAATTGATTAAAAAACAAATTTCAACACAATAAACGCTGGCCATACCTTCGCTAACCACCACGCCCATCCAACGGCTGTAGATTCATCGTGCTACCAAACTTCAATCCAACGGCAATCGCGTGATTAACCTGCTCGCCTCTTAACTTCTCCAAATCGTGCGATGTAGGTAGGTCCCAGCGTTAACCTACCCTTCTCATCCGACGGTGAATAATTAATTGCGCTCCATCCCCAGATCTGACGGTAATCGCGCAATATCGCGCAAGTTAGATGCACAGACTTTAACTTCTCAAAAGTGCGCGATATAAATGGTTTTCGTAAACCACTTATGGTCACGTGTCGATTAAAGACATATATCACGTTTGAAATGTGAAATCCACTTACCACTTTAAACATTACGCGATACCACTGGTTTTTGAACCTCCGGTTTTACTGTTCACTCAAGGTTCCGTTATCGGCTCAAGGTTCCACTCAGCTTTATTTCTTCAACGCTTTTATATATATGAACTCTGCCTTTTTATATGTTAACCTTTGTTTTATCAATGTTTCAACGTTTATTATAAACGCATTCCATTGTGCTCTTGGCACTTCCACATGTTAACCCACACTGTTCTATCCCAATTTACAATGTGCATTCAAGGTTCGAATCTGGGATTCTACGAAACCCTCACTCTGTCTATATATGGAAGTTGCCACAGGATGAGGCATAACAGGTGGTGGAACTATGTAAGGTGTTAATGGCCTTTCAAATTTGCGCTGTGGCCCTGAATACTCCCCTAAAACAACTAGTGCTTATTCCTCTGAAAACTGTATGGTCTAATTCTTTCTCTGTGAGCTCTTCTCTGTTGGAAGTTATTTCAAATCTATAATGGAGTCATGATACACATACACACCCTCTGGATCTTTGTATTCTCTGTCTATTCTGCTGCCCTGTCTCTATATTCTCTATACATTCTGCTGCCTTATCACTATATTCTCTATATATTCTGCTGCTCTGTCACTGTATTCTCTGTACATTCTGCTGCCCTGTGACTGTATTCTCTCAAATGGCCCTGTCATTGTATTCTCTATATATTTTGCTGCCCTGTCAAATGGCCCTGTCTTTGCTGACCTATTTCTAACGGTCTTCTTTTGCTATCTCCTTTGCTTATATGCTGCTTTTTTTTTGCCATCTCCTTTGCTTCTATGCTGTTTTTTTTTTTCCATCTCCTTTACTTCTATGCTGCTTTCTTTGCCATCTCCTTTTCTTCTATGTTGCTTTCTTTGCCATCTCCTTTGCTTCTATGCTGCTTTCTTTGCCATCTCCTTTGCCATCAATGACAAAATTTCCAACAGTCTCCCCCTTTGGCATTGATGGCAATACACTTCCTCTGCTTGCCTTTTAGAAGACCCTTTCTTCTGTTGCTTGCTTTTCCTCCCCCTTTGACATCAATGGCAAAGGGTTGCACATTTCCTAGTGTGCTTTCCAAATCTTGTCCATAATATTCTGATCTTGAGGAACTGTTCCATGTTCTGTTCACTTGCTCTAATTATTTTCTGGTCTCCCCCTGGAATGATGTTTTCTTTTCTGATCTCCCCCTGGAATGATGCTTTCTTTTCATGTCAGAGAGTAGCATCTGCAGACAGTACCCCTAGTTTGTCTCTCAGATATTCGAATGGTTCTCTAGCAAGAGGTTTTGTGAATATGTCTACTATTTTTTCTTTTGTTGGCACATATTCCAACTTCACTACCTTCTGTGCTACTTGTTCTCTGAGGAAATGGTACTTGATTGGGATGT
This sequence comes from Pinus albicaulis, assembly GCA_034641835.2. Classification (NCBI taxonomy): domain Eukaryota; kingdom Viridiplantae; phylum Streptophyta; class Pinopsida; order Pinales; family Pinaceae; genus Pinus; species Pinus albicaulis. The sequence goes on along the minus strand of CM076573.1, from coordinate 347,681,457 downwards.
GTTTAGTTTTTGAATGAAGTACATGATTTTTTGATATACTTATTGCACTTGTATTATTACATTTGATAGAGATAGGTTCATCAATGCTTACCTTCATGTCCTGGAGGGTTTGTTTCATCCACATGACTTGTGTGCAACATGCTGCTGCTTCTATGTATTCTGCTTCTGCTGTAGATAGAGAGATAAATGTTTGTTTCTTGCTTAGCCATGCCACCAGAATTTTTCCCAAATAGAATGCACCTCCACTTGTGATTTTCCTATCATCCACACAACTGGCCCAATCTGCATCTATATATGCTGTCAAAGTGAATTTCTTGCCTTTTGGATACCATAGCCCATACTGTGCAGTTCCTTGTAGATATCTGAATATTCTTTTGACTGCTAGAAAGTGATTTTGTTTTGGTGCTGCTTGATATATAGCCACAAGTCCTACTACCAACATAATGTCTGGTCTAGAAGCTGTCAGGTATAACAGACTTCCTATCATGGATTTGTAATGTCTTTGATCTATATCTATAGATCCATCATCAGCACATAGCTTTCATCCAGTGATCATGGGATTTGACACAGGTTTGCAATCTTCCATTTTGAACCTTTTCAACATCTCTCTTAAGTATTTTTCTTGTGAGATGAATGTACCTGTGTTCTTTTGCTGAATTTGAAGTCCTAAGTAGAAGGTGAGCTCTCCAATCATAGACATCTCAAACTCTGATTTCATCTCTTCAGCAAATCCTTTTGCTAACTCATCTTTGCTGCTTCCAAACATGATGTCATCTACATACACTACTACAATAAGGAGTTCATTTTCATTGGCCTTTATGTACAAATTTCTATCTACTCCTCCTCTCTTAAAGCCTTGCTTGCACAAGTACTTGTCCAGTCTTGAATACCATGCACAAGGAGCTTGTTTCAGCCCATATAGGGCTTTCTTTAATCTGCACACAGTCTTCTTTATCTGTTAATGAGAATCCTTAAGGTTGTTCAATGTAGAGTTCTTCTTCTAGGTCTCCATTCAGGAAGGCAGATTTCACATCCATTTGATATACCTTGAAGTCATGGTAGCATGCAAAGGCCAAAAACATTATGATAACTTCCATTCTGGCTACAGGGGCAAATGTTTCATCATAATCAAGACCTTCAATTTGTGAATATCCCTTACATACAAGTCTGGCTTTATTTCTGATTACCTGTCCTTGTTCATTCATCTTATTCTTGAATACCCATTTTGAGCCTATGACATTTTTCCTAGTGGGTCTTGGAAATAATTTCCAGGTATTTTTCTTCTCAATTTGGTCCAATTCTTCATTCATAGCATTCACCCAATATTTATCCTTGATGGCTTCTTCAAATTTCTCTGGCTCTATTTGTGATAACATAGCTAGGTATACCTCTTCTGTCTGTTCAGTTAGCTGTCCTCTTATCTGGACTCCTACACTCTTGTTCCCAATGATTTGATATTCTGGATGGTTCTTTTGAGTGTATGTTGAGGGGCCTTTTGAGTCAAGTTCAGTATCTTCTGTTGTCTTGCTTATTTCATCATCATCTTGGTTCTCTTCTTCATGATCTTCTGGAGGATTGCTGCAACCTGTAATTCTTGTTTTGTTTGGTAGTTCTTCATCAAATCTTACATCAATGCTTTCCACAATTTTGTGAAGTGTTTTATTGTAACACCTGTAACCTTTACTCTTGGATGCATATCCTAAAAATATTCCTTCATCTTCTCTTGCATCAAAATTTCCCATATTTTCATCATTATTTTTTATGAAACACTTGCTTCCAAAGACTCTAAAGTGCTTGATTGATGCTGGTTTACCATGCCATAGTTCATAAGGAGTCTTGTCACTGTTTAGTCTTAAATGAGCTTTGTTTAGAATATGCACAACTGTGTGTATTCCTTCTACCCAGAAGGTTTGGGGAATGTTATTTTCTTGCATCACAGCTCTTGCAATCTGTTGTACAGACTTGTTTTGTCTCTTTTCCACTCCATTCTGTTGAGGTGTACCTGCAATTGTAAACTGTTGTTTTATCCCATGCTCATTGCATAGGTCTGCAAAATCATAGTCTGTGAATTCACCTCCTCTGTCTGATCTGATACACTTTAGCTTGCATCCTGTTTGATTTTTGGCCAATGCCTTAAATATCTTGAATTTCTCAAGTGCTTTCGATCTATATTTGAGAAATGCAACCCATGTCATTCTGGAAAATTCATCTATTATCAGCATGAAATAGGATTCTCCACTTGGTGTTTTAGTTCTTGAAGGTCCACACAGGTCCATGTGTACAAGCTGAAGTGGCCTACTTGTTGATAGCTCTTCTTTGGTCTTAAAGGATGTGCGGATTTGTTTGCCCAATTGGCAAGATTTACATATGGTATTTGAAGGCTTGTTTATTGCTGGCATATCTCTGACTGCCTTCTTCTTGTTTAGACTGATGATATGGTCGAAGTTAAGTTGTCCCAATCTTTTATGCCATAACCATGACTCCTCAAGTTTGCTAAGATGGCATGCTTCATTCTCTTCCTTCACTACATAGACATCACTTTCTGTTCAAACACCTTTGTTCAAGGTCTTTCCTGTGGTGCTTGATCTTACTTCAGAGTCTTGAGCTCTAAACAAAACTTCACAGCCTTTATCACACATTTGACTGACACTCAGCAGATTTTCTTTCAGCCCATCCACAAATAGTACATCTTGGGCCTGTCCTCTGCCATTATCCAAACTGACTGTGCCTTTTCCTTTGATTTTCCCTGCTTTATCATTGCCAAAAGTAACATTTCTAGATTTCTTATCATCAAAGGTTATACACTTGCTTCTATCTCCAGTCATATGCTTTGAGCATCCATTGTCTAAATACCATTGGCTTTTCAGATCTTGAGCTATTAGATCCAGGTCACATTTATTTACCTTCTTTTTCCACTGCAAGCATCGTTTTGTTTGGTACCTTTTCTGAGATGACGGACCACATTGTCTGAGAGTACATTTTGAAGACATATGTCCACTTTTATTGCATACACAACATTTGATCATATCTTTAGTAGAATTATGAGTACGAGTAGACTCTCCATGATTCATAAACCTCCTTGAGGTTTTGAACATTAGTCTTTGACCATATTTTCTGCATTCTATGATTTTATGGCCAAATTCCTTACAATAAAAACAATATCCATAAAAACAATTTGCATACCTTATGAAAGGTTGTCTTCTCCATTTGTTTGCTCGAGATAATATTTTCACTGTTTGCATCTTTTGCTGGTTTGAATTAATTCTCCTTGTATGACAGTATGCAGCGATATGTCCCAGCTTGTGGCAGGCATAATAGGTGGCATTTTTCATAGGAGGGAAGAATCTCCTTTGATGGCTTCCAAATTTGACATACTCAGGAGTATATGAGCCTTTTTTTGTTGGCTATTTATTTATCTCATTCTTTGTCATTAGAGGTTCCTTCTGGTTTCTGTCTACTTCATTGCAGGTTTCTTCTTCTGTAGGAATCATCTGAACTACTTTATCATCCTTACCTGCTTTTACAAAAATGATATTTTTGTTTTCCTTTTCTTTGCCTTTACTTGATTCTCCTTCATAGCCTATCCCAGTTTTTATCAGAGGAGATCTTTGAGCATCTATAATTTCATTCAACTTACCAGAGCTTGTCATTTGAGAAGTATTTATTGACACTTTCCTTTGGGCGTTTTCTAATTTCTTCCTTAAGCATACTACTTCTTCTTCCAATTTCTCTTGTTCCTAAATTTTATCCTTAATTTTCTTAAGTAAAATGTCTTCTACCTTCTTGGCTTCTTCAAGCTCTACTTTCAACTGAACGAGGACTTCTGAATTTTTTTCTTCTCTTACATATTTGAGGAGAATGTCTTTCTGTTTTTTGCACTTCAGTTTGAGTCTGTCAATTTCCTCCAGAGCACTTCTTAGCTCCCCCTCAAGATCAAATTCACCTTCTTCTTCATCTTCTAGAAGGAATCCTTCAAGCTCTTCTATAGCCATCAATAGAAATTCAAAGGTTCCTTCTTCACTTGATAGTTCATCTGAGTCTTTAGATGCACTGCTGTCTTGTTGAGCACATAAATACTTTCTATTGAATCTCTTCCCTTTATTAGATATGGTTTTCTCTGATTCTTGACTCTGTTTTTTTTTTTTCTTGTGAGGACACTTAGCAGCATAGTGTCCAACTCTTCCACAGTTAAAGCATTTAAATGGAAGTTTACCTTTATATTTACCTGAGCCTCTATCCAATTTCCTGACAAATTTGGCCTCTTCTTCATCATAGAAAGAGCATATCTCTTCCTTTTCTTCTTTCTTCTTCTCTGTCTTAAAGGTTTCCTCCCTTACATTTGAATTCCTCTGTGGTAGTCTCATCTCATAGGCTATTAGGTTTCCAAGTAGTTGGTTCATGGTCAACGTTTCCCAATCAGCTGTTTCTTCTATGGCAGAAACCTTGCGGTTAAATATGGATAGTAAAGATCTTAGAATATTTTGAACAATTACACATTCTTGTATGGTTTCTCCAAGAGCTTTCATATTATTAACAATTTTTTCAACCCTTAAGAAGAAGATGGCAATGTCTTCATCATCATTCATTTTTAAATTTCAAACTGAGCTCTATATACTTGAAGTTTGGCTGTCTTCACCTTTTTGTTTCCTTCATGGATGTTTTCTAGAGGATTCCACATATCTTTGGTAGTCTTGCTGTGCATTACTTTGATAAATTATGCCTCACACAGTCCATTTAAGATTGCATTCATGGCCTCTGCATTAGATACAAAATCTTGTTTTGCTTCTTTCTCCGAGTCAGTCGACTTTGGGGCATATCCAAATTCCATAGCAGCCCAAACTTCTATTCCTAGAGACATTATGTATGCTCTCATTCTGATTTTCCAGAAGGCATAATTTGCACCGGTGAAAAAAGGGGCTTTGTTAGTTGAGCATCCTTCTTGACTAGCCATCCTGGGGACCTAGGATCTCCTTTAAGTTGTTAAATTGATACAAAAGGAACCTAGCTCTGATACCAATTATTGGACCCTTAGTTAAACTGAGAGGGGGGGGGGGGTGAATCAGTTTAACACAGTCATGGAATTTTAAAACTTTTCATTAAGCTTATTTACAACTTAATTTCATGATCAACTTTATATGTGAACAATCTTAATATGTGAGCAGCAAGTATTAAGATAATGTAACAGCAAACTTATTATGAGAGCAATAAGTATTACACAGATTGAACAGACCATATCAACACATAAGCATCACACACAGAGACAACAAATATAAATGGAAACCCATAAAGGGAGAAAACCACATCTTATTATTGTTGTGATGCAAAGGCAAGTTCCAACTCCCTCTCACCACTGATTTTCTGTAGGCACCAACCTACAGGAGGCTCCAACCTTAGTCAGCTACAACTGACATCTATCAAGCTACAAATTGATAGGGAAGCTCCAACTTCATCACTCTATTAAAAGAAAACACTTGCTGATTTACCTTGGATATCAGCTCTGTTCTGTACCTTCTTTATTGCTGTCCTCCAGTCTTGATATCTGTCTTATGTCATCTCAGACTTTTCACAGCATCTCCACCTTCTTCTTATTTTCTCTGCTTCAATTCTGCATTCTCTAACCTTTATATGCATATCAATGTGATATTATTTATAGAAATTTCCTTATGGCTATTAGCATTCCTCAGGGAATTTGAAATGGACAGCCATGCCTCTTTGCCTTCTGCCTTCTCATTTCTTTTACCAGCTCATTCAGAAAAATATAACAATATGTATTAATTTCAAATTTACAGTGGGATTTTTGTTTTCCTCCGGAGACTTGCCTTTGCATCACAAAAAATATAAAACAATTAAAACATTTACATTTTCAGTTACAATAATGATTTCAGTTCAATCCATTCAGCTTTTGGCTCTTTGTGATTTTGTCTTTTCTGCTGCTGTAGTGTAACTGTTCTGCATATTCTCCTGCATTTTCATGCCTAAAAAAATGCCCTGTGTCTTTATTAGTTTATGCATACTCTCCACTTCAATTGTGTTTCTGTTGTATATATACCCGTTTCACAAGTTTAACTCCCCAATAATTCTCAACCTCTCATTGTGTAAAAAAATTTCTTCTTATCATCTGCTGGCAGCTTAAATAAATGTAGAGGCTTCTTATAATCAAGGTTATAGAACCATAAAGCATATAATACGCTTTTCTAATAAACCCAGAGAGCGTTTTATTTCACTTCGGAATAATAGTGTAACTCACAGATACATATACAACTCAACATACAAACAGCTGGACCCCATAACATATCATTTTTCCTTTTGTAATGCTCATTCAACAAATCAAACATAATGTATATATCAAACGGGACTTTTGGGCCCACTACTCTATTCACGCTTCATAACAACCAGACTTCAATATATACAAAGAGGGGCCCACACTCACTTACCATAGACCTTTAATTAAAACAATCCTGGGAATTTTTCCCTATGTGCATATAAAGATGCACCTCCAATTTTGCTATGATTAGGGATTACACAACGGAACTTTACTTTTCCTTTCGTGGTAAAAATCCATATGGTAAGGCCCATCTCGTATCCCAAATGATCTTTAACTTTAATATATGACTATGCAACCACATATGTATATCGGGCCCACACTTTATTCACATTTACTTCGACAAGCAATTCTATTAAGCACCCCGTCAAACACATAACAATATTCAAGCTTTGGTTAAAACACAACACCGACGGGAAATAACCTTCGGGCCCACAATATTAATTGATTAAAAAACAAATTTCAACACAATAAACGCTGGCCATACCTTCACTAACCACCATGCCCATCCAACGGTTGTAGATTCATCGCGCTACCAAACTTCAATCCAACGGCAATTGCGTGATTAACCTGCTCGCCTCTTTACTTCTCCAAATTACGTGATGTAGGGAGGTCCCAACGTTAACCTACCCTTCTCATCCGACGATGAATAATTAATCGCGCTCCATCCCCAGATTTGACGGCAATCGCGCAATATCGCGCAAGTTAGATTCACGGACCTTAACTTCTCAAAAGTGCGCGATATAAATGGTTTTCGTAAACCACTTATGGCCATGTGTCGATTAAAGACATATATCATGTTCGAAATGTGAAATCCACCTACCACTTT